>JAESUZ010000027.1:2523292-3123292 GCA_017311185.1 Proteles cristata cristata
TTTTTGTTTTAATTATTTCTAGGAGAGAGAGACTGCGTGAACAGGGGAGGGTCAGAGAGAGGGAGTCACAGACTGAAACAGGCTCCAGGCTCTGAGCTGGCAGTCAGCACAGAGCCCGACGCGGGGCTCGAACCCACGAACCGCGAGATCATGACCTGAGTGAAAGTCGGACACCTAACCGACTAAGCCACCCAGACGCCCCTCCAAGGTCTTGTTTGATCCTTAGACCCATTATCCAAGGCACAGGGGTCCCCAACATACTCGGGTCCCTTCTCGTCCTGAAGCCTGACCTACTGACCCCTGGGTTGGGGGGCAGAGCAAAGGTGCATGTGACAGTATCCGCCCCATATGCCAGTGATGCTGGAGCCTGAGAAAGTTCCCCCAACAACTTGGCTCATTAAACGTGGGACTTCCCAGACTGGGACAGCCAAGGTTGGGGTTGGGGTTCACTCCTACCCATGTCCAGCTTGAGGCTTGGGGCACACCTGCTGGCTGGGCTGAGTGGTGAGGGTGGTGGCAGAGCAGAGTCCTTAAGAAAAAAAGCCCGGGGGCGCCTGGGTGGCTCAGTCAGTTGAACGCCCAACTCTCAATTTTAGCTCAGGTCATGACCCCAGGGCTGTGGGTTCAAGTCCCACATCAGGCTCTGCACTGAGAGTGGTGTTTGCTCAAGATTCTCTCTGTTTCTCTCTTCCACCTGTCTCTCCATCTGCCCCTCTACCCTGTTCACTCTCTCTCAAAAAAGGGAGAGAGGGGCGCCTGGGGGGCTCAATCAGTTAAGGGCCCGACTTTGGCTCAGGTCATGATCTTGTGGTTCATGAGTTCGAGCCCCGCATCAGGCTCTGTGCTGACAGCTCGGAGCCCGGAGCCTGCTCCAGATTCTGTGTCTTCCTCTCTCCCTGCCCCTCCCCTGCTCACGCACTTGTTCTCTCTCTCAAAAATAAACATTAAAAAAAAATTTTTTTAAAGCCCAAACCTCTTCTAGAAGAAAAGGAGCTTAGGAAGGAAGCAGACTCGGAGGCGGGCAAGTCTAAGTGTGGTCCTCGGCCCAGCAAGCATCAGTGACGTCTCAAATCTTGTTAGAAACCTAGAACCCCAGACCCCACTCGGGATGAAAGTCTGAGGCTTAGCAAGACCTCTGGTGACTCTCAGGCATGTCCAAGTTCAAGAAGCCCTGCTGGGACCGGAGGTGCTCACACTGGATGGGGCACCAGGACTCCTGCGGGCCTGTGGGAACACAGGTGGCCACCCCCTGGCTGGTACAGACTCGGGCGTGTGGGGGGCCCAAGGCTCTGCATTTCCGAGTCCCCTGAGCACAACCTTCCTCCCCACGCTGATCTAGCCTCTGCCCAGAGCCTCAAACCTGGCTGCATGCTGGAGTCCGGGGGAAGGGGGGCACAGAGCCACCAGGGGACAACTGGACCCGTCTCCGTGAGACCCGCCTGAGTCCCGAGCGGTGGTTTAAGGAGGACTAGTCAGAACGACGCCCCAGACAGCAGCTCCAGCCACACCTGGCAGAGAACACAGTGGGGGTGCCCCACTGCCACAAGGCCTAACCCCCTACCACCCCCCCTGCACGGCAAAGAAAGGGACTCCGGCTGCCTGGCATATGCTTGGCTATTTGAGAACACACAAGCTTTATTCAGCAATAATGGCAGTAGTTCATGAGAATGAGCTGGACACAGCAAGAATGCTGTTGTCTGCACAAAGTCTGACAGCGAAGATTACGGCAACAGAGCTTTGCCCCACAGTCCTGCCCCTCCCCCGGTCGGGGCCCACTTACTCCTGCGCAGCTGTGCTGGGGCCTCACTGCACCCGCACCTGCCCTCTCCTCGAGCTCTGCCTTCCCTTCCCCGGGCCACTGGGCGCCCCTCCCCCCAGGCTCCCTCCTGTCCTGCCTCAACTTTCCCAAGAACACCGTTTCCCACAGTGACCAAGTCCCCACCGGTTTGCTCCTCCTTCACTGTGAGGCCCTTTCCTCCATGGACAGAGGCGCTATTTAGAAAGCACTTTGCACTCACCAGTGTTAGCCCTGCCCGCACCCGACCCCCAGCAAACAGGCAGGAAACGGGGTGCTCTTAGAATGGGACCCAGGAGCCACAGGGACAGTGCACACAGGGAGGGGCCGGGGCTAGGAGCTGTTGGGGCCACAAGTGGAGAAAGTCAGATGTCATTTTAGTTCAAATTCAGGACCCAGTGAACAACATAACGATAGAAGATATCATCTGAGACATCTGTGTGACATCTGTTATGTGTGTATTTATTTGTGTGTGTGTGTGTGTGTGTGTGTGTGTGTGTGTGTGTGTGTGCATGCACTTGTCTCTGTATGTATGACCTTTTGTGACATAGCCTTAACTGTTGGTGACCATCCACCTGGTTCTCTGACCTGGGCAGGGCCATCTGGGGGAGGGAAGCCCAAACCCCAGACTGACGGTGGAAGTGCCGACATGGGAGGAAGGGGTGAGGGGCAGCCAGGCATGCCTGGGAGAGAGGAGGGGCCCCATTGAGTGTCAGGGGTCCTGCTTGGGGCTCTTCAAAGGCCAGGGGTGGGGTGGGGCTGGCTGAGGGGAACTTAGAGCAGAGGCTGGACTGTACAAATGGGCTGATGGCAGGGGTGTGGGGCTGAGGGAGGGGGGCTCATGGCGGCAACTGGAATTACGGATGGATGGCCAGCAGGGTGGACAGCCCCGTGCACATGAACCCCTCTGCTCAGTGGCACGCACCACCCTGTCCGAAGCGCCCTGTGGGCAGTCAGTCAACGCTGAGACAGGACTGGGGGCTGCTCACACGGTGTAAGTTCTGACGGATTTGTAGAAGGGCGGCAGCAGCCCGTGGTTCTCGCGGACGACCTCCAGGTACTCCGACGGCGTCTCCAGCAGGAAGGGCCCACAGCACATCTGGCAGCAGCACTTGACCCCAGCGGGCGGCTCCGGGTTCTTGTCAGACATGGGGGAAAAGTCAAAATCAGCCACCTATGGTGAACAAAACCCCATGGGTCAATTACCCGCCTACAGGACCCCCTTCCGGTGGCCTTATGAGCTCAGCGGCCTGGAGACACACAGTGCTTTCTGGGCCTCCCTAGTGTGGCTGCCCTCTCCCTTACCAGCTCCGGGCACAGCTGCTGGGCAAGGGGTGAGTACAGGAGTCGAGTCAGATGGGAAGAAGCCAACTCAATTTGGCACAGTCTCTGAGCGCTTCTTGGGTACATCATCCCCATCCCCAGGTCCTTGCTCTGACACCCAGACTCCCTCCAGCCTGGTGATCCAGCCTCCACCCCCCTGAACACCCACCTCCACCATGTCCTTCTGATGAGCGGCATTCCGCAGGGTCATGTACATGATGAAGGCCAGCATCATGGTGATAAGCGTGGCACACGGGAAAGCAAAGACAGCCGGCTGGATGCCTGGGAATGAGAGAGGGTGAAGTCATGACTCTGAGTAGTTGCTGGAGAAGCTCTCAGACACAAGGGGCACAGAAAAGTCAAACCCCATAGGAGCTATTTTTTCCTTTATGTACATGCATCGCAATAGATAAATCTAGAATTCCACAAAATTCTTGGGGTGTGCGAGGGTTAAAATATGTCCACATGGGGCACCCCGGTAGCTCAGTCCATTAAGTGTTTGACTCTTCATTTGGGCTCAGGTCATGATATGGTTCCTGAGTTCGAGGCCCTCATCGGGATGTGCACTGACAGGGTGGAGCAAGCCTGAGTTTCTCTCCCTCTCTCTGCCCCTCCCCCACTCACGTACATGCACGCACACACGCACGTGCTGTGTCTCAAAATAAATAAATAAACTTTTTTTTTTAAGTTTACTTATTTCAAGAGAGACAGTGACAGTGTGAGTTGGGGAGAAGCAGAAAGAGAAAGAGAATCCCAAGCAGGCTCTGCATTACCAACGCAGAGCCTGACGCGGGGCTCAAACCCACAAAGCCGTGAGATCATGAGCTGAGCTGAAACCAAGAGCCTGATGCTTCATCAACTGAGCCACGCAGGTGCCCCAATAAATAAACTTTGAAAAATAAAAATAAAAGGGTGCTGGATGGCTCAGTCAGTTAAGTGTCCAACTTTGGCTCAGGTCATGGTCTCACAGTTGGTGGGTTCGAGCCCCATGTCAGGTTCTGTGCTGACAGCTTGGAGACTGGAACCTGCTTTAGATTCTGTCTCCCTCTCCCTCTGCCCCTCCCTGACTCGTACTCTGTCTCTTTCTGTCTCTCAGAAATAAACAAACATTAAAAAAATAAACAAATGTGTCCACATATTACTTGACAATCACTTTCAAGGGGTGCACCCTGAATGTGGGCTGGACCTAATGACTTGCTCCTAATGAACAGTACAGGACAGAAGTGATGACTTCCCAGTCCAGGCCATAAAAGACATTGCAGCTGCCTCCTTGCTGTCTTGGGCGACTTGCATTGGGAAGCCATGCTGTGAGGACACCCACCCAAGCAGCCTTGTGATCTGTCATTGCTCTCTGCCCTCCGCCAGCCCTGGGCTTACTCACTGACTCTGCTGCCAGGAAGCTGCCCGGTGGAGTGGGGAGAACCCAGTGTCTGCAGTTAGGCGGTCCTGGGTTCAAAACCCAGCTCTGACCAAGCTCCCTGATGGTAATGCTGACCCACGGGGCTGCTTCGGGGATGCCACAAGGCGAGGCGTGTGAATGTGCCAGGTGCACGCCAGTGATGAGCAAGTGTGGGTTCCCCTCACTCCTCCCCCACCCGCCCCTGGTGTAGATGCCACAATATGGCACAAGGCTCTGCTTCCCAAGAAAAGGCAGCATTGACTACCGGGATGCTGTCTTCTCTGCACAATTCAGGAGGACCCCAGGCACTCAGGGCCCAGGAGGTGCTGGGGAAGGCAGGGCCCAAGGCCTCTGATGATGGCTGCAGGTCACAGTCTCTCTCCACAGGGCCCGCCGGGGACAAGAGTGGAGCAGGGCATCTGCCCAATGGCGCAGACAGGGACTGGGGAGTCTGGAGGGGACAGTGGCAACATCCAGGGCACCTGCAGGGCCGACCCTGGGGGCAAGTGCGGCTGGCAAGTTTTGTGTACCCTAAAGCCTGGGACCTGGGGGGGCACCCGAAAGAACCTTCCTCTGGGTTTTGGCATCCACTTTCTCTTCTCTGTGAGGAAGTGCTTTCCTGGGGTCACAGAAGAGCCCCCCCCCCCCGGTAGAACTTCACGCTACCATCGGTTAATCTTGTGACTATAAGCCAGTGGCCGGGCCTGATGACAACTTAGAGAAGGGCACGCATCGCGGGGGAGACAGCCAGGGACCCTTACAAATGATAGGAACCGTGCTTCGCCCTCTCCGAGCAGCACCCGCTCTCCAGGGGGTGCACAGCATCCTGTGAGTCTTCAGCTACCGCTGGGGTTGCTGGTTTTAATGGTGGCAATAGTGGCGAGATTGGGGAGATGGCGGAAGAGGGAGCCTCGTGATGGTGGAGGCTTATTTCAGGGCATAGCATTCACAACAGGGACAGCGTGGCATCGGTGACATGTGTGAAGGACACTGGTGGTGATGGCAATAGCGGCAAGAGAGCCCAGGCCGGGCTGGTGCTGGGCAGCATGGATCAATGGCACCTGGTCCACACGGTGGGCATCGCGACTGGTATGGGGGGGCACTGCCAGCAGCGCTGACGGTGGTGTGGGCGACAGCAATCACAGAGCACCTGGGGTTCTGGATGGTGCTGGAAAGGCTGGCAATAGTGTGTGTTGTCATGAGGGCACAGGGGCTGGGCAAGTGGGCTGCTGGTTTCGTTAGTGGTGCTGGTGTTGAGGGTGGTGGTGGTCGAACCGAGGGGTGCTCAGGCTGGTTGTTGAGGGCCTGGTCATTTGGGGGTGGTACAGGCACTTCGTCACCAGTGCCAGCTGGGCTGGTAGGTTCAGCGATGACGATAATGTTGGTGGTTCGGCTGGAGGGAGCATACTGGTGGCGGCAGCAGGGTTGACTGTGTTTTGTGGCCCATGTGGCATGGGAACCGAGGACGAGGGGTCACTTACTGGAAGGCCACACCTGAATCCTGTGGTACTGATGCGTCTTGCTGATGACGTTCTCGGCCCGGATGCTGAAGCAATAGTCCCCGGGGTCCCTGAAGGTGTGGGTCAGGTTGTAAGCTGTACTGGCCACGGACACCGGATGGCATTCCCCTTCCTCCAGTGGGAGGCACTCGGGCTTGAGACGCCAGCACACAGTCAGGGGAGGGCTGCAGGGAAATGGGGATGTCTTTCAGAAATAGCTCCTCAAAAGGGCACCTGGGTGGCTCAGTCAGTTAGGCATCTGACTCTTGGTTTCTGCTCAGGTCGGGAGCTCGCGGTTCGTGAGTTTGAGCCCCGTGTTTGGCTCTGTGCCTGGAGCCTGCTTCAGATTCTGTGTCTCCCTCTCTCTCTGCCCCTTCCCCACTCATGCTCTGTCTCACTGTGTCTCTCAAAAATAAATAAATGTTAAAAGAAAAAAAAAAGATAGTCCCAGAGCCCAAGGGGATGCCAGGCTAGTAAGGAAAATGGAGACAGGCTGCTGGATGGGGCAGACGAGTGCTCCAGTGATACACAGGGTGTACTGTGGAAGCACAGGGGACAGGTGACTGTGTTCTTAATGAGGAAGTCAGGGAAGGCTTTCTGGAGGAGGTGGCATCTGTAAGCTCTGACAGGATAAGTAGACTTTCGACAGGTCTGGAGGGCCAAAGGCATTCCGGGTTCTCTGCCTGCCACAGCACAGGCCCTGAAGCTGGAAAACGCAGGTCAACCTCAGGAACGCCAAGCAGGCATCCCCATGTGTGGGTAAAACACAACCCCCTGTACCCTCAGCCATCACACCTGCCAAGCCCGAGTAGCTCTCAACCCCATTCTTCAAGTACTAAGTCCCTGCCCCCAAAGCTCCCTGAAAGCTCTAAAAACTACCTCTAGGCCCAGAGGTGCATCTTCCTCATTCCTCGGCCTCTCTTTTTTTTTTTTTTTTTTAATGTTTTATTTATTTCTGAGAGAGAGAGGCAGCGTGAGCAGGGGAGGGTCAGAGAGAGAGGGAGGCACAGAATCTGAAACAGGCTCCAGGCTCCAAGCTGGCTGTCAGCACAGAGCCCATCGCGGGGCTCGAACCCACGAACCGTGAGATCATGGCCTGAGCCAAAATCAGACGCTTAACTGACTGAGCCACCCAGGCGCCCTCCTTGGCCTTTTTTCTTGCTCCCCATCTAGACCTGCTTCCCGCCGTCGTGTCCCTGGGTTAAAGGACAAGAGTCCTCGGAGGGCTGGGCCCCAGCCGCTGACCTCTGCAGCTCCGTCCACCCTTGTGCAGCTTCTCAGTTGCAAACTACAAACTCGGCCTAATGCTGTTCTTGCCAAGAGCCGGGCCACTTCCTGCCCAGGAAAGCCTGTATGCCAGGGCCTTGGAAGCTGACCCAAGCCGTGGACAGAAGGCTCCCCCCATGGCTGCTTCCTCACCCACACTGCACCCACTTTGCCTCGACAACCACACTGCAGACGGCTCTGAAGGGCCCGTGCTCCCTGCCCTGGACCTCGAGTGTGGAACCCTGCCCACCACT
The DNA here is from genome assembly GCA_017311185.1 of Proteles cristata cristata. Lineage (NCBI taxonomy): Eukaryota > Metazoa > Chordata > Mammalia > Carnivora > Hyaenidae > Proteles > Proteles cristata. Next base: position 2,530,829 of record JAESUZ010000027.1, read on the forward strand.
CTTCTGTGGATACAGGGCAAGGTGGCATAGGCTCCCCCCGGCCCCCAAACCTGGAGCCCCTCAGGAGACGGAGCAGGCTCAGGGCCATCCATGGAGAGTATGGGCAGGGCAACTTGTTCACTCTGAGGTTCACTCACCTCCCCAGGAAGTTCAAGGTCACTGTCATCTTTTGGAAGGTCTGAATTAGGGTGGGCCCCAAGACCTGGATGCCTCGAAGGGTTTCTGGAAGGTGGAGAGGGGCCCCATTAGACCTGGTGACTGAGGACAGCTGTCTCAGCATGCCCACAGCTCAGGGCTGTGTGACCACCACCTTGTCCTCTCCCAGGCTCTCCCCACTGAGCACAGGTTGGAGGTCTCTCCGGGGCGTGCTTGGGTCCTGCCTCCTCAACAGCGGCAGGTGCCAGAGCCCGCCCAGAGTGAGGACACTGGAGGAAGCAGGCAAGGCCCTGGGCACCAGGACCAAGGGCTGGCTCAGTGTAAGCACCCCTCCCCATTGCCTGTAAGCACCCATCCCCCATTGCCTGTGCACATGGGAAAAGCACCCCATTAGCGTGCCCTGCAGCACAACGGAGAAATCTGCCACTGCTGTCCAAGCACCCCCTCTTGCCAGACCCAGAGAGAGGCGGGTTGGGGTGACCCTCTGCAGCAGGCTGAGACCATCCCAACCACTACTGGGGCTATGGGGGCAGGCAGGACTGGGTTCAAATCCAGCTCTGCCACCCGGTGGCCATGTGGCCTCCTCCGTGGACTCCAGTGCCCTTTTAGAAGTGGGGATAGTGACAGACCTCCCAGAGGGGCTGCTAGGGGAAAAAGGATGGTGGGGGGCATTGCGCACCAAGCCTGGCGCCCGACCAGAGCCCCTCTGATCTTCACTTTCTCCAACCCTGGAAGGAGTGGTGCCAGGGCTCCCCAAGGGGCCACATGCTCAACCTGCACCAACCCCCAGGGACCCACCCTGCAGCTTCAGGGAGGCAGAGAAGTCTCCGGTCTTCTGCATGATGCCCTTCCCGGCACCCTGCGTTGTCTGTTCCCACTCTGCCACCACCTTGAGCTTCACAGTGAAGGTTCCAATGATAGAATAGTTGTAGTAGACCACAGCATCTGCAGTCACCATCTGGGTGCTGTAAGGGGGCAGAATGGAGATGACAGAAGTGACTCACGTGAACTCTCAGCATTGGGCATATCTGTGGGGTGACAAGCTCGGCTCCCAATGCCGTGTGAGCAAACCACTGGTCATCATAGCAGCAGCCCCCAGAGCCAACCAGGCCACAAGGTCGGCCGTGTTTTGGTCAAGTGGCTGCCTGTCATCCTTGTGCTTGCAAGTGACAGGTAAGAAAACTCCCAGCAACAAGTGCCTGTCACCTTTCAGGAAGTGCTCTGCCCCCTTCAGCCAAGAATCTAAAAGAGGCCCTTAGAGTCCTTAGAGACAAGGACGATCCTGGCAAGTACAAAATGTGAACTTTGGAATTAAGACATATTTGGCTTTAAATCTCAATTCTAGATTTCCTATTGTAGAACTGTAAGTCTTACTTTTCTCATCTGTAAAACAGAATCATACCTCCACATAAAGTATATAAATTCCTGCAATTACATGAATTATTTCAAAAGGAATTCTAATAGCAATAAAGAAAATCTTTGTGTTGATTTGTCAATGCTCTTTATATATGAAGGTTAACAACCCTTTACCTATTAAATATTTTCTCCCAATTTAACCTTGTCTTTTGGTTTGACTTACTTCTTTCACAGTCAGATTTTAAATCTAGTGAGGTCACATCTGGCATTTTTTTCCTTTATAGTTTCTGCCTCTGTTTTTATTCTGAGAAATGCTTTTCTCACTGCCAAATTATCCAATTGCAAGGGAATCACCAGCATTTCAATCTAGTCCTAGTTTATTATGTTTAATTTGTAATCTATCTGGAAGTGCTCTTGTTAAGGATCAAATTGTTTTTCTTCTAAATGGTTAACCAACCGTTCTGGTACCATTTATTAAATAAATAATCTGCCTTTACTCACTGGCTAGAAAAACCATTGTTATCATATACTAGATATGCATATAAACTCAGATTTGTGTTTGCTTTTTCCATTCTGTTCTACTGCACACACTTTTGTGGCTGCAAATTATTTGTAGCTTTTATAATACATTTATATATTTCTAATTCTTCTCCCCAACCCCATTCATCATTATTCTGCTCTTCTGATCTGTTTTTTCCTTCTGACAATATTGAGAATTCTCTCTTTAAGTCTTTTTGGGGTTCTAGGTATAATCTGTGGCTTTATCCACATAAATCCTACAGTTTTAGGCTAAGCTCATTCTCTCAGCTTTTATGTTTTATAACTATGTAAAAGACTTTTTTCCAGTACCATCATAAAGAAAGGCTATGATCTTTGTTTTGTAAGCACCCATATTACTAAAATCTCTTCTTAGTTCCAAGATTTTTTTTTAGTTGAGTCTCTTGTGTTTTCTAGTTCATCTATGTGTGATGATTTTTGTCTCCTGCTTTACAATATTTAGATTTCATTTCTTTTTCTTGTTTTATTTCACTGACTAGTCAGAATGTCCAATTATAGTAAAAATAGTAAATAAAGCATTTAATATGAAAAGATATGCCCCTAATTAAGAGGATGTCCCCTGGTTTGAGACAGATGTTCTAGATGTTCTTTATGTTATAAAACCACATATGTGTTTATAACCATATATATTTTTATATACATATATGTATATATTCACATACATATATATATGTATGTGTATGTTTATGTGTATACTTATATGCCAAATTTAGATAAACTGTAGAATCTTTGTCACAGTCCAAAATATACTTATTGGAATATTTACTGGATTTGTATCAAGCTTACAGAATAACTGGAAGGAAATGGACATCTTTTTCATATTAAGATCCACCATCCTGGACACAGTATATGTACCCATCCACTCAAATCTTTGATACCTTGTGGCAGCTCTATTGTTTTCTTTACACAGGATCTTACCCCTTTCTAGGTAAGTATGTTCCTATGTCTATTTTATGTACTATTTTTTCTATAATTAGAAAGAGTCCCCACATTGCTTTCTAATTTATTACTGTACATAAGAAAGCATGCTGAGCCTTTAAGCCCCATCGGGACGAGGAGTGGTACATAAGAAAGATCATTAAGCCTTTGATGAGCTTGGAAAATTGGCCTGGGTTTCTCTGCCAGACTGAGAAATATCATAAGGAATGCCAAGAAAATGAAAGGTGGAAAAATATGGGATAGAGTGGGAAGGACCACCAGTCAGGCGCTTGAGGGGATCCAACCGGAATGCAGGGTCTCCATGGAGCATTCACCACCCTCACAGGAGCTCAGGGTGTCTGCGGGATGCCTGAGCTCAGTGTCCGACCCACTTCTTGAACTTCCTCCTGGCTTGTCTGGAGAGAAGACGTCAGGGGACTTGAAGCTACAATGCCTGAGTTCTACCACATGTGTAAATCACACACACCATCAGCCAGGTAGGTCAAATGGAGAAAATGCTACTTCGACCTTTCTTAAAGGGATGTCTGGGGCCGCCGATGGCCTCTTCTACTAGGTTGCAGGCACCTCGAAGGCAGGTCCTGTGACTAATTCACCACTGGTCCCCACACACCCCAAGCTTGACACAGAGCAGGTGTTGAAGGACTGTTTGGAGTGAGAGAGGGTGGCCAGGTGATGGTCGGAAAGGACAGAGCGCTCTGCAGGGGACGACGGGGCCACTGACCATAGGCCAAAGCTTTGGGGCATCAAGGGGGGAAGAACATACCCATCTCCGAAGTCCCAGTTGTAGAGAAACGAGGCAGTCTTGAAGAAGTTGCTCGGATCGTGGAGGAGGAAGGAAACTTTAAGGACTGTCTTGGTGAGGTAAGAGCTGGGCCAGGGCAGGGAGGTGTTCTGGGAGACAACGAGGTTCCCCACGAGGAGCTCTGGGAGGGAGACCAAAGGCTGAACCCACGAAGGGAAAGGGAAGGCGGAGCCAGGGAGTGACCTCTCCCTGCCCTGCCCTGCCGGCTGTCAGAGCAGGTCGGTTGCAGGAGAGGACCCTGCAGGTCACTGAACACAGAGGCGAGTGCCCCCACACCATTGCCCCTGCTGCACAGACCCTGGTGAAGACTCATGGCATACATCACACGCACAGCGCTACTCCTGCACCCCTTCCACCAGGATCCAGAACGTTCTGACACAAGATGCCCAGGACCAGAAGGAAATGCATAGGTTTTGAAAGAAGTTTTTGGGAGATATTTCAAATTATTAGAGGAGTCTAGAAAAAAATGAGCATTTCTACTGATTGCAGCTCTGTACCCAGTGTGCTGGGCTGGGTAAGGACCACCGTTCTGTGTCTCCATCTCTAAAAAAAAATTTTAGGGACTGATTTTTTTCACCCCAAAAGCAGAGAGTAAGGTGTACCTGATAAAGCTTATTTAGAAAATTCAGAAAAGAAGAATGAAAACAAAAGTAACTGCCTGTCATTAGGGCGCCTGGGTGGCTCAGTTGGTTAAGTGTCCGACTTTAGCTTAGGTCATGATCTCACAGTTTGAGTTCGAGCCCCACAATGGGCTCTCATGATCTCACAGTTTGTGAGTTTAATTGAGTCCCACACTGAGCCATGATCTCATGATTTGTGAGTTCAGTCAAGCCCCACATTGGGATCTTGGCTGTCAGTGCAGAGCCTGCTTCAGATTCTCTGTCTCTGTCTCTCTCTGACCCCCGCTGGTGCAAGAATGCTCTCTCACTCTCTCTCTCCCTCTCAAAAATAAACATTTAAGTAAAAAATAAAAAAAGAAACCACCTATCAAACACAACTATCGTTGATGTTTTGAAGAATTATAAACCATTTACAAAAATTTTTAAATGTTCTATTTATTTTTGAGAGAGAGATAGAGACAGCATGAGCAGGGGAGGGTCAGAGAGAGAGGGAGACACAGAATCCCAAGACAGGCCCCAGCCTCTGAGCCAGCTGTCAGCACAGAGCCCGACGCGAGGCTCGAACCCATGAACTGTGAGATCATGACCTGAGCCAAAGTCGGACGTTCACCCGACTGAGCCAGCCAGGCGCCCCAAGAATTAGAAACCATTTGTGCAAATGTAATACATATGGGTATTATGTACACATACATGTATTAAATACAGTTGATCAAATTGGCTATAGAAGTTTGTGCTTCCTTTTTAAAATCTTATAAGCACGAGTATTCCCCAGGACATTACCAACTCTTTGTAAAGGTCATGGTTATTCATTACACAAATTATATCCATATACTTAACCAGTTCCTTTATGGCTGCGCGCTTAGTTTGGCTAATATTTTCTTCTGTTATTATATACACCACTGCAAGGAACATATTTGTGCACAAAGCATTACCCAAATGGAAATTCATTCCCTGCAGACAAATTCTTTAATGGACTGTATATTCCAAGAGACCAGGGCTTTTCTGGAAGGAGAGGGCAGTGTGGGGTAGGCGGGTGGGAGGAATGAGAACGGACAGACCAAAAATGGAAATAGTGCATAACCGTTGATACGTATCAACCCGCTGCTCTCCAAAGGGCTGTGTTAATGTATGATTCCCTAGTAGCAACATGTGCCTTCAGTGCCCCTTGCAGCACAACCCGCCAGCAGTGGGTATTACCATTTTCTGATCCTCTGGTAACAGCCAACAGAGAAGGGACCATGAGTCCACTTTGTGTTTATAGGATAAACAAACCAGACTGGATGTTTTTCTCTGCCCCAAATCTAAGGCCAATTAGCAAACAATAAAGGTCCTCACCTGTGATGGGGAGCACGAGGAGGCTCCTCGCCACAGGCTGGCATGTCCAGCAGTCAGCAGCGGTGACCCAGACAGAGACAGGGAAGTCCCCGGGCACGTTCCCCACGGTGCGGATGGTGGAGCTGAAAGCCTCATCCGTCTTCCCCGTGAGCAGCAGTGGGGTATGGATCCAGTGGAAGCGGTAGAGGCGGGTGTTGGAGGGCAGGACCAGGCTGCCATTTTCATTGGCCACCAGGCTGGCTGTGATGCTCACCTCTGCCCCTGTGGTGGCAGGGCCATCGGTGGTGAGGCGGAGTTCATACAGCCCTAGAAGCCCGAGACAAAGACTATCTGTCAGGAGATGCATGACAAGGAACCCTGCTGTCACCGTCTGGGCTGCCTTTTATTAACCTATTTTGCAAGTGGAGAAACTGAGGCCCAGGCAGCCCAAGGGTCATATGGCTAGTTCATTGTCAAGCTGGGATTCAAACCCAGGCCCAGCTGACTCTATGTATTTCTTTTTATGCCAGCCAAGCAGGGCTTTGCAGAGCATAGGCCTGACGTGCTCTGATCAAAGTCTCACGCTCTACTGACTGAGCCAGTCAGGAGCCCCAGGCAGATAAATTTTGATTCATAGAACCCTTCCCTCTTGTCAATAGCACTACCGCCACGTCTTGGTGACTATTTTCCTATAATTTGTAAATGTCCTCTTTAGGTGAGATTTCTGAAGGGCTGCAGGTTAGAGAGCATCCAGCCTGCAGCAGCGTACCCCTCACCAGAAGAGGTGATGCAGAAGGAAGGCTGGAGGGCTTGCAAGGCTCACTCTGCTCCTTTATTTCACTCAGTCCCACCCACCTTCCTGGCCTCACGCACCTGCTCCCCTGGCTTCAAGTACCTCCTAAATGCTAATGAAACCAAGTAATGGACCTACTTTCTGGGCTCCAGACCTGCACTGAGCAAAAAGGTAGCTACTAGCTGCATGTAATTAAGTTTAAATTAATCAGAGTTGATTCCTTAAAAGTAACCAATACTGAAAATTCAGTTCCTCAGTTGCACTAGCCACATTTCAAGGGCTTCATACTTGGGTGTGGTTAGTAGCTAGTCTTCTGGACGGCACAGATACAGGATCTTTCCTTCATCACAATGTTCTGTTGGGTGGTGCTGGCTCTAGCTCCTCGAGAGTTTTCCCCTCCCTATTTTCTGCCACCGCTCTGTTGGGCCTGGGGAGACCAGCTGTCCCAGGAATCTACCCTAGGCCTTGTTACCACCCTCCCATTCAGGCACATTTGCTTCCTCGTCATCACTAGTAGCAATGCTAAAGGCTAGCATTACTGGTTTCATCCTTGGCCCTGGCCTTCAGCCTCCAGTCCTTCCCCCTCGCAGCATCATCCCTCCTACCCCCATGAACAACAAGCTTCCTCCAAAGCTAGTGTTTTCATGAACCAGCTTCAGTTTGGAGTCCAAATTCACATCTCAGCACATTCGCGCTGGTGCCATCTACTTTAATTCTTACAGCTCCCCTCACACGTTCCATCCTTCCTAACCTCAGGGCCTTTGCACATGCTGTCCTCACTGCCCTTCTTCACTACATGTTGGTGGATGTAACCCCTTCCAGGAAGCCTTTCCTCAACCCCTCGCCCCCTCAGTGCCCTCTGAACGGCTTGAGCACACAGTGGTCCAAACCCGAAGTTGGAATGAAGGGGGTTTTTTGTCTCCTTTGACAGGTGCACTGCAAGCTCGAGGGGGGGGTGGGTTATCCTCATCTCCTCATGTGCCTAACAAAGTGTTTGGCACATAGTAGGTGTTCAACACTGCTGCTGACCATGGCACCTGGAGAGAAGAGCGTGGCAGAGGGACCAGCCCACCTAGCAGTGCCCCAGGAGACCATTCACCCAGGTAGTACTGACTGAGCTCCCGTCTTGTGCTCCACAAGTGCTGGGGAGGACCCAGAAGTACAGGACATGCCTCCTGCCCTCAGGAAGCCCACGAGGGACCGCTAGACTCAGCAAATCTGGGACAGGAGCGAGTGTGAGTCCTCAGTAGCATCCCATTTGCCTTGTGGCCGCGCTGCCTGCCCCCACCGGGGACTTCTACTCCAGCCTTTCCCTCGTCCATGTCACACATTCCCTGTTCTGAATCCCCTCCCCTGGAGCCATCTTTTGGATTGTACACTCATGCGGACTGGCACTGAAAACGAGACCTGCAGTGTCTTAATCCCATAGAGAGAGTTCCAGACGCTATGGCAGAAATTCCTGAAAGAGAATACAGTGTGTATTTTATATTGAGGGACAGGAATCCATTGAGGTCCCCGTGGAACCACCTGGAGTCACCCAGCAAATCCATACCCACTCATCCCCTCCCCTGGGCTGAGTTCTCTTCGCCCTCCCTCTGGCTGGGAGGCAGCATTTGGCCAGGCTTCACAGAGAGGCCATCCCCCTTCTCCCTCTCGCTCCTGCCCGCCGCCCCCCGCCCCCCAGGCGAGGAGCGTGGGCCAGAGCGAGGCTGGCAGGTGGCAGGGACATTCGGCTGCATGCTAATGGCCATCCAGCATCTGCAGCGAGACTGGAGACAGGCGCATGTCAGCGCTACGCAGATCCGTTGCCAGGGGAATGGAACCCATAGGAGAGCACACTGGCTGGGAGGAGGGATGGGGTGCGGGTGGGGAGGGGCTGTAGCTACAGCTATGATGCTGCAGACACTGGTCCAGCTCCTGGGAGCCCCCACACCTGTCCGGACACAAGGAGGCTTTAAGGGTATTTTTCTCAAGCGTTTTTTTTTAAGTAGATGTTTCACGGCCCCTGGGTGATGTGCTCCTCTCTTTCTCAGGGCTCTCAGAAGGGCCCAGGGCATCCAAGCTGAAATGGATCATGAAGGCTTTGCCACTTGTGGCTGATGGAATCAAGCCCAGGTCCTATTGCCCTCTCCATCCAAACCTATCTTTTCAGGTTTGGTAGTCCAGGTGACATGGCCTTGGAGTACAGAACAGGCAAGGGAGGGGCTGAGTGACCCAGAGCTGATTGGGCCAAAGCAGAGAGCCCATTGGCAGAAAGTGGCCATTGCCAGGAAGCCTGACCCACAGAGAAAACACTCACTCACTAGCAGGTCCCCAGGGCTTCCACTGGGAGCGCATTTTCCCTAACAACACAGCATGTGGGAACCTGGAACACTCTAGAAAATGGCTACATCAGTTCTTCCACGCTGCACATGTAGATAGCCCAAACACTTCCCAGGGTACCTCTGAAATCTGAACATCATACCCTGGAATCAATGAATGGTCCAGTACCCGGACTCTGACCTACACCTCTCCTGTAGGAAGCATCTGGTGCGGGCTGACCTAGACCCAAGGAAGAATGGAAAGGACCTCCAAGTCCCTCTCTCTCTCTCTCTCTCTCTCTCTCTTTTTCCTGTGGGAGAAGTTATGCTCCCCAACCTCATTCCCAGCTCTCTGGCTCATATCGTGAATAGGCCAGGCTGGGAACCTGGCCTTACAAAGAATTAATTAATTAATTTATTATTATTTTTTTTTAGAATTTTGACCGTTGATCATCTCTGGACACACATGTAAACCCAGTGCACTGGAGACCACCCCCTCCTCTCCGTCACTCTGTGAATTTCCAAGAGGGAAGCAGGTAATCCTGACCAAACATAATCCCCACAAAATTCTATTTTCATCCCTAAGGTGCAGGTTTTTTAAATCTCATTAAATCTCTTCCTCTTTGTACCATTCTTTGGGGGCGGGGGGGTGTACGTAATGAAAAACTGTTGGATAATACAAGTACATCCCCAGAGCTGTCCACGTCCCACCTCTCCCCCAACAACTCTCCAATCCGGGTCCTTTTGTCGTCGCCAAAATGTGGCAGAAAGGTTAATATTAGTTGGCCTTCCGCGGTGGGTGGGGGGAGCACCCAGCGGAACCTGTCAGCGTGGGGTCCATTTTGGAAACCATTCCAGAGACGAAATGGCAGACTGGCCTCTTGGACTCTAAAATCACAACCTCCCCAAAGTCTTCCTCGAGCAGGGGGCGGGGAGGGGTGGGAACCTCTCCAGATAAGGCGACATTTAAAGGCAAAGACGCTGCTCCACGGGCAACCTGCCCGCGCTCCCTGGGGGACTGTGGCGTGATGTCCGACTAGCACATTCCCCGCATCCTCCTCCTCACCCCCACCCCCACCCCCCGGGGGCTACGAGGCCCCCAGGCAACCGCAGGGGTGCACCGGCCACCGCGCGCGGTTCCCGGGGCAGGGCCGATCCGGAGGTGGCAGCGGGAACCTAGGAGCACCGGGAGCCCCCTCGAGTGCCGGGCCGACGTCTGGGGAGAAAGGTGGAGAGTAAGAGGAGAGGGCTTCGAGGGGCCGCTTGGCCACACTCTCCTCCGCAGCGCGCTGCAGAGGTCTCTCGGGAGGAAGGAGGTGCGCGCAGGGCGCACGGCGCCACCTCCACGGCCGCGGCTGGCGGCTGGCGAGCCCGCCCGAGACGGCTCCGAGGCCCAGCGGAGGGCGCAGCGCCTTACCTGCGGCCACCCCAGCCGGGGCCAAGGGTAGGAGGCAGGCGAGCCAGAGGACGCGGCTGAGGCGCCGCCAGAGGGCCGGGGCCATGGCTGCGCCGGGAGCGGCAGGAGCGCCGAGGGGACGCGGCAGACTCGGCGGCGGCGCGGGCTGTGCGGGGAGTTGCGGGCGCGGCGCTCGCTCGTCCTCGCCTCGCGACGCTGTGTCGCTGCGCGCCGCCGCCGCCGCCGCCGCCGCCGCCGCCCACAGCCCGCCGCCCCGACCCCGGCCCGCGTCAGCCGCGCCCCCTCCCCGCGTCCCTCCCTCCTCTCGCCGCACCCCTCCTTTCCGCGAGAGCCCCGGCCTCCCCGAGTCCGCGCTCCCGCCGCCTGCGCCGCCTCCCGCGCTTCCTCCCGCGCCCCCTCCCTTCCCCTCCTCTCCCTCTACCCCTCTCCTCCCCACGATCCTCCCCTCTTCTCCGCTTCCCGCGTCCGCGCCCGCCGGCTCTGACTCAGCGTCCCCAGAGGCGCGCGCACCGCTGCAAAGACGAGCGCTGGCCCCTTTCGGTTCTTCTCCAGGTGCCATTTTCCCTCTTGACGCACACGGTTTGGCGATGCGGCGCCCCGTTCACTTGGAGCTCCCACTGGGTGCCAGGCGCTGGGCGAAGGGCCTGCAAAGGCCTCCTATCCTCCCTGAGAGAGGGGCTCAGATGCCCAGGCTGAGACACGTCGCCCCTCTCTGTGCTTGCTGGGAAACGGGCTCGTGCTCACACCAGGGCCCTTGTGAGACTCTGACAACCGCAGAGGAGTGACCAGCCCCTCCTTGGGCACACCTTGGCCTAGACAGGCGCTTCCACGTGCCGTAACAGAGCGGAGCATGGCTTTTCTTCTAAAAAGTGGCTGTGCCTGTCTGGTCTTTAAGACGGGAGGCTGGCTCAGCTGGGTCCCTGTCTCAGCTCGGCCTTTGCTTTCCTCTGTACCCCTCTGTACTTGGGCAAGGGATCCCACCCAGAGGGAGAGGGGTTGGATGGCCCCTCTGGCCTGGTGGGCACTACGTGAATCGAAGCCTTGGAGTGAAAGCACCTATAGGCATGGCCTCTGTCTCTGTGGTAGCTGTGGTCTCCACTGAGAACGGGACCATTGCCACATTGCCATCTCACCCTGATGGAGGGGGAACATATTTGAGTGAGCCCCCATTCCCCCTGTAAGGTTAAAAGTGCTGGTAGATGTCACTCCCCAGAAGCATCAATCACCATCGTGGGGACAGTACCAGGCCAACGAACGAGGAGACTTTGGATCCTCCTTAAGAAGTATGTGACCTTGGGAAAGTCACTTTCCTCTTAGTTCCTCAGTTTCCTTTTCTTGAAAACGGAAATACTCCCTACCTGTGACATTGTTGCCAGGATTAAATGAGGTAACACTTAGGAACAGTGCTTTGGACATTGCACTCAATCAGTGTTGGCTGTCGTCATTGGAATTGTTTCCAGACCTGGGAGAGTTTTGCTTGTTTGTCCATCAGGAATTAAGAAGAAAATTGGGCTTGAAAAAAAAATAGTATGTTAAGGTTAGAAACCAGATTAAAATATTTAACTATTTAACATTATTCAAAGGTCTTGTTAATAGTTTTTTTAAAAACAAACTAATGGCAGGGGCTCCTAGCTGGCTCAGTGGGTTAGAGTGTGTGACTCTTGACCTTAGGTTGTTAAGCCCTATGTTGGGTGTAGAGATTATTTAAATATAAAATCTTTAAAAAATTTTTTTAGGAAATGAAATGTGGAAAACAAGATAATAAGATTTATTGGTTTTTATGTGTATCTGTATTGCATTGAATAATGTTACAGTAGTCACAGATAGTTGTATCTATGTCACAGAAGCCACCTGCAAGGCCACCCTGAAACCAATGTTCAGACTGTGAGGTTATTGGGGGGTGAAATACAGTGTTACGAGGCAGTGAATGGGAGGTGGAAGGAACAGTGGTTTTCTTATATTGGCCTTAAGAAAGTTCTCTCTGGGGGGGGGGGGGGAGGGCGCCCAGGTGGCTTAGTCGGTTAAGCGTCCGACTTTCGCTCAGGTCATGATCTCGCGGTTCATGGGTTCGAGCCCCGCGTCGGGCTCTGTGCTGACTGCCAACTCAGAGCCTGAGCCTGTTTCAGTCTGTGACTCCCTCTCTCTCTGACCCTCCCCTGCTCACGCTCTCTCTCTCTCTCTCCTAGAAATAAATAAAACATTAAAAAAAAAAAGAAAGAAAGTTCTCTCTGAGAACACAGGCAGGCCACTGTGGCTAGAATATGAAGAATGAGGTTGGGAGGTGCATAGGGCCAGGGAATGAGAATGAGCTGGAAAGTCTTTAGAGGGTTTTAAGCAGAGGAGGGGTGTGATCTAATTCACCTGATAGGGATCGAGTTGACACTGTCTCTGACCTCTAATTCAGGAGAGAGACCAGAAAAGAGATACAAATCATTATAGTATTTTGGGTACCATGTTAGGAGAAGCTGGGGCTATAGGAAGGGTGGGGGTATAGCCAATGTTAGAGCTAGGCTTAACTCTAGGTCTTTAACCTGTGCAATTAGCCTAAAACGTACCAAAAGATGTCTACCCTCTGCTTTTTTCTCTATCCCTGTCCCATCAAACAATATTTAAAAAGTGTTTGCACACTGATTTCAACCCTCAGATTATTCAATCTTCCCCAACTTTGGACCCATTACTTTTGGGGGTGGGGAGTGATTTTGGTTGCAACTTTTTCCATGGTGGAAAAGGTGTTCTGATGTATTTTATTTCTCCCAAGGCAGAAATAAGTGACACCAAATGCATCCACTTAAAATTCCAGCACTTCAATAGAGGTGGCGGCGGCTTCTTCTTCTTCTTCTTCTTCTTCTTCTTCTTCTTCTTCTTCTTCTTCTTCTTCTTCTTCTTCTTCTTCTTTTTAATGTTTTATTTATTTCTGAGAGAGAGAGAGACAGCATGAGCAGGGGAGGGTCAGAGAGAGGGAGATACGGAATCTGAAACAGGCTCCAGGCTCTGAGCTGGCTGTCAGCACAGAGCCCACAAACCATGAGATCATTACCTGAACCGAAGTCGGACCCTTAACCGACTGAGCCACCCAGGCGCCCCAATAGAGGCTTGTTCTTGAGTAGCAGCGTTAAAACAAGCAAGGAGCACCCTTATGAATAGGGCTCCAGAGTATCTTGCAGGCGTTCCAACCTGCCTTTATTATGAGGTGTGAAATGTGTCTGGGAAGGGGACACGAAAACTTTGGTAACTTAGCGATGACGGGAGTGGGGGGAGGGGTGGGGATTCAGGTCCCTTTGGTAACTTAGCGATGACGGGAGTGGGGGGTGGGGGTGGGGATTCAGGTCCCGGAAGTGGTGGAGAGAAGTTGTCACTTCAACGCTCTGGTGACCATGGGTTACCAGGAGTCCTCTATTCAACCACTGTCCTAGATGGAGTCGTAGCTGAGGACCAACAATACTTTTCCCTCCTAAGGCCTCTTGGTGCAGCACACGCCATCTCACCTGGGCATCAGGGTGTTATGCCCCTCTCCCCCTCCTTCTCATCAGTGTTCAGTCCTAGTCCGGAGACATATGCCCCCCAGGTATGAGCTGACATAAAGAGATCCTCTGCGGGGTGCAGCCTATGGGTGATGTAGCCCCAGAACAAATGATCAGGCCGACCACCTCCGAGCAGAACACCAGGGCTTTCCTTGTTTTCCAGCCTTCGCCTTCCCAAGGCCCCTGCTTGCCTCCTCACCATTCCAGTGGGTTGAGAACGACCCCAGAAAGGGAAGGGTGGGGGAACCCCGTCCTTGCCTGGCACATTCAATTCAGGGATGTACTCTTCCCCCGCCTGACCGCCGCCTCCTAAGGAAGCCCCTCCGGTTCCCGCCGCCCTGCAGCAGCCCCCGATGTCCCTCCCCTCCCCGGGCCTGGCTCCTGCGACCAGATTTAGGGCAGAAGGAGTCCAAAGACTCCCTGCACCTGCCAGCCCCACCAACCTTGCCGGCGGCCCCGCCCACCCAGGCGGAGGTTTAAAGGGCCGGGCTGGCCCACCGGGCTCAACGCCCCTCCCTGCTCCCCGCCGCCTGCGCAGGCCGCACCCACTTGGGGGCGGTGCGCCCGGGCCTATTTCTCCCGCGGCGGGCGCGGCCGCTTTAAGCGGGGGCGGGACTGCACGGCGGCGGTGGCTGCGAGGGCTTCGCTGGGGGCCGAGGGCTGGAGCTGCAGGAGGCCGGCCGCCTAGGTGAGGGTAATCGCGGGCAGGCAAGGGAGGGCGGCGGAACGGCCCCGGGAGGCGCGCGCCGCTGCCCAGACCGGTGCGGCGGGGTCGGCGTGGGGAGGCCTTTGCGGCGCGGCGGCTCTGCGGAGCGACAGAGGTAGGCTCCGTGCGCCGGGTCCCGCCAGGCCTCCCCTCCCAGCCCCCACCAGGGTCCAGCCCGGGAGGCGGGGGCCGGCGGCCGCTCTGTAGCCTCCGGCTGCCTGGCGGCGCTGGGGAGCTCTGGGAGGCGGAGGGTTAGCGGCGCGGGAATTGGCCCTCGGCGGCCGCCGTAGCACGGCTGGGAGGGCGGACGCTGGGTGCTCGGGGACGACGACAAAAGGAGGGAAGCGGAGAGCCGTTTGAGACTGGGGAAAGAGAGCGGCGGGTTGGGGCTCCGTTCCCCCGGAGTCGCCTCGGCCCATCCTGGAGCCTCCCGGCCTCCTTGCAGGCCCCTGACTCGCCCGGCCCGGCGAGGAGAGCAAAGGTAGCGGCGACGACAGCGCCCCCTCTGGCCCGGAGGCGCCGCCTCGGCGCGGCGCGGCGCGGCGGGGCGGGGCGGCGGGGCCGTTTGTCCGTGCGCGGGCTCAGCGCCGGCTCCGGCCTTCCCACCTGGGCCGGGACGCTGGGGCCCGACGGAGGCTGGGCCCGGACTCGGACCCATGGCCGGCGGCGTCTTCGAGCCGCTCTCCGGCAGACGGGAGGGATGGGCCGTTTTCCCTCCTCAGCCCACCCCCCACCCACTCCCAGGCCCAGGCCCAGCGGAACGCGCGGAGCTTGGCTTCTTGGGGTCGCGGGCGATGGAAGAGTTGAGGACTTCGCTGAAAAAGGAGGTCCAGGGAGTTTGGGCACGACCAGAAGTTTCGTAGGCATGGAGAGGCCTCACCCTGACTCTTGGGTCCCCACGGATGAGGATGTGGGGGCATTCGGTGAAATACCCGAAAGAGGAAGCAGTAGTCAGGTCTCATCCAGCAGGGCTGACAGAATCCCCCTCTTCCGTCTCTGTGAGTTTTCCTGCTCGGAGGAGCCGGAGGAGCGGGATAGAACACCCCTCAGCGGCTTTTCTGCATCCAAGTGCTTTTTTGGTGTCTTGGAGACAGTGGCCGGAAGAGGCTTTGTGGAGTCAGGGTGCCCCCATCACTTGGGGCACAAGTGTGAACTGCAAGGGAGGGCTTTTGAAAGGTCTGCAGAAGCAAATTAAGTCTGAAACTGCATCTTCCTGCGGAATGGAATTAAACAGTTCTACACAGAAGATGGGTAAAAGCAAATTCATTAGGTTCTCGAGATATTTCTGTAAGCGCTCTTAAAATTGAAACGAAGTGTCAGCCTGGAGAGGTAGTTCTTAAAGTGTGGTCATCAACGACCTGAAGCATCCATCCATCCATCCATCCATCCATCCAAGGAGCATTTTCTAAGTGCCTGCTTAGTACCAGCTGCAAACAAAATTTACAGCTTCCTGGGCCTCTCACCGAACCACAGTCTCTGGGTAGTGCTTTAAGTCCATCTTTGGCACCTGGTGATCTTAGTACACACTGAAGTTTGAGAACCAATCACTAGGGTACAGTTTGCCAAATCCAGCTGCCTGTGTGTCTTTTTGTTTGTTTTGGGTTTGTTTTGTTTTTTAGGATTTTTATTTTTAAGTGATCTTTACACCCAACACGGGGCTTGAACTTAAACCCCAGCGACCAAAAGTCACATGCTCTACTGACTGAGCCTGCCAGGTGCCCCTCAGCTGCCTGCTTTTGTACAGCCCTTGAACTAGGAATGGTTTTTACATTTTTTTTTTAAATGTTTATTTATTTCTAGGAGACAGAGAGAGAGAGACAGCGTGAGCAGGGGAGGGTCAGAGAGAGAGGGAGTCACAGACTGAAACAGGCTCCAGGCTCTGAGCTGGCAGTCAGCACAGAGCCCGACGCGGGGCTCGAACCCACGAACCGCAAGATCATGACCCAAGTGAAAGTCGGACGCTTAACCGACTAAGCCACCCAGGCGCCCCGGTTTTTACATTTTTAAGTGGTTGATTTTTAAAATCCACAGAAGATTGTTTCATGACGTATGAGAATTGTATCAAATTGAAATTTCAGTGTACATAAATAAAAACATGGATCACAGCCATGCTTTTTCATTTCTGGGTTGTCCATGGCTGTTTATTGGCTGTAACAGAGTTAAGTCGTTGTGATAGAGACTACAAAGGGTAAAATGTTTACTTTATGGCTTATAGAGAGTTTACCAACCCCTGACCTAGGGAAAGAAGGATATACAGTAAGGGGAGGGGAACATCTGTTTATAAAAATCGTGTTTAGAAATTAGTAGATAAAATGGATGTAAGTAAATTTCATTTTCCAAAAAGCAGAAGGAATAGTATTCTGGGTTAGCTAAAAAGTATTTAATGTAGTTATTTAAGATTTTCCATAGGGACTGTGAGCCTGTGCCTTTAATAAGTTGGCGAACCCTGTGCTTCTTTTCATAGGCTGGATGAACGCATGGACCTGATCGCTTCCTCTTGAGAAACAAACCAGCTTAAAAGAAAAATGGCATTTGTTGCAACACAAGGGGCCACGGTGGTTGACCAAACCACTCTGATGAAAAAATACCTTCAGTTTGTGGCAGCTCTCACGGATATAAATACACGTGAGTCAGTTCTGTTGTTAAGAAATCCATTATGGGGACTCATTCATTTCCGTTCAAATGACATGCACATGGAGATAAATAAAGTCAACTTTTATCCTAATTTTCCCATTCCCTACCTTGTGGAGAAGCAAAGTGATGAGCATTGCTGGCTGGAGCCCCAAAGAGGCACACGTGTGTGTGTGTGTGTGTGTGTGTGTGTCTGTGCCCTTGTCTGTGCATGCACACGTATGTCTGGGAGTATGAGTGTGTATGACTGGTTGTAGGGAACTAGTTATGTGCCTTCTGTTGGACCATGACAGTCAAACTGATAAGATCTGATTGCTTCTCTTAAGCCTCTAAACCTGATCATTTTCTGAAGATCCTTAATGTAATTTCAATTACCTGATGATTTGTTTTGTCATTTACAGCTGATGAAACCAAGTTAAAAATGATGCAAGAAGTTAGTGAAAATTTTGAGGTATGAGCTCAATTTATGTACTTTGTTTTCACTGTGAGCTGAATATTCACATGTACTGTTTAATTGCTCCCCCGTCACTCTCACTAGTAAGTCAGAAATCGTTATCTCCGTTAATGCGACCTAACTGCATTTCAGAACTGAAATTTGACCTGGACACAGTATTGTCCAACTTCCTTACCTAGTGACTGTGAACTTCAAGTGATGTTGAGGAATGTTGCTTTGGTGGCGGTGGTTGAACTTATTTTCATTTTGAGGCATATGCTTTCAGGATGCGCTGACACTCATGTGGTGGGTTTGTTATATTCACGTCATAACAGGTGGAGTGAGAGCTGAAAGTCCATGTGTGGTTCTGTTACTTCTCACTTCCGTGACCTTGAGCATTTTCTCTCTCCTGAGCCTCACGTTCCACAGCTTCATAGTGTCCTAGAGGTCTCTGTATTCTGTTCACTTTTCTGTACAGAAAAGTGTAGTCTGTCTTGTCTGTGTTCTTTAGATTGGATAATTTCTACTGTCTGCCTTCAGGTTCACTGACTGTTTTGTGTCCTTTCCATTTTGCTGAAATGTTTTAAAATTTCAGTTTGTTTTTTATACTTTTTTTAGTTACTGTCCTTTCAGTTTTGGAATTTCCATTTGGTTCTTTTTAGATTTTGCATCTTCACAGAAGTGATCATGGTTTATTAACACCTATTTTGTTATTCTTGGAACACATTTATAATGACTTCATTTGAGTCTTGACTGAATCCAATATTTGGGCTAGATTTCTACTGACTGGGTCACATGATCCTGCTTCTTTGCACGCCTGGGAGTTTTTGAGTATGCCGAATATTGTATGTGAAATGTAGGGACTCTAGATTCTTCTGTTCCTTCCCTCTGAAGAGTACTGATATATTATGGTAGACAGTTCAGTGGCTGGCTGATCTCCTCGAACCCGCAGAGGCTTGGCTTTATGCTGTGGTATGGAGGATCGGTGGGAAGGCTGAGATGTCCCCAGGTCTCTCTAACTCCGTGGAATTCAGCCTTCAAACTCCAGCTCCCGGTGGATATCATCAAAAGTTGATTTGAGGCTTGGCTTGTTTTAGAGGCCTTACTCTAGGGCATGGTCCTTGCTCACCTGATCTCTGGGGTGAGAAAGAGGTGTTAAGAAGGTGCACTGTGGCCAGTCTGGACGCGCAGCATCCAGCATTGCTAGACCTATGGTGTCTCTTCGTCCCTCTTAGTGAGCTTCACTTGGTCCTATCCCATCTCACTTGGCTGTGCAGCCCAGCCCTCAGTCAACATCTCAAGGTCTTGGACAAGACCATCCCTGTACTTCCTGTTTCCCTGAGGTTCTACGCTACAGGTTCCAGCCACCTGAACTGCCTGAAACTCTGGTGTTTGCACCTCGGCTCAGCAGGACTGTTGTGCCGTCGTCAGGCACCAACCTGCCAAGCCCCCGTCAGGGCATCCGTGCCTGGGCAGAGAGCTGTGGCGGCTGTATAATCCCCCCTCCTGGAGATTGTGGCCTTGCACTGCCTCTGGTCCAGCACTTGAAAGCTGTTCTCTTGTGTTTTGTCCAACTTCATGGTTAGTCTGGTGCTGCTAGTCGCCTAGGCAGAGGTTGAAATCAGTGGGGATGAATCAGATGCCCTAGGATATGTAGTAATGGGTAGTATTTCTGTTTGGTGGGATTGTTTTTGGGTTGTGGTTTTTTTTTTTTTTTTGGTAGTTTTGTTCTAAGATTTTTTTTAGGACTTGTTGCCTTGAACGGAGCTGGAAAAAAAAATGCTGAGATATTTAGAGATTGAGCTAAAGAGCTTTCTTTTCTGCCCAAGCTGCTAATGCAAGCTGTTAAAAACCAAACACAAAAAAACTAAAAAAAGAGGTGAAAGGGAGGACATGATGGGCCTGCATTCTGGGTTTTTGGCAGAAGTGGTAAGTGAAAACCATAGTCCCAACGGGTTTGAGAGGATCAAGTCATGGAGGGGCTTGTGAACCTGCAGAAACAAGCACTTGAATCCGGCCTCTGAGTGTGGGCATGGGGCTATCTGAGTTAAGTGTCTGACTCCTTTCTTTCTTGGTTCATGTCTGGCTGTTAGCAAGTTAATTTCAGACTTTGGTCCCAGATGCATTGGTTTGATCCATAGAACTGAAAGTTGGCAAAGCAGTATATACTTGGGGCTTTTTAAAATAGTGACTTTTGAAATCTGTATGCTACGAACGTTTACCTTAAATGAAATCCTGAAAACTAAGCCCTTCAAAGAAGGATGACCATCAGTAGGTAATTCTGAATTACCACCATTACTATCCTGGAAGAAAATTGGAATGGGACGAGTGAAATTTAAAAAAGAGAAATCCCAGTGCTTTCAGGACACTTAGAAATTTCCTCACACACTTAGGAATAAAATTGTGGGCTAAGTAAATGTCATATGGGCCATCTTTCAGGACAGAAAATAAAGAAAGCTCCAAGGTAGAACTCACATGAAAAACTCATACGGATCAAGGTGGGGGGGGCTGAGTTGTCACGCCGGCAGAACAGCAGGGGATCTTGTTGAATGATTCTTTTTTTATGGGAGAAATTTGAAACCTGTTGTGAGAGTTATGGAATTCGTGGTGGCTAATGGGCTTCCGTGCAGCTGAGCTGGATTTCTTGGTAACCTTGATAATGTTCTAGCGTGAATCCTCTACCTCTTCCTTGAAGGTGGGTATTTTCGTAAAAAGTCATAAGCTCTGGGCATGAGAGGACAGACACAGTTCTGCCCCCAGTGAATTCATAGTCTGCTTGGGGGGAGCTGCGGGGCACCGTGGGGTCTCCTAATGGTGTTCTGTGGGCATGGAGCCCCGGGTTCGCCTTGGGAACCTGGGGCTCAGGCGTTCTTTGCTTGGCACCACACTCTTTGCTGGTTTTTGCCTTTTCCTCTATCTCACCCTTCATAGATTCCCCTTCTAAGATTTTCACCTTGTACTGATAGACAACCCTGCATCTTTATTTTCAGCCCAGATCAGTGTCTGGAGTTTGAGACACTTGTATTTAATTAACTGCCCAGAGGCTGCTTGTGATAGCAACAATTTAACCACTTGGCCTCATGCTCCCCTGGGGGACTAGGAACTAGTGTCAGTGCCTTTTACAGCCGTGCTTTCTCATAGTCTTGTGCCTTTGTATATATAGTTTTTTTCGAACCTTCTCCATTTCCACTTTTTCCCATGGTTCACTCCTGCTGGCCTTTTAGGTTTGACTGTAAACATGGCTTCTTGGGGAAGGCATCCTCTGCCCTTGGTTCCACCCACGACATCGTGTCCCATTTTTTAGATGTGCTCTTAGTTGCCATTGCTACTTCCGTTATAATCCTGTATTCTTTATCAGTCTCCCCAACACATCACTACCCCTCCCATGTCTGAGGGCATGAATTGTATCTACTTTCTTCATTGTATCTGCTCAGAGCATCTGATAGAACCTCAAGGAGTATTTGTTGCATGAGCAAGTGAGGTCTTAATAGGGTAGAGGAACTGGCTGTTTGAGACCCTTAATTTGCATCCACTTTAAAGTCTGCAGACTGACATTCAGCAAGTTTTATAACCTCTCTGAGCCTCTCTATCTGTGAAATGGAGGCAATACTTACCTTGGGCTTGTGAGGACTAAGAAAGAATTTAAAAATATATATTAGCACAGTGTTCTGGTAATAACACCTGGTGATATTTATTGAGCATTTACTGCAGAGCGTTTACTGTGTGTCCTAAATTAACTCATGTAATCTTTATGTGATTACTTAAGTCAGGAAATAATAGGATACTCAACAGATGGGGACTCAGAGGCTGTGTAACTGCCCAAGGTTCCTATTTCCTGAGTGGGTTCCAGAAACTGCTCTAGGAGCCATTTTACCACACTGTCACCAGACTGTAGTTTCATTTTCTGTTCTTTTAAAATCAGTTTAGTTTGTTTAAAAACAAAAATGTGTTTAGGCTCTTCATTTGCCACATGAAGAAACTAAGATCTAGAAGCTAAATGACCTTTCACAAGTTTCTTATTCAGGTACCCTTTAGAGCAGGCTCCGAGTTCCACATTTTCTATAGCATTAGTATTTCTACTTTTAACGGTAAATGTTAACATTTGGTCTCTTAAATTGGATTTCAGAAGCAGTGATCATTGTAACTAATTAAAAACTGCAATCACTAAAGCCTCTAAAAGCATTAAAAATTACTGTTGGCTTCGCTAAGGTGTTTTCTCTTTTGAGGTTACAGTATGAATGAAAAATAAAAATATGAAAATATGAAGACTTAATGGGGTTTTCTTTTATCTTTGCCTAATTAGAATGTCACATCATCTCCTCAATATTCCACATTCCTCGAGCATATCATTCCCCGATTTCTCACGTTTCTTCAAGATGGGGAAGTCCAGTTTCTTCAGGAGAAACCAGCCCAGGTAATCTGTTCAGAAATGTCAGCGAGCAGGGAAAATGTCAGCTCACAAGCATTTGTGAGTTAAAACAAGTGAGAAAACTTAGGGTCCCATTTTAAAATAAAAGGTTTTGGGGTGCCTGGGTGGCTCAGTTGGTTAAGCATCCAACTTCAGCTCAGGTCTGGTCTCACCATTCGTGGGTTCAGGCCCTGTGTCGGGCTCTTTGCTGACAGCTCAGAGCCTAGAGCCTGCTTCAGATTCCGTGTCTCCCTTTCTCTCTGACCTTCCTCCACTCACACTTTGTGTCTGTCTGTCTCTCTCTCTCTCTCTCTCTCTCAAAAATAAACATTACAAGATAATTAAATAAAATAGAGGTTTGGTCACATAAGGATAGCTTTGTCCCAGACCGTAGCTCTTCAGTTAAGTGTCTTGGTTTTAATTTAATTCTTTACATTTGCTGACTGGTCACATGTGTACACTGTTTATTACAGATGAGTTCAAATACCCACAAAAAGAAGGAATGATCCCTTAGGTGACCCTCTGCATAGCTAGTGCCTCACCTCCTCTTCCTAGTGTCTGTTCTTATAACTTCTAGCCGGTTTTGTTTTATCTGTACACCCCCTCCTACCCTCCCCCCAATCATTTAAAGACTGTTTTCATCATCAGTTTTTTTCTATAAATATTTCAGTGCATGTCTGTTAAAAATTATTCTTTAGAAGTTACCATAATGCCAGTGAAAGTTATTGCTCAACAAAGCATTTTTACGTTGTACCAGTCGAAGATCTACACATTTGACCTATCTTTTAGTTGTCGGCTCCACAGACTGAACCCTGAAAGCTTGGTCAGCTTGTGATACGATCAGTCCTTGGGCCTGGGAGAATCAGGGAGAGGATTGTAGGAACCAAACACATGATGGAGGGAGATCCCAGACCAAGTTTAGTTCGTGTTGTGCTCTTGCATCTGAAATCCACCCAGCAGTCACACACCAGTGCCCTTCTGCTGGAAATAAGTTTTCAAAGAGGGAATGTTAGGCTTGGTTGATTGGTGCACGACTGTGGAAAGCTTGAAGTAATGGTTTGCGGTACATATCTGGGATTACATTTAAGTAACTTACAGGACTATTCCTGAAATAGGATTCATCTTGTAGTTGGGTGGTTCCCAGTGTTGGGAACAGACAGCCATGTAACTTGGAGAGTAAAAAGAATTACCTTGACATTCTTGGAAGGATTTGATATTTACGTTTTTTATTTTCTTCACCAGCAATTGCGGAAGCTAGTCCTTGAAATAATTCACAGGATACCAACCAACGAACATCTTCGTCCTCATACAAAAAACGTTCTATCTGTGATGTTTCGTTTTTTAGAGGTAATCTTTGAGAATTCTTATTATTTAGCCATATTCAGACTTTCAGTGGTTTTCTTCTTGTAAAGTCTGGTATTCCACAACTACTTCCCTTTCACTGAAGTTGCAGTTCGCATGAGTGAAAGCTTTCCTAATGTCCATTTTCCCCCATTTTTCCAACCAAATTACTAAGAAGTATTATTAATTGTAGCTTTTTTTGGAGTCTGCAGGGAATTGAATAGACAGAGTGGAAATGTTTAGAAGGGTTTGGGTCGACAGACTTCATGCAGGGGCCTTTGGATGCTTGTCAAGAGTTTCTCAGACTCTTTGGGTGAATCCACCTGATATCTATCAGCATTAACCTCTAAAGCTGTTTTCTTGCTGTTCTTAGTCCCGGTATGTTTAGAATTCTGTTGTGTCCTGGGGCCCCTTGGAAGGGTTGGTGAGCTTCGGAGGGGGATAGAGTTGGATTCAGATCCTGTTCTGCCATGGGTTGGCTGCTGTGGTAGCTTCATTGCTTTCTTCCCTGAGCCTCAGCTCCCTCACAGGTAAGGTGTGGAGGACACCCCCATTCAGAGAGCGTGAGGTGTGTAGCAGACCATCCAGTGCAGGGTGGGTGCCCACCAATTGTTCTTTGGGCTGTATTTTCAAGCAACAGAGAAGTGTCTTTTGGACCATTAAGACCTTCCTGCCTGGTGTGACTTGCCTCAAGTGCCAGTCATTCCTCTGTCAGAGCATTACTCTCCAGAGCTCACTGGCGGGATGCCCTTCCACCATCCCCCAAAGACCTCAAAGGCTTCTTGTCTGAGACTGCTGTTTTCTGTGCAGCAGATGAAATCGGGGCTGGCTGATGTAGGGTGTGCATACAGAAAATTGCTTAGAAAATGGTCTGTGATCTTTAGATTAAAATAACCTCAAAAGTGTAACTCTTTTTAAATGCCTTTTTTTTCTTTTAAGACGGAAAATGAAGAGAACGTTCTTATTTGTCTAAGAATCATTATCGAGTTACACAAACAGTTCAGGCCACCCATCACACAAGAAGTAAGTGTTTAGACTGTGATAGCATCTATAACTGTGTGTCCACAGGTTTCCTTCTTTCATGTAATTTGTGTACTGTCTTCTAGAAATGACAGGACATTCTGCTTTTCATAAAAGGTGACTTTTGTTTGGTCAGTGTTTATATGAATATCATGAATACATATAATGAATATATATGAATAATTTGTACATTAGTTGAAACGTGGTAAACGACTAAACTGGCTGTTGCGTTAATCCTGGTGTTTACACATCTGCTGTGCTGGAAGGCTCTGGTCAGTGTATGCTCTACAAGGGTGTGAGATGTGGGTTCTGAAGTCAGAACTGAAGTTGGAACCTCAGCTCTGTAATTCAGTAATTGACAATCTGTAATTGACACTGGGTCATCTGCCAGCCTTTTGGAGCCTTTTCTATAAAATGAGGACACTCACAGGGCATCCTCCAAAGATTGAAGAACTCACTATAAAAGTTTAAGTTCTTAGCAGAGTGATTGGTACCTGCAAAGTAAGCATTAAACATGGCTGTGTTAGTCCTCATTAAGATAGTATCTTCTCTGACACTAACCTTAGTAAATGCATATTGTAGATTATTTTGAAGTTAAAAGAATAAAGATGAAATAGAATTATTAATATCCTAAGAAAGGTATTTTGATGTCTTGATTTCTGTTCCTTTTCCCCATCTTACGTATATGTATATTTCCTGCATACGAGTAGTTTCCCAATCCTAAAAAATTCTGCGTAAAGTTGATTTTTAATGGATGTGTAAGTCTTTTCTTATAATGCCCTTGTTTTTGGGTATTTAAGGTATTTCAGAATTTTCATTTCAGGACTCTTGCCGAATATCTTGTTTACAGTTTAAATTATTTCGTAGACTGCATTTGTAGGAGTAGAATTACCAAGTCAAGGGTGTTCATGTTTTAATGCTTCTGAGAGATACTGCCGTTAAGTTTATTTCCAGATTTGAGTGGTTCATGCTTCCCTTGGGAGTACAGGAGTCTCCCTCTGGTTGGACTC
Source organism: Proteles cristata cristata (assembly GCA_017311185.1). Taxonomy (NCBI): domain Eukaryota; kingdom Metazoa; phylum Chordata; class Mammalia; order Carnivora; family Hyaenidae; genus Proteles; species Proteles cristata. The sequence continues at coordinate 2,556,154 of JAESUZ010000027.1, forward strand.
TGTCTCCCATGGATAGTAGTACTTTTTGAAAGGCAAGAAGGGGGCACCTGGGTGGCTTAGTTGGTTAAGCGTCCGACTTCGGCTCAGGTCATGATCTCACGGTTCGTGGGTTTGAGCCCTGCATCTGGCTTTGTGCTGACAGCTAGCTCAGAGCCCAGAGCCTGTCTTTGGATTCTGTGTCTCCCTCTCTCTCTGACTCTCCTCTGCTCATGCTGTCTCTCTCTCTCTCAAAAGTAAATAAGACATTAAAAAAATTATTTTTTAATGAAAGGCAAAAGGTATTTATTTTAATTTTCATTCCTTTGCTCCTTCTGATTTAGAAACTTATTTCCTTTTATTTCTTTTTTTTATCTGTCTGTTTACATTCATTGCCTGTTTGTGTTTTGAGTCTGACATTTTTCCTGCCGGTTTTATGACTTCTTATACATTAAGACTATTAACATTTTCGTTACTTACTGTAAGTATTTTCTGTTTATAAATATCTTCCTTATATTGTCTTTTTTTAAAATTTTACTTTCAGATTCATCATTTTTTGGATTTTGTGAAACAGATTTACAAGGAGCTTCCAAAAGTAGTGGTATGTTTTTAATATTGTTTGAATCGGTTATTTGTATTCACTTATTATTTCCTCATCCCAAAGGGAATTTGGAATAGTTAGGTTGAAGGAATAATTGGGTGTGGGGGAGAATGCTAATTTGAGGATGAGTGTTTGGTGGTGGTCAGAATGGAGGCTGATAAATCAGCCTTTAAAAGAAGAGTTCTTCTGGTTTCACTGTTTAGATCAAATCTGTCATTTTAGACATAAGAGCAGTATGTTTTTATTGTAGAAATTTAAAAAAAAAAAAAACCCAAGGTAAATCAACTGTAAGGTTGCAACCTTGTTGGTAAGGTAAGGTAACCAAGGTAAGGTAACTGTAAGGTAAGCAACCAATGACATTAAAATTTTGCTTTTCTGCTTTCTTCATGTTTTTTAAAGATGGTTGCACTTCCCAATAGAAACCTTGTTTGGGAAGTGGTGTCCACTTTCAGACTCCTTTTCAGTGACATTAGAATTCCTTCCTGTATTGAAAGAAGTCTTTTTCAGTGGCATTTGCAATGTGTGAAAGCGCACGGCGTGCGTGAGGGCCGTCTCCTCCCCACCTCACTCTCACCTAATGGACGGCGCCACTGGGACCAGTTAGGAACATTCTGTAACACACTCTCCTGCTGCAGTCATAGTTCTTAGTGGCCCCATTATTGCCCGTCCCCTTAGTGTGTCTGGACCATCTCCTTGATGCTGCTTTTCCTGATTTTTGCTTCCTATCACAATTGCAAAGTAATACTTAACTAAAAATCACTGTGCCTGAATCTGTTCATGTATCAAAGTTTTTATTTCAAAGATTTTTTTTAAAGCTTTAAAGGAATTTTTAAAAATCAAGGAAGTAGAATCCTTTTGGTGTTTTAAGGATTTAAACCTAAGAATGTATAAAATTTCATTCATTCTGAAACAGTCAAGTTATCATTATTGAGTTAGCAAATGCCGGCACCTGCCATGCAGTCAGAAAAGCTGCTTTTCATATGAAGCGGTCTCTTCTTTAACGTGAAGCCCAAACTGCATTGAGAACTAAGGATGCCAGTGAGGCCCTGGCTTTTAACAATGTCTGTGCGTGGCTTCTGTTCCTGTCCTTGAACTCTGTGTAGGAGACTGTTTGGAAAGTGGATTCAGTGGGGACTAGCTCCTGGTTTCCTACCACCGGACCACTGAAGGGAGGGGCTACTTCCTAGCTCCTCCCACTGAGGTAGTGATGTAATGCAGTGCACTTCATCTCTTACCAGCCAGGGAAAAAAAGGAGAAAATACTTTGGGCACATTTTTTGTTTTCCATTGTTGGTGGTAGAGAATGTCACCGTCAGGTTCTCTTTGTCTGTAAAGGGGACCCCCAGTACTATGGCATCAGGGCAGCAGAGACGTGTTCAACACTGGGTTTCCTCCACCACGTGGCAGGCGTGTTTCCTTGAGGAGTATCGTGTCTGACTTGGAAGAATGATTTCTGCTCACTCTTTCCATGCAGAACCGCTACTTTGAGAACCCTCAGGTGATCCCCGAGAACACAGTCCCTCCCCCAGAAATGGTTGGTATGATCACAACGATTGCTGTGAAAGTCAATCCAGAGCGCGAGGACAGCGAGACGAGAACAGTAAGTTTTTATCCTGTTGTTTGCTTTGTTTTTATCCGTGTCTCCTGTACTTGGTAGAGGAAAAAAAAATGAGATCCTCTTCATGTATATTTCTAGTGTATTTTGGGGTTTTTTTCCTCTAAGCATGTGAGGCATTTAAGGTCAGGGGCATGTGTGTGTCTGAGAGCATCACTGGTCTGTGGTGCAGCCCGCACGCCCTCGGTGTGAATGGTGGCCCAGAGAGGATGCGAAGATAAAATGATAAAACAGTAGTGTAAATCCAGAATCATCTGCTGGAAAGAGAAGCTGCCCGGGCAAGGTGACCTCTGCTCCATCCTTAGCTTTGACGTTAACGACATTCCTGTAAGCTGCACATTATTTTGTAGCTCGGTACCAGAGAGCGCCGGCTCTGAGGACAGAGGCTTAAAGGTTGGGGATGATGGTCCAGCCCCAGCACTTAGGCTTTCTGACTGTAGCAAAGTACCCAGCTTTTGTTCTGGCCTTCATTTTCTGACTCGTTATCCAACACACCTGTCTGGTGGGATTTTGTGAAGGTAATGCCTGTTTGGTCTGTGGGTAATGGCGTCTTGCATGAAGTAACTTGTACTAAGCAGTTACGGTAGCTGTATTTTTATGATTGATCTAAGGATACTGTATATATTTGTTTGACTGCCATTGCTTTGCAGAATGTTTGTTTGTGCTATAATAAAAAGGAAACTACACTTCAAACAAAGCTTTCAGTCCTTTTCTCCTCTTGAAGTAGGAACTTGTTTTTAATGTCTGTCTTTGTGTTTCTTTTCTTGCTTGTCTGTTTCTGTCTGCTGCCCTTCTGCCATCCAAGTACTAACCAGGCCCAACCCTGCTTAGCTTCCGAGATCAGACGAGATCGGGCGCGGTCAGGGTGGTATGGCTGTAGACTGTCTGCTGCCCTTCTGGATCTAAACCTGACATTTTCCTCACCTGCGCTGGGAGTTCTTAATATGTTAAGATCAGCAGATTTTTTCTTATATTTATCATAAGCACTTTGCGTTTATGAATATCTTTGAATAAAGCTGTGTAAATTTGTACTTTTTGCTGTTGTTCTTTTGAGTAAGTAAAATAATAGATACTAACTGAAAATTTCCCCCCAAAAATAAAAAAAGTGAAATTTCCTCAGGTGATTTGAAGGTCTAAGTTTGGATGAATTTTCCTGATGTTTTTACCATAGGTAGTGACCGTTGAAAAGTATAAAAAGCTTTATATTGGGGCACCTGGGTGGCTTAGTGGTTAAGCGTCTGATTTCAGCTCAGGTCATGATCTCACGGTGGGTTCGAGCCCCGTGTTGGTCTCTGTGTTGATAGTTCAGAACCTGGAGCCTGTCTTCAGATTCTGTGTCTCCCTCTCTCTCTGACCCTCTCCTGCTCATGCTGTCTCTATTTCTGTCTCAAAAATAAAAATAAAACATTTAAAACAAACGCTTAGATTAAGAAAAAGGTTTATATTAAACAATAGTTCTCTGTGCTTTATTTTCAAAATAGTTGGGGTCTTTCACCACAGATACTTACAAAGATGTGGCAATATTTTCCTTTCTCTTTGTTTTTCTGGGGCGATGCTTAGTGGTGGGCTATTTTAAGTGCTGTGGTGATAACCTCGGCCTTATTCACTTCTGTCTTCCAGCATTCCATCATCCCAAGAGGATCTCTTTCTCTGAAAGTGTTGGCAGAATTGCCCATTATTGTTGTTTTAATGTATCAGGTATGAGTATTACTAGTTTCTTGGGGTTTTGACTTCTTATTTTCTGACAAAGTTCATTTCTTATATTCTGTGGCAAATGGAACATTTGTGTGGTGCACATGTGCTGATTAAACATAATGAGTGTTAGAGTTTTTCTTGGTATGCCCAATTATGTTGCCATAGCAGAGCGTAAGAGCATGAAAATCTGATATGTTTGCTTTTAGCTCTACAAACTGAATATCCACAATGTCGTTGCTGAATTCGTGCCCTTGATCATGAATACCATTGCAATTCAGGTATCTGCACAAGCCAGGTGAGATTTCTCCAGATGACGACATGGCTCACTGCCGCGGTTCTTTAATTCAAGTGAAAATACACTTGCTGTCGTCTTTCGTAAGACACAAAAATTTTGAGTGATAAAAATTCTGGTAAAGTGATACGCATTTTTGACTTCTTAAACTTGTATTTCAATCGTGATGTTAATGTTTATTTCAGTTCCTTCTGAAAAGATGAGCTCATACCTCGAGTTTTGGGGTCTTGTGCATTTAGAGCTCCCTGTGCTCGCTTCAAGCTGTGGGATACCCAAGCCTTTGCACCTTAAAGCCCCTGCGCTTGCTGTGCCTTTTCAGCACGAGTGCTGGGACATGTTGTCCCCCTTGTTCCCTTCCCTCCCTGTCACCCTTAATCACTAAGTATGTGAATCACGCGTGGTCATCTTGTGAGGTCCCGTCGAAGCTTTTTCTCAAACTTAAGACCTTTGTCACTCACTCTCTTGACTGTAACCCATCTGGCTCCGAGTCACTGGAGGGCAGCACCTGAGGGTGAATCAGCCATAACAACCATTGGTGGCCCTCTCTGGGGTCTTCCTGGAGCCTGCAGGGCCCTGATGCAGTCTGGTGTTGGCTCTGTGGAGTGCACATGATAGCTGCCCTGCGGTGGCTTGGAGAATGGCTTGCTTTACACCTTCAAACCTTTGGTGTTAATCTGAACTGTGCACATGTGTATCATATGTACGGTTGGTGCTGTGTTCTTCCGGTCTGTGTAGAAATCGAACTTTTGGAACCTACTAATTATAGGCTTTGATTAATACATAACCTAAAGAGTTTTAAGAGCTAATATTGTAAATTCTTTTCACTTCTTACTCAGGCAACATAAGCTTTACAACAAGGAGTTATATGCTGATTTTATTGCTGCTCAGATCAAAACATTGTCATTTTTAGCATATATCATCAGAATTTATCAGGTAAGTTCGCTGACTTTTAAGTCAGGTTTACTGAGATTTAATTTACTTGCAATAAAATTCACCTTTTGTAGGTATACAGTTCTTCGAATTGGCAAATGCATATGGTTGGTAACCGGCAACACACCACAATCTAGAACGTTCCCACCATTTCCCAAATTCCCTTTTACATGTTTGTGGTCCATTTCCTCCTCGGTCCCTGGCAAACACTGACTTTCTGGCCCCCAGTTTTGTCAAGAAAATGAATCCTGTAGTGGGTAGTGTAGATAACCAACCTTTTGAGTGTCACTTCTTTGACTTAGCAGTATTGCTGAGATTCATTGTTATTTGTTTTTATTGGTGGATGGTCATCTTAGCCTGCTTAGGCTTCCTTAACAAAATACCGTAGACTGAGTGGTTCGACCAACAAAAATTGGTTTTCTCACAATTCTGCAAGCTGGGAAGTCCAAGGTCAAGGTTCTAGCAGGGTTCAGTTTCCGGTAAGGACTCTTCCTGGGTTGCAGATGACCGCCTTGCTGTGTCCTCATGTCGGGGGGTGGGGGAATGGGGGGGATTGCTTTTTCTCTTCTAAGGCCCTGGTCCTATTGGATTAAGATCCAATTTAACCTAATTACCTTCAAAAGACTCTGGTTTTCAGGGCCAGTCACAGTGCAGGTGGGGGCTTCAGCATGAACTGGAGGGGCGAACACAGTGTAGTCTGTAGGCGGGATACCACACTGTGTGGACGTACCAGGCTGGGTTCATCCATTCCCCAGTTGCTAACCATTTGGGTTGTTTCTGATTTTTTCTTTTTTTAAGCAGCTTTACCAGGGTATAATTCACATATCATAAAATTCACCTTTTTAAAGTGTATAGTTAAGTGTTTTTAGTATATTCATAGAGATTTGTACAGTCATCACCACTATCCAATTTTAGAACCATTTCTTCACCCTAAAAACAATCTCCATACTGATTGGCAGTGGTATTATTCACTCTCCTAGGGCCCTCAGCCCCTGGGTGCCGCTGATGTCCTTTCTGTCACTAGATGCAGCGATTTCATTTCTGGCCATTGTCAGTAAGGCCAGGATAAATAAACACTGGTGCACAAGTTTTCGTGGGGACTTCGTGCATTGAGTTTCGCTGTTGGAGGTTGGTGTGACAGCAAGTTGTGAGGAGAGACTGGAATTTTAAAATTAAAAATAGCATCCTTAATGAATCAGCTATAGAGGGTGATTGTTTGTTTTTCCGCCACTTGTAGTCCTTATTTCAGTCATGAGCAGAACTTGAAGGAGAGAAATGACACCTTATTTCCTATCAGTCATACCATGCTTTTGAATAAAATTCTTGTGTAGCTATATTTATTGTAAAGTGTGGCATGAATTTAGTCCTGACCTATCCTGTACCAGTGGATTTTTTTTCCTTAACGAAAACACTTTATTTTCAGGGAAAGTGAAAATGAAAACACATATGTCAGATTGTTTAGAGTCAAAACTACTTCTGAAAGCATTCGTAGTTATTTTTGTCCTTTTTTAAGTGCATTTGTCTCAATAATGATGCCTTATACTAAGAAAACGAATGTTTGGTTTTAAAAATCTTATTTAGTGGGGCACCTGGGTGGGCTCATTCAGTTAAAGTGTCTGACTTCGGCTCAGGTCATAATCTCACAGCTCGTGAGTTCGAGCCCCACATCGGGCTCTGTGCTGACAGCTCAGCCTGGAGCCTGTTTCTGATTGTGTCTCCCCCTCTCTTTGCCCCTCCCCTGCTCGCACTCTCTCTCAAAAATAAATAAGCATTAAAAAAATTATTTTTTAATAAAATATTTTAAAATCTGAATTAGGTACTCCTGGGTATTTTAATAAGCTTGAGCTACCTTGCCTTCCTAACGTGCCTCAAAAGGAAACTGATTAGAGCTTATTCTTAGTTGATGAAAGGGGTCTCTGGTGTCGTTCACAACTTACGTTAACCGGATGACAGAGTAGATGACGTCTTAGAAAATTTTCAGTATTTACTTCTCCATCTTTCCCAGCACTGATGAAGTGATTCAGATTCATTGTTAAAAGTTGGGAAAATAGAGGCGCCTGGGTGGCTTAGTCGGTTAAGCGTCCGACTTTCGCTTAGGTCATGATCTCGCGGTTCGTGGGTTCGAGCCCCGCGTCGGGCTCTGTGCTGACTGCCAGCTCAGAGCCTGGAGCCTGTTTCCGTCTGTGACTCCCTCTCTCTCTGACCCTCCCCTGCTCACGCTGTCTCTCTCTCTCTCTGTCTCTCCTAGAGCTAAAAAAATAAATAAATAAAAAATAAAGTTGGGAAAATAGAGAAAAGTAGAAAGAAGTCGTCTATAATCCCGTTATGTTAAAAAAAAGACACCACTACTTCTATTTCTGTGCGTCCTTCCTCTGTGGCAGCGTGCACCCAAACTCCCGAAGCTTTCTGGATAATACTTGCTTATTAGTATGACCAGTTTATGAGGGTCCCTTGAACCATGCTTAGTCTTACTGAGTGCTTTTGCAATTTATAAAATTGGGGTTTTTCTCACCACCCATCTGTAACCATTGCTTTCCTCCTTATTTTTATAGGAGATGGTGACTAAATACTCTCAGCAGATGGTAAAAGGAATGTTACAGTTACTTTCAAATTGCCCAGCAGAGACTGCGCACCTCCGAAAGGAGCTTCTGATCGCTGCGAAGCATATCCTCACCACAGAACTAAGAAACCGTACGTCTACCTTGTCTTGGAAACTCCCTCCCACCCCCGGGGAGTTTCTAGTCTGCCTCATCTGGGGAGTTAGGACCCACATCTATGAGAACGCTGCAAAATTTCTAGACTTTTGCAGTTTATATGGAGAAATACCTTTATTTCTCCATAATGAGTAAGCATAAAATGTTGAAGAAGGAGAGGACTCCAGGGCTGTGAGTAAAGGGGTATTTAGGGGATATGGCGCCTCTTCTCCAGGCAAGTGTGGGCCAATAGTGGCAGCTTTTTTTTTTTTTTTTTTTTTTTAAGATTTTTAAGTAATCTGTATACACGGTGTGGGGCTTGAGCTCAACCCCAAGACCAAGAGTCACATGCTCTTCCGACTGAGCCCCCCCAGGTGCCTCGACGGTGGCAGCTTTTAAGGAGGATGGGACATGCCTCTGCCAGGGGACGGGACACTCACTTTGATTTATCCTCTGATACTGACTGTGATCCCAGTTATGTCTTTGACAGCAGACGGCCCAGCAAAGCCAGGGTCTCTGACTGAAGTACAACCTGTGTGACTTTTTCTTCCGAGGAATGCTTTTCCTAATCTAGAATGCTCATTATAGCAGGTTGGCTTCTGTGACGTAGCCCACTGTGTCGTTGATGTCATTGGTGACGTGGGTACTGGGTGTTTATGTTCTAGAGTTTATCCCTTGCATGGACAAGCTCTTTGATGAATCCATACTAATTGGATCAGGATACACTGCTCGGGAGACCCTCAGGTACGATACTCACCCCATGAGATCTGTTGGCTAAATGCAGGGGTTGGGGGAGCCCCGGCACTTCCTGTCTGAGTGTTTCAGCAGATGCTTGCTATCAACACACCTGTAGTCTCCTGTGGGGATTTAGAATTGTGGGAAATTTGGAAATGCCCTGGATTGGTTTTTGTGTTAGGGTAAAGGGAGAAAATCAGAGTAGTTGTCTTGATTTAAATTGGAGGCACAACTTTATCAGACTTATATTAGTTTTTTGGCGGGGTGGTTTAGTTTCGTTTGTTTTTTATGTATTATTATAAAAGAATATTTAAGAACCCAACAAGAAGAAAGAAGGAAAGAAAAACTTTGCTCTACATAAAGATTTCAAGTAACCTGGATAATATTTTCGTATATTTTCTTCTAGTCTTGGTTTTTTATGCATTTCATAAAATTGGTTGTGACCATGTTTATCCTTTTTTACGGTATAAGATGAATCAACATTAGTAATTTTTTGGTTCTAATTTGGGAGCTATGATAGATCTTTTGAAAAATACGAAGAACACTTTGAGTACGACTGTTTGCTGTGATGTCCATATAAAATCGTTAACAAATACAAAGCTAGTTGTTATATAGCTTGGGGTTGACCCTGTCTGCAGCTGGGCATCAGATGGGGTCACTCCTGCAAGTCCTGGAAAGCATGCCCCAGATGTGGTGTGACCCCAGGGCAGGTGGTGGGGGAAGTGGCGGCCCCCAGACGTGGCCCTGAGGGAATGCTGAGATGCTCATTAGCAGCGGTCTCTGCCCACAGGCCCCTTGCCTACAGCACGTTGGCCGACCTCGTGCACCATGTCCGTCAGCACCTGCCCCTCAGCGACCTCTCCCTCGCCGTCCAGCTCTTTGCCAAGAACATCGATGACGAGTCCCTGCCCAGCAGCATCCAGACCATGTCCTGCAAGCTGCTCCTGAACCTGGTAGACTGCATCCGCTCCAAGAGCGAGCAGGAAAGCGGCAACGGGAGGGACGTCCTGATGCGGATGCTGGAGGTACCGGCCCTCCCGGGAGGTGTCAGCACCCTGCACTCTTTATCTCGATGCCCACGTGCCCATTGCTAGACTCATAGCAGTGCTTCACTGACCATGTCATGTGGCTGCCTGATTGCTGAGCTCAGTCCCAGGGCTCAGACTGCCTGGGTTCAAATCCTACCCCCTCCCCCCAGCTAAGTGCCCTGGGGCAAGATGCTTAACATCTCTGTGCCCGCCTGCTCCTAACCTGCGATGTAGTCCCAGGGTCCACCTCCCAGGATTGTGAGCGCTAAGTGAGCAATATGTGGACGCTCTCAGTACGGTTCCTGACAAGTATCTAGAAGAACTATTTGGGGACACTATAGCTTAGCTGCCAGCCCCTCTGGGGAGGCCCTTAGTTGAGTGTGTGCAGACAGTACAGTGTGATTGCTGAGGCTGGTGGGCACTAGAGTGGGTCTTGTGTAGTCTTGGCCGCATATCCATATCTCTTTCTTTCCACCTTCTCTTTCTGCTAGGTCTTTGTCCTCAAATTCCACACCATTGCCCGGTACCAGCTCTCTGCCATCTTTAAGAAGTGCAAACCTCAGTCAGAACTCGGAGCAGTGGAAGCAGCCCTGCCCGGGGTGCCTGCTGCCCCTGCAGCCCCCGGCCCTGCCCCTTCCCCTGCACCTGTCCCCACCCCCGCCCCACCCCCGCCCCCGACCCCAGCCACCCCCGTGACCCCAGCCCCTGTGCCTCCGTTTGAAAAGCAAGGAGAAAAGGACAAGGAGGACAAGCAGACATTCCAGGTCACAGATTGCCGAAGTTTGGTGAAAACCTTGGTCTGTGGGGTCAAGACCATCACGTGGGGCATAACATCCTGTAAAGCACCTGGTGGTAATTCTGCTCTTGAATTATTTAGATGGGATGTTTTCTGCAGAGTGGGTTTTGTTCGCATTAACTGATTGTGCTCTCTCTTTTCCAGAAGCTCAGTTCATTCCCAACAAGCAGTTACAGCCCAAAGAGACTCAGATTTACATAAAACTTGTGAAGTACGCAATGCAGGCTTTAGATATTTATCAGGTAAGGAAGTGCCCGCATCCCAGGTTCCCGAGTGTGGAAAACCCCTGTGGGATGAGAAATGCTGGTGATGTGATGGAAGGGGTCTTGAAAGGTCCATTTGGCTTGTCTGCAGTGTTTGTACCCCCAAGTTTGCTCTTGGTCTGTAGTGTAGCATCGCTTTAGTGGTGAAGGTTGTCCTCGTGTCATTGTGAGCACTTTGTGGGGGAGGTGGTCTGTGTACACGGAATGCAGTAGAAACAAGATCGAGGGTCCCACGTGGAACACTTAGCAAAGCTTTTTTGCTTGTTTTAATTATTTTCCAAAACTAAGCTGAGAATAGAGAATTAAAAAAATGGGGTGACGTTTATTATGTAATTCAAACGCAGCCAGTCCAGTTACACTATGGAATAATACAGCCAGGGATGCCTGATGCTCATGTCTGTGGGTTTCTTCCCTGTGCCAGGTCCAGATAGCTGGAAATGGGCAGACCTACATCCGGGTAGCAAACTGCCAGACTGTCAGAATGAAGGAGGAGAAGGAGGTGTTGGAACACTTCGCCGGCGTGTTCACAATGATGAATCCCTTAACGTTTAAAGAGATCTTTCAAACGACGGTCCCTTACATGGTGGAAAGAATCTCAAAAAATTACGCTCTTCAGGTATAAAACTTTGTCTTATCCTTTCAACATTAATTTTAAAATTATTCGTTTACGTGTGGAGTACTTGGCATCCTCTTTATTTTGAGGATGTTCTAAATGATATGCTTAAGGATGTGCTTTTAGAAAAACAGAAATATTAGGACATAGTATTTCTTATTCAAAATCTTAAGATGTCTTGGATCAGTTTCTTTTGTTAGTAGACATTCAGTGTATGTTAGATGTAGGCTCCTGGTATTTGATGGTGAAGATAAAACAGGACTTGAGTATTTGCAGTGAACGGCTCTACTCAAGTGTTCAGCAGATTAATTAATTTTTTTCCCAGGGTAGATAATTTCTTGCAGTGTCTAATACAGATTTGATTTTGTGTTTTTGGAAAGTTCATTCCTTTGCGTTAAGGCTCCTTTGAGGATTATTTTTGTCAAGCACTGATCTCCTTTTGACAGATTGTTGCCAACTCCTTCCTGGCGAACCCCACTACCTCGGCCCTGTTCGCCACCATCTTGGTGGAGTACCTCCTGGACCGCCTGCCAGAGATGGGCTCCAGCGTGGACGTCTCCAACCTGTACCTCAAGCTGTTCAAGTTGGTCTTCGGCTCAGTCTCCCTCTTTGCAGCGGAAAACGAGCAAATGTTGAAGGTAAAGCTCATTTAGAGCCAGGAGTACTTTGTGTGGGGGTGGGGTTTTTTTGTTGTATTTTAAGTCCTGTTCTCACTTTTGGCACGGAAACTGGAGTTGGTGTTTTTAGATTTGTAAGGTGCTCTTTGAGTTCGTAAATATTTGGGCCAATAAAAGCCCCAACGTGAAGAACGTTTTACAGGTTTCTAAGCAGACTTCGATGCATCCATGGTTTAAAATGAAAGCTCAGAATGCCTCGGGTAGGCGGTGGGCTGTCTTTAGTATTGCCACCACTACATTTTTTTTTTAATTCCAATCTTTTTTTTCTGGATGACACAAATAAAATAGCACATCATTCTTATTTTTAAAATTGAGTGATGGAAAAAAACAAGGAAAAAATGTCCTTACCACCTTCTCTTATCCAAAGAGAAACAGGTGGCTTTTCTAACAGTTCTGACTCTGTCAGCCGTCCGTCTTCGGCGCTAACTTTGTGTCTTTGCTGTGTTCTGATTTTCCTTGGCAGTACGGGGAACATCTCATTCCGGGACCACTTGTTTCTTTCTCCTCTTTATGAATTCTAACTAATTTGTATTCCTTACGAGGACCGTTTTGGAGGGATGTGTCTCCTACGTGGTGGATGACTAATCCAGTATAATTTGATCTCCTTGGTTATTTGATTTTATCAAGTAGCTAAAAAAAACCACCTTCCCCGTGGTTACATGTCCCACTGAAAAGGCAGCAGATGGTGACACAAAAGCTTAATAAAAATTCACTTCCACTTAAGGCAAAATAGTTTAATTCCTGTAGAAAGCTGAATATTAGCAGCATTTGTATCTGAAGCGTGGTGTCTTCCCGCAGGGGAGTTCTGAAGATGCAAACAAGATCCCTTTTTTTTCCCCTGGAGCAGCAAATGTACAGATGGTGACCAAGATCACCAGCGATCTCTGTGTCTATGTGACCGCTTCCTCAGGCTTTCTCCGTTCTGTAGCAGTCACTTAGCAACAACCTGGACGTTAACTTTTGTGGTCCTCTGAAAGGAAAACACTTGCATTTTTCTAAGAACAAATACTTATAATCTGTGTCCACAGAATTTGGTGTCCTCAAAAAATTTAATTTGGGGGGCGCCTGGCCTGGGTGCCTCAGTTGGTTAAGCTTCAGACTTCAGCTCAGGTCAGATCTCACAGTTCATGAGTTTGAGCCCTGCATTGGACTCTGTGCTGACAGCTGGGAGCCTGGAGCTGCTTCCAATTCATTCTGTGTGTGTCTCTCTCTCTTTCTGCCCTTCCTGCTCACACTCTGTCTCTGTCTCTCAAATATAAATAAATGTTAAAAAATTTTTAAAAAGAAAATTTTAATTTTTTCTGATGTTAGATACAGAACAACAACAAAATGAAGATAAAACCTGCTGGTAGGATATGTGCATACGTACATCGTGTCACATGTGGTAACAAGTTGGGAATGACGTCAGTGGCCACACCAGCACTCCACATTCATTGTAGACATATCTATAGACCGTTTCATATGCAGCCAGACCTGTCATGTGTTCAAACCAGTGTTTGGAGTACAAAATAAAAAGCTAATCTGGCTTAAAATGGTAATTAAAGTGACATAAGCTAACAAAGTGCCTTTTTTTTTTATTAAAGAAAATTTTCTTTCGATTAAGTTTTCTGAAACTTTCCAATCTCGGTGTTTGAGTCTCTTTCAAACTTCGTATATATTCTATTTGATAATGAAGTTTCACTTTCTTTAGGTTACTTTCTGCATTTAGATTGTTCTAGGAAACGGGCATCTTCATCTTGTTTGATTATTTAGTCTTAAGAGGGAAGTGACCACATTGAGTTGCAGAGCAGAGCAGGCAGACCCTCTGGTCCCTGCACCCGAGTGTTAGGTTTTCAACATAGCGTATCTGCGCGGTAACATAGGAGCCTATTAGACGCTTCTTCCAAGGCCAATTGCTGCAGACCAATGTATTTCAAGACAAATTAATCTCAGCCAAATAAAGGTTGGAAAGCTCTTGTTTTGTTCTGCTTTTAGGAATGAATTCATCAGAATTCTCTTCTTTCCCTGTTTGTAACGACCCTTCAGCATGAGTTCTGAGGGTTCAGCCCCTTCTCGTTTAGAGTGTGTTAACCTGCCTTTTCTCCCCCGCACAGCCCCACCTGCACAAGATCGTGAACAGCTCAATGGAACTTGCACAGACTGCCAAAGAGCCCTATAACTACTTCCTGCTGCTCCGGGCCCTGTTCCGCTCCATTGGGGGAGGTAGCCATGACCTCCTGTATCAGGAATTTTTGCCTCTCCTACCAAACCTCTTGCAAGGTCAGAGCAGTGGTTTGTTGCCTTTTAGTCTTGGGTGCACGTATGGGTTTGGTTCCTGTGGTTGCGGGGTTCATTCATCCTCTGCATCCAGTGAAGGTCACGGTGAGGGGATTTATGTGCATGTCCCCTGCTAGAGGTGTGTGCGTGTCTGTGTATCCATGTCCGTTCCTGTGTCCTACTCTCTTTAAAGGTGGTAAGACTTTGAAGGGAGCCCTTCTGTTCAGGGATGGACCTTCCCCTCCCTACTCAGAGTTAAACAGGAATTGGAAGGTTTCCATCACCCTGGTTAGGACTTCATTGTATTTTTGTAGCATTTGGTAAGCAAATCTAGAAAGTGGTTTCTAATGGCTTAATAGTAATATCAGGGATCCCTTGTTTGAAAGAGAATTGGAATAAGGGAACAAGCACTTATGAAGCTAATTTAAAAGTTTGTATTTTTACTTTGAGGTAAATTTGCATAACCAGAATCCTCTAATTCCAGTGTGATCAGAATGCTTTCAAGATACAGAGCTCAAGGGGATCCTTAAAGAGAAGCCATTTAGGGGTGCCTGGGTGGCTCAGTCGGTTAAGTGTCCGACTTCAGCTCAGGTCGTGATCTCACAGCTTGTGGGTTCGAGCCCCACATCAGGCTCTGTGCTGACAGCTAGCTCAGGGCCTTGAGCCTGTTTCAGATCCTGTGTCTCCCTCTTCCTCTGACCCTCCCCTGCTCATGCTGTCTCTCTTTTTCAGAAATAAATAAACATTTTTAAAGAGAAACCATTTACAACAGACAGTATCCAGGAGGCATTGGGAAATAGCCATGTTGTCTATAACATGGCCATGAGTGCACTCCTGCAAGGTGGCCCATGATCCAGCTCCACCATCTGGATTTCACGTCATCTCCAGTCATTCCCCAGCCTGAGTCCTCTGCTCTGAGGAGTCTCATTTCCTCCTCTGGAGGCTCATTTCTCCCCACCTAGTTTGCGCAAGTGGGTCCCCTTCTGGGAACTTAACCTTCTCCTCCTCCTGCTTTGGACCCTGAATCCCCTGCTGCTACTTCGTGATGCCTTCCCTGATCTTTCTTTTCTCTGCACTCTCTCCGTCCTGCACTGCCTGGGATACAGCCACTGTTCTAGACCTTTCTCTTTCTAGCTGGTCTCTGAGCACTCTGGGCAAGTCCTGATCTGACCTGTTTCAGTTAGGAAGAAGCTTGGCTTACCCTCAGGAAGAGTAGGGAGGTTGACTTTGTGAGAAGGATGATCTCCATTTGCAAGAAATGAAAGTGGATAAATTTATTTTACAGCAGAGACCTCAACTGTGGTCTGTTGTAAGCCTGAGAAAAGATGTGAAGTTGTAAACTTCAAGCTTGAGGTGAATGTACCTTCTTGGAGTCTGTGTCTCTGGATCGGGCTTGTTAAAAACATAACATGATATTTTGGGGGGTGCCTGGGTGGCTTAGTCAAGCGTCCGACTTTCGCTTAGGTCATGATCTCGCGGTTTGTGGGTTCGAGCTCCGCGTTGGGCTCTGTGCTGACTGCCAGCTCAGAGCCTGGAGCCTGTTTCAGTCTGTGACTCCCTCTCTCTCTGACCCTCCCCTGCTCATGCTGTCTTTCTCTCTCTCTATTAGAAATGAATAAAACATTAAAAAATATAATAACATGATTTTTAAAAGATCAAGGTGTAATATTAGCTATTTCATTCAGAATCCTTAACATTAAATAATTGCATTAGAGCTTAAATTATAGTTGTGTGCAGCATGCTGTTGTTACTATGAACATGACAAAGGGGTCATGGTTCTAGAATAGGTTTAGCTAATGTAGGTGAGTCGTAAAGCGTCTTCCTGTCATCATGTTGATGTCTGTAATAAAAGGTGGAACAGTTACTCTGTACGGTAACTCTGGCCTGTTTGGGGGTGACTTTCTTCTCTGATGCCCCCAAACCCCGTTTCTAGGCCTGAACATGCTGCAAAGTGGCCTGCACAAGCAGCACATGAAGGACCTGTTCGTGGAGCTGTGTCTCACGGTGCCTGTGCGGCTGAGCTCGCTCCTGCCCTACCTGCCCATGTTAATGGACCCCCTGGTGTCTGCCCTCAATGGCTCGCAGACGCTGGTCAGCCAGGGCCTGAGGACACTGGAGCTGTGCGTGGACAACTTGCAGCCCGATTTCCTGTACGACCATATTCAGCCCGTCCGCGCAGAACTCATGCAGGTAAGTGTGCATCCTCGCAGGGGCCAGGGGTCAGGCGCTCAGGGATCTGGTTTCCCTGGGGCCGTCAGGCTAGTTAGTGGTTTCCAGAAATGACGGGCCCCCAGTGAGCTGTCTGCACCCTGTGTTGGGCTGTCTGCAAGATGAAGTGGTGTAGTTTTCACCTTCTTTATAAGTCTCTTGGCATGCGAAAAGATGTGAAGAAATATGTCTTAAATGTACATATGTTTTGCAGCATTGCCCCATTTTCAGATGGTTTTCATGGTGTCACATACTCATTAAGTTGATGACCTGTGAAGGCAGGTGTTATGGTTACTCTGTGCTGCCAGGAAGGGCGTTTCTTTGTCCACGAAAGACCTTGAGATATTGCAGTAAAGAGAAGCACACTCCTGAGAGAAGTGCAGGTGTCCACTTTGGGGTCAAGGGAAGTGAAGCAGATAATTGAGATCGTTTTGAAAACATTTTCTCTTCATTAGAGTTTGTATGTCAAGTATTGGGTTTTTCCTTCATGTTTTGTTGTCGTTACGGATTTATGATGTAGTCAGTAATTGTTAGAAGTTGAGGCTGCCTGTCAGTCATCTGCCTCTTTGCTTTGGAGTATTTGACCCCAGCTAGAGGTCAGAGTGCCAACTTTATATGATGGAGACTCCGTAACCCTAGAAGACAGGAGTCCACATTGGAAACTGCAGCGTGCACTTGAAGCTGGGTTTGGGGCACTTTCCTTACCAGTCCTGAAATATGGACCCTGCGCACCATCTGGGTGGGAGAGGATGGTCCTGGAGGTTGGGTCAGGGCCTCCAGGTCCACTCTCCCGGCTGTCCTTTAGAGGACTGATGGAGACCCTGCCTCAAGAGAGAACAGCACTGTTGGTTCTGGAAGACAGACCCAGGGCCTGACCCAGGTGTGGGTGAGCACCATGTGGGAGGAGGAGGTGGGCTGGGCCCATGGGCCCCTTGTAAATCCATGAGGCAGACAGCCCTAGGGAGAGACAGGCGAGGCTCCTTCTTGCTTTTGGAGACACAGAAATACACTAGACAAGTGTCATAGTCTGTCTCTCTGTGGTCCCATCAACCAGCACTTGATCCCAATGCCACCCCCTCCCAGGGGTTTAAACAAATTCCCTTTCCTGAGGTACATGGGGAGTAGTTGGACTGGGTAGAGGGGTGGAGATGGGGGCTTAGCACCTCTCAACAGGGGTTCATGACGGACAGGCATTTGTGGACTTTTAGAAATGTAAGAGAAATTGAAATTCTGTTTTAAAGAAAAGTTCCAAGATTTTATGTTGCCTATTGCTAGACGCTGATATCTAGTATTGTTATGGAAAGTGATTTAAGAAAATAAACTTAAATCCACATAATTTTTTTTTAAGCTTATTTAATTTTGAGAGGGAGACAGAGCATGCCTACGTGTGCACATGAGCTGGAGAGGGCAGAGAGAGAGGGAGAGTGTGAGAAAGAGAGACCGAGAAGCCCAAGCAGGTTCCTTGCTGTCAGTGCAGAGCCCAACAAGGGGCTCGAACTCACGAACCGTGAGATCATGTCCTGAGCCAAAATCAGGAGTCAGACATTTAACCGACTGAGCCACCCAGGTGCCCCTAGACAGACATAGTAATTTTGAGGACTTAAGATAGTTTAGGTGAAACAACATGGGAAGATTGACAAAAGTTTTTTGAAACAGTTGAGTGTGTGTGGTCCTTATAGGCTGATAACGAGGTGCATATGCTTGTTATCTGTTCCCATAATGGAGGGCCTGTCATGATCTGTTTTTGCCCTTTACCATCTGACGTGAGGTTTGAAATGTGTAAGATCGTTTTTATATCCTATTTGCAGGAATTTATCTTGTTTATAAGTTATAAAGCCTAATAATTGAAGTAAAAACCTGAGAACCCACTATCAAATCCAGGACAAGAACTGTAACAGTAAAGAGCATTTCCCTCCATGCCTCTTCGGATCCCATTTTGTATATATGCTTAGATGATATATTGCTTAGTTTTCTTGCTTTTGAGCTCTGCGATATTTATCGTATGCTACTGCTTGTGTTTCCTGAGCACAGAAGAACATTTATGTTTGTATCTGCATTTTCTTTTAAAGAGTTTTTCCGGAAGGATACATAAGACTAATAACATTGGCTTCTCCCAGTAAGGGGAAATGTGCGTCTAGGGAACAGAGATGGGAGGAAGAATTTTTCTGTATGGTCTTCTATAACTTGTGAATTTTGACTTGTGAACCATGGGAATGCATTGCCTTGCAAGGATTTTAATCAAAGTTCTTTGGGTTTCAGGCTTTATGGCGCACTTTACGCAATCCTGCTGATAGCATTTCTCACGTGGCCTATCGTGTACTTGGTAAGTTTGGTGGCAGTAACAGGAAGATGTTGAAGGAGTCCCAGAAGCTGCACTATGTTGTGACTGAGGTTCAAGGCCCTAGTATCACAGTGGAATTTTCCGATTGTAAAGCATCTCTTCAGCTCCCAATGGAGAAGGTAAATTTGGAAGTCTGCAGGAGCTTCTCAAAGATACTATACATTTCATTTTAAGAAAGCGAATTTCTGTTTGAAAATATGTAAATATGTACTTTCTTGGGAGGGAATTTCTTTTTTACAATTTGGTTTTTAAGTCACCTCTGTACCCAACGTGGGGCTCTACCTCACAGCTCTGAGATCGAGTCACATACTCTGCGCACTGAGCCAGCCCGGTGCCCTTTGGGAGGAAATTTCTAGCTCAAGGGACAAAATGTTTTGGGGGAGCAGCTTGGGCAGCGAGGGGGCTTTCCTAACACCAGGAGGCCAGTGGGGGTGTACTTCCCCAAGAACTCTGGACCCTTGAGCAGTTTCATCCTTTCTGATGGAGCAGAAGACAAGGATGCCCAGCCCATCCTTTCATTGAACTTAGTCTGTCCCATATGTGTCACTCCTGAGCACCTACTGCCCCCTTCTCTGTCCAGATGGAGCATCTGCTTGCTCTCCTGGCCCCTGAGCCCTCTGCAGACAGGTCTGTGGCCTCTCTCTGTCTGCCACGTAGAACTCCTGTCCCATTGGGGGAAAACGGGCAGTGTGCCCAGCTTCTTGCCAGAGTGTCCGCTCTGCTACTCTCACTGTTCCCCCGTCACCTCATTGAGCCCCCCTGGTCCTTTGTCCCGTGCATGTTGGTTCACTTGATCATGATCTACATTGTTGAGGTTGACTTTCCCCCTCGTAGAGCCAGCCACCTTCCAGCTTTGTGTTATAACTTTTGTTACCATGTCTTTTCAGAATGTTTATCTAGTCGTTACATACTGGGTGTTTTTTTTAATGATTTATTTTTGAGAGAGAGCATGCAAGTAGGGGAGGGGCAGAGAGAGGAGGACAGGGAATCTGAGGTGGGCTCCACAAGCCTGATGTGGGGCTCGAACTCACATATTAAACTGAGATCATAACCTGAGCCGAAGTCAGACACTCGCCTGACTGAGCCACCCAGGCGCCCTGTACCAGCTCTTTTTTTTTAAAGGGTGTTAGAGTAGGCCTTTGCGTGCATCTGAGTCACCCTGCCGTTTCAGTAAGCCAGATGCCACCTGGATTCCTGAACTCCTTGCAGATCTGGTTTTAGGCCAGCATTCCATGGCCTGGAGCCACTCAAAGCCCTCCCTTTGCTCAGGGCTATGTGTCCTGTTTGTGTCATAGCATAGGTCTCTGCCTTTTCACTTCTCTATATATAAAGCTTACCCACGTAGTGAGTTCTGTGATTTTTTTTTTTTTAAATCAGGCTTTATTAAACATCTGGGAGGAACGATGCCTATCGTGAATAAATGTCCCTCTGGGGTTCTCTTCCATCATCCTCTCTGTTTCCTGTCCCCACCACTTCTCAAGCACATGCATTGTCCCAGACCCTCTCCCAGCCCATAGATGGATGTCCTCTCCAGACCTTAGGGAGAGACACAACCCCAGCTTCTCGCCCAAACCTTAATAAAAATATTTGCCAAATAAAAACTAGTTTCCTCCTAAGAACACAGCTAAAATGCTGTCTTTACATTCCAAGTTTCTGTAGTGAACATCTTGTGTCTGTAGCATGTTCACACAGTTCAGGTAATTTCTTAACCCAGGACTGTTGGCTTCAGCCTTGTCAGTGGCATAGTTACTAGTCGTGAAAACTAAGGTATCTGACTTTCATTAACCTCTGCATAGACTAAGCAGAACAGGAAAATCTCTTTAGACATAAAGATTCTTCTCCCCCAGAGAAGAAACCAAGTTTTGAAATAGGCTCCCGCATCTTCCTGGACTTCCCCACAGACGTTGGGTGTGTGAGGGGCCGGCCTCCTTGGAGGTGGTGGCCAAGGGCACACAGCACCCCACACAGCTGGAGGGGCTGCCAGGGCCAAGGAGATGAGCTCATGGTCAAGACAGGGGCTAGCGAATTCCCACTAAAATAATCCTGCCTGTGGCACATGTTACAATGCTCTATTCCTTTGGCAGCCAGTTGGCTCAAAGGTTACATTGATTCTTACCACTTTTGAAATAGTCCCCACATGATTTGTTACCTGTTGGCGACCAGGGTGGAGCAGTGGAAGGAGGGACGGTGCTGCAGTGCCCCCGGGCTCGGGCATGACAGTGAGGACCTGTCATGCTCTTTGTGACCGTGTGTGAGTGTGCAGGGCAGGACTGCTGTCCCTGTCGGCCCCCTCTGCTTCCTTATACACAGCCTAGATGAGTCTTTCATCTTTAACACCCATCACTTCTTCCACTTAACAGGATTTACAGCTATAGAATTGTCAGTAAGGCTAATCTCTTAGCTGTTAAGGACTTCTCGTGATTTTTGTTTGTTTGTTTGTGATTATGCTTCCCCCGCCTTCCTGGTCAGCCTAATTGAACAGGATAAAATGTATATGTAGCTGTGTAGATTTTCTGAAGAAATAAAGCTCTTTTATCTTCTAAAGAGAGGATTTTGTAGTCCTGTAATTTCTGCATAAACTATGATTGTTGTGTTTCTTTGCCGTAGGCCATTGAAACCGCTCTGGACTGCCTGAAGAGTGCCAACACCGAGCCCTACTACCGGAGGCAGGCATGGGAGGTGATCAGGTGTTTCCTTGTAGCAATGATGAGTCTAGAAGACAATAAGCACGCCCTCTACCAGCTTCTCGCACACCCGAAGTATGTTGGGGACGTGGTTCTCTGTGGGTGGTGCGTCTTCTGTCAGGATGTAGGGTGGAGAGCGCCTCCTAGGGTCTCCGTGGTGCTAGGACTTTGCTCCGTCAGGTCGGGAAATCGGCCTGTGATCTGTCTGACTCGTGATGCTTCTCTGGGCTTTTAGAGAAAATGAAGAGGAGAAACTGGGTGCTTGAGGATTTGAATTTACCACAAATTCAGAGTCTCTCTGATTGTTGCCTCCTGAAGTCGTCAGCTTCAGGAAGTAAGGGTCTTGTCCTTTTCTGACCTGTTATGTACCATTATATCCATAGCGCCAGAGATGTGATAGACATTCAGTAGATCTTTTGCTTTTCTGGTCCATGGTGACCCTTCATTCCCCAAATCCTTGTCATGTGGTATTTATGTTGTTCTAACCAGTTAAGGCTATGGCCCTTAGGTGGTGGTGTTTTGTGATCAGGTTTCTGAGTTATCTTTCTGTGTTACATATTTTAGGGAAGGGACTTTTGCTCTGTATTTACATGTTTCTCAGAGCATCGGTGATGGGTGGTCCATGTGCGGTCAGTGAGGCCCCTAGCCAGGTCCCATGGTGATTTTTTTTTCTTTTCCTTTCTTTTCTTTTTTTTTTTTTTTTTTAATGTTTATTTTTCAGAGAGAGAAAGGCAGAGTGCTAGTGGGGAAGGGGCAGAGAGCGAGGGAGACCCAGAATCTTAAGCAGGCTCCAGGCTCTGAGCTGTCGGCATAGAACTCAGTGCACGGCACAAACCCATGAACCATGAGATCATGACCTGAGCTGAAGTTGGATGCTTAAGACTGAGCTACCCAGGCACCTTGACAGGGTGTTTGTTCAATCTATAATAAGTATATGCCTTCAAGAATTTTAATTTCTATTTGATTGTTAATGGGTTTCTATCTTTTTTTTTAATGTTTATTTTTGAGAGCGAGAGAGTGTGCGCGCATGCACGCAAGTGGGGGAGCAGCAGAGAGAGAGGGAGACACAGAATCTGAAACAGGTTTCATGCTCTAAGCTGTCAGCACAGAGCCCAATGCAGGTCTTGAACTTTGAATGGCAAGATCATGACCTAGGCCACAGTCGGTCACTTAACTGACTGAGCCACCCAGGCACCCCAAATGATTGGTTTATTTCTTAGAATTTGGCTTACTTAGTTATAAAAGACTGAAGTCAAACATACACTTCCTTTAAAAACCTATCAAGATACTAAGTCTGTTGCCACGTTGTGATTTTGCTCTGATTCTTCCTCTGTGCTCATATTAGGTAGAACACACTTGATATCTCTTGAGCTGCTGGTTATAGTGGTGAAATCCATCCTGTTGCTAGAATTCATTCCAAGTGTTGCTAGAATTAGAGCAGAGAAATGAATGCACTTGGGCCTGTCTGAATAAGAGGAAGGTTGGCAGGTTGAAAATTAAAATTAAAAAAAGTGCTGGTGACATCATCAGGTCAGGACTTGGGTGTTGTGATGATGGATCCAATTTTGTCTTTTAGCTTTACAGAAAAGACCATCCCTAATGTCATCATATCACATCGCTACAAAGCACAGGACACTCCAGCTCGGAAGACGTTTGAACAGGCCCTGACTGGGGCATTCATGTCTGCTGTCATCAAGGATCTCCGGCCCAGTGCACTGCCCTTTGTTGCCAGCTTGATCCGCCACTACACGATGGTGGCAGTTGCCCAGCAATGCGGTGAGTGGGGCAGCACAAGTGCTCATGTGACTTCCCTGGGCTGCTTCCCAAGCTCCACCAGGACATCGTAGTGTTTCAGAGAAGCAGTTCGGCTGGTTGATTTTTGGCTTTTGTTTTTTAATCCCCACTTATTGCGGGATAATTGGTATTTCATTGATGGGTGCAGCATTAACTTAAAAATGGTGACCACGTTTCATTTGTAAAATGTGCCCATTTAATATTTTGACCCTTTGTTTTTCATGAAAATGGGGGCGGAATACTTTGGGGGCACTCTGCGTATTAAACAGTTTCTGGTCCCCCTTGTCACCTGTCTCCTCTTGTGTTGTTTTCCGAGGCCCAGCCTCCCCTCTCTGCCCTCCAGCTGTCAGCCTGCTCCCCCAAGTCTCCGTGCTTGTCTTGGCTCCCTGCTACCCCTCCTCTGCTTTGAGACCCTCAGGCTCTGGATGGGGATGGGCCACTTTTGTTTGTCTCTTTACTTCTCTTCCTAATTCATCCAGATGGTGCTTTTGCAGAAGGCAGTAAAAATGCCCTGACACTGTCAGTTACTAAGTTTCTGGATACTTACTCCCGGCTTCTGCAGCTCCTCCCAGACCAGCACTGGGCAGGTGTTCCCAAAGCTCCTTAATCTCCAGAGCGGCCAGGCAGCTTTCTCCGAACACCACAGAATATCTAGAACTTTCCCTCTTATATATCTCTCCTTGGCCTTCTTGGCCTGGATAGTCAGTGCTGTATGGTTTATCTTAGATCATTTCTCAGTGTCCCTATTAACTGTCTTTCCCAGGAGACCTGTAGGCTGCTTGATAGTGCCTATCTTGCTGGGTGCCTCTAAGGCGTTAATTAATAGCAGATTATT
Organism: Proteles cristata cristata; assembly: GCA_017311185.1. Lineage (NCBI taxonomy): Eukaryota > Metazoa > Chordata > Mammalia > Carnivora > Hyaenidae > Proteles > Proteles cristata. Next base: position 2,580,185 of record JAESUZ010000027.1, read on the forward strand.
TTCTGTGTGTGTTGAGTGTCAGGCCCAACTTGCTTTTTAATTATTATTTGTATGTCAGGAAGTCTAGAGCATAGCCCATAGTCATTTCTTTGCTGTGTTCCTTGGTCTGTTCAGTGATTGTTAAGTTTTTTTTTTAATATTTTATTTTTGAGAGAGAGAGAGCGTGAGTTGGGGAGGGGCAGAGAGAGAGGGAGACCCAGAATCCAAAGCAGGCTCCAGGCTCTGAGCTGTCAGCACAGAGCCCGACACAGGGCTGAGCCAAAGTTGGATGCTTCACCGACTGAGCATCCAGGCATCCCTAATATTTTAAAACAAGGTACCTGATTGTGGTTATCATTTTAAACTAATTCATTTTTGAATTATGACTGAGAAAATCTGAAAAGAATATCATTTATAATGGAAAAATTTCAGAAAAATCGCCTTAGTGTGAATTAGACCACTTAGTTTACAAATAGTTGCAGTTTAACAGAAGTTGGTCTAAAGTACCAGCGCTGGCAAATTAGGAGAAAGACAAATATATGACTTCACTCATATGAAGACTTTAAGGTACAAAGCAGATGAACACAAGGGAAGGGAAACAAAAATAATATAAAAACAGGGAGGGGGACAAAACATAAGAGACTCTTAACTATGGAGGACACACAGAGGGTTGCTGGAGGGGTTATGGGAGTGGGGGTGGGCTAAGTGGGTAAGGAGCATTAAGGAATCTACTCCTGAAATCATTGTTTCACCATATGCTAACTAACTTGGATGTAAATTAAAAAATACATTATTAATTAAAAATTAAAAAAAAGAAAGTACCAGTTCTGGCTTTTGCTGAGCTCCTGACCTCTAATTTGAAAATGAGGTATTTTAGGGGCACCTAGCTGGTAGAGTTGATAAGAGTATGCAGTTCTTGATCTTCAGGCTCATGAGTTCAAGCCCCATGTTGGGTGCAGAAATTACTAAAAACATAAACTTAAAAAAATTTTAGGGGTTCCTGGGTGGCTCAGTTAACCATCTGACTCATGATCTTGGCTCAGGTCATGATCTCACTGTTGTGAGCTTGAACCTTGCATCAGGCTCTGCTGACAGTGCAGAGCTTGCTTGGGATTCTCTCCCTCCCTCTCTGTCCCTTCCCTGCTTGCATGTACACACATTTTCTCTCTCTCTCTTTTTATAGTTTTTTAAAAAATTTTTTTAATTTTTAATTTTTGAGACAGAGACAGAGCATGAGCAGGGAAGGAGCAGAGAGAGAGGGAGACACAGAATCTGAAAAAGGCTCCAGGCTCTGAGCTGCCAGCACAGAACCTGATGCAGGGCTCTAACCCACAAACTGCAAGATCATGACCTGAGCTGAAGTCGAACACTTAACTGACTGAGCCACCCAGGCGCCCCCAGGTTTTTTTTTTTTAATGAGGTAGTTCTGCCATTTGAGGGACAAGAATGTCCATGTAAATAACCTCAACTTTCTCCCATGTCCACTGTCTCTCTTTCAGGTCCTTTCTTGCTACCTTGCTACCAGGTGGGCAGCCAGCCCAGCACAGCCATGTTTCACAGCGAAGAAAATGGGTCGAAAGGAATGGATCCCTTGGTCCTTATTGATGCAATAGCTATTTGCATGGCATATGAGGAAAAGGAACTTTGCAAGATTGGGGAGGTGGCACTAGCTGTGATATTTGATGTTGCAAGTATCATCCTGGGCTCAAAGGAGAGGGTAAGGACTGAGGAGGATCTTTTGTCTTGGGGGTGTTAGTCCCTGTGGGTAGTCATTCTGGAGAGTGGCGGTTTAAGAGTTGCAGTAACTTGATGGTTTGTGTTTTTCTCCCCAGGCGTGTCAGCTGCCTCTGTTTTCTTACATCGTAGAACGCTTATGTGCGTGCTGTTATGAGCAGGCCTGGTATGCAAAGCTGGGGGGTGTGGTGTCCATTAAGTTTCTCATGGAGCGGCTGCCTCTCACGTGGGTTCTCCAGAACCAGCAGACGTTCCTCAAAGCACTTCTCTTTGTCATGATGGACTTGACCGGAGAGGTAGGTAGTGGATGGTCCCAAACCTAACCAAGATGTTCCAGGAACTGATTGGCCTAGAGAATAGTTAGTATTAGTATGAGGCAGTTCTAGAAAGGTGCCCTCCTAGAAGCGTAGATTTCGTTACAGCATCTTTAATAAAAGGACAGGTCGGAACCGCCATAGGCTTTACCTGGTTGTCTAAATATCTGCCTTACTGAGGAATAGTTACAGGCCAGAGTACATAACACGATATATCTATCTGTGAAGGGGAATAATACTTCTCAGTCTGGCCATGGAGCTAAGTAGTGCTGGTGCTGTGGGAGTTTCTGTAGAAGTTGCATTTTTCTGAACCTGTGTGCAGGTGTAACTCGGACAAACAGAATACAGTGGGCGTTGCCAGCTCATCTGTTTTGTAAATACAAGGAATATGTCTAGATCTGCATTTTCTTTTCTGAGTGACATATGGGAATTCTGGGAAGGTGATTTAGGCCCAGAAGCACTGAATGGGGCTTATGCCGTAGTCTTGTTAAACGAGCTGGTGTGAGAGGTGTGGGTGCTCATTCTGAGGAGTCCCTGGCCTGCAGGTTTCCAATGGGGCAGTTGCCATGGCAAAGACCACCCTGGAGCAGCTTCTGATGAGGTGTGCGACCCCTTTAAAAGATGAAGAGAGAGCCGAAGAGATCGTGGCAGCTCAGGAGAAGTCCTTTCACCACGTGACCCATGACTTGGTTCGAGAAGTCACCTCTCCAAATTCCACTGTGAGAAAGCAGGCCATGCATTCCCTGCAGGTCTTAGCCCAGGTCACTGGGAAAAGTGTGACCGTCATCATGGAGCCCCATAAAGAGGTGAGATTATCATCACCGGAATTAGGATAATTTGAGCAAAACGTTTGTTGAGTAAAACGTTTGAGACCGTTTTCCTTCAGATATGACTTGAAGGTGATGTATAATTTGCAGTTATGTGTCCACCTCACAAAGTGCAACTAGATGTGCTCTCTTTGACCTCGGGCAGAAAGCACTGTGCTTGTATCAGGGGCTGTATTCGTAGTTGTCGGTGTCACGAGAACAGAGGACTGGCTTCCTGGGTCTCGAGCACTATCTGCTTGCTCTGTTTTAAGAGCGGTGACTCTGGAGACTTAGGAGTTCAGTATATTGACAGGTAACTGTCTGTGGTCCAGTTTTCATACGTGGAGCCCTCCCCCCATTCCCTACCTGAAGGATGTCCGTAATAACTTTTTGTCTCTCAGTTTTCAAATTGGTAGTTATTTTAGAGTACTGTGAGGAGCAGGGTTTACCTTTTAGGGATGGCTGGGCAGTAGTGCTTCCTCCTTTCCTCTCCCAGGTCCTTCAGGATATGGTCCCGCCAAAGAAGCATTTGCTCAGACACCAGCCTGCCAATGCACAGATTGGCCTGATGGAGGGGAACACATTCTGCACAACGCTGCAGCCCAGGCTCTTCACAATGGACCTCAACGTGGTGGAGCATAAGGTGTTCTACACAGAGGTAGGGGGGTGGTACGGCGTGCTGTGGATGGTGATGGCATGTGGGTAGTGATCACGCATGTCTGGTGGCCTGTCTATGTGTGCAAAGACTGGGCAGGCAGCATTCAGAGAAGGCACAGGTGGTGACCATGGGTAACCAGCCACAACCTGGCACAGCACGGCGCATAGGTACGTGATGGAAGGTGGGCCTGGCGACCAGAGACGTTCAACCACGTGTAGCTGTTTTCTGAGTACTTCTGTGTGAGCCCTCCGCAAGGAACCTTGCTCTCCAGGGCCTTGAAGATGTCATCCAGAGAAGGTTGTACCACCTGCTTTGATCACCGTCACCAGCTGGTGCCCAGAGTAAGGCTGGCTCAAAGCAAGTGCCAGTGTATTGAATTTATTCATCACTAAGAGTGTGCCATGCACTGTGGAGACTGACTGACTTAGCAGGAAAGCCTCTACTTGGCTCTGACAGCACTCCATGAGATGCAGATGCTGACTATGCTCATCCTGGGCAGTGGCAGATAGCATCTTACGAACATTTGTTTCTGTAACCATCCCGGCATGGGGTGATGTTAGAAACAAATCAAACTGTAGATACAATCAAACTCTAAGCATTCTTAGAATACAATAATGGTCTGGGGATCAGTCTCCATGTGAAATTTTTGTAAAAACCTGAATCATACTGTGGAGGCATTGTCAGAGTAAACTGAAGCAAAAGTTGTAAGGAAGTAAGTTTTTCCTGATCCACACTAAGTTTGAATGAATATCTAGGTATGAAAACTTTGCCTCTTGAGTTTTTAAGTCCTATGTATTTGCTTGGAGGTAGGAGCGTATGATCACATGGTCTAGCTTTGCTCTTTTATACCTCATTAATGTCCCTTGCGTTAGAGGCCTTGCTTATATGACCTGGCCAAGGTTCTAAGAGAGAATGGGGGGGCCGGGGCGCCTGGGTGGCTTAGTCAGTTAAGCGTCCGACTTTCGCTTAGGTCATGATCTCGCGGTTCACGGGTCGAGCCCCACGTTGGGCTCTGTGCTGACTGCCAGCTCAGAGCCTGGAGCCTGTTTCAGTCTGTGACTCCCTCTCTCTCTGACCCTCCCCTGTTCATGCTGTCTCTCTCTCCTAAGAAATAAGTAAAACATTAAAAAAAATAAATAAGAGAGAATGGGAGGAAGTTTCCCTTTGGTGGATCCAGGTGGATGTGTTTTAACCCATGTGGAAAATTCCTCACTGAGCTTGAGACCAGATCCTGGTAGTGCTGGGAGATAAATCTCCGGGAATGCACCTGGTTTTCCAAGTGCTAATAGTGCACTAGCTGCATCAAAACATGTAAGGATCTTTTGAAAAATAGATCTTGGAGTCCTCTTCCTGGAAGTTTGGGATCAGACCATCTACCAGCTTCCCCCAGCTTCCCGGGTGACTCTGGTACATGTCATGTTCCAAACTCACTCTGTCTGGATGTAGATACAGATACAGTTGTCTGTACGTGTGTGTGCACATGAGTGTTTTGTATAGGGGAGTAGTCATGGTGGAGTGGAATACGGTGGTGGCTTAAAATGCTTCTTACTATATGTCCTTTTTTGCTGTTTTAAATGTTTTACTAGGTAGGAATCTTTCAAGGAGAAAGAAATGGTAAAGCTAATGCTGTCTTTCCAAGATGTAAATACAAATGGAAAATAGGAATAGAACAACATATGTGATATCTTAGGTATTGGATATATAGATGTATACTGTGGTATGATAAAGTATCCATAAGCACAGCTATAGCAATCTCTGAGCTATGGTATTCCCAGTGACTTTCAACTTCTTTCCTTATGTACTTTTCTGTACTTGGGGGGGAAAAAGTATCACCATTCAGATATTGAATTACTGAACACACATTTGTTAAGCACTAGCCCATGGCATTGGGAAGCAGCCCTGAATAAGGAGGGAGATGTACCTGCCACCAGAATATTGGCAGTTAAAGTGATCCCCTGTGTAGACAAAAAATGTTACGGTATCAAGAGTGGGTAAGAAAATGTCTCAAAACTTATTACTTCACTACTGAGATTGACTGAGTTTGCTTTAGAAGGAAGCTCAGTCCCATTTGGTATTAAGTTTTCTAGGATTTGAATTTCGTTTGTTAATTGTGTGTGTGTAAGGTTGCAGTGTTCTGTTATTTTCAAGGTTACTGTGTCTTGACAGGAAGAGCAGGCTAAATTAAATTATTTTATCTTTTACAGCTGTTAAATTTGTGTGAGGCTGAAGACTCAGCTTTAACGAAGCTGCCTTGTTATAAAAGCCTTCCGTCACTCGTACCTTTGCGAATTGCAGCATTAAGTAAGTTAATGTAAATTAAGTCTGAAACAGGTCATGGGTATGAAGGTGCAGGGAGACAGTGGCTTTTTGTTTTGTATAATTTATCTATTTAAATTCAAGTTAGTTAACATACAGTGTGGTATTGGTTTCAGGAGTAGAGCCCAGTGATTGATCACTCACAGCACCCAGTACTCCTCCCAAAAAGTGCCCTCCTTTACTGCCCATCACCCATTTAGCCCATCCCCCAGCCCCCGCCCCTCCAGTAACCCCCAGTTCTCTGTATTTGAGAATCTGTTATGGTTTGTCTTCTCTGATTTTATTTTATTTTTCCTTGGGTGTTTTGGGTTTTTTTTTTTTTTGTCTTTTTAAGGTGAGATTAAAAAAACATGTGTTTGTGTATTTGTGAAGCTACATGAGATGTCAAGAGTTTATATCGATTGTTGGGATTTAAACAGTTTTTTTACTCTAATAAATGATGCATTTTACTCTATAATGATTAACTCTTTATGCTGTAGTTCTTTTATGACTCCAATATTCTGGTTTAAGAGAGGTGTCATAGCATTTGTATATTGCCGTTTTCGCCCCAATCAGAGTATACAGTAAGATCTACTACAGCCTTTGTAGGCTTCATAGTGGCTTCATAGCATTTGAGAATCCTGCCACCTCTAGGGTCTCATGAGGAACATCAGTTACACTGTTGAGTTTTTACTCATTTGAATTCTGACTTAGAAGCATGGTCCCCCACTTCTTTTTTTTTTTTTTTTGGTATGTAAATACCAAGTATGAGGTTTTTTTTACTTGACTTTGTCTCTTGCTTTGTTGGGTTTTATACTCTTAATAAAACATTGCCAGAATCTTCCTTGAGTTAGAGGTAGAGGAGCTAAGAGGCAGACCATAATATCTGCCCTCGAGTAAGGGGCTGGGGTGTGCAAGACACAGCCTGTGGGAGTGGGGGCAGCAGCGTCTTCCGTTGAGATTCCTTCTCATGCTTTCCTGTTGGCTAATAACGGGCATTATTCTTGGATGTTATCTCTCAACTAACATATGGGATTGATGTGTGTTCCCTTTTCTATGAATATTTGCATTTTCAAAGCCTTGAACTCCCCAAGATGGGAGGAGGCTACCTGATTAGGCATGGACAGTGGAAGAGAAGCCAGGCTGTGTGTGTGTGTGTGTGTGTGTGTGTGTGTGTGTGTGTGTGTGTGTGTGTGTGTGTGTTCCCTTCACCACTAGAGTTCAAGGCCAGCTCTCTGTCAGTTCAGCATGCGTCAATTCTGAGCTCACGCTCAGCCATGCTCTCACCCCCTGTGAGCATGGGGGAAGGGGTGTCAGTGGGCACCCCCCTCTTTTCTCTCTCTAGCCCTTTATCTAGTCTGGGTAATATTTATCATGGCCTTTTTGACAGGCTGTTGACTTCCCTCTTAGATAACCCTGACCATGTACATGAGTTAGAAGACCATGTATTGCTTTGTCTTTCTTGAGGCCAGATACTTGGGAGGTGGTTCAGTGATTCATAGTTTGTGTTGGTTGGTAAGAGCCTTTAGATTAGGAAATTATGTGTATAATTTTCAGGGTAATAATGAAATTGTATTGATCTCTCTCCCTAAAGATGCACTTGCTGCCTGCAATTACCTTCCTCAGTCCAGGGAGAAGATCATCGCTGCGCTCTTCAAGGCCCTGAATTCCACAAACAGTGAGCTGCAGGAGGCCGGAGAAGCCTGTATGAGAAAGGTGAGTGAGTGCACGTGTGTATGCACCCATGCAGGTGTGAGTTCTGCCTTCCCGTTCACCTTGTTTGTGTGCCCGGAAGTCTTTCTGGTTCGAATACACTGCACTGTGATAATGTCTCTGCTTGTTTCATGGTCCTGCTGAGCGTTTTAAAATATTAGATAGTAATGGGTAGTCTTGTTCATTTCACCATAAACTTCCAGGATATATGTGATTAGTATTCCATCTTCCAGGAAACACCCACTTGTTGCTAGAGCTGAATGAGCTCATTCTGTTTTAAAGTATATTCTGTTAGCTGTTAGCTGTTGTTTTCCTACATAACCTTTTTTTAAACAGTTTTTGGAAGGTGCTACCATAGAAGTGGATCAAATCCATACACATATGCGGCCTTTGTTGATGATGCTGGGGGATTATCGAAGCTTGACGCTGAATGTCGTGAATCGTCTCACTTCAGTTACCAGGCTCTTCCCAAACTCCTTCAATGATAAATTTTGTGATCAGATGATGGTAAGCCAAATGCATTTGAACATACTCTCTAATCAGCCGAAAATTTTAAATTATTTAAGTAAGTTATGTGTGTGTGTGTGTGTGTTTTATATGTATATATAATACGTATATAGTTTAAAATTCAAAAAGAATGAAGGGGGAGAGGTGCCTGGATGACTCAGTTTGTTGAGCATCCAACTCTTGATTTCAGCTCAAGGTTGTGATCTCACCGTTCGTGAGTTTGAGCCCCATGTTGGGATCCACACTGACAGTGCAGAGCCTTCTTGGTTTTCACTCTCCTTCTCTCTCTGCCCATCACCTGCTTGCATGCATGTGTGTTCTCTCTTTCTCTCAAAGACAAATAAATAGGGGCACATGGGTGGCTCAGTTGGTTAGGCAGCTCAGGTCATGATCTCGCAGTTCATGAGTTCCAGCTCAGAGACTGGAGCCTTCTTGGGATTCTGTGTCTCCCTCTCTCTGTTCCTACCCTAATCGCGCTCTCTCTCCCTCTCTCTCTCTCTTTCAAAAATAAACACTAAAAGCTTTTTTAAAAAAGTAGACATGAAAAAGAAAACAAGAAAGGGGTACTGTGAAAGTCCTCCCCCACCCCGCCCCACTCCCGTCCTCCAGCGGCCCCCCTTAGGTTCCTGTGTGTCCCTTAGAGATGTACATTCCTAATAGAAGACATAGGTACATTCTTTGGTTTCCCTCAAAAGGAAGCACAATGTACACACAGTTGTTACTTTACCACTCACCATTTCAGATGAGACCATGAAGTGCTTCTTTCTGCTCCCTTCTGGGGATGTGCCTTATGTTCCACTCTCCCCTGCTAATGAACTCTAAGCTCTTCCCACTCTTTGGCTGTTATATAGACAGTGATGTAGTGAAACGTGTAAGGACTTTTAGAAGTATTTTGGAGTTTTAGGACTACTAAGGAAATAATTATGCAAATAAAATACCTATTTGACAGTGTTTAAATTTGAAGCATAAGTAGAAGAATGAGGTTCAACTGTTAACTTTCTTAGGCATTCAGTTTTGCTCCTGGAAAGTAGACAATTATAAATGACCTAGGCTTTCATGGTATGTTACTGCAAACGTGCACGTACTTGGTCTGCTTCTGTTTAAGTAGCCTTTGGCCACTGAGCCATCTCGAGATATTGAAGGTACTCGTTTTGGTTTTGGCTCAGGTTTTCCGCAGCCGTAGACAGGAGTGAGTAGACTGGTACAGGTGTAGCACGTGTGGGGTGCAGACACATGGATGTGTGAGGACCACACAGCTTTTTACTACACCTGTGGGTTCTTCGTATCTGCAGACACCGAAACAATGAACAATAACCAAAACCCCTGACTGGGAATTGGTAGCGTTATGGTTGGTCCTAAAATTGCAGCTGCTGCCCTATTGGATGTAACTGGTAAACAGAGTATTACATGGAAATACATTTTCCAAATTGGAAGCTTCTTTCCGGTTAAGCTTCCAAGAGTAACACACACCCCCTACCAGTGGTGTGGTTCCAGTAAGTGAAGTTGTATCACTTCCTAATGAGAGCACATCAGATACACGTTTTATCTCCCATTGCATACAGCTCTCGGTGCTCTTGTGTGTGACATCCGTGCGTGTGTTCTCAGTGTCTCAGCAGTTCTCTCTTACCTCACACCTGTCCGCTCTTGCTGCCTTTGCAGGCCGGCAGGAAGTGATGTGTTTGTGGTCCATTGGTGGTTTTACAGCCAGTCGAATCCTTCAGATTCACTGTGAGCTGAGAATTCATTCAGTGAACGTCATTACTCAGATTTTTTAGAACAGTGTGAAGAGGCTGTGCTACCTTACAGCCTGTAGTTTCTGACTTAGGCCTAGAGTCTTTCTCCCTAAAGTCAAGTCCATGGGTTTGTGTTTATGGTTTGTTTAGCGGCTTTCAGAATGGTTGAAATTTCTCTAGAAGCAGAGAGTGTTGATGTACTTGGATAAAGAAAGACTGAAGCTGCTGTTTGTGCGGTCATTCTCATCTGGTGCCCACCTCGCTGGGGTCCAGCCTGGATCTGTGCCTGCCCTGCTTTCGCATTTCTGGCACAGGTCTCCTGATGGGCCCATGCCCGCTGCTCTTAGGCAGGGCTGGTGCGCTGGTCAAGGACACATTTGTATGTATGTTCTTCAGAGCCGCGTTCTATTACTGAGCCTTTGTCTTCCTGCGTATGATCCACTTTTGAGGTTAATAGCTCAAGTCCTTGGCATAATTTTACGAGCAAAGACATCTTACTGTGTAGGATGGGCATTCGTGAAAACAACCTTGAAAATTTTGGTGATTAATATTTTTCCAGGAGTTTTACTGGCAGAACATTGTTAGCTTAGTGTATTTAGCTTCTTTGAAGGTATTTTAGTGTTTCTCAGTGCCCGTTCTTGGGAGCACTAGCCCTAAGGGGTTAGATGTATTTACATCATATGCCCCCAAGCCTCTTTTACCCAGGAGTCTTTTTTTTAAAACAGCTAATTAACTCCCTGCAGGGCATCAGTGTTTGAAGAACACGTTTGGACAGTGTGGGTGAAGGTGGTTGTGTTATTCGGATGCTCTTGTGGTTTCACCTGTAGGCTCTGAGTGCTTGCCTGCCGGCTGTTGGCTGCCACCGTGACTGGGAGGCTGGCTGCCCTATGCGCAAGGCCGGCCAGAGTCGCGCTGGGCTCGCGGATCTCTCTCCTTGTGCTCTTGGCGCAGCTCACGGCGGCTTATTATGAGCTCATAAGACGGCCCTTGTTCTGCACAGAAGGGAGTTGCTTCCCATTTGTAATTCGTACAGCCTCTGACCAGATGGGATCTGTGCTCCTCTCTCAGCCCACCCCCCCCACCCACCTTGTGCCCCCTGCTCCTCAGCCAGACATAGCAGCCAGCCTTTCTGTTCGTGGCTTCAGGCCCTTGGTCTCTCCTTTTCGTTGCCTGGTGTGCTCTTCCCTTGTGCTTCTGGAGTGTCTGCCTCAGCAGGCCCCTCCCTGACCTTGACCCACTTGTGTAGCTGATGCCTATTCCTCTTTGACGGCCCCTTGCCATGACTGTCCACGATAGGCACCTGTGTATTTTACCTTGTTCTCCCCACTGATATCGGAGAAATGTCTGCTTGTTCAAGGATGATGTCTGCTTGTTCCTTCTCCACTGGGTGCCTAGCTTGGCGCCCGGCTCTCCAGTGCTCCTTGAGGCTCTCTCGAACAGCTACAGGATGAAGGGACATGGCAGCCAGAGAGCAGCAGTAAAATCCTGACGTTGGAATGGCCAGGTTTTGGGACGGTTTCCATTCTACCAGTGTAAATGCAGCCTTCTGCTCCTAGAACATGACACAAATGCCAGTCGTTCTCTTCTCTAGTTTAGTGGTTGGGCTGTTTGAAACATGAATACTGCCGTCCGTCCTCACATTGAGTATGATGGAAGTTCATGGTTACGTATGAACTTTCACCTAAGAATAGCGTGGAATTGAAATGATCTGTGTGAGGCAAAAATGTCTAAAGATGTGTTTTTTTTTCCAACAGCAACATCTACGAAAGTGGATGGAAGTGGTGGTCCTCACCCATAAAGGGGGCCAGAGGAGCGACGGAAACGTGAGTGACTTATTCGTTTCTGGGAAGGGCAGCTGTGCCCGGCACTGCTGTTTCCAGTGTTAGTATCGGAGCAGTACTTTTAATTAAGATGCCGGTCAGATATCTAGTTTATGTGATTACTGTCCATGTAACCTGCTAAACATGTTTTACTAGCATTATGTTTTGCCCTTATTTTTCTGGATGATTGAACATTCCTTTTTATGTTTCTTTAAAATCTCGTATTCTCTTTAATATGACGTTTTTGTTGATGAGAATTCTGGGAAGCTCGAAATGTTAGTCTTTTAATTCTACTAGTCTTGCCTTAAAGTGTATTTTCTAGACTGTTCTTGGCAGCTGCTGTTTGCATGGTGGTGCATTCCTCAGCTGTTGTTTTTCCATTGCTTTCCATCATCATTGCCTCATAAAACTAAGTATAGGTTTTAGGACTTAAAACATTAAGGGCAATGCAGTAAAGGATCACATCAGTACTGGCCTGTATGTTTATGGATCTAAACCCCCCACCCTGGCTATTTGCCAAAAATCAAACGACCAGTACTCCAAAACACATTTTTTCAGCTTTAAGGGAAAAATACTTTAAATATTTTTACTTGTCTGATGTTGGTCATTCTAAGACTTTGCTCTTAAAAATAACGGTTCTTGCTGTTTTGAATCTAATTTATATATGTTAATATTCTTTTAAAATATTTTTTAAGTTGACGATTTTCCTATCGGTAGGATCATGTTTTCCCCAAGTTCCTGTCACACCTGGTGACGTGTACGGCAGTGTCCTAAGGAGGGAATTCTAGCGCTCCTCAGAGGCGCAATCAACGTGGCTTTTTGTCTTCTGTGCCTGTTTGTTGGATGCTGTGTTTCATTCCAACTTGGATTTTTTTTTTTTTGGCTTTATTATGCTTTGTTTTGACCATTCTGTGTCAAGGTGTTTTGTTTATGTAAGTCTTGATTCCAGCTGCTTCTAAACAGCTAGCTAAGCAAAACGAAACCAGAATTCTAAACTTCTAGGAGCGTTACTACCACCACAACCTCTTTGAAAGTTTGTTATCTGTATACACAGGGGGAAATCAGGAAGGAATTCTTCATGGGGGAGAGCAGGTTTTAAAAGCCTAAACTCCTGGGAGTAGGTATGGGTGCCTCTGTTTTTGTTCCTCCCCATCTCTCATCTGCTAGGTATTTTTGTTCTAAATTTTTTTGTATTTGTTTTATAGTAAGCTGTTAATTCCTTGAAGCACACAGTTCTAGAATAAACATTTAAAAATGTAAGGGGCAGGTAAATTACTTCCATTAAATCAGAAAGATTCCATAAACCTTTACAGCAAGTCATTCAGTGGGCTCGTTGGATGGGGCAGCAGGCAGGGACAGAGCTGTGGGCGTCGGGAAGTTCTCCAGCTTCTGCGAAGACATGGTGACTGCATCCTGGGAGCGTGCTCCCCTACGGGCCTGGGAACACCCAGCTCTGCAGGCAGGGCCTCAGGCCAGTGTCTGGGGTCCACCAGCAGCATGCCCACAGTTTTGTCGCCTCAGCCCAGGGCCAATCTGCCTTTTTGCTCTTGAACTCTGATCATTTTTTATGGCTATTGTTCAGGATTGGGAATGGATCTCAGAATATAGTTCGTCTCCATTTGGTTGAATCCCCAAATAATAATTGCATGATGGAGAACCCCTAATTGAAGACATGTTAAATATCCGTAGTTGACTGTTTATAATGCTGGGTGTACACTGAGGATCAGAGCTTTGCACTAGCACTGAGTTGAGGAAGGTTTCCCCTTTGAGCATCAAACCCCCAGGGGAGAGCTCACAACCGCTTGTGGAGCCGTGTCTGTGCTGGCATGCATGGCTTCACTTCTCAAAGTGACCCAGGTACCTGTGCGTTCTTCTGGGTGTGGAGACTGTGTCACCATGCCCGGCTGATGAGGCTGAACCACCTGGCACTCTCCTGGCTTCAGCTGGGAAAGACAAAGAAAAGTTCTTTAATGACAGCACTGCACATAAAAACTTACTCTGGACAGGAACAGACATCTAAATGCATTTCCATATGATGGGTGTGACAGTTTCTCCCCCTGGGCAAGAGTTCCCAAATTCCTGCTTTTTAAATTTGGTTTAAGGAAGGGATGTGCTCCATTCTGCACTCTCTGAAGGGCTCTGTTTTGACATCTGAAGGGTGGAAGGTGTGCTTTTTTGCTGTTGAGCATTTGTTAATTATTGTGTGCTTTTTCTTCATTGTCTTTACTGTCTTGTTTCCCCCAATAATCCTTACTGTGTATGAGTATATGGGAAGTTTTTATGTAAATAACATAAATAGAAAAAAAGATGATTTTCCTCCCCATCCTCAGGAAAGCATTTCCGAGTGCGGGAGATGTTCCTTGTCTCCATTCTGTCAGTTTGAGGTGAGAACAACCCTATTAAAAGTCAGTTTATGACTTGCATTGTGAAGAACAGTTTATATTTTCTTTTCTTTTCTGTTCTTTTTATCTTTTTGTTGCCTTTTTTCATGCTGTAATCTTTGTTTTGGTTCAGCCTGCCATGGAAGGGGTAGAGGTGAGAATCTCAGTGGAGGCGCAGGAGGGGGTGTTGTCGTATTTGGTTTTGCTGTGATTTGTGGTTCTGTGGTGGACGGAGTGCGTTGTGCCTTGGAGTGCAGTGAGCCGTATTGTCTGTCTGTGGCGGAGTTGTATCAGTACCGTTGCTGTGAACTGTCCGGATGCCACGCATGTTTCCTTTTAGGACGTTTTAAAGCAAGAGTCCACGTTCTCTGGTTTCTGTATGTTAGAATTGCAATATGTCAACACCGTTTTAAGATTCAACTGGGTTTTGCTCTCATAATGGTGGTATGAACTCCTACATCTAACAGCCTCTTGGGAGGAAACTACACCAAGAACATCACCCCTGCTAGGAGTGGAAGGAGTGCTGTCTTCTTGCACACACCTGAGTGCCTGCCTGCCTGCCTGGAGTTGAAAGCCTCCCTGCCCCTCCACCCCCCCTCCCACCCCCCCACATCTCTCCCTCACACACACCACACTGACGCAGTCCCAACATTGCGACTTTGGACAGTCAGCACCCTGAGCTTGCCCTCTGCTGTAAAATGGGAATGATAGCATCTGTCAGTCTCGGCTTCCGGCGATGCTGTGGAGACCAATGATTTTGTGCCCATGCTTGGAAAACGGAAACCATAATTCGAAAGTACCATTCTTAGAATGTTACAATTTCAGAGTCGAACTTGCTCTGTGTTCTGGGGAATTCAATAGCAGAAAACTCTACAGGTGAGGTGGGGTGACACCGAGCCACATTTTCTCATTTCTTCCCCATCTCACTGTTGGCCTTATGGTTTGTCGAGCCATTTGCGGAGGTATCTCAGGTGCTCCTGGGCTGTGGCCCCTCCTGACGAGTGTTTATCATCCCCATTTTACTGTGCTTAGAATAACGGACATGCTGCTGCACACACGGGGTAAGGGCGGGGGTGTACATCAGGGAGTCTTCCCTTCCATGACCGTGCCTCTGGTCACACAGAGTGTCTTTGAACTGCAGACACAAAACTGCAGGAACCAACACTGAGCACGGAAAGCGGAACTGAGACCGATTGACCATATGAGTCATATGTATGAGTCCATAAAGCAATTTGTTGGCCTCATCTATAGACTTGGTTGACGAATATTTAGTACTGTGGTCAGTCATTTATTTACATTAATTTTCAACTTTTAGGATAAATACTTAACGAATTTTTGAAGGCTTTCTTCATGCTGAGTTTTGAGGACGAAAGTCTGTGCCCTCAGAACTTAGTGTATTGGGAAGACCCCGTGATGTCACAGCAGAGCGGGGGAGCACTCACACTCCCCCAGCCACAGGCTCACTCGTTCCCTCCTCCATGAGGCACTAGAGTAGTGACCCATCGGGTCACGTCCAGCACTTGTCCATGTTCTTGAAAACAGACACCGCACAATCACATTAGGTACACAGCTACCTCTTCCCTCCTTTGACAGATGAAATCTGAAGGCCAAGCGCAATTAGTTTCCTTGGCCACAGCAGTAATCTGACATTGGTAAATTGTGGCTTTTTCCATGTTAATTCTTTGCTTCTGGTGGCTAGCCTTGCAAATGTAGCTAGACCATTGTAGGGTCTGTAGTGATGTTGAGATCTCTAGCTGGCAAAATTAATTGGCCTGTTTTGTTAATTTTTGGTTTTCTTCATTAGGAAATGAAAATCTGTTCGGCAATTATAAACCTTTTTCATCTGATCCCAGCTGCACCTCAGACTCTTGTCAAGCCTTTATTAGAGGTCGTGATGAAAACAGAACGGGCCATGTTGATTGAGGTAATGGTCAAACTCGGGGTTAATTCTGATTCTTCTGCCATCTGTTGGCTTGTGAGACTTTCACTTCATCCTGCCTTAGATGGGGTGAATCTAACAGTGTGAAGATGCTCCGTGCTGGCATTTGCCTGTGGCTGTTGCACGCTCCAGTTATGAGGGGAACAGCTGCATTCTCCTGGCGTGGTAGGTCGGTGGACCTGAGAAGCCTCCCCATGTTTTCCAGGCCGGCAGTCCATTCAGAGAGCCTCTGATCAAGTTCCTGACGCGGCACCCCTCACAGACGGTGGAGCTGTTCATGATGGAAGCCACGCTGAACGATCCCCAATGGAGCAGGATGTTTATGGTGGGCGCACAGGGAGGGGGCGCCCGGGGAGCGGGCCGGCGTCCCTGTGCATTCATGTCAGCCGGTGTGCTCTGCGATCCGAAATCCATATTTCACTGTTGAGTGCCCTGCTTTTCTTTTTCTGTAACATATGCAAGTGTTGAAAACCTCATTGTTATCGACGTGGAAAGTGTGAGTCGAGGAATCCTTCTCTGTAGGACTTGGGTGGTGTTAACGAATGAACTGCTAGGATTATGAAATCCATAGACATGAAGTATTGTTACTCCTAAGGAGCATTTTTTTTTAAAAAGGTGCTTATAGCAGCTTTTTAGCCTGCCTAGACAGATTTGGGAAGAACCGTAGTGCTCATAAACCCTGAACCTTTTGTGAGTTCTGACTAGCTTACAATGGCTTCTTTGTTCTGTTTTCAGAGTTTCTTAAAACACAAAGATGCCAGACCTCTGCGAGACGTGCTAGCTGCTAACCCCAACAGGTTCATCACCCTTCTGCTGCCCGGTGGCCCCCAGACCGCCGTGCGCCCTGGCTCACCCAGCACCAGCACCCTGCGCCTGGACCTCCAGTTTCAGGCCATCAAGGTAGCGTCTCCTCACCAGGCACCTGAAACCTTCAGAGTTCAGGTGGAATGCATGGAGAACCTCATCAGTTCCCTAACTGTCGCTTCTTTGACAGATCATAAGCATTATAGTGAAAAACGATGACTCCTGGCTGGCCAACCAGCATTCTCTGGTGAGCCAGTTGAGGCGCGTATGGGTGAGTGAGACCTTTCAAGAGAGACACCGGAAGGAGAATATGGCTGCCACCAACTGGAAGGAGCCCAAGCTGCTGGCCTACTGTCTGCTGAATTACTGCAAGTGGGTGCATCTGTTGTGCTTCCTGTCGAGTAACTTGTTCCCCCCAGTAAGCTACACTGGAGCCTCTCTGGGAATTTGTGCTTAGCCATGGCCCACTGGCCAGGTGCACTCTCGTCATCACAAAAGCGGCCATAACTTAGCCTGTTTTCTCATTTGACCCTGCAGAAGGAATTACGGAGACATAGAATTGCTGTTCCAACTGCTCCGGGCCTTTACCGGTCGTTTTCTCTGCAACATGACATTCTTGAAAGAGTACATGGAGGAAGAGATTCCCAAAAATTACAGCATCGCTCAAAAGCGTGCCCTGTTTTTTCGCTTTGTGGACTTCAATGACCCCAACTTTGGAGATGAACTGAAAGCCAAGGTGAGTTTTGCTTTTCGGCCGTGGTTTTGCCGCGGATATTGGAGCTAATTTTCTAGGGAACCAAAGCACTGTTCGCATTCTCTTATGTTTCCACTGGCACTTAACTAGTAGTCTGGACTGTTGGCAAGGGAAATGCCACTGTTGGAAAATTACGGCGGATCCAGAGTGAGCCAGTGTTGCAAAGTAGGTTTGAGCCAATGTTGCAAAGTCCTTGTTTTTAGTAAATGGCTTCTGACACAAAAAGAGTAGACAGACTGGTGTCGCCTCTCCTCCTGTTTGAGCCACCTTTCCAGCTGACCACTTGAGTCAAAGTCAGGGTGATCCATCACATCCTTGACTTGGATCTCGCTTCCTGGGTGCCATGTTGATCAGACCTTGGGGCTCTGCTCACTGTGGTGAAGAAATGAAGAGAGCGGCTTTGTTTTCCTCCTCCTTCATTTCTCCGTTTTCTTGTAGGTTCTGCAGCATATATTGAATCCTGCTTTCTTATACAGCTTTGAGAAGGGGGAAGGAGAGCAGCTCCTGGGGCCTCCCAACCCAGAAGGCGACAACCCAGAGAGCATCACCAGCGTGTTTATAACCAAGGTGGCATCATTATCAGTGTTTTGGCGTGAAAAGAGTAACTTGGCACATGAGTGAGGGAGAGAATGTGTGAGTGTGTGTGCAAGGTTCTCATCCTCCACGGTTGTGTTCGTTGCATTAGAATTCAGTGAATTTTTTGAGGATGCTTCACTTCAGAGTGAACTGACTTTCCACCTGAATAGATTCCAGTGAGAAACAGAATGTGGATCCATGAACAATTAGATCAAAGTTTGTGACCTACAGTTTTCGTTTTCACCGTAGCAAAAGAATCTAGTAAAGTTGGCGGAAACCGACCAGATGCAGTTGCCGCCGTGACCCTTTGTTGTCAGGTTAACGAAACCCATGTGGCAGCATCATCTACGGTTACCTTAGGTGTTAAGGTCTCTGTATTTTTAGAATAGCATTTCCAGTTTGTACTAGAGAGGTTTTCCTGAGTGACATGTTTGAGAAATGGCTGCCCGCCCAGCGTTTCTCTCTGCGTCTTGACCGTCCTGCGCCGTGTTGGCCTTTGAACTTTGCCGGCAGGTGCTGTGTCCGCCTGCAGGCTGGTAGAATGTTCTGCTTACACGTGGTTTGTTGGAGCGATGGGCATTCCTCTGCAGGAGTCACGTGCACCCAGATGTCCTTTGGGAGACCCACTTTTCTCACTCCTTCCGTCACTGTTCTGTCCTGGGGCCCAGGTGGAGGGGACTGTTCTCATTGGCAGTTTACTGGTCTCTGAAGATGGGTGTCCTTCCTGGAGTTTCCATCCCACCTCCACTCTCTCTAGGAATGAGAGCTGAGCCCAGGGGATTTTTTTGGGGTCCCCATATTGACACTTGCCTCATTCCAGGCAACTGGGGGAGATGGTCCCTCAGACGTGGCCCCTTCCCTCATGCTACCTTCTCTAGACTGTCTTTTGGGTCAGATGCTGCTTACTCAGCACAAATGAGGAGTTGGGATTTCAGTGTCAGGTGAGTTAGTGGCACCCGGCAGGTGGGGACCCCGGGAGGGGTTGCTGGGAAGCAGCAGATCCAGGGCAGACGGGACTCGGGAGCAAAGGAACTCTGGTAAAAACGCAGCTGTGGTGGAAGACTTCACCCTTTCTGGGAGACAGGATAGTTAGGAGGCCTGGAATGGAGCAGTCAGTGTACTTGATTCAGTAAAGACGTGGGGTATTCCTCAGGGCAGATGTATTTTCTCATGTTCATAAAACAGAAATGTATCAGATACTTGATTACAGAAAACTGTTAACAATTGCTTTAGAGGTTTGTTTTCCAGGTAGTATTTTCTGATCATAATACTGCAAAATAAGTACTAGACAGACATTTCACAGCTGACAAGGGAAAAAAAATCTCAGCTACTTTGGAGTTAAGAAACTTCATCTTATGGACACCTGGGTGGCTGAGTGGGGTAAACGTCTGAATTCGTCTCAGGTCATAATCTTGCAGTTTGTGAGTTCGAGGTCCTCATCAGGCCCTGTGCTGATAACTCAGAGCCTGGAACTTGCTTCAGATTCTGTGTCTCCCCCTCTCTGCCCCTCCCCTGCTCATGCTTTGTCTCTATCTATACCTCAATAATAAATAAATGTTAAAAAAAACTAAAAAAAACCCCCAAAACTCCATCCTAGGGGCACCTGGGTGGCTCAGCAGGTTAAGCATCCGATTTAGGCTCAAGTCATGATCTCATGGTTCATGGGATCGAGTTCTGCATCCCTGCTTGGGATTCTCTCTCTGCCCTGCTCTCATGTACTTGCTCTCTGTCTCAAAGTAAATATTTAAAAAAAAAGAAGAAGAAAGAAATCTAGTCCTAAAGAGGAGGGCCTCCTTTCCCTCGGAGGGTCCTTTACCCACTGCATTCAGACTTGTAAGCCTGTCCTTTGGCAGTGAAATAAGTTAAGTGAGTTTGTGATCCACACACAGAAAAGGAAAATTGGCATCACCTCATTGGCTCCCTTGTTGTAAAGCTTGATGTATCTATGGTGTGTGTGTGTTTAGGCGCATGCACGTGCGTGTGGGTTTTAGGGTATAAACCTGTCGTATGGCCCTTGGTTAGTAACACTGCTCAGGACCAGACCTGAGCCCCACCCTGTGGGGTGCTGGTGCCCGCAGGTGCTGGACCCGGAGAAGCAGGCAGACATGCTGGACTCGCTGAGGATCTACCTCCTGCAGTACGCCACGCTGCTGGTGGAGCACGCCCCGCACCACATCCACGACAACAACAAGAACCGCAACAGCAAGCTGCGCCGCCTGATGACCTTCGCATGGCCCTGCCTGCTGTCCAAGGCTTGCGTGGATCCGGCCTGCAAATACAGTGGACACTTGCTTCTGGCGCACATCATTGCCAAGTTTGCCATACACAAGAAGATTGTCCTTCAGGTACTGCAGGGCACCTTCCTGTCCCCTGCCCCCCGGTGCTCGGCGGACTTGTGCATGCGTACGTGCCACCCTCTGCGTAGCCTCCTTTGCTATTGTCCTTCCTGGCACTGTTTAAAAATGCTGGTTTCTGCTGTGTTACAAACACCGTGAACCCTCCTGTGACCCCTTGTCGTGTAACCCCCCCCCAGTTACTGCTGTGCTCCGTCGTGAACCCTCCCGTGACCCCTTGTGTACCCCCCCACGCGGTTATTGCTGTGCTCTGCTGTGAACCCTCCTGTGACCTTGTCGTGTCTCTCCCTGCCTCGTGGTTACTGCTGTGCTCTGTCATGAACCCTCCAATGACCCCTGGTGTGCCCCCCACCCTGCAGTGACTGCTGTGCTTCGTCCTTTCTCTGCAGCCTTGCTGCTGAAATAGTAGAGTGTCTCCTTTGTCCACCTCTTGCTCCTCTGCATATTGCATCCCAGCTTCCAAACTGCTGGTCCATTGAAACTTCTGGAAGGGCCTAGCCCATTCCTTAGCTAAAGACCCTGGGCACTGTAGAACCCTCATCCTGTACTGACCCTCTGCTGATGATGAGCACTCTTCTCAGAGTCCCTGGGAGGTTGACACCAGGCAGCCCTGGGTTTGAGTTTCTGTTTTGCAGTCACAAGTGTGACCCTAAGTTTAGTGTTGTCTCTGTAAGAATTAAATGCAATAGTACACCTTAGTGCTCATCTTGTCTGTACCATTAACATTTTATAAGTGATCGCCCTTGTCCTATTCTATGAGGTCGTTCCTGATTGTTTTCCTCTGATCACTTCATCTTGTGAGCTTCTGAGGTGTTAAACCCCAGACCACAAAGTCAGTGCCCCCCTCCTCAGACACCACCTCTCACAGGCACGTTTCTGGGGCGCTGCTTTCCCAGCCAGACACCCAGGGACCATCTGTGAGGCTCTCTAGTTCCCGGTCGGGGCGTGGGCGAGTGCTGCTGATTTCCAGCACCTGCCCTGTCCCATCCATGCTCCGCACCCATTAGGTGGTCCGCGTGTTTTGTGACCTTACTTACATCAGGATGTCACCTCTCACTTGCGCTTTCCCAACCTGCCACAGATGGCCGTCCTCTTTATTCCGTGTCCCACCGTGGTTGAGAGAAATGATCCCTGTACTTCGGCTAATTTCTGTGAGTTACACGAGATAGAGTCCCTGCAAGGAGCCAAGCCTTACTCTGTGTGCCCCACCCTGGCCCAGCTTGGCAGGAAGTGGCGCCCAGGAGGAGGAGAAACAATGTATTCATCTCTCAGGACTTAAGGAAGGAGAAAGCAACTTTGTTGTAAAAACTTTGTAAAAACCGTTTTTGCAAAAATACTCAGTCTTGATTCAAAGTGATTGTTCTCATCTTGTTTCTGTAAGTCAGTGTTCTCACCTTACGTAGGAACCTCTTCCCTGTTTTAGGTCTTTCACAGTCTCCTCAAGGCTCATGCGATGGAGGCTCGAGCCATTGTGAGACAGGCGATGGCCATCTTGACTCCGGCAGTGCCGGCCAGGATGGAGGATGGGCACCAGATGCTGACGCACTGGACAAGGAAGATCATCGTGGAGGAGGGCCACACGGTCCCGCAGCTTGTTCACATCCTGCATCTGATCGTTCAGCACTTCAAGGTGTGTATGCGGTGTAGACCGCACACTCAGGCATTTTCTTTCACTTCCTCCCTATCTCTAGTTGTTTGCAGTAATAAGGTGGCTCGTCATCTTTGAGTGGCAATATTTGTGGTCCATGGGCAGGGGCGAGGGGGGGGTATGACTTTGTCACATGGAAATGGCCGCAGATTGGGGACTGTGTCCCTGGTGTCTGCTTCTAAGACTGTATTTTTCTTGAAAGTACCCCAGTGACCATGAACACCAATGACACGGCACTTGAGGGTAATCATGGTTAACTCTAGGATTTGGTAATTTGGCTTGAATAGTTGGTGACACTGGCACCTTCTCTCTAGCCAGATCTCCCACTTTGTTGGGTTTATTCAAATGTAAGTTCCTGTAGGTTTTGGGTAGAAGAGAGAATTCTTTGCAGTGGCTCTTTTAGAATTGGAAATGTGCCTAGTGGTATAGCTGAGTGTGAAGTCAAGTCTAAAGTTCGGTATGTGAGACTAGACTTGCCTCGCTAAAGAGAAGTCAGTGTTCCAGCATTCTCTAAGGATGGTACCAAAGGGCTGAAACACAGTGTTGTACTGGGGCTCAGCCAGGGGCTGCGGGGGGTGATAAGCACACACACGTGCCTAAGGTAATGAGTTACGGGTTAGAATTCTTGAGCAGGAGTTATGTGTAAACAGGTGTGTGTGTGTGTCCTTGTATGTGTGTATACACACTTGAGCGTCTGTTGGAGTCACAGGGCAGTGGCCCCGGCATGACACAGGCCCCCTACCCGCAGGTCTACTACCCTGTGCGACACCACTTGGTGCAGCACATGGTCAGCGCCATGCAGAGGCTGGGCTTCACACCCAGCGTCACCATCGAGCAGAGGCGGTTGGCCGTGGACCTGTCTGAGGTCGTCATCAAGTGGGAACTGCAGAGGATCAAGGACCAGCAGGTACGGCTGTCAGACTTGTCCTGTCGTCCAGACTGAATTCCTTCTGCTGCTTCCTAGAAATCAGTGAGTAAAGTCACATGTGTGTGTGTTTTAAGCCGGATTCAGACATGGACCCAAATTCAAGTGGCGAAGGAGTCAACTCTGTCTCGTCTTCCATTAAAAGAGGCCTATCGGTGGATTCTGCCCAGGAAGTGAAACGCTTTAGGACGGCCACGGGAGCCATCAGTGCGGTAAGATTGTGCACATTCTGTGAATGGGTCTGCGCTTCCTTGTGGGAGTTTGAATGTGGGCTAAGTGCCCAGCACTGTGACCAAGACGCAGCCAGGTCGAACCCAGTGATCTAGGACTCAACAGTGTTTCCCAGGTCCCCAGACACAGTTACTTTTGTGTTTTTTGGTTTTGTTTTACACATGTATTTAATACCTTCAAGTTCCAACAATAATGGCTAATTCCTTGCAGGAAGGCATCGAGAGAAACACTGTGGGTTGAGAAAATTGATTGAGAATGTGCACCCATGTTGTGTTCATTTTTTAAAAAGTGAACAAGTGTGTCCTGTTTTGTTTGGAGAACACAAGGGAGCCGGGGGGGGTGGGGGCTTGCTTTCCTCAGCCCTTGTTGAAGTGATGGCTCTGTCACTCTGTGCCTGAGGTTGACCTGTCCCTCCCCTCACCATTCCTCCAGAGGGCGGGATCCCTGCATCCACCTGTGCTCAGGTCGGACACCCCGAACCATATGTTTTGTCCGTTTATGTGTCTGCGCAGTGGTGGTGGGCAGGTCCTGCTGGCCAGGACGGGGATGCCTCCATGGTGTGCGCCCAGCCGCCTCCCTGCTCAGTGGGGTGCCTCTCGGCTCCTCTCTCCTCTCCCGCTGCCTCTTGTCAGATTTTAAGGGAAGCTGGGTAAAGGGAGCCTGGACCTCCATACTGTTACGTTATTTGAAGATAAAAACTTGAGGTAGGTCAGGTTGTCTTTCCCTGGCCAAGCCCCCTCTGGGACTGAGGCCTTCAAGGCCTGCTGATGGCCTTCACACCCCCCGTTCTTGTTCACAATGCTCCAGCCACAGAGACTTTGCCTCCACTTCAGGAGCGCCCCAAGGTTCGTTCAGGACTTCTCCGCTGCCTCCTTTACTTCTGCCTGGAACAGCTTTCTCTCTGCTCGTCTCCTGGCTGCTGTCCTCGCTACTCTGTGGTTGTCTGCAGACACCGTGCCTGCTTCTGGTCTCCCCGCTGCCCAGGACAGCCGCACCCCCGCCCCACCCCCCCCACTCCCAAAGGACCGTGTACAAAGAAGCTGGCTGCACGAGGCTGTCCCCTACACCAGGACACATTGCATTGTTGAGAGTGCTCTGCCTGCCTTTTCCAGGTGTTTGGGAGGAGCCAGTCACTGCCTGGAGCTGACTCCCTTCTCTCCAAGCCCATTGATAAGCAGCACACAGACACTGTGGTGAACTTCCTCATCCGAGTGGCTTGTCAGGTGTGGCTTTCTGAATGTCTTCTACAGATTTTTCAGAACAAAGACTGCTTAGTAGATTCTAGAATGTTATTTCTGATAGTGTAGTCAGGAGGACACCAGGGGCTGAGGCTAGCTCTGGTCCTTGTACCAAATTCCCTGAATCCATAACATGCTGACATTTCTGAAATCTGCCTGTGGTTTATAAATGATGGGATTTTTAAAAACATTTTTTTCTTTCAGCAGTGGTGAAAGACTATATCTCACGATTAAGGTCATCTTGGTGCTGACAGAACATGCCAGTAGATTGGTGATCTTTGGCAGATTATTTTACTTTCAAGTACCTGTCCCAAAGGTGCTGGGATGATCCGACCTCCATAAATTATGGACATTTAGTAATTTAAGTGCTTTTAAAACTTGTATTTATCATTTATGTCAATGTGTATTTTCATGGATTTTTTTGGGAATCTATTTCTGAAACTTAATTTGAAGAAAACATAAATGAAGTTTTCCTAGGTGGTTTGTTTTTTTTTTTTTTAAGAATTTGGGAATCTTAAGTTTGTATGATTACAAAACAGAATAGTAGTAGATCTTGCAGTACCATTGAGGGCTTCAAAGCACTGAAAAGAATGTACTGAGTAATTCAGCCAGTACCTCCCTGGTGCTCCAGTGCAGAAGCCCGGCCTGTGAGGTCCGTGGGGAGGGGCATGGGCCCGCTCTTGCGGAGCTGCCTGACACTAATCCATCACTCCCACAAATGAGCGCCAGTCCCCACTGGCTCTGCAGCAGGAGAGCGGAGCGGGATGGGCCTGTCGGCAGTGTCCCTGAAGTGGAGAAGGCTGAGCTGAGTCATGGGAAAGGAGGTGGCAGTGAGGTGGAAGCTGGGTGCCAGGGTGAGGGGCAGTGTCCCGGTGAAATGTGGCCTTGAATTTGAGTGGGTTTGCAGGTTAACGACAACACCAACACCGCGGGATCCCCAGGGGAGGTGCTGTCCCGCCGGTGTGTGACTCTCCTGAAGACCGCCCTGCGCCCGGACATGTGGTCCAAGTCCGAGCTCAAACTGCAGTGGTTCGACAAGCTCCTGATGAGCGTGGTAAGAGCATGTGTCTGTCACTGGCCCCCGCACTTGGGGCTGGGCCACCAAACCTCAGCCCTCCGTTCTCTTGGCCAGACATGGCTGCTAAGGAGAGGGAGAGAATTTCACTCCCTGAAAAGATTTTAAAACTTCAGCTCCTGTCCCCAGCCCCAGGCAGTGAGGAGCTTTGAAAGCATGATCGTTCTCTTGCCTGTTGAAGTGTCTTTTATTACACTGACCTCTCGACTGGCTTGGCATAAACAGTTTTAGTTGGTTTACGTAACAAACTCTAAAGTAAACTTCTTAAAACATATGTATAGTTTGTTACCGAAGCAACATGAAATTGGGTAAAAAAAAAAAATTAGCCCCGGGACGCCTGGGTGGCTCAGTCAGTTAAGTGTCTGACTTCTCTCTCTCTCTCAAAATAAATAAATAAACCAAAAAAAAAAAAAAGGTGGGAGGGGAGTAAAATTAGTCTCTAATGCTGATTATTTGGTGGGTTTTTGGCTTGTTTCTGTAAAAACCATGATCTTGTAATTTCTGGCAGCTGCAGACCTGTTTTGTTGTTTGTTTTTTTTTACAAATAGTTTATTGTCAAATTAGTTTCCACATAACACTCAGTGCTCATCCCCACAAGTGTCCTCCTCCATGCCCATCCCTCCTCCTCCCCCCCACATCCATCAGTCCTCAGTTTTTGTCAGCATTCAAGAGTCTCTCATGGTTTGCCTCTCTCCCTTTCCCCCACCATTTCCGCCCTTCTTCTCCCCCTTGGTCCTCCGTCAAGTTCCTCCTAATCCTCCTATACGTGCACACATATGATATTTGTCCTTCTCTGCCTGACTTATTTCGCTCAGCATAACACCCTCAAGGTCCATCCATGTTGCTACACATGGCCAGATTTCACTGTTTCTCATTGCCATGTAGTATTCCATGGTATAGATAAACCACGTCTTCTTGATCCATTCCTCTGTTGATGGACACTTAGGCTCTTTCCATGTTTTAGCTATTGTGGAGAGTGTGCTGCAGACCTGTTTTAAGCATGTGTTACTTTGCATTGCAAAGACTAACATGGTTGCCCGAGTTTTTAAAAAATTGTTGAAGCGTTGCAAAGAGCATCTGCGCCATGAAAACAGTGGGATCATAGGCTGCTTGCCTGCTATATGTACTTTGATTCTGGCATGACATAAAACTTCTGGATTTTTTACATATTTCTTTCCTCTTTTTCTTTTTTCTTTTTTTAAGCTTGTTTATTTATTTTGAGAGACAGAAGCAGAGAGAGAGAGAATCCCAAGTAGGCTCCATACTGTCAACACATAGCCCTATGAAGGGCTTGATCCCAGGAACCAAGAGATCATGACCTGAGCCCAAATCCTGGGCGCTCCACCGACTGAGCCACCCAGGCGCCCCATCTCCTTTTTCTTTTCTTTTTCTTTTTTTTCTTCCCTTTAAAAAAAATTTTTTTTTTAATGTTTTATTTCTTCCTGAGAGAGAGATAGCGTGAGCAGGGGAGGGTCAGAGACAGAGGGAGACACAGAATCTGAAGCAGGCTCCAGGCTCTGAGCTAGCTGTCAGCACAGAGCCCGACACAGGGCTCAAACCCACAAACTGTGAGATCATGACCTGACCCGCAGTCAGACACTGAACCGACTGAGCCACCCAGGCCCCCCCTTCTTTTTCTTTTTGAAAGGTTAAACTACTTTCCCATCAAATGCAGTCCCTGGTGAGTTTAGCTCAGCTGTTAGTGGACAGCCCTCTGTACATTACAGGCTAACGTTCCTGTGATGCAATGTGCTGGGCTCACTTTCCACTTTTTTCCCCTGTAGTAAGTGTGAGAAAGTTTTTCCCCACAACCCAGTGAGTACTCACAGTGTATATACAAGGCATCTGTGTGTGTAAACTACAGAAACAAAAGTTTCAAGAAGCAGTATTCCCTCTGTTTTTTAGTATTATTTTTTGATGTCCTCTATTAAATTGATTTCGTGATCTACACTTTCAAAGATACTTACTTTTGGAAGATATTTGAATTTTAACTAAAAAGATGAGAGGATAAAAAAGAAATTCGGTGCAGCAACTCTTTTTTATACCAGATTTTAATGATTTTCAGATTTTTAATATTGAGTATTAATGTTTTTCATAAGCTTTTGACTAAATATTTAAAGCAAATTTATTAAAAGAAATGTGAAATCTTCCTGTATTAATAAAATGTGGTGGTCCCATGTGTTTATGTGTATAGTATGTTTATTCTACAATGGCTTTTTGCTTCATTTAATAGCATATAGTAAAGCTTTGCTTGATTTGTGTTTCTGCAATTGATGGGACTGGAGTGCTGATATCATCTGTGTGTGGCCTGTGTTGTCCCCGCAGGAGCAGCCTAACCAGGTCAACTATGGAAATATTTGCACAGGATTGGAAGTGCTGAGTTTCTTGCTCACCGTCCTCCAGTCTCCGGCCATCCTCAGCAGCTTCAAACCCCTGCAGCGTGGGATCGCTGCGTGCATGACGTGCGCGAACACCAAGGTTCTCCGAGCGGTCCATAGCCTTCTCTCCCGCCTAATGAGCATTTTCCCAACAGAGCCAAGTAGGTGGCCTTTCCCCTGGTGCCTCAGTGGATGGGAGGGCATAGAGCTTGTCCCTCGAGAGTGCTCCTCCTCCAGTTCCTATAGCGAGCGTCTTCTTTCTCCACCTGCCTTCAGCCTTTCAACCTTTCTTTAAAAAAAAAAAGACAAGAATTTAATGGTAGCAGTTGATGCGTTATGTTTTTTGTTTGCTTTGGAAATGCTGCTACTCATCAGCCAAACGTGACATTCCTTAAGGGAGTAAAAGGAAGTTGGGTTATAGTGTTTTGTCCCTTGTCGAATGGTTGAGAAGATCACATTTTGGTGTATCCTAAGTGAGTGGATCTTGGGTGGGCTCTGGTAAGGCTTCGGGGTTAAAACGTCACTTAGCTCCGAAAGTCGGAACCCACTCAGAAATGAGTGCCACATGTCCTGCAGTGGGCGAGAAGTGCCCGGGCCTGGTGTGAGGAAGGTTGACGTCCCAGTGCCCGGATGGGCCTGAGAACCCAAACCACAGGACTCAGGTTCTCGCTTCTCTTTCAGGCACTTCCAGTGTGGCCTCCAAGTATGAAGAGCTGGAGTGCCTCTACGCGGCTGTCGGGAAGGTCATCTATGAAGGCCTCACCAACTACGAAAAGGCCACCAATGCAAATCCCTCCCAGCTCTTCGGTGAGTGTGGGTCTGACTTCGTTTTTCTATAGCAGGTTCCTTTTGCCATCGATCTCTCTGTACTCTCTGGATGAGCTTTCCTTCTGGGAAAGGCCCAGGATGTCAGCTGGAGCTTTGAGCCGACGTGCACTGAGGGTGTTGTGTGTGGCCTGGTACACGTGAGGCCACAGTCCCCTGTGGTCTTTGAGAGAAAGAGCCTCCACCCGACCCTCTGTGCTCCCTCAGTTCCTCCCGCCCCAGTCTCAGGTACAGGATTGGGTTGTAGGGGAGCCGCCCCATGATGCGTGGATCCCGCTGCCCCAGCGTCCCATCACACAGGGAGCCACTGCTAGAGCAGTGTGCTCATAACGTGTGACTGCTGCTTTTGTGACACATTCACCTGTTTTGAAGCCACTCTCCAGATAAGAACTAGTCCCTGGCTACTTCCTTAAAAATGTTCTCTAACTTATTCATTGTATAAAATTTTGAAAATACAAAGGAAGGAAAACTAAAAGTTGCTTATGAGTCTCAATACTTAGTAAATATTCACTCTTCATGACCTGTGTGTCTTTTTTCTGTATATTTGTATGTAAATACATACTCAGGTAGTTTCTATCATGCAAACATATGTATTTGAATTTGCAAACTGAATACTTTACTTCTTAATGAGTTTCTTGCTTTCCAGACTCTTGCTACTTTCTGTCTGGAATTCAGAACGAGATAAATTTATCTAAAATTGTATCCCTTACTATTTAGGCTTGCCGGCTCTATCCTGGAACCAGATAGATTTAGATGGTTGAGGAATCGTTTTGTGACTCATGTTAAGGTGGGATCATATAGTGGATCCTGCTTTGCAACCTGGCTTCCAGAGCTTGAATGTCTTACTAATTCTCCAGAGGACTTAGAAGAGCTGACCACCTTTGGCCCTGTCTCCCTCCTTTGTGGGGTGACAGCAGGTAGGGAGGGGGTTGGTGCAGCACCAGGGCTGGTGCCTGGAGTCTCATCACACCATTCTCCCTGCCCTAGACTCAGGGCTCAGTACTGACTAATCATCACCGAGCGTCTCCTCTCTACTGAGACTCAGCCTTTTAACAAAACAAGCCTAAAATTGTTCACATCTGTGATGATTGCACCCACAAATAGCAAATGAATACCCTTATATTGGTCTATAACGGGAGCCGTGAATATAAATTTAAAATTTAACGTGTAGGTCAGGTCAGGATGTCCCTAAAAAATGTCAGGAAAGATAACATTTTTTCACATACTCCGTGTTCATGTCTGATGTTTTGTTGATTATTGGACTTTTACTGATCTTACATAGTTTTTCAGAATGGAATTGAATCCTAAATATTTATCAAATTGAAATCTAAAATATTTATCATGTCCAAATAGTTTAGATATTTTTTAAAGGATTTTTTTCTTGTTTTTCCTTTTTAAAAAATTGTTTTTAATGTTCATTTATTTTCTCGAGAGAGAGAGTGCAAGCGGGGAAGGGGCAGACAGAGGGAGACACAGAATCCAAAGCAGGTTCCAGACTCTAAGCCATCAGCACAGAGCCCACTGCGGGGCTCGAACTCTTGAACCGTGAGATCCTGACCTGCGCCGAAGTCAGATGCCACCCAGGTGCCCCTCTTCCTCCCCAAACATATCATGGGACAATAAACGTCACTTAGGGTGGTTTGCTGTAGTAAGGGTAAAATCCAGAACTGAAGACACACACATTGTATGTACCGAAGCACAATGTCAGCTCTCCTGCTGCTGTAGGTCATGGATTTGGAATTGGGAATAACAGAGTGAAAACACAACACTCCAGCGTGCAGTGTGTGTGGACAAAAGCTTCTAATGTTGGTTGACATTTGGGGCTCATCTGTACTTGGTCAGAAGCAACATGTTTATATTTAGTACACTTCAAAATGTTTTAAATAGCACGTTTTTGTTGATTACTGAGTGTTTTAAAAACTTTTTTTAAAAAACAAAACCACCAATTTCTTCCTTAGGGACCCTTATGATCCTCAAGTCCGCCTGCAGCAACAACCCAAGCTACATCGACCGGCTCATCTCGGTCTTCATGCGCTCCCTGCAGAAGATGGTCCGAGAGCACCTGAACCCACAGGCAACGTCGGGCAGCACAGAGGCGACCTCAGGTGACAGCCGGGCCCCCCCGCCCCCAATTTTTCTCAGACTATGTGTGACACTGAGAGGGTGCTGCTGTGTGATTGAATTCTGAAACCAGCATGAATTCCCATTGCTTTTATGCAGTCCTCTTTCCATTTGCATTCAAAAAGAGGTTCTGAGCATTTCATATAAAACCAAAGTGAGACACATTTTTAAAATGAATTGCAGATGCACCTGGGTGGCTTAGTTGATTGAGTATCCATTGACTTCAGCTTAGGTCATGATCTCACTGCTCCTGAGTTCAAACCTCACATCAGGCTCTGTGCTCACAGCTCAAAACCTGGAACCTACTTCAGATTCTGTGACTCCATCTCTCTCTCTCAAAAATAAATAAACATTGGGGCGCCTGGGTGGCTTAGTCGGTTAAGCGTCCGACTTTCGCTTAGGTCATGATCTCGCGGTTCGTGGGTTCGAGCCCCGCGTCGGGCTCTGTGCTGACTGCCAGCTCAGAGCCTGGAGCCTGTTTCAGTCTGTGACTCCCTCTTTCTCTGACCCTCCCCTGCTCACGCTGTCTCTCTCTCTCTCTCTCCTAGAAATAAATATAAAATTAAATAAATAAATAAACATTAAAAAAAATTAAATAAAATGAATTATATTCTAGGGATCCTGGGTGTCTCAGTCGGTTAAGTGTCCAACTTTGGCTCAGGTCATGATCTTGTAGCCTGTGAGTTCAAGCCCCATGTCAGGCTCTGTGCTGATTACCCAGAGCCTGGAGTCTGCTTTGGATTCTCTCTCTCTCTCTCTCTCTCTCTCTCTCTCTCTCTCTCTCTCTGATCCTCCCCTGCTTGTGCGTGTTCTCTCTCTCTCTCTCTCTCAAAAATAAACATTAAATTTTTTTAATGAAGTACATTCCAAATTTGTGAATGTAGGGGTGAAGAAATGTTTAAGTGGCTGGACATTTATGTGGGGCATTCACCGCTAAGTGAGAGCTGTCTAATGGTTTTGCTTTAAAACTGATTGCATAAACAGAGTGTTATGCCTTATGAAGAATAAAGTTGTAGTTTCCGGGCCTGAGCAATGGGCCCCAGGATCCTGAGCAACAAGTTTTTTGTTGTTGAGGGGGGGTGGGGAGAGAGTAGGATGCCCAGAGTCCGCACCACTATTACAGACCCCTCGGAGCAGAAGTGCTGTGAATGTGGCTTGGGGACTGCCATGTCTGTGCTTCCTGTACTGGGCCATTCGCTCTGTTGTCCCCTTGCCCGTGTGGAGGCTCCTACGAGGCTCCTCCTACAGGAGAATATTTGGGGGGTGGGGGAGGGGTAGAATCTGACCTGCCACGTCATGCATCACGTGGATGGTTGGGGTGCTCTCCTTTCCCCACACAAGCAGGAACAGGTGAGCTGGTGATGCTTAGTCTGGAGCTGGTGAAAACGCGCCTGGCCGTCATGAGCATGGAGATGAGGAAGAACTTCATTCAGGCCATCCTGACCTCCCTCATTGAAAAATCACCGGATGCCAAAATCCTCCGGGCTGTGGTGAAAATTGTGGAAGAGTGGGTTAAAAACAATTCCCCGATGGCAGCCAGTCAGGTGAGCGGGAGGGGACTGTGCTTAGGCACAGCCTTCTCCACTCTTGTCCTTAGACTTCTCTGGCAAGATGCTTTTCCCCATGTTGGCATTCGCAGGATTTTTTTCTTAAGATGGTTTTTTCTCACAACATTCAACAGAGTTTAAATAGATGCTCGACGAAATAAGTCAGGCAGAGAAAGACAAATATCATATGTGTGCACGTATAGGAGGATTAGGAGGAGCTTAACAGAGGACCAAGGGGGAGAAGGGCAGAAATGGTGGGGGAAAGGGGGAGAGGCAAACCATGAGAGACTCTTGAATGCTGACAAAAACTGAGGACTGGTGGATGTGGGGGGAGGAGGGGTGGGCATGGAGGAGGGCACTTGTGGGGATGAGCACTGGGTGTTATGTGGAAACTAATTTGACAATAAACTATTTGTATTAAAAAAAAAAAAAGAATACAAAGAAAAAAAAAATAGATGCTCGAGATAACTGGTCCCTCTTCCTAATGTGCAATTCTATTAAAATGTTAAATGAATTTTATTTCATAGTCCTTAATGGTGGTGAAGATGAGCCCCCCCCCCCAAAAAAAATTTAATGATGAGGGACTATTACTGAATTTAGTTAAGGTGTTTGCAAACTTCCAATTTGTTTGATAATTTAGCTACTTTCTCTGCAAAGTGAGTGGCCGCTAAGAAAATCAGATTGGCAGCTGTCTTGATTTTAAGTATTTGCAGGCAGCCAGAACCAGGCTCTTTCCATTTAGAAATGAACTTGTCTAATTTTACTTGATGAAATTGTAGGAGCTTAAAAAATAGAGCAGATGGTAGAAATACTTTGAATGTCTTTTCTCAAAAAGAAGTAATTGCCCTTTTCTTTTAAAAACCCCAATTCATACAGACACCTACACTCCGGGAGAAGTCCATTTTGCTTGTGAAAATGATGGCCTACATAGAAAAGCGCTTTCCAGAAGACCTTGAATTAAATGCCCAGTTTTTAGACCTTGTTAACTATGTCTACAGGTAATGACGGCAGCTAACCAAACACTGCACGTATATGTCTACAGTGTGTTCTTTAATTAACCTATATAACATTGAATCTTTTCATGATAAACTTTAAATATCCATATAAATACTTAATCCATAACATATTTTGGTGCCATTAATGCACCTTTTGCTCAAATGTCATGTCAGCCTGTCGTAATTCATGATCTACTCTGGCATTTAGGAACATTCTTGCCCCTTCTGCCTGTTTGCTTCCGGCTTGCGGGGTTCCCCCTCCAGTGAGATTCTTCCACCCCATGTTCCTCCTTCCATTTCAGGGATGAGACGCTGTCTGGCAGCGAGCTGACTGCGAAACTCGAGCCAGCCTTCCTCTCCGGGCTGCGTTGCGCCCAGCCTCTCATCAGGGCAAAGTTTTTCGAGGTTTTTGACAACTCTATGAAACGTCGGGTCTACGAGCGCCTGCTTTATGTTACCTGTTCCCAAAATTGGGAAGCCATGGGGAACCATTTCTGGATTAAGCAATGCATTGAGGTAGGACGGGCTCAGCTCACTGTCCTTGGCCGGGGCAGTGAAGCCAGGAGGGGTCAACACTGTCTAAGATGAATTAGAAACCTCAGCCATAAACTTCTGTCTTCTCTTCGAGGAAGGAAAAAAAGACTTAAGGCTTTGTTTTCAGCTCGAGGGTTTTTTAAAGGTGATTTTAAGCTCTTAGAAAATTGAATAGTGTTCCTTAGTTTGTAGCCAGAGGTTTGTTTCTCCTCAAATGTAAAAATTGTAAATTCTGTCTACGCTCCCTTGAAGATTTAATGTACTTTTAAGTGTCACATCTCACCATTCTTAGAGCAAGAAGGTAGAGCAGCCAGGCCAGAGCAGCCTGGTGAAGCCGTGGACTTTGATCACATAGGGTGAGGAGTCAGCATGCCAGTGACAGGCCACACCTGATTCAGTGGGTGGTCAGATGCTGGTGACAAAGGCCACACCCCATTCAGTGGGTGGTCAGATGTTCCTAACAGGGCTGTAGGGAGACTTCCTGTTTTCTTGTTTGTTTGTTATCAAATCTACCTTTCACTGGCTTAGTTACCTGCTTGCTACACCAGGCAGCCTAGTTTCCCATAGGTTCGGTTATCGATGCTGTGCAGATAATTCTAGTCTGCTTGTTTACAAGGGAAGCTAGAAGGTTACCAGATTACTTTGTCTAAGGAGGTAGAAGGTTGTGAAATCCTCTTCGGAGACAGTCAGCTATCTGCCATTCCTTCTCTCATTTGTCCTGTGTGTCCCGTCCGTTACTGGGGGGTTATGAGTTCAAGGCCACCTGCTTCTCACCCTTTTTTCTTCTTCTCCTCTCGGGGCCGCCATCATTGCTTGCCACCACGTTTTTGTTATTAGTGCAGAATTGTCCTTACCACTGATTGTGTGTGCCACCCCTTGCCTTTGTACTCAGCACAAAATCCAGCCTCCAGGATATGGTCTTTCTGGCCCCTATGTGACCAGATCCTTGCATCTCCCACTTCCCTCATTAGTCTCCAGCCCTGCTGGCCTTTCGTGTTCTTGGACATGCCACATTCTTGACACCTAAGCTAAAGTGGGGCACCTTCTTGTTCTGTTGATCTCCCTGTTTCTTGGCTCTGTTCGTAGAGTGAGTATCTTTTTGTGGGAGTTTGGTTTTGGGTTATTAGTTATTGTTGTTTTCTCTGTTTCTGTTTTTTCGGATGTGTCTGTTTTTGTGTTGATGTTGGTCTTGTCCTTCCCTCTGACACTTCAACTCCACCAGGGCAGGGCCAAGAGCGGCTTAGTTGAGGGGCAGCCAAGTGGAGAGGCAAAGGCCAGGTGGTGAAGTTTATGGGGACGTGGGGAAGAGTCGTGGAAGTGTTGGGTGTGGGTGGGAGTGTTATGTTAGGGAAGAGCTAACTGAGTAAGCCATGCTGAGTAGCTTGCACTGTCCCCTGGTGGCCGTGGGAAGCCACTGGGGCACAGGGAGAAGAGCACTGAGTCAGCTGTGTGTGAGGAGATGATTTGGGAAGAGGAAGTCAATGAGTTAGGAACTTAGTTTGGGCAGGAGTTGATGGCAGGAGGAAGCCCGTCTGGTTGGGGAGAAAGATCCTGAATTTCTGCTTAGACCCAGAGTCAGAGGTCCTGAGTGAGGGGTCTGGAAGAAAGGTTCAGACCCTTTGACTTACTAAGCTGGGGAAAAGCAGAGAGCAGGACTGTGGACTCAGGAGCCAACAGGCTGTGTGTGCCTGTTGTGAGAGCTAGGTGTCAACCATGGGTTCCTGTGCCCCAAATGCTGGAGGTATGTTCTAGGTTTATCTTCTTTTTCATAAATTCTTTTCAGCTGCTTCTGGCGGTGTGTGAGAAGAGCACTCCCATTGGTACCAGCTGCCAAGGGGCCATGCTCCCGTCCATCACCAACGTCATCAACCTGGCCGACAGCCACGACCGAGCGGCCTTCGCCATGGTCACACATGTCAAGCAGGAGCCTCGGGAGCGAGAGAATAGCGAGTCCAAAGAGGAAGTAATGCTCCAGATTGCTGATCCTTCCAGACTGGGAGGGTGGGAGGGCAAGAGCAATGCATTAAACCCGTCCCTACCTGAACATTCTGGTGTGGTACCTCCATTCAGTTAGATGTGTCTTTCTTTTGTTATTGAGGTGTAACTGACATACAACGTTATGCTAATTTCAGATGTCCCACGTAATGATTCAGTATTTGTACATATTACTAAATGGTCATCAGGATATCTCTAGTTAACATGTCACCACGCAGTTACAGGATTGTTTTTACTCTCCTAGAAACTTCCAGATATGCAATATGGTATCATTACCCATAGTCACCATGCTGTCCGTTGTATCCCCATGACTGACTGACTTTATAACTGGAAGTTTACACCTCTTGACCCCCAACTTGATGCATTTTGCCCTGTCCTAATCCCACTACCTCTGGCAAGCGCCAGTCTGTGCTCTCTGGGATTTTTTTTTTTGTGTAAGATTCCACATATAAGTGAAGTCATATGGTATTTGTCTTTGACGACTTTCACTTAGCAGAATGCCCTCAAGAGCCATCCATGTTTTTGCAAATGGCAAGACTTCATTCCTTTTTATGGCTGAATAATATTCCATCGTATTTATATTCACCACATCTTTATCCGTTCATCTGTTGATGGACACCTAGGCTGAATTGATAAGCATTTCTTATTGGCATTTAATTTCAAGATAGATCCCTTTCCTGGGAGCTAATATTGCTTAGTACAGGTTATTCTACTGTTTGGTGGTTTTTCTCTCCAAGTGAGAAGTAGCCGTGTTGTGTTAACAGCACTACCCTAGGGAGGGATGCCTCCCATGGCTCCAGCAAGTTCAACCAGCAGCCTGAGTCTCCACCTTGTCCTGGCGTGGGTGCAGTCATGGAGTTCAGAACCGGCCAGCAAGGCCGAGGTCTTTGTCCCAAAGGCCCTCAGTGCTCCACGAGGAGTGGTCACCACTACTCCAGGCATAAATCTTTAAACTGGGTCTCTATTAGGTTTTTGGCTCTTGAAAGCTCAGTCTCTCCCCAGAGTGCTGGGTTTTAGAAGCAACCACCCAGGATTGCAGGAGGAGAGCACCCTTTTTGCTCTAAAAGGGTAGTCTAATCACTCTCCTATATGTGAGGTATATACTCATTCTGTTAACAAATAAGAATTTAAAATTTCCTTCTGTTGCTAAACACTAGATCATCTAGTGATAGGATCTTCCCCTAATTCTCCTCTGAAGTAAATTGCCAACTTTGAAGTCCTTGTGCTTTTTCAAGGGCACATACCAAATGGTTGATAACTTGACTCAGAGGTTGGCTTGATGATTGTATTTAAAAAAATTTTTTTTTGATGTTTATTTATTTTTGAGACAGAGACAGAGCTAGAGGTGGGGAGGGGCAGAGACGGAGACACAGAATCGGAAGCAGGCTTCAGGCCCTGAGCTGTCAGCACAGGGCTCAACGAGGGGCTCGAACCCATGAACTGTGAGGTCATGACCTGAGCCGAAGTCAGATGCTTAACCTACTGAGCCACCCAGGCGCCCCATATCTGAATTTTGGCTGTGACTTTCAGAAGCTTCAGACAGAAGGGTTTGTGCCTTTTTGGAAATGAGTCCTGTAAAACACTGTGCCGACAGGCTCTGTGCAGTGACCCTGACCGTATTCTTAATCTGGATGAGCCAGGCAGCTACACTGCATTTTGAGGAATAACAGGCTATAATTCCTTATCGCCATCATTGTTTTTACTTTGTAAAGTTTGTACTTTGTTTTTCATTTTGCTTTCCACAATCCAAATAGAAGATTAAAACCATGATCTTTCCATAGTGTCATTTTTTTTTTTTTTAATGTTTTTATTTATTTCTAGGAGAGAGAGAGAGACAGCGTGAGCAGGGGAGGGTCAGAGAGAGAGGGAGTCACAGACTGAAACAGGCCCAGGCTCTGAGCTGGCAGTCAGCACAGAGCCCGACGCGGGGCTCGAACCCACGAACCGCGAGATCATGACCTAAGCGAAAGTCGGACGCTTAACCGACTAAGCCACGCAGGCGCCCCTCCATAGTGTCATTTAAAGAGTGAGGTCTGGTCTAGTCCATCTGCTTGTTACTTACTTTAAAACTCAGGGATTTAAATACTTATAAAATTCCGGGAAACTGCTTAAAATTTTACTTGCCAGAAATGTAACAAGAAATGTAACAAGGAGTTTGTAAGAGCTGTTTACTAGGTTTTCTTTAACTGTCTGACCTTTTGTTTTTGCCGTTTGTGTTTTGTTTTGTAGGACGTAGAGATTGACATTGAGCTGGCGCCTGGAGACCAGACCAGCACACCCAAAACCAAAGAGCTTTCTGAAAAGGACATCGGGAACCAGTTGCACATGTTGACTAACAGACACGACAAATTCCTGGACACTCTCCGGGAGGTGAAGGTGTGTGCAGGTTCTGAGGGACTGTGGTGGTCTTCTACCCTGAATATTTTGAATCCTAAAGCAGGATCACCACACAGCAGTGTGAAGTTTTCTTCTGCCAATTATACGTATTTTCTTTCCTTTCTCAGTTGATGCTGTTGTAATTCCGTGTAAAGATTTGAGAAAGGAATAGAGAGTGTCCTTTATTTAAGAAAGGAATAAAGAGGGGCGCCTGGGTGGCTTAGTCGGTTAAGTGTCCGACTTTCGCTTAGGTCATGATCTCGCGGTTCGTGGGTTCGAGCCCCGCGTTGGGCTCTGTGCTGACTGCCAGCCCAGAGCCTGGAGCCTGTTTCAGTCTGTGACTCCCTCTCTGACCCTCCCCTGCTCATGCTGTCTCCTCTCTTTCTAGAAATAAATAAAAACATTAAAAAAAAAAAAAAAAGAAAGGAATAAAGAGTGTCCCTTGTAGGGACTGCTGTCCCTTGAAAGAAATGGTAAAATTGTTTACTAAAAATATATGATGAGACACTGCTGAATTATTTTTCAAATGCAATAAGAAGGAAGAAAATGAGACTAGGTTAACTTGGTAAATGAAGTTAGTTCACTTCACTTTGTGGGGAAAGGTCCTCCAAACACTTTTTTTTTTTTTTTTTAGAAAATCCACAAATCAGGGAGGGGCAGAGAATGAGGGAGAGAGAGAGGATCCCAGGCAGGCTCTGTGCACAGAGCCCTGCATGGCATGGGGTACCATCTCATGACCTGAGCCAAAATCAGGACTTGGACACTCAACCTACTGAGCCACCCAGGCATCCCCTAAATGCATCTGTTTTGGGGTATAGCCAGCTAGAAGCACTCAAACTCTCAGGTTAATTATACGTATGATGATTTTTAGTTAAAGACTTAAGAATTGGTTAAGGCTCCATAAACCAAGTTGCTTTTGAAGAATGTTACAACGAAATAGTGGTGATTCTGTTCACATCAGGACCTAGGTGAGAAAAATTAGAAACTACTTATAATTTTTACATTTAAACTTCTCTGGTAACCTTTTCTGAATTTGTGCCTTAAATCATACTTTGAATTTGCATCTTGGTGATGGTTGTACTTGTGTGTGGATAAACACAGAACACTTAGTCTTCTCTGCACAGAATAGGAACAGAGCATTCTTACACGTAGATGACACACTTCTGTTCACAACTGAAGACCTTAATGGGCCCCTGTCCCTCCTGTCATCTCTGCCAGAAAGAAGGGTGGTGGGTCAGTGTCCCCAAACCCAAAGGCCTTTCTTGGCCGACAGTTGCCATGATAAGTCACTGTGTAGATACTCACTCCTTGGTTGCTTTGGGGTAAGTTTGATGATCAGCTCATTGTGAAAGATCAGAGTACATTTTAGCAGTTTGTGTAACTGAGTGAAACAGACAAAAGAGTGCCAGCTTATGTCCTCATAGGGGAAGTAATAAACAGAAGGAATATCAGTGTTTCTGTGTCAGGTGGTAAGCGCTGTAAAGAACAACACAAGCCGCCAGGAAGCTCCTGGAGTCAGGGAGTGGTGTTTGTGTTATTTTATCATGTGTTTATGGAAGTTATTTTTCTTTTTTCTTTTTTTTTTTTTTTTTATGTAGAGCAAGGCAAGATTTATAAGTCACTGCATTTATAAGTCTGTTTGACCCTGACATTTCCCTTCCCAAAGCCCCTCTACCCGTGAAGTGGTCAGGGGCCAGTTAGCACCTCCAGATCATTTGTTTCTAAGTCCAGAGGGACTAGGAGGCATCTGAACGGGTCCTTCACAGAACCAGGCACTCCTGCCCTCTGCTGTGGACATCTTGTCCCAGAATTGACCATCTTCCTCCCTGTGGGAAGTGTGTTGATGCCAGTGTCCCCTCCCTGGTCTTCCTGGCGTTGGCAGGGCCACCAAAGCCCTTCTCTGTGATTGTGTGTGAATGAGAACAGGCCAGGGACCTGTGGAATCCCTAACCCGCGGCTCGAGACGAGCATTTCTACCAGCAGGGCTGTAACCACATGTGGCCCTTCAGTGCTCTGACCTCTGCTAGATTGATTTGGAGGCAGGAGGCCCCTCAGGCAGGGGAAGAGGGCACAGCCACTGAGGTCCTCCAGGGTTATTTCATCTCCATCTTCCTCACAGGGCAGCCCA
The DNA here is from genome assembly GCA_017311185.1 of Proteles cristata cristata. NCBI lineage: Eukaryota > Metazoa > Chordata > Mammalia > Carnivora > Hyaenidae > Proteles > Proteles cristata. The sequence continues at coordinate 2,620,568 of JAESUZ010000027.1, forward strand.
AGTACCAAACCAGAGCATTCTTTGCTTAAATGTCTTCACGTATGTTCCTTGACATATTTATAGCTTTCTTTCTGCATGTTTAGTAGACATGGACATGAGTGTGATTTCCTTCCTCAGTTTGCTGTTGGACAAAGGAAAGCCTAATCATGACATATATATTGCCGAAGCCCTGACTCTGGGGAGGCTAGAAACTTGCCTGTTTTTAGGAAATATCAGCAGCTAATTCAGACTTTCAAAAACAGCAAAGCTGTGGACAAAGTCAGGCATCTGTGGATTTGATTCACTTTTCAGGCCCTTAGTTCCCAACCATGACCCCATAGGGTGCCCCAGGCCGGGTCACTCTCTGTCCATCTCGCCCGCCATCAGCCACAGACACTCTGGATCTTCAGTTCTTGATCTGTTCTGCAGAATTATACTCTTTGGTCAATAACTTACCTCAGATGCATGTGCTCCTCTTTTCTCTTTCATGTTTCCAGCTTTGATGATGTCTCTGTGACTCTTGTTTACATGTCCACGTCAGCATTGCGTTTATACTTCTCGGACATGGGAGAACCATGTGAGAAAATGCCCTAAAATCTTAAAAATGTAGGGGTACCTGGGTTGCTCAGATCATGATCTCATGGTTCATGAGATCAAAAATAAGCAAATGTTTAGGGGCGCCTCGGTGGCTCAGTTGGTTAAACGTCCAACTTCGGCTCATGTCATGATCTCACAGTTTGTGGGTTCGAGCCCTGCATCAGGCTCTTTGCTGACAGCTCAGAGCCCAGAGTCTGCTTCAGATTCTGTGTCTCCCTCTGTCTCTCTGCCCCTCTCCTGCTCATGCTGTATCTCTCTCTGTCTCAAAAATAAATAAAAAGCGTTAAAAAAAATAAACGTTTAAACAAAAGGTTAAAAAAAATACAGGCACATCACAGGCTGCTAAGCACGCCATGGATTTCTAATGCTTAGAATCTGTATTTTTGCTCTGACATGATGCTTGCTTGTTCATTGAAAGTTGGAAAGTGGAGAAGCGTCTGATAAAGCATGAGGCCGCAGAGAGCAGTGTCCTGAGCTTGGACATGTGAGGTACCCGCATAGTTATGTGGGTCTTTGCTCTTTCTCTAGACAGGAGCACTGCTCAGCGCTTTTGTCCAGCTGTGTCACATTTCCACAACCCTGGCAGAAAAGACGTGGGTCCAACTTTTTCCCAGATTGTGGAAAATTCTCTCTGACAGACAGCAGCATGTGAGTATATGTCTTCCATCCACTTTGGAAAGCGTAACGTTAGGTGTTGATAAATCTTTGTGAAAGGAAACAATCTTGGTTAAGTTTCAAAGGATGGGGGAACTGCTCCCCATTCTCTAATCGTGAATTCTCCCAAAATACTGTCAGATGCTTTTTGGGAGACTTGAGTTCACATGCGCTTCTGTTGCAGGCTCTGGCCGGTGAGATCAGCCCGTTCCTGTGCAGTGGCAGCCACCAGGTGCAGCGGGATTGTCAGCCCAGCGCGCTGAACTGTTTCGTGGAAGCCATGTCCCAGTGTGTCCCCCCGATTCCCATCAGGCCCTGCGTCCTAAAGTATTTGGGAAAGACACACAACCTCTGGTTCCGGTCCACGTTAATGCTGGAGCATCAGGCTTTTGAGAAAGGTCTGAGTCTGCAGATCAAGCCAAAGCAAACCACAGAATTTTATGAGCAGGAGAGCATAACTCCACCTCAGCAGGTGAGGCCCACCTCATCTTCTGGGTCCCATCTTCCTTGCCAGGGACCTCAGAGTTTCAGTACACTTCTCCCAAGCGATTTTAAGTTATGGCACAATGACGTTACTTTATCAGGAGGAAGAGAAAAGGTTTTTGTCAGGAGCACTCAGACCATGCTCTGTTTTCAGGAGATCCTGGACTCCCTGGCTGAACTGTATTCTCTGTTACAAGAGGAAGACATGTGGGCTGGCCTGTGGCAGAAGCGTTGCAAGTATTCTGAGACGGCCACGGCCATTGCTTATGAGCAGCACGGATTCTTTGAGCAGGTAGCCACCACCCAGTGTCCATTGAGCCAGCTGAGCTCTACAAAGGAGAGATCGTTTCTAATATTCTCAAGTCAGAGTTCACGTTAAATAAGTTCAAAGGTTTATTTGAAACATTTACCCTACACAGAAAGGGCCCCTGATTGAAATCAGTCATGCATGACTCAAACATTTTTCAAATTTAGTCCTACCGTTAGCTGCTAATGTGGATGCTTTTTATCTGCAGTCAGTGTTCCTGTTGGAAATGGCAGGAAGACCAGGGTTTAGTCTTATTCCTCGTGTTTGTCCTTTGAATGTAGCCTGGGCCGCTGTCCCAAGATATGGCTCTCAGCCTTGTGTAGGACACTGAGCCACAGAAACTCCAGAAGCACAGGCACAAGCTGTCCTCACTGAGGGACAGAGAGATTCATCCTGGGGCTTAGTGGTCTCCACACTGTCCATTCGGTGGCGGGGGGGGCGTCGGGGGGCACCTCTGTGTCCTATGCATGCAGAGCCTCAGGTGGCAGCAATCTTAGACAAGAGCTTAGGGCACCCCCAGGCCTGAGATCCACTTCGTTCTAAATAATTGAGAGCATGATTAACCTCCTCAGGCACAAGAATCTTATGAGAAGGCAATGGACAAAGCCAAGAAAGAGCACGAGAGGAGTAACGCATCCCCTGCTATCTTCCCAGAGTACCAGCTTTGGGAGGACCACTGGATTCGGTACGCCAGCGTGCTTGATACATTCAGGAGTCCATGAAGGGAAACAATGAAAAAGTCTCTGAAATGTCCTCATGTGTGTTTTTAAAAGGGGACTTTGCTACTTTCTTTATGGCGTTATAAAGAAAAGAATGACTTCCTCTGGTGCTCAGAGCTCTCTGCTGTGTGGCGGGCAGCCCTCAGTGTTCTAGGGGAGCCATTATTTCAGAGAGCACGTGGCTCACTGCGGTGGGCACCTTGGGAGCCCACCCTTTGCTCTGGGGAAGAATTTCTGTTTTCTTCTGCGGAAGGGCAGCAGACAACCTAAAGGCTTGTCCCTTGCCCTGTCTCAGTCTGTGAGTGTGTTGGTAACTGAACTATGCTCTTGAATCCCTGGTCTTCTAGGTGCTCAAAGGAGCTGAACCAGTGGGAAGCCTTGACGGAGTACGGCCAGTCCAAAGGGCATATAAACCCGTATCTAGTCCTCGAGTGTGCCTGGCGGGTGTCTAACTGGACCGCCATGAAGGAGGCACTGGTGCAGGTGAGGCCACCATCCCGCCGCAGCATGACTCGCCCGGGGCCAGATTATGTTCTCCACACCCGACCGGGTCCCTTCCACAGAACCATAAATCTCTAGCGTGTTCTCTTCACTTTGAACAAGCCGGGTGTTTTGGCAGATGAAAAATAACCCTTGGGAAGCAGGCATTATTTTTGCTCGCCCTTTCCTAGATCTGTTCCATCTAGGAGTTAGATTAAGTAGTTATCCGTCATGGGGGCCTTGGTGCAGAAATGTGGCGGGAAGTGTGCCAGCAGGGCGCATCCCAGCAGGTTAGCAGCTGCTGTCGGTAGGTCCGCTGAGTGAAACGGTGTTATTGTCAAAGCGTGTTCTGTGTCGTGGGAGTGAAAGCAGCATAGTACAAGGGAAGTTGAGTCATTAACTTGGTTGAGCTGTTTATTTTGAGAGAGAGAGCATGCGTGCAAGTGCACAGGAGAGGCAGAGAAAGAGAGAGAATGTCAAGTAGGCTTTGTGCTGTCAGCAGAGCCCAACTCAGGGCTGGATCCCATGAACTGCTATATCATGACCTAAACCAAAATCAGTAGTTGGACACTTAACCAGCTGAGCCTCCCAGGCATGCCTGAGCCCCACAGTTTTAAAATGGAGCTCCATCCAGGGGAATTTAGTACACGGCGGGGAAGCGGGCACGGAGGGACAGTGCCTTCTCCCTCCACTGGGGAAAGTCGGGCCCCGAAAGCTGCCATGTTGGACGGTGTGGCTGTGTCATCTGGACCCCACATTAGGCAGTCCTCGGATGCAGCCATTCTTGTTGCTCTGTACTGGTCATCTGGGCCCTTCCCTCCTGTTCTCCCTCAGCCTCTTTCCCTGCTCCTCCTCGGCTCTCCATCTTTTCTGTGCGCCGTTCATGCTCGGGGTCGAGCTGAGAGAAGTGCTGCGGTCCAGTCCTCACCTGCCCTTCTACCAGTAGGGTTTACTTAATCCACACCAGTGATTTGCCTCTCCTCTTATCATTGGGAGACTGCAAGAGCACGTGAGAATATAGGGCTGCTTTCCCTGAAACGATGAACTTTAACCTGTGTTGTGGCTACCATGGCTACCATCGCCGTTACTGATGTTGCTCTTTAACAAACATGTAAAAGATCATAGAACTCAGGTGGTCACAGTGTGTGAACCATGAAGTGTGGAGACAGCCAGGGCTTGACTCTGGGGTTGGAATCTGGAAGTTGCTGGTCTGATGCAGGGAGTCTGTGTTCCTCCCATAGATGACCAGTCGCGTGTTATAAGTAAAATACAGATCTTTTTTTTTCCTGACAAAATGTATTTACATTCTGCTGAGTAAATATTTATAGCTCAGTCTGATGTTTCCTTTCTTCTTCCTTCCCAGGGAGGGTTTCATTTAGCTGGATACATGCAGCACCATGCTATCCATAGTCTGATCAATGAATTTCTTCTTTCAGAAACCCTTGATAATTTTCTAAAAATTGTAAGGCACGTGCTGATTAGAAAAAAGTTCAAAGGATGTGAACATTCTGGATAGTCTGCAGTAAATTCAGGTAGTCTTGATAGTCTAAAATTATTTACTCATTAACAATATTTAAAGGGAAAAAATCAAATTACTTCTGTTTTGGTTCCTGTGCGTTATGATTACAGGGCTGCTTACAGAAGTACATTTATTTCTTGGTTTGGTTTAATAGACAGCGTAAGTTTTTTAGGGGGTAGGAAACTGAAGAGATGCCTGTGTTCTTGGTGTTACAGAGGATAGGTGTGGTGATTGACAAGAGCCCATCTTATTGAATAGTATTTAAGCCCAGAAAATGTTGAGGTGGGTGTGATTTTAGAGGATCGTGGTAGAAGTGCATGTTTGGACAAGTTTGTCTTACTGAATTTCTTCCATCATTGGGTTATTGAGGTCTCAGAGAGGCTGTGAATGTGAACGTGCCTTGAAGAAGTGAGATGTCAGAAAAAACAAGCCAGAGAGTTTTATGAATGCAGGATGGCGCTGTCTTCACCACCATCATCTTACTCACATCAATTAGACAGTATTAGGGCACTAAAATGTATGTACTGTTTCTTTTCTGAAGGTGCTTCAGAATGAATGTTATCTTGGTCTCATCACAACAAATTCTGTAAAATACCTTCAACAGAGGGATCCTTCCTTTTTTTTTTTTTTTTAAAGTTTTATTTATTTCTAGGAGAGAGAGAGAGACAGCGTGAGCAGGGGAGGGTCAGAGAGAGAGGGAGTCACAGACTTTGAAACAGGCTCCAGGCTCTGAGCTGGCAGTCAGCACAGAGCCCGACGTGGGGCTCAAACCCACGAACCGCGAGATCATGACCTAAGCGAAAGTTGGACGCTTAACCGACTAAGCCACCCAGGTGCCCCGAGAGATCCTTCCTTCTTAACACACAGAGATTATTTTGAAAAGACCTTAATTTTTTATCGTTTGTGTTTTTAAATGCTCTGTAAGAGATGGATCAAATGAGACAAGTTGTAATGCTCTTTCAGGTGGTGGGCAGATAGAGCTTTCGAGGGCAGAAGGGGGAGCATGTGGAGCCTTTACCTGGCTCTGAGCTGCATGTGGGGGGGCAGGGTCAGAGGCAAGGAGAGGACATGTGACAGCTCTGGGCTCAGTCTGCTCTATAATAGAACTAATAACCAGGATAGAAGAAATCTAGGGGAAATTAGGTAACTGTAAAATTTAAAACTGTTTTTTCATATTCCTAATCTAAATCATTGTCTTTGCTTCCTTTTATAACATGATCAAGTTAGATTAGTTTCCCAGGCTAACAATATGAACTAGAAACTATTCAAAATTATATTGATCTGAGTGGAGGTGAACGTATATTTAATATTTTGGAAATTTCATTGGCTGACACTGTAGCCGAGTGGTGATCGTTAATCTGGTCTGTAACAACAGTGATCAGTTTCCCTCTTTTTTGGAATCACTAATGACCTCAAAGCAAGGAGCCTGTAGAGACTGGCTGCTCCCTGATATTGGGAAAAGGAGAATAACCAGGAAATGTACTCTGGATGCCTGACTTCTTGAAGGAAAAGAAGTATCTGTTCATGGCTTAATGTCTGTTTATCTCCTGGTATAATTGTCTACCAAATAAGTGACCCCTCACACTGATTGCATCCCATGCACTGTGCTTTCCTCACCAGGTGGAAGTAAGCTGCCCCAAAGAGATGGCTTGGAAGGTCAACATGTACCGTGGATACCTGGCTATCTGCCACCCCGAGGAGCAGCAGCTCAGCTTCATCGAGCGCCTGGTGGAGATGGCCAGCAGCTTGGCCATCCGCGAGTGGCGGCGGCTGCCACACGTGGTGTCGCATGTGCACACGCCCCTTCTCCAGGTGTGTATGAGCACATCCTTGGGCCATCTCGGGAGGTCGTCACAGCAGCCCAGCCCCTGGCCAGGCTTCGGTCTGTAAACTCAGCCGATGACAGGAAGATCCTCCCAACTGCCCTGTCCTCTCTCATTTAAGCTCATCCTCAGTAAAAGGAAGGCCAGAGTCCGCGTACAGATGGATGAAATGTGGCTTCTCCTTTTGGGAGCTTCCGTGGGCTATAAGTGACAGATAACCTCTGAGGTTCTTAATTTTGCTCTAGGCGTTTTCTTTCATGTCTCCCATGCCACTATCAGCATGATGCCCCTGCACAGCCTGAAAAAGTCCTGCATCCTCAGAGACTGTACGGCCGGTTGAGCCTGTGCCTTAGCCCCTTCCCCGGGGGGGGTCTTCTCCGCTGTTGCTGACAGTGTGTTCCAGCCACATAGGCCACCTGTTTGGTCGCTTGGCTCCGATGCAGTCTCTCCCCAAAGTCCCTCACACGTGCTGCCTCTCTCCACAGAACACCCTTCTTTCCACCCCTCTGGCTGCCCTTGAGACTCTGTACAAGTAGGAAGAGACAGCTGAGGCAGGAGGCAGGATAGAAAACTGCCTGGCTGAGTGTCAGAAGTAGGCCAGAGCAGGCGCACAGCCCCTCAGCAAAGGCGGACAGCCCTACTGGTTCTGGTGTTTGGGGAAATCTCTGGCTAGCTATCTGACCACGGAGCTGGCTGAGCAGAGACTTAAGTGGGTGCATTTTTTTAAATGATGTAGAATTGGCATACCAACATATTTACTATAGTGAGGATCCCAGAAGGAAGGGAGCCAGAAAAGGGGGCTATCGGGGTATTTGAAGAAATAATAGCTGAAAACTGCCCAAATTTGATAGGTAAAGAACCCAATTTCATTTACAAAGGAGATGTACAGATGATCTTACGAGCAGGGGAATAATTGCTCAACACCAATCATTAGGAAAATGCAAATCAAAACCAGAGTGAGGTAACCATTTCACACCTACTAGGCTAAAAAAGCAGTAACGTGTTGGTGAGGATATGGAGGAATTAGAACCGTCGTATACTGCTGGTGGGATTGTAAAATAGACTGGAAACAGTCTGCCAGTTCTTCAGAATATGAAGTATATAGAAGGACTATGACAGCACTTTCAGTCCTAGAGAATTAAAACACAGCCACGCAAACACTTGTACACCAATGTTCATAGCAGCACAGTGTTCATTAAATAGCCAAAATGTGGAAACCACCACGTGACCTGCCACCAATGAGTAAATAAGAAGTGGCGCCTCCAGGCAGTAAAGATGAGTGGAGTACGGTGACAGCTTGGGTGAGCCTTAAAAATATCCTGAATGAGGAAGCCGGAACAGAAGGCCATATGCCGTGTAATTCCACTTAGGAGAAATGCCTGGGATAGGGCGCTCTACAGAGACTGAGAGCGGGCCAGTGGTTGTCACCTCGAGGGGAGGGAGGATGCAGGGAGGCCACTGATGGGTCCTGGGCTGCTGGGGGGAGTGGTGAGAATGTTCTATACTCTGTGCTGATGACGGTTCTGCAACGCTGGGAATCTAGTAAATCTGAACTGAACACTTGTAGGAATGATTTCAGTGATGTTTTCATTGTGTCTCCGTAAAGCTGTTGTAAAAGAACTACCCACTGTTGTGTTCCCGGTGAGCTTTTGGTGAGAGGGAGGGTTCGGAACACTGAAGGCAACATCCTGAACTCGAGGTGCAGATGGAGGGGAGAGACTCGTGCAGGCAGTGTTCCCCATTGGATCAATGAGATAGCAGATGTCAAGCCTAATACCTAGGTCGAGAGAGTCTAACAGTTTTAAAACAAAGATTCTGCCCCAGAGGAGCATCCAGCTAGAGAGAAACAACAGCCATGAGAAGCAAAATTTAGAACAAGAAGGAGGCAGTGATGCAGTGCCACACAGTAGGACAGGGAGTAAACATAGTATTTAGAGAAGGGAGAAATCCCGCTGGGAGGGCATGAACCTTCCGGGTAGGATTTGGATAGGCTGGGAATTGTGCCAGGGCATTTCTGGTAAGTTTGGAGTCAGCAACTCGTCGTGGTGTAAAGGGTAATAACTAGACAGACCCATGATGGAAAATGTATGTGCTAGTCCAAAGGGATCACCTGAATCCTGTTTTCAGATGCTTAGAGTGGCTGTGGGTTTAAGTTGCTGGAAGGAGGGGCTGAGGGCAGGGGGCCAGGCTGCAGTGGTCCAAGCCCTCGGTAGGAGAGCCAGACTCTGTTGGTGGCAACGGGAATGAGAAAGAGCTAGTCTGGGGGGCTGCTGTTAGCAAGGTGTGCCGCCTACACCATGTCCTCCCTCTCCTGTCTCAGTGGCTGCTTTTACAAATGGGGGGATCATAAGAGCAGACTTTGGGGTGAAGAGTAAATGAAGCATGGGCTTGAGGGATCTGTACAAGCTGGAGAGCTTCCTCGGTGAGTCGTAAGATCCTGACAGTTGTTGGATTGCTCGTGTGCTCTTTAATGCTTACCGTGGAATCCCTTCTGCTGGTCCCGTTCAGGCAGCCCAGCAGATCATTGAACTTCAGGAAGCTGCACAAATAAATGCAGGCTTGCAGCCGACCAACCTGGGCCGAAACAACAGCCTGCACGACATGAAGACGGTGGTGAAGACTTGGAGGAACCGGCTGCCCATCGTGTCTGATGACTTGTCCCACTGGAGCAGCGTGTTCATGTGGAGGCAGCATCATTACCAGGGTAAACCTACCTGGTCCGGCATGCATTCATCATGTAATTTTCCAGACACCCCGCTGTTCTGGTTTCATGTCTTGGTTTTGTTGTGTTTTTTTCTTACCAGATTTTCTAGTTTCTGGCGGGTTGGGTAGGTGGTTGGTACGGCAAGGGTAAAGGTGAAGGCAGTGAAAGGTGGGGAGATTTCCCCACTGTGTTAACACACTGCTAGCACAGAGGGGTTGCTGGGGTGTGGGCCAGCGAGGTCTGAGCTCTGGGGTGGGGCGCTTGTCGTGAAGACCCCTGAGGAAGAGCCGCTTGAAGGTGGCTGTATGGAGCCTTCTCCAGTTTTCTTGGACCCCTTGGCTCACCCCCTCACCCCATCAGACATCTCTTTACAGCCACCTTCGCAATTTAGTTAGCCACAATGGTAATGCTCAGCTCACTAGTCAGCGCTTCTTACACCTTCCTCATGTAGAGCACAAGGAGAAGTAATGGGTTTATGATGGAGTTTGCCATTTCCATAAGCCATGTGTGCGTGTTTCATTTTTTATTAAGCCTTATCATGGAACACTTTGAGAAATCTTTGCTGGAGACCAATCGCTCTTTCTCTGCTCTCCAGCAATTGTAACTGCGTATGAAAACAGTTCTCAGCACGATCCAAGTTCAAATAACGCCATGCTTGGGGTGCATGCGTCTGCTTCCGCGATCATCCAGTATGGGAAGATTGCCCGGAAACAAGGACTGGTCAATGTAGCTCTGGACATACTAAGTCGTATTCACACTATTCCAACTGTGCCTATTGTGGATTGCTTCCAGAAGATTCGACAGCAAGTCAAATGCTACCTGCAGCTGGCAGGAGTCATGGGGAAGAACGAGTGTATGCAGGTACAGTGACAGTGGGAGCCGGTGCCTGCCCCTCTGCTGAGGAGGTTGGGCGAAGAGTGAGTGCCCACATAGGAATTCCTGGTGCAGATGGTAGGGAAAGCAGGCTGGAACTTTCTAAAAGCACACGTCATTAGTGAGAAACCATCCTTTGAAAAGCAGAAAGGGAGAGAAAAGCACTGGAGTGTTTGACATATGTTTTATGGTCTCAGCCCTACACTACATTTGGTTAACGTATTTAAGGAAAGAAAATTAAAAACTGGTTATGAAGGTGTAAGGGAGATTTTGATGACGCTCAGAACAATATTAATAAAAACAAAGTGACAACCTAGACACATAAAGCTGTGGGAAAAATAGTACCATTTAAGGTGTCCAGGACTGAATCTGGCATTTAGCAATTCATTTAGGAGCTGCCTGTCCACCTAGAGCTGTTCGTGGTGGGCGAGGTCTGCTGTCAACTTCAAGTATACTTGTTGATGACCTTTAGGATTTACCACCTAAATATCTTGATGAAATTTTAATAACTCTTTTCCTACTTTCTTTTTTTAAACAGGGCCTTGAAGTTATTGAATCTACAAACTTAAAATATTTCACGAAGGAGATGACTGCTGAGTTTTATGCACTGAAGGGAATGTTCTTGGCTCAGATCAACAAGTATGTGTGTTCTATAGGAGGAGAGTAAGGGGAAAATTCATCAGATTATTTAAGTCGTTTTTTATAATTTGAAGTCTGTGAGAAGCTTAAGCTTAAGGTCAGTATGGTTTGGTGAGAGTTGTCAGGTGTGATATTTCAGGGTCCTGTATCTGAAGATGGTAAACTACCCCAGATTGGTAAGCCAGCCTGATGTGCAGGACTTAAAAATGTTTCTTAAAAATGAGTTGCTTGAACACAGAAATGCTGATGGCCTGGATTCATTTCCCCGTTTTCGCAGCAGGACATTTTGGACCAGAGGTGATTTCATTCCTTTTATGGAGACAGTTCCTGTTTTAGAGCAAAGGGCCGGTCAGTGGCCTGCAGGCCAAACCCGGCCAGCATCTGGTGTGTTTGTTTTATTTATTTTTTAAATGTTTATTTTTGAGAGAGAGACTTAGCATGAATGGGGGAGGGGCAGAGAGAGATTAGGGAGACACAGAATCCAAAGCAGGCTCTGAGTGGTCAGCACAGAGCCCGACACGGGGCTCGAACTCATGAACTGTGAGCTCATGACCTGAGCCGAAGTTAGACACTCGACCGACTGAGCCACCCAGGCGCCCCTAGTTTTTATAAACGATATGCTAGGACGCACCCATCCCCGCTGACGTTGCCTGGGCCACTTTTACACGACAGCCACAGTTGTGACAGAGACGTTCGGCCCACAAAGCCTAAGCCTACTTACCATCTGGCCCATTGCAGGAAAAGGTCTCAGAGCCTGTTTTGGGGAAATGCACGTCAGACGAAGTATACAAATGAGATCCGCTGACAAGATGCTGCTCAGTCCCATATGTGGAGCTTTAAAGCTTGCTTTTCACATTTCAATAATAGATATTTTTTTAGTTTATTTTAAATAAGGAAGTGATTTTGTCAAGGCAAAAGTTTGTCATTTTTTTTTTTAGTGTTTTAAATTCACACGACATGATATAAACAGTTTGAGAGTATACAGTGTCGGTGGGTTTAGTCCATTCACCATGTTCTACGCCATCACCACCTGCTGTTTCTAAAACCTTCCCGTTGCCTCCAAAAGAAACCATGTACCTGTTAGCAGTCACTCCCGATTTTCCCCTTCCTTAGGCCTCTGACAGCTGCTGATCCACTTCCTGTCTCTACGGCATGCCCGTTCTGAACACTGTGTATAAGCGGAACCATACAGTCTGGCCTCTCGTGAATAAAACTCCATTGTGTGTCTATACAGTTCACTTGTCTCTTCAGCAGTTAACGGGCATTTGGATGGTTTGTGGTTGCGGCTCCCACGAGTCATGTTGCTGTGAATGTTCATGTACAGGGTTTTGTGAGTGTGTGCTTTCACTGGTCTTGGGTACACACACACAGGAGTGCACCCGCTGGGTTATGGGCTACTTCATCTCTTCGAGAATCTGCCAAATGGTTTTGCACAGTGGCTGCTCCATTTTCGATTCCCACCAGCAGTGTCTGTGCTTTCTAGTTTCTCCACATCTTTGCCAACACTCGTTCCTTTCCACTTGGCTGATCATGGCTGTGCTGGTGAGTAAGGAGCGGCCTCGCCGCTATGTCGACGATCCTTTTTGTGGGGGTGGGTGGTAGTGAGCATCTGTCCTGTGCCGTTTGCCTGTCTTCTCCACAGAAATGTGTGTTCGGCTATTTTGCCCATTTCTTAGTTGGATTATCTGACTTTTTACCATCGAGCCCCAGTTCTTACACGTTTGGGTGGAATTGTCTGTCAGAGATGTCATTGCAGCATCTTCTCACGTTCTTGCCGGTGCCCCCGGTACACTGAGCCTCTCATCTAGAAGTCCGGTGTGTCGATTTTCTCAGGCTGCTCGTACTTCTGGTGCCAAGACACCACCACCAAACCCACGGTCACAAGATTTACTTCTCTGATTTCTTCAAAGAGTCTTACCAGCTTAGCTCTCATATTTAGGTCTTTAACCATTTTGAGTTAATTTTTATACATGGCATGAGGTAACGGTCCAGATACATTCTTGGGCACATGTATGTACCGTGTCCCACCACCATTCATCAAAAGACTTCTTTCCCCATAGAATGACCTCAGCACCCTCTTGGAAAGTTAGTTGACCGAAGAAGTCAAGGTTTATTTCTGCACACTCGGTTCTGTTCCCCAATGTCCATCCATCCTTACACTGCTGCCATGCTGTGCTGCTCACTATGGCTTTGCAGGAAGGTTTGAAGTAGGAAAGCGTTCTTGAGCCTTATTCTTGTTCAAGGTGGTTTACAGCTGTTTGGAGCCACTGACATTTTTCCACATGACTGTTAGGCTATCCATTTCTATAAAAGAGGCAGTTAGGATTGCAGAGCTTGAATCTGTAGGTTAACTTGGGGAGTGTTGCCATCGTAACGATATTAAATCTTCCCGTTCATGAACACAAGAAGTGTCCATCTTTGTTTTGTTTATATTCTTAATGTCCAAGTTTTGCATTTCTTAGGTTAAATGTATTCCTAAGTGTTCTTGATGTTACTGTAAATTGTTTTCTTAATTTTGTTTCCAGATTCTCCATTGCTAAAGTATAGTTGTATTTACAACTGAATTTTGTGTATTTCACTTAACGTTTTCAACTTTGCCGATAGTTGTATGTTTGTGGATTCTTTAGGGTTTTCTTTATAAAAAATCATGTCATCTGCAAACAGATGATTGTATATCTTCCTTTCCAGTCTGGAAAGCCTTTACTTTTTTTCTTGCCTAATTGCTCCACCAAGGACTTCCAGTACTGAGCTCAGGAGAAGTGGTGAAAGTTCTTGCTTTGTTCCTGATCATAGAGGAAGAGCTTTCAGCCTTTCTCCACCGAGTGTGATGTTACCTGTGGACTTTTCGTGTATGGCCTTTATTATAGTAGGGTAGTTTGCTTCTGTACCTAGTTGGGGCCTGTTTATCTTGAAAGGGTGTTGGATCTCATCAAATGCTTTTCCTGCACCAACTGACATCCATGTTTTTCCTCTTCATTCTGTTCATGTGATGAGTCACGTGGGCTGCCTTTTTGTTTGTTTATCATGGCCTTGTGTTACTGCAGTAAATCCCACTTGATCATGGTGTATGATCCTTTTCATCCACTGTTGGATTTGGTCTTCATTGATTTTCACAAGGGATATGAATATCTAGTTCTCTCGTGTCTTGCACGTTTTTGGAAGATGCAAAACTATCTCTTATTTGCAGATATGACATGGTGTAACTACTATGGAAAATGGTTTGTGAGTTCCTCAAAAAATTAAACACAGAATTACTCTCTGACACGGGAATTCTACTCTTAGGTATATACCCAAAAGAATTGGAGCACTTGGGTGGCTCAGTCGGTTAAGTGTCCAACTTCAACTCAGGTCATGATCTTGGGGTCTGTGGGTTCGAGCCACACATCAGGCTGACAGCTCAGAGCCTGGAGCCTGTTTCAGATTCTGTGTCTCCCTCTCTCTCTGCCTTCCCCCCCCACCCCCACCCCCACCCCCGCAAGCTGGTGCTCTTTCTCTCTCTGTCTCAAATATAAATGTTTAAAACAAAAAAAGTAAGAACAGGTGCTCAAGCAGGTACCTGCTTGTGAATGTTCATAGCAGCACTGCATGCAGTAGCCGGAATGTCAAAACAGCTCAAGTGAGTTGGGTAAGCAGAATACGGCGTATACATGCAACAGGACAGAATTGCAATGTAAAAAGGAAGGGGAGGCTGACACTCACTGCAACATGGGTGAACCTCACACACTGTGCTGAGAGAAGCCAGACACAAAAGCACGTGATGCATGATCCTGTTTATAGGAAACATGCGGATTAGGTCAGTGCACAGAGCCAGAAGGCAAGCTGGCAGTCACCAGGGGCTGGAGGTTGAAGGAGATGCAGACCAACTGCTCCGTGATGTGGGTTTCCTTTTGGGATGATGACTGTTTTGGAACCCGATAGAGTAGCAGTTGTGTGACCTTTTGAATGTACTAAATGCCACTGAATTACTCATTTTGAAATGCCTGATTTTGTTTTGCAAAGCTCGCCTAAAAAAACCATGCTTTGATTTGTGTCCTCTCAGATCTGAGGAAGCAAACAAAGCCTTTTCTGCGGCCGTGCAGATGCACGATGTGCTGGTGAAAGCTTGGGCCATGTGGGGCGACTACCTGGAGAACATCTTCGTGAAGGAGCGGCAGCTGCACCTTGGGGTGTCCGCCATTACCTGTTACCTGCACGCCTGCCGGCATCAGAATGAGAGCAAATCGAGGAAATACCTAGCCAAGGTGAGCCCAAAAGAACTGGTTTTCACTGAAGGCCATTTGGTAGCCTTGAGTCTCTCATGAGGAACCAGCTCTTCCCTAATCCATGCTGCTGGGGGCGGGGAGAGGGGGCAGGGACCATTTCAGGCCTGTATGGTCAGTCCCCGTCACTCTTGACAGCAATGTCATGGTTCCCTTGGCAAGCTAAAAAGACTTGAGTCCCGTGTTCTCTGGTGCCTCACACTGGGTGGAGACTCCTGCAGACTGACAGGGAGGCTGTTGGGGGGTGCTTACCTGCTGGACACTCTGGAGATGCTCCCCTCTCACCTGCAAGGAAGATGCCCATGGTCACAAAGCTGCCCGGCTCTAGTCGCAGGGGACATGGGATCCCCTGACTTCCGCAGACCCTGCAGGACGAGGTCACAATTGCTGGAGTTCTTGTCCCACATCACCCCAGCGCCATGCCATGGATGGTGCCGTTGGGTGACTGCTTGACACCGAGGCTTCTTCAGCATGGCTTCTTGTTTGTTTAATATTTTTCTTAAAACATTAAAGTGGACACCAGGCTGCCAGCGTGTGGCCCACTTGATGCCGGTGGTGTTCATCAGAGATTTTTAGCAAAAGTCTATTTTGTTTTGGTGAGGTTGTGAGTGTGAATTAGGAGGTCACTGGCCGCTTGCTGCTCGCCGACAGGTTGGGTCAGTTAATGATTGGCAGTGACATGAATCTTTGCAGGAACTGTATGCACACTTGGGGTTTTACCCATCTGTGCGATTTATTCATGAAATTTAGCAGCATTGACCATTTTGTACTTATTTTCACATGTTGCCTGTAAGGCTACTACTCTGTGTGCTCTTCTATTTATAATTTTTTTCAACATTTATTCGATCTTGAGAGACAGAGCACAGGCAGGGGAGGGGCAGAGAGCGAGGGAGGCACAGAATCTGAAGCAGGCTCCAGGCTCTGAGCTGTCAACACAGAGCCCTTCGTGGGGCTCAGACTCACAAGCTGTGAGATCATGACCTGAGCCGCAGTTGGAGGCTAAACCGACTGAGCCACCCAGGTGCCCTTTGTGCTATTTTAATGTTGGGGGAAAGTCACTGGATTCAGGGCCTCAGAATTTTTTTTATGAATATGAATTTATTTCTATAATTTTAACTTAAATTACAGGCAGGGCTTGTAACGCAGGGCCTCTGTTTATTACCTAGGGCTTTTCCCAGTAGTATGCTACTGCCAGGGAAATGACTTTCATAGGGAAGGTATTTGGAAGACCAGGGAGGGAAGGTGGAAAGCCAGATAGAAATGAAAGATGCATGCACATATGCACACACGTTCACACTCAACTACAGAGGAAGCTGTACTAGTATTGGAACATCTCAGAAACTGTCTCTTCAGTTTGGACAAACCTAACTCTAGGTCATCTAGCTGGGAAAAAAGGATGATATAGGAACAATAACAAGAGATGGGGTTTCTGGACATTTGGAAGGAAAATCACTGAGAGAAGAGAGGGGAAAGAGCCCATAAATCAGCATCTTGGGGCCTTCTCTGAGGCCCACAGGATGATCCCAACTGGAGAGGCCGCATCCCACAGAGCCTCACTGGAAAAGCACTTAGCAAGGAAGGGAGAAAAATCCTAGGTTCTGGATGTATGAGGTGAGTTCTTCCAAACAGGGCCCAGGGCTGTCTCTTCCCCTAGGCTCCTCCATTCCTAGGCAGGAGAAGAAATCTGTGGCTGGAAGAGCTGGAAGGATAAAGCATGTGTCCCCGAAAGTAGGTGGAACATCTTTTGGGCACCATTCAAGTCCTTTTGGCCTTGTTTCCTACTTCTGCCACTGCTACGATGACTAGTTTTCCAGGAAAGACGAGGCAATGCCTTGCCATGTTCCATTTGCTCTCTCCCAGGGTTTCCCTGATGCCAAGGCTTGGGATGCTTCCAAGAGCTGCTCTGCTTTCACATACAAGCAACAAAGACCTGAGAGTGTTAGCGCCTAGTGGAGCAACCTGTAAACCCCGAGAATGGGAGGCAGTGGACAGGTGCTTCCTATTCCATCCCCAGGACAGATGGTTCTCTGAAACATTTCATAAGGCTTTTTTTTTCTTAAATAGTTTATTGTCAAGTTGGTTTCCATGTAACACTCAGTGCTCATCCCAACAAGTGCCCTCCTCCATGCCCATCACCCCCCTTATCCTCTCCCCCACCCCCATCAGCCCTCAGTTTGTTCTCAGCATTCAAGAGTCTCTCATGGTTTGCCTCCCTTCCTCTCCCCCGTGGTCCTCCGTTAAGTTCCTCCTAATCCTCCTATACGTACAGACATATGGTATCTGTCCCTCTCTACCTGACTTATTTCGCTCAGCATAACCCCCTCAATGTCCATCCACATTGCTACAAATGGCCAAATTTCATTCTTTCTCATTGCCATGTAGTATTCCATTGTATAGATAAACCACATCTTCTTGATCCATTTGTCAGTTGATAGACACTTAGGTTCTTTCCATGATTTGGCTATTGTTGAGAGTGTCCCTGTGAACATTGGGGTCCATGTGCCCCTATGCATCAGCACTCTTGTATCCCTTGGGTAGATTCCTTGCAGTGCTATTGCTGGGTCATAGGGGAGTTCTATTGTTAATTTCTTGAGGAACCTCCACACTGTTTTCCAGAGGGGCTGCGCCAGTTTACATTCCTACCAGTAGTGTAGGAGGGTGCCTGTTTCTAGAGTCTTCTGATTTGTTCATTTTAGCCACTCTGACCGACGTAAGGTGGTATCTCAGTATGGTTTTGATCTGCATTTCCATGATGATGAGGGATGCTGAGCATCGTTTCATGTATCTGTTAGCCGTCTGGATGTCCTCTTTGGAGAAGTGTATGTTCATGTCTTCTGAAGGGCCTCAGAATTTAAACTCACCTTTAGGATTTTTCCTTCTTTCTTAGGTGCTGTGGCTTTTGAGTTTTGATGATGACAAGAACACCTTGGCAGATGCTGTGGACAAGTACTGCATCGGCGTGCCGCCCATCCAGTGGCTGGCCTGGATTCCCCAGCTGCTCACCTGCCTGGTTGGCTCTGAGGGAAAGCTACTTTTGAACCTTATTAGCCAGGTGCGAATAACAAGGTCTCTTTGTGCAGAAGAAAATTAAGTCTTCATTTCACATTGGGTTTTTCTGGAAAGAAAATGCATGCTCAAAATACTGAAAATAAGTGAGAGATAGGAAGATGTACACATTTAGATGTTACTTGATCTGAGGCACAATTAGAAGTGATGGAAGAATAGGTCAAGGTTGCAGTGAAATAATCCACTAGGATGTTACATGTTAAAATGCTAATTTCTTTGCGTGTGATGCCACGTAAAGATGCAGGTAAAACAAGCTCTCTCTTAAAATGTACGGTTGCTAGTGATTACTAGCGAATAGTCTGAATTACAGTAAGTCAGCATAGTGGTGGCATTCATCCCATTTGGTGCAGATGTTCAGGGTGAAAGCTCTGTGCACTGGGGACGGGCTCGGGGGATGGGACACATTGGGGTCCTGTGGGAAGGCTTTCATGACCATTTGTTGAGATGATTTCAGATTGTCCCTCTCCTATGAGAAGCCTGCTGGGTAGAGGAAGGACCCAGACAGTAGATGTTTGGAGACAGTTCTGTCTCACATACGGTCCCCTTGACTGTGTTTCTTTCTGTAAAGTTAAAGAGCCTGTGACTAACTTCTCATGAATGAAGAGCCGCCTAACCAGGCATTTGGGAACATGCCACTCATCATTCTGTCAGGTTTATTTTGCTCTTTACATGTGATACATCATACACATTGTACCCAGAAATGGTTTTACTTTTCCCCTCAAGAGGCTGCAGCTACGTTCCCGGGTGCTTGCATTTTGCTTGACGTTTATCTACTCGATTCAGTCCATTTGGGACTGGCTTCATTGAATGTCTAGAACTAGATGTCATTCCTGTTTTTTCTCCTAGGCACATTTTGAAGGGTCTGAGTAACATGATAGTAGCTATTCAGGCCTTTTGAAGGAGCCATAAAGCCGTAGTTTGGTGAGACTGGTGTTTCTTACCGTAAATAGAAAATTTGCAGCATCCTCTTTGCTGCTGTTACATGTAGTAAAGTTCTTCACTAATGAACCTGATTGTCAGTTAGGATCAGTTTCCAGTGAATTGTGCCTAACATAAAGACTGACTGGTGTAATTTTGTCTTTCCCTGTTACTTGCCCGAGTAGGATCCAGGGACCGGTGTGTTCTGCCCTCCTCAGATTTCACCAAATCAAATGAAAGTGGTTTCTCTGTCATTGACTGTCCCTAGGCAGAACCGATGGGGCACCGTATTGCTCCTTCTCAGATCTTTTAGAGGGAAACTAGGTATTTTACCTGCTGTTGAGTCCGTGTATTAGCCCAGTGCTGCAGTATTTTGCCTCCTTGGTCCAGATGCAGACCCTCGCCCACTTAGGAACGACAGCAATTGTTTTCCATACAATTGCCGTCGTCCAGAAGCACAGTGATGAGCATTGCTCTCTATGCTCCATGTCTCTGAGCAGGTTGGACGCGTGTACCCCCAGGCGGTCTACTTTCCCATCCGGACCCTGTACCTGACCCTGAAAATAGAGCAGCGGGAACGCTACAAGAGCGGTATGTCTCGGGCGGGGCCAGCTGGCCAGACCGTGGAGGGCTTATTGCGTGGGGGCATTCCACGCGCTGATGGCTGTGGACACACTCCTGCCCTCAGCCTCTCCGTCTTTAGCCAGTGAGGACACTTTGGGGCTGGGAGGCAAAGCCTGATCTCTGAGTAAAGTCAATGGTTTCCCATTGCTGTGGTTTAATAGGGTATTTGTTTACCTGAGTGATTTGGTCAATAAGTAGAAAAGTATATGAAATTTTTAGCTTTAGATAGCGATAAAGTTTAGTAACATGTCCTGGTAAGAACTATGAGTGTCAGCTACCATGTATGTCCTTTAGTTTATGATAAACACCTTCCACTGCCAAAAGAATCCGCATGGAAATCATTCTTCCCAGATGTGAAAATTTGCTCCAACTCTGCACTGAACACTCATTGAACTAGTAGTTACACTAGTAACTTACTAGTGGCTTCATTTGCCCACTACACATGGTACTGTGTGGACAGTTGAAACGTCCTTTGCCTCAGGACATTTTTAACACCCAGATGTTCACACTGCGAGGCCAGAGACTTTTTAAGAAGGTGACCTGACCTAGTGGGCATGGTCGCATCACCTGCCGAAGAGCCAGGTCATGTAGATGGGTCTCTGCGCTGGCCTAGGTAGATGTGTGGTTTGGCCATTTGAAAATTAAGATTTTTTCCTCCTGACTGAGCCAAAGCTAGAAAAACAGGCCTTGGGTTCTACAGCATATTTTTCACATAGCAAATGACTACTTTTTTAAAATACCTTTTTAACACACGTGGTCTGGCTTTTCTAGATGAAAAAATGGAGACTTGCCCATTAAGTACATTTAGATTCTCTGAGCTATCTGCAAAGAGTGTGAAGTATTTTTTTCCAAGCATTTAAAAAATGCTCAGACTTGGAGCAGAGTTAAAAAGGAGAGGGCCGCAAACACTCGCGTGCCCTCCCCTCCCCACTCAGCACACGGCCCTTTGTCGCTCCGCTGACATGCTGCAGGCCGGCGTGTAGGCAGTGGCAGGCCATGGGCCCGAGTCCCTGGGCGCAGCTCTCCGCCGAGTGGGGGCAGCTCCCACACAGCCCCCGGGGAGCCGGCTCCCGTGCGGTGCTAACATGCCAGCAGGAACCAGCGTTGCTTTGGCCGATGGGTCCTCTAGAGCACCGAGCTCTCGCCTCGGGCCAGTTTGCGCTGACATTGGCGTTGTGTGTGTTGCTCTCAGATTCTGGACAGCAGCAGCCAAGTTCAGTGGGTAACCAGTCCCATTCTGCATCAGATCCAGGGCCCATAAGAGCAACAGCACCAATGTGGCGCTGCAGCCGAATCATGCACATGCAGCGAGAACTGCACCCAACACTTCTGTCTTCCCTGGAAGGCATCGTCGATCAGATGGTCTGGTTCAGAGAAAACTGGCACGAAGAGGTAGGTGCAGAGAACCCATCGTCCTGGGTGCTTTGGGCCGTATTGTCTTCAGATTGGCTGCCTGGTCGTTTATGTCTGTATCATTGAACCATGCAGTGAACAGATAATGTCTGCGCACTAATGCAGCCTCAAATATTTGAAGCAGGAAACTTGAGAAGAAGATGAAATTGAGAAAGCCACTTCTGGCCTTAACGTGTTTACCGTGCTCAGTTAAGCGTCACCCAGCACTGGTTCACTGGGCCGTGGTGGTGGTGGGTGTGAGCCGGGGTGCAGATGTAGGTAACAGAGGCGAAGTTAGGTCTCCAGTGAGCTTTCTAGCCACCAGGCCCTCTCAGTGGCGTTTGCATGCAAGCTGATGACAGTGATGAGCCCTGTTGTCTAGATGTTCACCTTGTTTGGCCCAGAGGCCCCCTTGTTACTACTCTTACGGTAACTTCAGAGCTATCTGCATGTGAGGCATTTTCCACGGTTCATCAACAGAAGGGTATGTGCGTGACCCAAAAGGTAGAGCTTTGGTTTTTGGATTTTTCTTTTTTTAATGTTCAAAACACGTAGTCCCCCACCATTAGACACAGTGTGGGGCGCACAAGCATCTGTCTCTTCATGCTCTGATTTTACACCTACTGTGTGCGGGAGGCGGTGGGATGTGCTGAGCAGGCACCGTGTGGCCTGTTAGCTGCTTGAATTGGGAGCCCTGTTTGGTGAATTGTCTTGGGTCTCTTCCCACCAGGTTCTCAGGCAGCTCCAGCAGGGCCTGGCGAAATGTTACTCCGTTGCATTTGAGAAAAGCGGAGCAGTGTCAGATGCCAAAATTACCCCCCACACTCTAAATTTCGTCAAGAAGTTGGTGAGCACGTTCGGAGTGGGCCTGGAGAACGTGTCCAACGTCTCGACCATGTTCTCCAGCGCGGCCTCTGAGTCTCTGGCCAGGCGGGCACAGGCCACTGCCCAGGACCCTGTCTTCCAGAAGCTAAAGGGCCAGTTCACCACCGGTGAGTCCCTTCCGTGTACCTACAGAGCATTCCACTTGCTGTTCTTGCTCTGTCTTTAACATCTCAGCAAGCTAGTTCTTCATTTTCATGAGCACTGTAGTGGGTGAGCTGGCTGCACTCTGTTTAAAATGTAGCCTCAGGTCACGATGTCACCGTGACTCTTACCAGTCTACAGTTGCACGTCCTTCTCTCCAATGAAGGGTTAAGATTTGGAA
Source organism: Proteles cristata cristata (assembly GCA_017311185.1). Classification (NCBI taxonomy): domain Eukaryota; kingdom Metazoa; phylum Chordata; class Mammalia; order Carnivora; family Hyaenidae; genus Proteles; species Proteles cristata. Next base: position 2,642,811 of record JAESUZ010000027.1, read on the forward strand.
CCAGGCTCCACCTGAGGCATGGAAGGTGTGAGGAAGATGAGAGTTTCAGGCTAAACCTGTCCTTTCCCCTCCCTCCTTCCACTTGGTTTTTGTAGGAAAAGCAGACAGTGCAAGGTGAGGCAGTGGGCTCCAGGTGACGAGTAGGGTTCAAACTTGTAGTGGATTCAAGGGACAGAATGACCGGGAGATTGTACTGTAGTTATATGTCCCCGGTTCGGGTCCATGCCTTTTCTGAGAGCCCCAGGAGTAGGAACCGTGGCCCCAGCCCTGCATGATCGAAGGCAAACAAGTCCAGTCTCCTGTGGCCTTGGTCTTCATCTGCCATATGGGGGCTCTTGCTCCCACAGCGCGTGTGCACACGGCCGACCATGTCCCTTGTGCAGGCGATCCTGCTGCCACCCTGCTGACCTGCCTGTCCTCTGGCAGAGGAGCCCAGGCGAGCACTGGGGCTCAGAGCATCTGTGCAGCCTCCAGAGGACTTTCTAAATCTTTTATGTCTTGAGTGCCAACCCATGAGTGATCATCCTGGGAAACAAAATTTGTCTGGTTAATTCTCCAGCTAAAAGAAGCATTTCAGTTTAATTACAACTCTTATAACTGCCTCTAGAACATCCTTTCTTCACTGATACATTAGCTGTGTTCACCTTGTTAGCTGTTTAAAATATCTTTTAACAACTTGTATCACAGAGAACATAGCTAGAAACATGTGCTGTGTAGACTCCGTTGAAATCACGTGAAAGAAAATATGTCCCACTAATTGCTAAGGATGCTTTCAGCTACAGCCATGACTTACTTTTGATCCATCTTAGATGGGGGGTCCTGCCTTCATTCCAGGCAGCCCGGGGCCCTGGGCATCTCCCCTGCTGTGTCAGCTGGGCCTTAAAGGTAACACTGGACTTGCCTTAAGGTCAAGGGCTTTCCCTCATGATCCTACACGTTGAAGAAGATACTCTTTGAACGATAAAATATAGGCTTTCATACCTTTTACCAAGGCACCTCGGTCATCTTATTTTCCTTTGTAATGTTCACGTGATATCATGTGTCACTCTGTCCCGAAAAAGGCAAAGTCTGAGATTAATTTTGTGGGAACTGTCATATTTTACTTAAAAAATAGGACGTTGTCTATTTTTGAAAGAGAGAGAGCACAAGTGAGGGAGGGGCAAAAAGAGAGAGGGAGAGAGAATCTCAGGCAGGCTCCACGCATAGTGCAGAGCCCAACGTGGGGCTTGAACTCACAAACTGTGAGATCGTGACCTGAGCTAAAATCAAGAATTGGATGCTTGACTGAAGAGGGGATACCCAGGTGCCCCTGTTTAGTATGTCTTTATCTTAAAATGTCCGCCCATTAAATTAAATGTCATTTGAAACAGAACATTCAGAGGGAGACAAGTCATTTGGGTTTTAATGTAAAAAAAATTAACTGAGTAGTGAAAGATGACCGCTATGAGGCTGTGACCTTCTTCCAAGTGCGGGTGTTTCATATACTTGACTGAGCTCTGCATCATCTCCAATCCCCCCTTCCCAGGAAGGGCCATCTCTGGGTCTGAGCGTCATGTTCTAGTCCCCACAAGGGAGCGAGAGCTCCCCACATCTGTCCTTGGCCAGTATCGTGTATGCTGGCTACTAACTACCCCAGTGAGGAGGTGGGAGAATGCTCAAAAACAGGTCAGATCTATCCCAGAGAATGAAGACTGATTTCCCTCCAGGAACTTGTACACGAGTGTCATGGCCATTTTATTTGCAGTGGCACCAAACTGAGACTAAGAATGGGGAGAGTGTGGTGCATCCATACTCGCCTAAGATCGACAGAATGGAGGTAGCCATCGATTCAGTGACTCGTATGAGCCTCAGGTTACGCCAAGCACGAAAAGCCAATCTCACAGGGATGCCTGTGCAAGATTCTTATGAAACATTTGTGAAATGACATAGTAAATGGGGTGGAGATGGGGTTGGGGGCCAAGTTTTTGGGATTCAGGGTGGAGGTGGGCATGGCCACAGGGCTGACACGGGGTGTCTGGATTGCAGTGCTTCTGCACGTACTGAGTTTGGGTTTGCATTCAGACAGCCGCAGCCTGCTGGTGCTTTTGGGCTGCCCGCGTAGATGTTGATGGGGCCCTTACCGGCCACATCGGTGACCCCCAATCACTTTCTGGCTTTGGTCCAGCCTGCAGTAGACAGCGAAGATGAGGTATGGGGGTCTGGACTGGGCCTGGGCTTTCAGGATGGCACCAGGACCCCACACAACCTGTCTCTGCAGAGGAGTGTTTGCAGGAGGCTCCAGAGAGCCCTTCAGCTTGAGTGCAAAGGCCACCCTGCCACCTTACAGGTCCGGGTCCTTGTAGCATGAGGATGGTGGCTCCCGCGGGGTCCGTTTCCCACAGAAACAGTGCAGCTTATCCTGGTCTTCAGACTCCTACAAGTTAGAGTCACGTAGAGCCCCTTTGCCACTGACACTCATAAGTGTGGGATTGAGGTTTTTAAAGAAGGGCTTTTCAGTTTAATTGACTTTTAATACTGAGCCTCAATAAAATCTAAGAAAATCAGTCATTGAGGATTTTTATTTGCTTGAATAAAAAGTGCATGTTTTCGATTTTTACTACTTTAGTTTCTTGCCTGAAGGTCATCTTTTTTTTTTTTTTAATTTTTTAATGTTTGTTTATTTTCATGAGAGAGACAGAACACGAGTGGGGTTGGAGGGGGCAGAAAGAGAGGGAGGCACAGAATCTGAAGCAGGCTCCAGGCTCCGAGCTGTCAACACAAAGCCTGACATGGGGCTTGAACTCAGGAACGGTGAGATCATGACCTGAGCAGGAGTCAAATGCTTAACTGACTGAGCCACCTAGGCGCCCCTCTTGCCTAAATGTCTTCTGATGCACCAATTCATAGTCTAGTATTCGCCTGGATTGGATTTGTGCCTTGGCTCCTCACTGTGGTGGTTGCTCTCAGGCGGGGCTGCCGTGGGCAGTGACCTTCAGGGCTGGCCTCCTGGGCTCCCATGCCCCTCAGAGGACTCCCCACATCCTTTCCTGAAGGAAACCTGTGATGATTGGGGATGAGGTTTCCTGTTGGCACTCCCATCTGTTCCCTACTCCAGTCTTGGGGGGAGACCGGCCCCACCCGAGGGTCTCCATCACTTGTTCAGTCTTCAGCCTATACTTTAAAGAGTGGGAGGGACAGAAATGCTTTGCTCCCGGTTAGGTACAGAGTAAAACACTCCTGTTTCCTACCTGGGAGGCATGATTTTGTAGTGAATTCCAGGTCGTCCAGATGACTAAAAATGTTTTTAATCGCATTTTATTTTGAAGATTTTGACTTCAGCGTTCCAGGATCCATGAAGCTACATAATCTTATTTCTAAGTTGAAAAAGTGGATCAAAATCCTGGAGGCTAAAACCAAGCAGCTTCCAAAGTTCTTCCTCATAGAAGAAAAGTGCCGGTTTTTAAGTAATTTCTCAGCACAGACCGCTGAAGTAGAAATTCCAGGGGAATTTCTGATGCCAAAGCCAACACATTATTATATCAAGATCGCTAGGTGAGTGAGCCGTGTGACTGGCCCCAGGGCAGATCTGGGGCTGCCGTTCTGGTTCCTTCTGTCCCCTGTGCTGTCCTGGCCCCTGAAGTGGGAGAATGTGAGATTGATCTGTGGCTCAGATCTGAGCTGTCAGGCACTGTTGAGGGTCTGGTCGCATTGATGGGGTAAATGTCTCGCAAGCCCACTTTGTGTTTCTTTTGCTTCTAAAAGACTCTTTTCTGAATCTCCACAGAACTGGACTTAGTAGAAAGTTTATCGGTCTGCAAAACTTTTAAACCTTAGTATTCAAAGCAGAATTGGATTAGAAAATTTATTAGTGAGTATATTGTATCTTATTTTAAATGTAGAAAGTGTGGTAACAGATGGTCATAATCAGACCCGGAGCTCTTGACTTCTTGGGCATCCTGACTTGGATTTCCTGGTCCTCCAAATCTGACTCCTCTTCTGGCCACCCTCTCTGCTCCCTGTCTTCTGTCCGTGGCCAGGGCCCAAGGGAGGGAGGAGAAGGCGAGGGTGTGTCCATCCTCACGCCTGCTCCTGGGCCGCTTGTGCCGGACTGTCCTGTCCCCCGGCTCTACAGCTGGGGTGCTCAGAGCCCAGTCAGCTGCCTGTCTTGAGCTCTGTAAGTCCCCAGGGCCCGATTGTTTTAAACCTGCAGCGTCATCTTCTCTTCTACCTTTGACTTTCCCTGTGCCAAGATGTCTCCCCCCACGTTGTGAAATACCATCGCACCATTTCAACCTGGTCAGAGCAACGTCTGTAACTGCACGTTCTGTCTTCCCATGACGGTTCCAAGTGCTGTCTTTGTAAGGGTCCCTCTTCTTTGAAGTCGAGCCCCGGGCAGTTGGTGTGTCATCGTGTGCTTGTTTGGGCAGGTTTATGCCCAGGGTGGAAATTGTGCAGAAGCACAACACGGCAGCCAGGAGACTGTACATTCGTGGGCACAACGGCAAGATCTACCCGTACCTTGTCATGAACGATGCCTGCCTGACGGAGTCCCGGCGAGAGGAGCGCGTCCTGCAGCTGCTCCGGCTGCTGAACCCCTGTTTGGAGAAGAGAAAGGAAACCACCAAGAGGCACTTATTTTTCACAGGTATGACAGGTGCGCTTTGGGAGGGACACAGCCGGTCCCGTTAGCCTTTGTGGATTTTTACGTGTGCCATCTGGAGAATTGAGAATGCCCTGAAGCTCACCAACAGGGAGGGTTCTGGGCTGAGGACCCTGTGCTGCAAAGAAGCCGCTCCCTTCTCGCTGCAGGACAGGGGCTCTGATGAGCGTCCGGGAAAAGGAGTGCCCTGCCCGTGCATGCTGCTGTGTTCCCTTACCTGGAACCCGTGCGTGCTCTGGGGGACTGTGGGCTAAGCACGGGGCCTGTCGTGGGCGTGGTAGTGTGTCGTGAGTGTGTTTAAGTGCAATCTCTGGATGCTTCCTGGAACTCACACTGCACTGCATGGCCCCTGCCGGAGCAAGCCTTTGTGGAGTGAAGTGTGGCACAAGGGAAAGTCAGAAGGCCCGTGAAGGCCACAGAAATCATGGTCAGGTGGCCACCAGCAGCCTCCGAGTAAGGCCTTCCCATACCTAGTTGTCATGGGCGGTTCGTGGGTAACCCATTTCTGTCTGTAACAGGCAGGGATGAGATGCCTGTAATCCCACTCAGAGAAGAGAACCACAGTTAAAATATTTTAGCATCTGACCTCTGAGGTTAGGAGCCCACTGCCATGCATGGTATCTAATCCCATGGGGAATGTTCTTCTGACAGCTAAGATTCCAGCTGACTTTGTTTTGACTTAAAATCTTTTACCCTTAGGTTCAGTATGCTTCAGATAAGAAATAGATTGAAAAAAAGAGTATATAGAAAACTATGCATTTTAACATGCAGGTGATGTGATCTATAGTGTTGATCATATCTGTGGGTATTAGAGGATTCTTTGCTTTTTCCAAAAAAACAAACTCTTGGTCAGCACCAAACCACAGTCCAAATACGTGCCCTAGAGTCATGGTGGAATGTATTCATGGATTGAAGCCATGGAACAAGCCAATAGCTGTGGTTTAACCGACCTTAGACCAGATAACTGTGTCCGTTAGAAGTCAGAGGCATGTGCGCACATGTGTGCACGTATTACGCTGACAGGGCAGGCTCAGGCAATTATAGTGGCCTAGGGACAGGCTGGTGCAGATACCGGGTCACAGCTCCCACTCCCCCCACACCCCCCATCACCAGTGCGGCAGCTGCCATGTCCCCATGCCGGCAAGCTGTATTTGCTACCTTCTTTACAGTCTTATGGAAATTTCTCAGCTTTCTGCAAAATGTCTTCAATAAAATGTTTTAAGGGGCGCCAGCCTGGCAACTCTTGATCAGGGTCATGAGTTCAAGCCCCACATTGAACGTAGAGCTTACTTAAAAAAAAAAAAAGTCTTACTGATATTACCTTGATCTAGTATCTTTGAAGTACTATTTAATCTACCAGCAGCCCCAAGGGGTATGTACTATACTCGCATTTACAAATGAAAAAACTGAAGTTCGTACAAGTCCAGTGACTGTTCCCAAGGTCACATCACTGGGAAAACAGACCTCAGGATGTGAGTGTGAGCAGTCTGGCTCCAAGGCAGACACACCCAACACTTCTAGGTCGAGTGTGGTCATGACATGGGTTATCACGTGGGGTGAATTACTTCACAAAGAGTGCCTGTCACTGCCTGTACAGCTCCACAAAGTAACCGGAATTGGCGGAATGACCAGGTGGGCTCTGAGAGCTTATCTGAGCCACACAGAACACAGAAAACAATGTGAGCGATCGTTTTCCTGATTTCCCGAAGGCAGGGCACAGCCATCCCTGACCCCGGAAGAGCGCTTAACATAATCACACTCCTGCCTCAGAGTGAGTGGGAGGATTGATTTCTCCTGACTGGATGCCGACAGAGGAAGACCTCTGAAGAGCAAACAGTTGGCAGTCTCTGATTTTTAAAGATTGCTTTCTAAAGAATTTCCGTTCATCTGTGTCTTAAAGCAAAAGGTGATGGTGGCTTAGGCTGTGTCGCTTGGTAGATTGAGCTTCATGCCAAAGTGTGGGACTTGCAGCTTCACCCCGTCCTCTGTTCTCGAAGGACTTAGTGATCTCCTCCTCTCTCCTTAGTTCCTCGAGTCGTGGCGGTGTCCCCACAGATGCGCCTCGTGGAGGACAACCCGTCTTCTCTCTCCCTTGTGGAGATCTACAAGCAGCGCTGTGCAAAGAAGGGCATCGAGCACGACAACCCCATCTCCCGGTACTATGACAGACTGGCCACGGTGCAGGCACGCGGGACCCAGGCCAGCCACCAGGTACCAAATCGGGACGGTCGGGAGCACGAGCCGCAGCCTCACGTGCAGCCGCGTCCTGTGGCAGCACTCCCCTGACACGTGCACTTAGAGAAGTAGCAGGCGGTTGAGAGGGACCTTTCTCCCTCATTGGACTTGTGACATAGTTGGAATTAGGCAACCATGGCCGCTGGCGTAGTAACATTTGCTGAGAATAACTTGACGGCAAATTCCTCTGGCAGCCAGACCTGCACTGAGAGACCGGAGGCTGCTTATCCACTCCACGTTCACACTCCTCTGGTTTGCGGCCAGGGCCACACACGGACTCTGTGTTGTACGTGCTTTTAAAAATAGAGAAAGTGGTGAGGCCCGAAATGAGTTAGGCCCAGTTGTATTTGTTGTTGCCTTGTGTGGGAGCACAGTGCCTCCCACAGGAGTCTCAGGCTGCTCTGGCCTTGTCGGGTGGACGGAGGGCCGTCCCCACCTGCAGGTCCCTGCCCTTGCTAGAAAGCAGGGCAGGCGTGGGGTCCAGGTAAGGAGGTTTTGTTCAGGATTGTGTGCGTCACCAGGAGGCCTGCTCCCCCGATGCCACTGTGGTCCTTCCTGTGGCTCCTGAGAGGCCTCGTGGTTTCTAGGAGAGATGCCCCGGAGCTGGAAGCCATGACCTTGCCTCCATCCTCCCGGGGGCTCATTTCAGTTCGTCCAGGACCTGGGAGACTTTCTAGGAAGATGGAGCCTGCAGGGTGCTCATCTCACCCCCTGGGCAGTGCTCAGGGCACAGGCAGGGCCCGAGGTGGTCCAGGCCTCGGGCTCTGGGGCAAGCTGCCTACCTTCGTGCCGGCAGAACAAATGGAATCCATCTGTTCTGATGGGTCTCTCTGCACAGAGCTCGTGGCCTCCATTGGGAATTGGTGTCAGGGCTTCATCAGGGTGCAGTGGATGTTCAACTGACTGAGCCACCCAGGTGCCTGGTCCCTCTGTGGACCAAGGACAGTACAAGGTGTTCATGCAAGATGAATGGATTGTATTCTTAAGGCTGCATTTGCCTTTGACATTGTCAAAACTGATGGTCTCTGTCTGCAAATACATATTTACACGAGGTTCCCCATGTTGTTTTACAAACTACTTGTGTGATACTGTTGGTTCTGAGAGAGAGAGAGGGTGTGAGCGAGCACATGCAAGTAGGGGAAGAGGAGAGAGAATCTCAAGCAGGCTCTGCATTTTCATCAAAGAGCCGGACACAGGGCTTGATCCCAGGAATCATGAGATCGAGACCTCGGTCAAAATCAAGTCGGATATTCAACTGACTGAGCCACCCAGGTGCCCCTGAAAATTCACCCTTTAAAACGTACAATTTCATTGTTGTCGGCATATTCACAGAGTTGTGCAGTCATCACCATGATCTGTCTTTTTTATAAAACCATTCAGGGGCACCTGGGTGGCTCAGTTGGCTAAGCACCTTACTTTGGATTTTGGCTCAGGTCATGATCTCACAGCTGTGAAATTGAAACCCTGCTTCGGTATCAGTAGTTGTTCCTTTCTAGTACGTAAGAATATTCCCTTGTATGACTACTATATCACATGTAATTGATCCATTCATCAGTTGTTAGACTTTTGGATTGTTGATACCTTGACTTACGGTCAATGCTAATGACTATGAATATTTGTGTATATATTTTTATGGGAACATATGTTTTCATTTCTCCTTGACCTAGGTGTAGAATTGATGGGTCACATGGTAAGTTTTATGTCTAACATTACATGAACTGCTGGACTATTTTCCCAGGTGATGGCAGTGTATAAGGGTTCTCTTTTCTCTGCATTCTTGCCAGTGGTTGTTATTGTCTTTTTTATTGTAGTCATTCTCATTTATTTTGGTTGATAACAAGTGATGTTGAATAGCTTTTCATGTGCTAATTCACTGTTTGCATATTTTCTTTGGAGAAATGTCTATTCAAGCCCTTCACTTATTTTTAAATTGTATGACTTGCTTTTTTATTTTTGATGCTGAGAATTCTTTATGTGTTCTGGATGCAAGTGACTCAATCCAAGTGGTTTCACTTTATTTCCTGTGTGTTGGCTGTTTTCCTGATCCTTCACTTACCTCATGATTTTTTTGTTGAAAACTGGATGTCTTTAATAATATGTTAACTTTAGAAATGAGACCCTTTTCCCTAAGGTTTGTTATTGTTACTGTTGATTTAGTGACTTTCCTGGACTGTTTTGTAAAGTCTCTGTTTTTGTCACATGCAGCCATTGAAGCCTCTGCTCATTTAGCTAATGATTTGACTGCGATTTTCTTAAATGCTTTGAACCAATAAGTCTTCCACGTTTTTTGAGGCCCTGTGTGGGGGGTGGGGGAAGCCTTCCACATCGCCAAGTACTGTACAATTCTCCCTTAGCTTTCATTTCCTGTTTGTGCAGCAACAAGGTCAGCCAGAGGTGAGAGCATTGGGCATTCTGAGGTTATTTCCTGACCTTCTAGTGACCTTCTAGATCCTTAGGAATGTATTGAAGCTTCTCGAAGCCTCCTGTGGGCATCTTACTCCCTAGCTCTTCCCTCACGTCTGCCATCGTCTTGTGTGCTCCAGCTGGTGCCACTGCCTTGGGCACCTGTGGTGTTACATGGCCGTCGCCGATTCTTTCAGCAAATGCCCATCAAATAGGGTGCTCCTCGCAGACTGAACTGAGTTCAAGCAGAGACAAGCCCAATAAATGGGGCTTCTTCCCCTCCCCTGCCCCAGAAAGCTGCCAGATAAGTCAGATAGTGACAGTTCTCTGGAGATGAGGTTTTTGAACCCATTTTGCCCACTCCTGGCTGTGAGGCTGCTGGTTTCTATAGTTGTCAGCATTGCAAAGCCGCTGTGGGGCTGGGTAGACACGGATGGAATGCCACAAAGATCACTGCCCCCAAGATTCAGTCTTTTTTTCTTGAATAAAAGCTACTCAGATTGTTGTAATAAGCCTTTAATTTCCAGAATTTAAAAAAGTTTTCCAAAGTACATATAAGAGTGGCTTTTTAAGTTTATGATTTTTGCTAATGTTCTTGATGGTTTGCGTGGTTCTTGGATGCTAAGGCCCTGCATTCTAGTGGCTGGTCAGAGCCCCCAGGTAGGACTTGGCCCAGAGCAGAACTGTGCCTTTACCATCTGGTCTAACAAGAACTAAGTTAACTCAACAAACTTTTTATTGAGACGGTCTCTGAACTGTGGTGTTTGAAATAGTGTTGTGAGCCCTCCCACACAATGGCCACTGTAAAGCCCTGCAACATCTGCTCTGCTTTGAGAGACTAGCTCTTTCAGTTTATAAAACTTTTGTCTTTAACAGTCTTAGGTATGAAGTGCTGGTATCCAAATATTTGTTTGTTCTTTTTGTTAACTGGCCTAGTGTTTGCTCTGGTGAGCAGGTTACGGTATTCAGAACTTGCCTGAATTCGTGGTAAGACCAATAGCCCGCATTGTGCAGCTGAGGCTTTTATTCAGGTGGCTGTGGTGTTGATCTGAGCACACGGTGTGCAGCCCTTGAGGGAAACTGACATCCTTGTATTTAGTCAAACAACATCACATGTGTGTTTCTCTGTAGAATTCACTCTGTTGGTGCCAAATAAGTACGAAGTTACAGTTGGAGAGTTTTCCTTTTGAAGGGAAAAAAGAGGGAATTAGAGGGAGTTTTCCTTTCGGGGGAAAAAAAAAAGTGATCTGTCCCTCCAGGTGCTTCGCGACATCCTCAAGGAGGTTCAGAGCAACATGGTGCCGCGCAGCATGCTGAAGGAGTGGGCCCTGCACACGTTCCCTAATGCTACGGACTACTGGACGTTCCGGAAGATGTTCACCATCCAGCTCGCCCTGATCGGCTTTGCGGAGTTCGTCTTGCACTTAAATAGACTGAACCCTGAGATGTTACAGATCGCCCAGGTAATGGGGTGGGCATAGGCAGAGCCCCTCCTTGGGACCTCTCCATTGCACTGTTTCAGTCCCACAAACGTCTCCTTCTGGTGTTTAGGACACCGGCAAGCTGAACGTGGCCTACTTCCGCTTTGATATAAACGACGCAACTGGAGACTTAGATGCCAACCGTCCTGTCCCTTTCCGCCTCACACCCAACATTTCCGAATTTCTGACCACCATCGGCGTCTCCGGCCCATTGACGGCCTCCATGATCGCCGTGGCCCGGTGCTTCGCCCAGCCCAACTTCAAGGTAGGCCACAGTGGCTGGTGTGGAGCACAGCCGGGGGTTACCCGTATGCAGCGCGGCCTCATGGCTGCCAGTATGAGGCAGAGCGTTGTTGCCTCGCAATCGAAGTTTCAGCGTTTTGGAAAAAGCATTTCAAAACCTTTGCTGTCTCAAAGCATTTACAAAAATGAGTCGGAAGCATCTATGGGATCATTTTCCCAACTACTACTGTTGCTTATCAGTTACTCCATTTTGAGGCTGCCTTCCATTCTGTGTTTATGTACATCTTTCCGCTCTAAAAGGGCAGAAATGTTGTCTGCAGGGTTGTGCCCATCTTCCTGGCACCGTGGTTACAGGTCCTAGAGCACAGTCCCGGAGGTAGGAGATGCGACAGATGCCCTGGCCACGGGTGGTGTGGGTGGCTCTGCCTTCCCCCGGGCGCCGCCCCTGCCCAGCACCGCACCAGGGGGCTTCTCCTTAGACTCTCCCGGCAACTGCCCGGCTGCCAGCAAGGCATGTGCCTCAGCACGCGTGCCGCTGACCGCAGGCAGACCAGCATCTGCACTCGGTTCCCGCTGGCTCCGAGCCTGTCTTCACACCAGAGTTACTCTCTCCTCGCAGTTGGAGACTGAATGCAACTTATTTTTCTTAGAACTTAGGAGACCGGTTGTACCTTTCTTTTTTTTTTTCCCACAGATGAGCAGTTTGTGCCTAAGTACCGGTTGCTTTTCCAAAATACTTACTCAGGGCAGTTGTAAAATTACCAGCTGAACTGTGAACACAGACTTTACATCAAGCGAACCTTGTGCTTTCAGTGCTCACTTGTCCATCAGTGGGAGTGCTTTCGGGAACAGGAGTCGAACGCGAGGAATAGTAGCCCTGCGGCTCTTCCGTGAGCGAGTGGTCTGTGCTGTGACATGAGTAGCAGCTCGCCGTCACTTAGCAGGGGCGTGAGGCTTGGAACAGGAAGTCCTCACTGAGAAATGTACTGCTTCTGGAAGCATCATAGGGCAGTCCTTAGACTGGCATTTACTTTGAAAACTGTAAAAAAGAACAAAGAAGGAAGTGCTTCCCGTGTCTCAGAGGCTGTTACAACATGGAGTGCTGGCCAAGATGAGGAGTTGGGCCACCTCCTTCAAACTCTGGACCCAGATTCTTAACAGCCTAAATGTAGAGGATGCCTTTAAGTTCACTAAAATATGGACCAGATTGTACAGGCATCTCTTCTAAAAACACATCTGGGAGGCTCTCTTACTATCCCCTGTATATAAACAGGGAAACTGAGGCACAGGGGGCTAGTAACTCTCTCAAGGTCACCCAGGCAAGAAGGTAGACCTGGGGCCAGAACCCAAAGTCTGTGCCATGGCCACACAGAGGCCTGGGGGTGGCCCTCCTTGGTATGAGGCATGTCCTGTGACACCCCCATGCCTTGTGGCATCGATTCGTTCCTGTCTGCGCCCAAATGTGACCTTGTCACCCCCACCCCCTTCCCCTCCCCCGCCGATCTCCCTGAGGCCGTCTTACCTGCTGCCTTCTGCACAGGGCCAGGGTATTGACATTTCTGTTCTGTTCACCCTACCAGGCCCCTCAGGTGCTCAGATGCTCACATAAACGACTGGCACCAGTAAGCAGTGTGACCTCAGCAGGTGCCACTGGGTCCGTTTGCCCTGGCTCTGCAGAAGGCCAGACCAAGCGCTGTACCCTCTCAGCCCTCCCTGCTTGAAGTGAGGAGGCAGTTTGTACCCCCGGGGGCTTCGCCAGCACACCAGCCGGGCACACGCCATGGCCCCAGGCACTGGGCTCACTGGCCGCCACGGCTCGCTGGGCTTGGGCTCCATCTCAGGGAGCCCCTGCGGGCTGCTCCTGGTTAGTCCAGGATCGTTTCCTTCTCTCTTGGCGCAGGTGGATGGCATCCTGAAAACGGTGCTTCGGGACGAGATCATTGCCTGGCACAAAAAGACACAGGAGGACACCTCTTCTCCTCTGTCGGCCGCTGGGCAGCCTGAGAACATGGACAGCCAGCAGCTGGTCTCCTTGGTGCAGAAGGCTGTCACCGCCATCATGACCCGCCTGCACAACCTGGCCCAGTTTGAGGGCGGGGAGAGCAAAGTGAACACCCTGGTGGCTGCCGCCAACAGCCTGGACAATCTGTGCCGCATGGACCCCGCCTGGCACCCGTGGCTGTGAGCGCGGCCGCCCCGCTGCCCAGAATGTGAAGCACGCCTTGGGCCCTGCGCCCGCCAACCGCCAGGACTCCCCCCACCCCTGCCTCGTCACCACGGTCACCGAGGCCCTGACAGCGTGAGCGATCGCGGTACGCACAGTTCTGGGGGGCTGCCCTGCCACAGCGGTGCAGCAGAACAACTCAGCTTTTAAAATCCCTCGTAGAAGCCAGGACTCCCCGGTCTGGAATTTCTTCGTCGGTCTGGAATTTCTTCGTGAATTCTTTTTTATCGTATTCCTCCCTCCGTGTGAATGTACAGATGGAACCATAGGAGATGATTCTGTGCTGCCGGTTTTTACTCCGATGACCCCTCACAGGAGCCTCATGCTTTTGTACAGACCTTTGTAACAAGTGTACAGAAAACCCACTTTGTCAGAGAAACAGGAAATTATGAACAAATCGTGCTGGTTTTTCTCTAAGCACAGACTTCTTTGCTGTATGCACCCGGCCACGGGGTCTCCCTGCGCATCGGTCATGGGTCAGCATGGCCTCGTCCCCTGCGGGGATGCTCTGCCTCCCGTGGTGGATTCAGATCCTGCCTGGAGACAAGCCCCGGGAGCCGGCAGATGAATCCGGGGCTTTTCATTGGCTGGCTCTTTGGACGCCTCCTTGACATTCACTATCATTGTACCTGGAAAAACCTTTTCCTTCCTAATTTAAAAAGAAACAGCAAGAAAAGTTTGTCCATTCACTCCAGTCTGTCCTGTTCACATTTTTATAAATATGAGCATTGAGAATGTTCTAAATTTGTACAGTGTGATTTTTTTTTTTTTAGAATAAATATTTTATAAAAGGATTTGTCTGCCTTCATGTGTGTGGAAATGCTTGTTTCCTCTGCCTGAGCATCCCTCAGCCGCTCGGAGACCGAGTCCCCTGGGCCAGCACGGTCATGCTTCAGGATGGCTTCCTGGGGATGGACCAACAGGTGACGCCTGGGAGGGGTCTCAGCCTGGAACTTCAGGGTCCAAACTCACACGCAGCGTCTTCTGTGATGGCGATGAGGCTGGTCCTGACTGCCGGCGTGAAACATGCCCGGGAATCTGGTCCCTTTGGGCTTGGTTTCCCCACGTTAGGGCTGCTGCCCAAGGACCTGTGAGCGCAGGGTGGGAGGGGGTGGGCAGGAAGGGGAAAAGAGTATTTTGATGGACACTTGGGCCCCATCTGGTAAATGAACGAGGCTAAGAGGGGCTGGAGGGGAAAAGAGTGAAAACCTGGTATAATAAACACTGGCTTATGAACAACTGTGAGGTGCTGCTGAAATTTCTGCCCATCAGTAGAAAAGTGAGAAAAATTAATGCTTCAAAGTGAGGTTTTCTTAAAGGATAATCACCCATTGTCTTTTGTTATGAAAAGTTATGCTGTTAAAATGTCCTTATGAAATGGAATGCTAGTGATGAATGATTGATATTCACTTGGTATGTCATTTTTGACAACCTAAAAAATTAATAACTATATACCAGTCTACTGATTGTGATCAGTATATTTTACTGGTCTATAAAACGAGAGTTTGGGAAATATGAGTCTAAACCAGTCGTAGTTATATGGGATTCTGTATAATAGTAAGATAGTTCTTTAGCTTATTTTTTAATTACAAAATTGATGAGTCTGAAAAAATGAACCTATGTCGTGCACACTTAAAGGATGAAAAGTCTTAAGATACCACCAAATCTAATTCAGGACTGCTTTTACTCCACCTCATGAATGTAGGGTGATAAAAATTTTTTATGTATTTTGGGATAACATGCATTATTTTTAGTGAATTATCTAGAATCACTATATTAATCTCAAATGTATCACCGTCTACTTTCAAATAACATTATTCCACTCCACTTACATCAGAACCCTACAACTGTAAACTTCCATTTCTCCCCTTCCATTCTTTGTGCTGTTGAGATTATACTATTTACTACTACGTACATTATTAACATACGTAATTTACATTATTAGCATATGTAATTAACGTATGTAATTTACTTACATATATTTGTAAGTAATCTCGATGCCCGACGGGGGGCTTGAACACACGACCACATGCTACACTGACTGAGCCAGCCAGGCGCCCCTAGACCGTACTTTCTTAACAGAGGTAGTATTGTTCCCATTACCGGGGCTGATCTGATCTTCGGAAGATGGTATATATTTGTTTTTTTGTTCTAACCATTTTTTGGCGTGTATTGTCTTAGGTTTTCTGTATGTAGGATTATGTTGGGTAGCGTTCTGCAGGTGTCTTTAGATATGATGGGTTTATAGTGTTCATCACTGATCTTCAGTCTGCTTATGCTGTGTATTATTGGAAATAGAGTATCGGAAATGTCCCACAATTACTGGAGAGCTATTTCTCCCTTTGATTCTGTCAATGTTGGCTTCATATATTTAGGAGCTCTGATGTTTGATGCATATGTTTCTAACTGTTCTGTCTTCTTGGCTAATTGACTTTTATATCATTATATGCTGCCCTTCTCTGCCTCTGAAATGTTTCCTGTCTTGAAGTCTATTGTATCTTACATCAGTATAGCTACCCCTGCTCTCCTGTCATTACTGTTTTCCATGGAAAACCCTTTTTCATCCACGTGTGTCCTTATATCTAAAGTCTCTTCTTGTAGATGGCATCCAGATGGACCCTGGTGTTTTATCCATTCTGCCAATCTTTTTATTATGGAGTTTAATTCATTTATATTCACTTTTTTATGCAATTAATCTATTTATTTTGGGGGGCAGAACAGGGAAGAGAGAGAGAGAGAATTTCAAGCAGGCTCCTGGTCTGGGGCTCAACCACTAGATTATGACCAAAGCCAATATGAAGAGTCAGATGCTATGGATGGCTCCGTTGGTTAAGTGTCTCACTCCGTTTCGGCTCAGGGCATGATCTTTCGGTTTCATAAGTTTAAGACCTGGGTCGAGCTTTGCACTGGCAGTGTGGAGCTTGCTTGGGATTATCTCCCTCTCCCTCTCTCTCTCTCTACCCCTCCCCCACTTACACTGTCTTTGTCTCTCAAATACAATTTTTCAAAAAGTTTAAATGAGTCAGATGCTTAACTGAGCTACCCAAGCACCCCTTATTTGTTTACATTTAAACTAATTACTGATTGAGGAGGACTCACTCCTGCCATTTTGTTATTTGTTTCCTATGTCTCAGAGCTTTTCTTCCTTGTCATTTCCTCCATTTGTGTCCACTTGGTGTTTTGTGTTTTTGTAGGGACATTTTGGTGCCCTTCTCATTTGCTTTTGTATATATTCTAGATATTTTCTTTGTGGTTACTATGGGAATTACAGTCAATACCTTAAAATTATAGCAGTCTCATTTGCATTGATACCAGCTTAACTTCATATACAAAAACTCTACTGTTTTATAGCCCTGCCCTCTATTTGTGTTGATGTGTCAAATTACGTCCTTATACATTGTATATTCACAAACATAGGTTTTATGCATGTGGCTTTTAAGCTGTGTAACAAATTAAAAATCAAGTTACAAAACCAAATCGCCCATTTAGGTTACAAAACCTATTTGCCCATTTAACCATTACTAGAGAACTTTATAGGTTCGTATGGCTTTGATTACTGTCTAGCATCCTTTCATTTCAACATGAAGGTCTACCTTTAGGCTGTTCCTTGTAGGGCATCTCTCGTGGTGATGAATTCCTCCAGCTTTTATTTATCTGAAAATGTTTTTAATTTCTTCCTCATTTTTTGAAGGACCGTTCTGCTGGATATGGAAATTTGGATGACAGCTTTTTTTTCTCTCTCTCTTTTAGCACTTTAATCATCCCACCCCTTCCAACCTCCATCATTCCTGCTAGGAAGTCTGCTGATCATTTTACAAAGGATTCCTCATACACAGTGAGTCATCCTTCTTTTGCTGCTTTAAAAGATCTTGTCATTGGCTTTCGACAGTTTAATTATAAACTGTTTAATTATGTGCCCCAGTATACATGTCTTTGGGTGTATCTTACTCATAGTCCTTGAGCCTCTTGGATTTATGTATCCATGTCTTTCCTCAAACTTGGGAATTTTTCAGCTGTTATTTCTTCAAATAATTGCTCCATATCTTTCTTTCTCCCCTCTCCTGGGGTTCTCATAATGCCCCTTTTGGCCCACTTGATGGTATCCTAGACATCTCTTAGCCTTCACCTTTCTTCATTCTTTTTCTTTCTCCTCTGAGTCCGTGATTTCAAATGACCTGTCTCCAAGTTCACTTGCTACATTTTTCAGCTCCAGAATTTCTGTTCATATATCATTCTCCTGATTTCCACTGGTTCTTTGTCCATTTTTCCCTTTAGCTCTTTGAGCATTTTTTTAAATTTATTTTATTTTTTTTTTTACAAATAGTTTATTGTCAAATTAGTTTCCACATAACACTCGTGTCTTTGAGCATTTTTAAAAGCATATGCTTATAAGCTGATGTCTTATAAGTCTATGTTTCTTCAGGAACCATTTCTGGATGTTTGGTTTTTTTCCTTTGTATGAACCACGTTTTCTTGTTTCTGCCTTGTGATCTTTTATTGAAAAGTGGGCATTTGAAACATGTCCCAGTTTTTATAGACTGGTTCTGTGCAAAGTAAGACTTGCTGGTCAGCACAATATGGAGGCTTAAAGGTGTCTCAGGTTTGATCTGGGCATGCATCATCCCGGGGCCCATGTGTGGGCCTAATCCCTCCTGGATGTATGGCTGCTTTTTATGCCTTAATTTCCCAGAGGCGACTGGATGGCTCAGTCATTTAAGCATCTGACTCTTGATCTCAGCTCAAGTGTTGATGTGAGGGTCATGAATTCAAGCCCTGCATTGGACACTATGTTGGACTTTGAACAACAACAAATTAATCAATGAATCAGTGAATGACTTAGCATTCCTGAGAGTGTCACCCCTGTCTTCTCGAGCCTCAGATGCCCCGTCGTGTTCCTCAGTCAGTAACCTCGTGTCCGGGGGTCTGTAGGCAGTGTTGTTGTGGGCTCCAAGGCCATGCCTGCTGCTGCTTGCTGCTTTCTCTACTCTGAGATTTGAGCTGTGCTTTTTTTTTTTTTTTTTTAATGTTTTGTTTATTCTTGAGAGAGAGAGAGACAGAGCATGAGTGGGTGAGGAGCAGAGTGAGAGAGGGTCATAGAATCCGAAGCAGGCTCCAGGCTCTGGAGCTGTCAGCACAGAGCCCAATGCAGGGTTCGAACTCACAAGCTGTGAGATCATGACCTGAGCCAAAGTCGGACGCTCAACCGACTGAGCCACCCAGGTGCCCCTGAGCTGTGCTGCTTTTGACTGAGCTCCAGGTTAGGTGACACAAAGACCAGCCCCTCAGCCTCTGACAGGCTGCTTTGCTCTCTGATTGGTAAAAACTGGGGACTGGGTACCTGGCTGCCTCTTGCCCCAAACCATGCTGTGCCACGCCAGGGAGCAAGTGGGGAAAGGGCGAGTGAAAACACCTTGAAATGTCCTATCATTTTGAATGTAGCTTTTTCTTCACTGGGCATTTGCTTGCTTGCTGTAGATCCCCAGAGCTCATAAAGGTGTTTCAGCCGGTCTCTGGTTCTTTGTCCAAGTGTCTGTGGGGGATGGGGGCCCAGGACTTTCTAGTCCTCCTCCTTGCTGATGTCACTCTTCAGGTCTTTCATTTAAATTTGTTATTTCTTATTGAGTAGTATAATTTACAAAAGTGAAAATTAAAAAATTTTTTAAACAGTTATTTTTGAGAGACAGAGACAGCATGAGTGGGGGAGGAGCTGAGAAAGAGGGAGACACAGAATCTGAAGCAGCCCCAGGCTCCAAGTTGTTGGCACAGAGCCCAACATGGGGCTCGAACTCACAAACTGTGAGATCATGACCTGAGCAGAAGTCATGAGCCACCAGGTGCCCCTAAACTAAAAAAGTTTTTTAGGAAAACTCATTTACATAAGCATACTGGTCTTAAAAACTAGACTAAATCCAATCCTTGATTCACAGAAAGGAACTCAGAGACCCTCAAGTACACTCAGTGCAGGTCCCATAGCGAGTGAGATGACACCAGCCAAAGTCTGTCCTCCTGTCCTCACATTCTGTAGAACCGGAAAGAAGGGACCTTTTATATCAGGTACAATTATAAGTCCAAATTTCCACTTGAGTACTTAGATGATCACTTGACCACGTAAGCGAAACTAAGAATATTCAACATGACTTTAGAGGAGAGAGAAGACATTGTTCTGTTTCTGGGCCAATAGAAGAGACTTGTTAGGTAGCAAAACAAAAGTATTATTTTTACACTAGCCAGATGCCAAATATGATAGAAATAAGTTTGTACTAGGATTCACATATTTATTGTTATTTAAATTTTTTTTTTCTTAATGCGTGTTAATTTTGAAAGAAAGAGAGAACACACCAGTGAGTGGGGGAGAGGCAGAGAGGGAGGGAGACACAGAATCAGAAGCAGGCTCCAGGCACAGAGCCTGATGCGGGCTTGACCTCATGAACTGTGAGATCATGACCTGATCTGAAGTCGGATGCCTAACTGAATGAGCCACCCAGGTGCCCCAAGGATTCACAGATTTATAATGCATATTTATAAATTGTCCTGAGAATTCTAGTATTATTTAAAAAAAATTTTTTTAATGTCTTATTTATTTCTGAGAGAGACAGCCTAAACAGGGGAGGGTCAGAGAGAGAGACACAGAATCTGAAGCAGGCTCCAGGCTCTGAGCTAGCTGTCAGCACAGAGCCCAACGCAGGGCTCGAACCCATGAACCATGAGATCATGACCTGAGCTGAAGCCGGATGCTTAACCAACTGAGCCACCCAGGCGCCCCCTGAGAATTCTAGTATTATGACACTATCTTGAGCTACTGTGGAATCATATAAATAACAGTGATAAAACCAAAAGAGGAAAATGGTCAAAATTGCCTTAGAAATTATTGCTTTAGTTATAGATTATTTTAACAGACTTAGTAACAATAAAAATTCTGTATTAACACTACCCTCAGATGGAATGAAGTGGAATCATTTAACTTGTAAGATTCACATTTAAATAGTCTTATTATTAATCATTATTCTAAGAAAAATTTTATCAAGATTCTAATTTGAACCACTATGTAATTTCTGAAGTAAAAGCCAGGAAGCTAAAAGAGGGAAAAACTCACAACAACTTGAGTGCAGAGATAAAGCTACCTAGGTAACCATCCAGTTGCTGTGTTAGAAGGCAGATCACCGCCTTGGACCGTGTGGTCAGAGGGAGAATCCAGCACCTGATGTAGACATTTCTGTTGTCCGTGGAGTCTGTGTTCAGCCCATAGAGATCACTGGAGGCAAAAGTCCCTGGAGGGCAGGGTCCTCGTTTTCCTGAACGAAGGGAAGGACAGGTGTTCTTGGGCTCGGTCCCTGGGACCCCTTGTTCCTGGGTAACATCTGAGTCGGAGGAGAAGACCGGCATCTCAGCCAGCAGTTCTGAGCAGGTGAGTCACACTGGGCGCCTGTACCTCTACAACTGCATGTTCTTCCTCCTTCCTGAGGAGTCTGGTTCCAGAGGATTCCCTGCTGGGCCTCCTGGGCCCCTGCCAGATGCTTGGCCAGAAACATTAGAGAAATATGTTAGTCTTTTAATTCCTTCTGAGTAACTTTTGTCTGAAGTCCACCTCATCTTTTTGTAAATTACTGTATTTCCCTCATGGGAAATGAGCTGGCCTTGAGAAAGGCCATTGAGGATTTCTGATGTTTCCGGAAGATTTTTGGTCTCTTGACCAGGTTCCAGCTCGTCACATGGGTGTCTGATCTTTTAAATTGCTGCAGAAAGATTCTCCTTTCTGTTTACCCAGGGAATTCATTCTTGATTAAATGTTCACTGGAGATTCATTTCTTTATGCAGTTTCTGCTGGAACTTCCACCTTTTATTTCCTATGACTTTCTTATTTTAGAGAATCATAAAATGGAAAGTTTTGTTTTTAATTTTTTTTGTTTATTTTTGAAAGAGAGACGGAGAGAGTCAGAGACAGAGTGTGAGCAGGAGGGGCAGAGAGAGAAGGAGACACAGAATCTGAAGCAGGCTCCACACTCTGAGCTGTCAGCACAGAGCCTGATATGGGGCTCGAACCCACCAACTGTGAGATTATGACCTCAGCCGAAGTCAGATGCTTAACTGACTGAGCCACCCAGGCGCCCCAAAAATGGGAAGTTTTTAACATCCAGGTTCTATGCCCAGCACAAGCTTTCTTAGTTATGTGATCATGAGTTAATGTAAGTTCTTTGACTTCAGAATTAGAACCTGGTTCCTCTAGAGCTGCAGTAATGACTCGAACTACACCAACCCCATCAGGGAAACGCCAAGCCTTTTTTGAATATTTAAATATTTATTGATACATTTTTAAATGATCGTAAACTTTTTTATGGAAGTTTATGAATTTTCATTTTTCCCAATTTTATTGAGACACGATTGACACAGAACATGGTATTCGTTCAAGGTGTACAACACAATGATTTGATATATGTGCCCATCCCTGGTGTTTTGGTGACGGCAGTGAAACATTCTCTGGGGATTTAAAAAACGTTTTTAAACTTTATTTTTGAGAGAGAGCCTAAGCGAGGGGAGGGGGAGGGGGGAGAGAGAGAGAATCCCAGCCCAAGGGCTCAGGACATGTGTGTCTTACCACATGAGCCCGTGAGCCACCAGCCGGGCCAGCACCCTTCCTTCCCTGCATTGTTCTGGGACCCGAGGCTTCACCTTCACCGCCCTGCAGGGTGCACAGAAGTCTCCTCCTCATGGGTCCCTCCTGGTTTGGGTCTGGCCGGCTTTGAATTGGGAGGCTTGTGGGAGGGATCCCAGGGGGTCCCACACAAGTGACTTGAATTATTGCACTACCGGCCCCTTAAAAGCCAGAGAGGGATGTTCCGTGTTCATGTTTCAGGAACTTAAAGTCTGGCTGTAAGCAAGGAAACCTGATTTTGAGCCCATCCCGCAAGTCCTTGAGGATGCTGATGTCACAATGGGGCTTCTGGGGGGCTGAGTGCTCCTGGGGTGGGAGGGAGCTGGGACATCAGCTCCGTGCATGTTCCCTGAGAGGCAGCTGAGTCCCCCCTAGGCTGAGCCGCCAGACTGGCCCTCACAGGCTGGCCCTGAGCAGCTCGCTGGAGTCTGCCCCCCATCCCTCCAGCTCCTGTGGGAACTGCAGTGACATTTTCACCAGCATCTCTGAGGCCACCACATGGTGAGTGGAAGACGGGGCAAAAGAAAGAGGGCAGAGCCCAGTTCGAGGGACACTGGGGTGGTCTTGGGGAGGTGCAGGTGCTTGGACAGGCCTGCGTCTGGCCCACCCCTGCACCCAGGCCTCCCCCGGCTCAGAGGATGCCCAGTGCCCAGCGTGCAGCAGCTGTGGGAATGGGCTGGGGTGGAGTCAGCTGCTGGGCGCACAGAAGGACCTGGGGCAGGGACGGGGTGGGGGTGGGCAGCTGATGGTGTGAGTGGTGTCTGGGGCAGGTGCACAGCCCTGTACAGAAAATGAAAGAATGGGGGTGGGGGACTTCTCGACTATACACAAGCACAGAGGCTTCCCCAGGTCACCCGGCACTGCCCCTCTGTTCAGGGCTTGAGGCCGTCTGGATCCAGGTTTCCAGCTCTTGTGTGAAGACCAGGAGGAACAGGGCAGATGCCTCTCGGGGGTCCCTCCTGACAGGCTGTGGCTGCAGGTGTGAGTTGGGGGAGGAGGGCTTCCTCTGTTTCACTAAGCAAACAACTTGACTTTTACGTCCGTAAGCACTCACTCGCCACCACCCAGACCCAGGGGCTGGGGCCCAGAGGCCTCCTTCAGGCCCCTCGTGGGCATCACAGTCCTCAGAAGGACTCTTCTGACACAGTGTCACCTTGTCTGATTCCTTTGTCAACGTTTTTGAGAATCCTCTGTGTTGCCCTGAACTGAGTAATCCCCCCAGCATCACACGGTTATGAACTGGAGCAGGACTCAAACTCCAGACTCCCCCCAACCCCTCCTAATCCTGCCGTCTCCTGGGAGGTCACAGCCAGAGCTGCGGCTTTGTCCAGAGCCCCAGACGATGGTGGGAGACTCTGGTTCTCATCTGGCACACCTGCCCGGCACACTGGGCAGCAGGAGCCCTCTCCAGAGCTCCTGCCTCTATTCCTGGGGAGCTGACTGCTGTTTTTTCTGGCAGAGGCTGCCCAGGTTCCCAGGACGGCTCCTAGCCAGATGGGGAAAAACAGCAGCCTGCCATCTGGTGCCCAAGGTACGTGAGGGGAGCATGATGCAGAAAGGTAAGACAGTCACGTGGAAAGCGTTGTGTCACATGAACATTAGAACAGAACAGTACGATCCGTTACAACAGAGCGTGTCCATGTGGCACATATTTAAATGGTGCAGTACCCCTGGGATGAACATGCTGTTTTCCAACTTTACATGAGTAAACTGAGGCACAGGGTAGGTAACATGTTCAAGGTCAAATTACAAAGCAGGATTCAATCCCAGGTCCTGCCATTCTGCCTCTTGAGGGCATTTTGTATAATATTTATCCATCTGTTTCTGACCATCAGATAAGACAAGTGAGCTGTTATGTGACCAAAAGTAAGAATATCAGGGGTGCCTGGGTGGCTTAGGCATCCAATTTTTTATCTCAGCTCAGGTCTTGATCTCAGGGTCTTGAGTTTAAGCCCCAGCATTGGGCTCCATGCTGGGCGTGGAGCCTACTTAAAAAAAAAAAAAAAAAAGTATCCATAGATATAGAAGTTATAAAAAGGAACCAAAAGAAAATTCTAGCACTGCAAAGTGCAATAACTGAAATGAAAAATCCCCTAGGGAAGTACAAAAACATCTAAGGAGGGGCCCCTGGGTGGCTCAGTCGGATAAACGTCCAACATCAGCTCAGGTCATGATCTCACAGTTTGTGGGTTCGAGCCCCATGTAGAGCTCAGTGCTGACAGCCAACTCAGAACCTGGAGCCTGTTTCAGATTCTGTGTGTGTGTCTCTCTCTCAGAAATAACTAAAAAAAATTTTAAAAAAGCACATCTAAGGAAGAAGAAAGAATCAATGAACTTAGGACAATTGAAATTGAGAAAAAAAAAAATAAATGTGCATAGAGCCAGAGTCCTGTGGGACCCCATTAAATAGAAAAACCTACATTGTGGGAATCCCAAAACAACAGAGTGAGAACGCCAAAAGAATAGTTGAAGAAACAATGAGCAAAAACTTATCAATTTGATGAAAGATATGAATCTACTGGGGCGCCCGGGTGGCTTAGTCGGTTGAGCGTCCGACTTTCGCTTAGGTCATGATCTCGCGGTTCGTGGGTTCGAGCCCCGCGTCGGGCTCTGTGCTGACTGCTGGCTCAGAGCCTGGAGCCTGTTTCAGTCTGTGACTCCCTCTCTGACCCTCCCCTGCTCATGCTGTCTCTCTCTCTCCTAGAAATAAATAATAAAACATTTAAAAAAAAAAAAAAGATATGAATCTACAACTAAAAGAAACTGGATAAACTCCGGACAGAATACATTCAAGGACACACCAAAGAATCTTCAAAGCAGCAAGAGAGGTAACTTCTCTCGTACAAGGGATCAGAAGATGAGCCGATTTCTCATCAGACTTTGAAGGTCAAGAAAGCAGAGGGTCAATTTATTCAAATTGATGAAGTGCCAGAATTCTATATCCAGCAAAATTGCTCTTCAAAAGTGAGGGAGTTTATTACCAACAGAACTGCTTTCCAAACAAGGCTAAAGGAAGTCCTTCCATTTGAGATGAAAGAATGCTCGCTAGACAGTAACTCAAAACTGTAAGAAATCACACTCTCCAGTAAAAATAAATACATGGGCTAGTATTAAAATTATTATTAAAAGCTAGTATTATTATAATTGTGGTTTATAAGCCTACTTAATTTCTACAGAATTTAAAAGGCACGTGTTATGAAACCTAACTGTATAAAGATGTAATTTGTGACATCAATAACAGAAGAGGGAGATGGAGCTGTTCAGGATCAGAGAGTTTTGTATGCTATTTAAATTGGCATAAATTAGGTTGTTGTAACATTAGGATGTTAAGTGTAATCCCTGTGGTAACCACAAAGAAAACATCTATAGATTATACACAAAAGGAAATAAGAGAAACAAAAGGTTACTATAAAAAAATCAAATACAAAAGGCAGCAGTGGAGGAAGTGAGGGACAAAAAAAGCTGTAAGGCACATAAAAAAATAAAATGGAAGAAACAAGTCTTTTCTTATGAGTAAGTAAATGTAAATGTATTAAAATCTCTAATCAAAAAGCAGAGATTGAAGATGGCCAAGTAGGAAACGCCAGGCCTGTGCTAACCCCATGGAAACAATGAAAATAAATACATAAAAGGACCTACAGACTAAAATAACTTTACGGGACTCTGAAAATCAGTCAAAACTCTACAGCAACCAGGTGAAGTAAGCTCAAAGCCAGCAGTAGGAAGGAAACAATATTACAGTAGAGATAAAAAAAAAATGGAGAACAGAAAAATAGAGAAAGCCAATAAAGCCAAGAGTTGGTTCTTCAAAAAAAAATCGACATAATGGCAACCTTTAGCTAGATGCCTGTGTGGGGGCAAGGAGACATGGACTCAACGACACAAGAGGGCAGCTTACTGCAAATTTACAGAAATAAGGGTCATAACAGAGTTCCATGAGTAACTGTATGCCAACAAAATGGATAACCTAGATGACATGGACAAATTTCTAGGAACACACAACCTACTGGGACTGAATCATGAAGACATATAAAGTCTGGATAGACCTTTAACTAGTAAAGAGCTTGAATCAGTAATCAAATACCTCTTAAAAGAAAAGGCCAGGACCCAATGGCCTCATCAGTGAATTCTACTGAACGTTTAAGGAATTAACCCCAATCCTCCTCAGACTCTTCCAAAAAGAGGAGGGAATGTCTTCTAATTCATTCTAGAAGGCCAGCATCACCATGATCCCAAAGCTAGATGTGAAGACACTACAAGCACACTATCAGTCAGTATCCCTCCTGAATATGGAATCCCCAACAAACCATAAGAAGTTGAATCCGACAACAGAATAAGAGGCTTATTCACATCATGACAAAGGAGGATTCCTGGGATGCAAGGATCACTCCGTATACAGAAATCAATCGATTTAACATGCCATATTAACTGAACAAAAGGGAAAATACTCTCGATTGATACAGCAAAATCATTTGACAAAATTCAATACCTTTTTATGATAAAAGCACTCAACAAACCACCAATACTAGGAACATACCTCAACACAATGAAAACCATATACAAAAAATCCCACAGCTAACGTAATACTCAAAGGTGAAAGACTGACAGCTGTTCCTCTAAGGTCAAGAACAAGACCAGATGTCCACTCATACCACTTGTATTCAAGATGCTACTAGAAGTCCTAGCCAGAGCAGTTACGCAAGGAAAAGAAAAGGTGTCCAAATTAGTAAGAAATAAACTGTGTGCAAACAATACAGTCTTATATGTAGACAACATTAAGATTACACGCACATCATTCGAATAAATGAAACCGGCAAAGTTGAAGCCTATATACAGGCAACACACCAAAATCAGCTGTTTCTAGACACTAAACAATGAACAATCTGGAAAGAAAATTAATAATTCCATTTAAAATGGTATTAAGTAAGAATACAGTACTTAGGAATAAACTTAACTTAACCAAGGAGGCTAAAGACTCATACAATGAAAACTGCAGAGCACTGCTGAAAGAAATCCAAGACCACACAGATCCTAGTCTGTGCAGTCTTCTCTGGGCACCATGGCTGGGTCAACACAGAAAATTAACTATCATAGCAGGTGTCCATCCAGTAAGTGGAAAAACAATGTGGTACAGTCCTAGAAGGGCACGCCATTCAACCATGAAAAGGAGTGAAATTTTGATAGATGCTGCAACATGGGTGGACCTTGAAGATGCAATGCTAAATGATAGAAGAAAGACACTTATCTTATTAGAAAGACTAATATTTTACGATTCCACTTATGTGAAGTACCTAGAATAGGCAGGCTCATAGAGACCAAGTAGAATAGATATTATAAGGGGTCAGAGGTCCAGAGTTTTGGTTTGGGAGCATGAAAAGATCTGGGTAGACGGCAGTGATACTGAACAATGTTGTGAAATGTTTTAATGCCACAGAGGGAGACCTTTACCAATGGGTACATTGACAGATATCACGCATATCTCACCACAATAAAAATATCTAAAAAAGAAAAAGAAAAACACAAGCAAACCAACAAACCCAACCAGCGGGTGAGGAACCGGTCAGCAGATTCCAAAATTTCTCAATCCTGCAAGTTTTTGCTTGATACAGCACTTTCAACTGCCTGCCATGTTTTTTCAGTTCCTTCTATATGATTCTAAAGTTTGTCCTTTTTCCCTAGAAGGTCCTTCCTTGTATTTCAAACCATTGACTTTTTTTGTGGGATTGGAGCTGGAAAAAAAAGGATCTCATCCCCACACCAAAGTATCAGACGCCAAAAAATGTAAAGTTGTGAGTTTATTGCATATGTAACAAAATGAACCTGACCTCCTGGGTCCAGCCTGCGGTACAATCGCTGTTTGTTTTGTGTTTCCAGCTGGTTCCATAACCACATTAAATAGAACTAGTATTTCTTTAAATACTTCTGATTTTGACATAAAACAGAACATTAGTGTACAATTTTCACAAAATAAATCAGCAATAAAAACAGTGGGAAGAATAACAAGGATAGCAGCAATACTTAAAAACAAGACATTACAAAATAAATTAAAAAATACATTATAAAGTGGTTGAGAAACAAAAATAAACCAATTTTAAAAATTCATACTATCTTTCGGGAAGGCTGCCATGTGGCACGCGCCTGGCTGTGGACGGGGCTGGGGGGACGGGGCATTTTCTCTGCGGAAGGCCATTCCGACAGCTCGGGTTGGAGGACCCCCCCCTCACCTGGATTGGGACCACGTGGCCAAGCAAGCTCAGGGAGCACAGGCCTCCCGGCAGGCAGACTCTCCCCTAGGGAGAGAGCTATCCTGACTGCACAACCCCCCCCCCCCCCGCCCCCGCCAAGCAGCCCATTTGTTTTTCCTTCCTACAGCAAGGGCAGAGCGGCGGTTTGCTACATCCCTGAGCGTCGGCTGATGACCGCTGGTGAGGGCAAGCCTGCAAGATGGGCCCCTGAAGCATCTGGGCCAACAGGTGAGAGGGGGCGGTGGGGGGCGTGGGGAACTACCGAGTGCCACAAACGAGAGCTCGTGGGAACAGGGTCCACACGGACCCAGAGTGGAGTGATCCAGAGACTTTGCCCACTGTCTGCCACACTACTCTTCATGTGGTTCAAAAGGCCCAATCCATGGTTGGTAGTTAAGGTTCTAGAAGTGCAGTGCCACTGATGGGCCCGTCTGGCAAGAGTGACCAGGGCTCTGGAAAGTTCTGCTCTTTTGGGCTCCACTGTAACACACAGCTGATGAGGGTAGCTGGTGAGGGAGGAAAGCAGAGAGCCACGCCTTCCAGGCGGGGAACTCGTGCTGGGCCAGCACCTGCCACGTGGGCAGCATGGGTTCTAAGGACTGTTCTTGTTCCTCCCAACAGCAGGAGCATCATCTTACAGGAGCCAAAGGCCACAGTCCTGCTGGACCCTCGTCTCCTTGCTCCTTCCTGCAGGTCTGGGCCAAACCACGGGAACAATCCGTGCTGCTCTCCCCTCAGCCAGGGTGTGCCTTGGCTCTTCTGTGAAGGTCTCCTCCTCACACCGGAGGGTTGAGGTACACCTTCGAGCGGAGGCCTGTGTGGGGGTAGGGCCCTAGCTGACATTTCCTCACTCTTCCAGAGGAAGGTTACGAGGGAGGACCAGAATCACGGAGAGCCTGCTTCTAGAAATGCCCTCAGAAGGATCATGGTAAACGAGACACAGGGTGAGCCTGACTTGGGCAAGGCAGAACTTCTGACAGTCCAAGCCCATGATATGGCCCAGACTTCCTGAACGGATTTCATTTCCCCTCTGCAGCCAGGCCCACTTGACACCCTCTCTACCCTGGCACCTCCAGGGGTGGCCCAGACGTGCGCTCGCTGTCGTAGCTCCTGGAACCCACAGCTGGCAGCCCATGGCCCACCGGACCAGGCAGACTTCTTGTTCCGAGGGAGTGTCTATCTCCCAAGGGTCCCCGAGCTCCCCCGCAGCAGCCACAGAATGCTTCGGGGCAAGCCCAAGAGCCACGGCAAGACGCCCAGGGGCGAGCTCGCCTCCAAACCCACCTCGCTCCAAAGGGATCAGTAACAAAAGGGATAAGTCATCCGAAAGCTCCTTCCAAACCCATCTCAGACACACGGCTGGATCCCAACGCCGACCTCCGAAACCAACGGCAGACATTCAACAGTGAAATGTCTTCCTGATGAATCATCCCG
This sequence comes from Proteles cristata cristata, assembly GCA_017311185.1. Classification (NCBI taxonomy): domain Eukaryota; kingdom Metazoa; phylum Chordata; class Mammalia; order Carnivora; family Hyaenidae; genus Proteles; species Proteles cristata. The sequence goes on from JAESUZ010000027.1 coordinate 2,672,365, forward strand.
CGCTTACACCCCCCCCAAACAAAAACAACAAAAAACCAAACCGGATGATTTGCTGCTGCCGCCGCCGCCGCCGCCGCCGCCCTTCATGGAAGTTTATCGCAAACCAAACCACCTTGTTCAAATACTGCTTGAACTTTTGTGCAGATTGGAAAATGGTGTTAGAAACTCAGGATCCAGTCTTTGGCCTTGCTCCTCACGTGAGCACGTCTGGGCAAGGCAACGGGGCAGTGATTGTTAGCGCCCCCACCCAACACTCGGGGAGTGAGCAGAATGAGCCAGGGGGGAAGGGCCCCCTCCACCGTCAGGTTTGCATTCACGCCCTACTTTCCTTAAAACAGTCCCTCAGGGTGGATCTAAGTCAGTGAGGTTGCCAGTTCCCCCTCTCCCTTTGAGGTTACTTTGCATCAAGCCAGCAGCTACAACAGAATTCTGTTAGTTCAGCTCTTAGCAACTTTTCCGCACAACACTTGGTTAGTATTCAAGGGACCCAGCAGACCCTCTTCTACATCCGGTGGGGGGGGCTGCAGCCCAGGACTGGCGACATGGATCTGAGGCTGGTTTGGTGTGTTCTTCTATAAGCTGTTATGTGGTTTTTCACTGGAAAAATATCTCAAACTAGATAGATAATGTGGCAAAAGGGACTTTTAAAAGGAAAGATCATTTTTCTCTATGCAAAAAAAATTTTTTCAGCCAGGATGCCCTGAAAAATACCCCAGGCCTCCAGCAAAAGCTGCCCCAGTTCCTTTACTTTTCCAAAAGGGAAGCATACTTTGGATGCAGGCTTTCAGCTGGGGTGGAATTCCAACGGACAATACGGTTATTTTTCAGTTAGAGATTCATCTGCTTCCCAGAGCAGGCTGCAAGGATGTGACTGGAATTTGAGCTGCTGAACTTGAAAAGGGGCCTCAGGACTGTTTGGAGACAGAAGAGCTACCAGTTACAAACCCTCAGTAAGCGAAGCTCAGTTCCAGAACTTGTGAGTTGATCCTCCTATAAAGGCCACAGGGCAGTGAGCCTATCACTGACCACGGGGGTTACAGTTGCTGCAGGGTATCCCGTGTGACCGAAGCCAAATGCTAAACCTGGCCGCATTTTATTGGATGGGCGATGGAAGGGGGTGGGGTCACTGTCAGAAAGGAGGAAAATATGGGTGGGAGCCGCCAGCCAAAGTCCCCCCAGCCCCCTTGCTCCCCCAATGAAAAGGAGGGGCGAAAACCTTTTCCCTCGGGTCATCTAGGCTTCCCGGGCCTCAGCCAGCTTCGCAGGAGGCGCACGGAAAGCTTGCTTTGGGTCTGGCGGTCGTGAGCTAGAATCTGTTGCCTTTGGTTGCCCTCTTCACTCCACGGCAAAGCCACAGGTCTCCTCCACGGCTGTCAGCAGCTTCTCATAGAGCTTCTCGTAAGACTCATAAGGTGGGATGTCAATCCGATTAAAGCTGGAAGAGAGGACAAGAGTGACAGTCACTGCTGGGGGGCGGGGGGGGGGGTCTGGACCTAGGCCCTGCGTCAAGGACAAGGGCAGGCAGGAACAGAGGATTCGCGGCCAAGAGCTGGCAGCTCGTGCATATATAGGCGGATGGGGCCGAGAGGAGAGGAAAGCATCTCATCGCCTCCTTGGGGTGAGGGGTAGAGGCAGTTTTCCACTCCCCTCTGGTGCTTTTCTGCTTCGAAAGCAAAGATTTTTCATAGAACACAGAGCAAAATAAATCCTAAGATCTTGAAAACCAAAATTAAACCAATGACTATTTCCTGGTTATATCAGGACAAAGCTCTCCATGTGTTGTGGTGGCTGTCCTTAGAAGAAATTATTTCTCACTACCACAAATACCACCTTTGCACATGGACCACAGTAATCCAGACTGGCCGACTGTCAGATCACCCCTAATAATCCACTGCACATCCATCTAATCCTTCGTGACTTGACCTGAGACCATATAGGACAGTCTGCAGAAATGGGATATTTCCTACAGAAACAAACTATAGCTCAAAACCACTAAGATGTCAAATCCCTGACAGGAGGAGATGAATCAACATTTCCCTGGGGAAATTCATTTCTAGTGTTGTATTTAAAAAAAAAAAAAAAAAAAAAGACACCCTGGAAGAAGGGTATTCTCTTCTAACAAGTCAAAAAATACAAAAATCTGACCGATAAAGTGACCTACTGAATTACTAGCTCTGAAGCAGTTAAGGATGGGTTTTGTCAAGAAAGAATTGGGCTAAATGGTGTGATAGTTTTGGGGAGGATCTTTAGCATCCGAGGACAGTTCTCACATCCATTTTACTCAAAGCATCCAACTCTGAAAGGGCAGAGTCAGGGAAGGAAAGCGGCTGCTGTGGGTCGACGCAGCGCTGTGTCTGTAACAGCCACTCTGAGCCTGGCGCCACGGCCTCACTAGGGCCTCGGGCTATGTTAGCACTTGAACCCACACCCCTGGGTTCCTAATCAGGAAGCTTCTGTTGCAGGGTGACGCATCTCAATGGCAAGGAACTGGTTTTTGTGAACTACACATAGTTCAATACGTGGTTTCTGAGACAAAGCATATTTAAGTGACTTGACTTTTAAACCACAAGGAAAAATAATCTGCTATAGATATTATTGAAGTTAAAATTTAGGAAGGTTAAAAATTTTTCAAAATTCATCCATCACAAAGTTCCAAGAAGGAAAATGAGGAAGTGAAGACCGGGAACTCCGGATTGAAAATGACAACTCTCCCCATGGCGAGGCACGTGTGTGCACACGCACATGTGTGCACTGGCACGGCCCCGCGAAGGCAAGGCTGGAGCTGCCAGCGCCGTCAGTCACATCTCATGACAAAACTGGTTTCATGAAAGAGACTTTGATAACTCTCATGTGACACACTGCCAAGTGCTCGTCCCGTCTGACTGGTGTCACGGCCAGTTGTCCTGGGGCACAGGTAAAAGGAAGCACAGGGAGTCATGTGAGGGATGGCAGGCCCCAGAGACAGGCTCCCGGTGATGCCACAGCATGGTCCTTACCAGGTATGGGCCTTCGGCAGGTTGTCCGTGTTGGCGTCGATCAGGTGGATGGTGAAGAGCCGGGGCCCTGCCGCGCCTGTAGAACCTTACGAGACAACATTCTAGTTAATGCACTTCAGAGGCGGGGCCCGGGCCCCACTGCCAACCACGCCCTCAGCCCAATGCCTGGTCGGTCGTCCTGCCGTATGGTCATGGGCTTCACACAGCGGCATAGCCTCTACCTGAGTTAGGACACACTGACCATCCAGCGACCTATCCCAGCTATTCTAGAAAACAGCAGGGGCAGAGAACCGTGAGAGCTCTCCTCCTGGACCCCAGCCAAGAGCCCACTCAAGTGGGGGTATTTGAAGGGAAAAATCCTTAAACCACCAGTGATGGTTTTTCTTTTTTTTTTTTAACAGAATTTTCAGGCAGCGGGCTCACCACTGGCAGAGGACAGCAGGGTTATAACAAAAGCAAGATACAGAGTCATGAATCCCCCAGGTGCAGGTGAGGTGGGAAAAGAAAAAGAAACAAACACCTAGGACAACAGCCCAGGGGATGGAAGTAGCTTCCCTCACTCAGAGAGGTCCTTAAAATCTGGAAAGGTCTACACAGAATGTTCTCTACATGAAATATACCTGTAATCACTAGTAATATGCAAAGCTCCATCTACTGCATTTTAATATACTAACATTCTTCACCTTTTTCCTTCCAACTCTCAGGATTATCAAATATCTGGATATCAGATTTTCTATCAGTGTCAGAAAGGACGAGGGAGGGGATGGGTACCTACAGTAGACAGTGGAGCCTCTCGGGCAGTGCATTTGCTTAGAGGAGGAAACCGAGGCCCAGGGAGGACCCCTGGAGCTAATGACCGATAAGGCAGCAGGTGCTCAGGCCGGGCCGCTCTCTCCTGCACCTCAGGGCTGCAGTGAGCCGGCTACTACCCGAAGACACGGAATGAACGTATGGTGCGCTTTAAAACTTCTCATTTCTTTCCCCAAAGCCTTGTTGCTATTTGTACCCTCCCGCTGCCCACCAATTCCATAGGGACAGGGGAGGCACCGGGTCCACGGGGCCCTTCCTCACCAAGGTCTTTCCCAACCCAGCCCCGAGCAGGCCCCAGGCTGGCCAGCCCATGCCTCCCAGGTGACATTCCGCCTGCTGGGCATGTCCCTACAGGGACACTGGGAAAGGTGGGTTTGACAGGAAGCTAGCCTTTGTTTTGCTGAGATTCTCTCCCCTTTGTGTTTACAGATTTGTTCTTTCAGCTTGGGCAGAGGCTAGCACCCCTGGGGCACTGGGGGCCTGGAGCACCGGGGCCAGCAGAGAGACCAGCAACAAGAGGCCCTCCGGGAGCGAGTGCGGCCACCTCCGCCAGGTGAGCGCCTCCACGGTGCCGAGTGTTCATTATAAAAAACACAGGGCGCCCCACTTCCTAGTAGATGTTTCAGGAAAACACCACCACCGCGGTCCAGCTCTTCCTGCAGTGGCCTGGTGGGGGACGTGCCTGGCGGAGACGTGTGGGGCCAGGAGCCCCGCCTCCACATCAGTCACCTTGCAAAGCCTTGAAGCCTTGGAGAGGGACCCGAGTGGAGCCAGTCACGAACTGCAGCAGCCTGGCCCTCCTCTCCTCATCGAAGGTCTCCACGGCCTGCCAGAACCACCTGACAACGTTGCTGTCGGCCACACAGTGCTTCAGCCGAGTGTTGGACTTCCAGTCGCTCACGTCTATCTTATCCAGGCCGCCTATGATCAGCTGCGAAGGCATTTGGAGGCAAGTTATTTCTCAGATGCACACACCGGGTCACGGCGGGCCTCCCAGGTTCCCGGTCTACGCAAGGAGGGAATTCGTGGCGTCCCAAGAAACCAGCCACAGACTTAGATGCGTGGAGAGGGAAACAGGCCCACGCTCCCAACAGTGCATTTTCTTACAACCAGGTCTGCGTTTCATGGTTTTGCGCCTCATCGGCGAGGAGTCAGCACGAAAGGCCCAACCAGCGAGGCTGGACGGGCTGCCTGGAAGGCTGACTGGGGGACCCCGGGGGCTGTCACAGCAGAGCTGGATGCGGAGTGGTGTGCGAGTGTCTGTACAGGGTGGGAGGCCCGCTCCGGGCTGCTCCCCACCCGCCCTGCCCGGGAGGCGCCTCGCTGAGGCAAAACGACAAGGATTTCAAAGCCCTGAGCCGTTGGGCACCGGGGTGGGTAAGAGATGAATGGGTCTCTCTGTTCACGCACACGAAGTGTGAGGAGGGAAGACAATCACTCTTTTTTCTGAGTCTAATAATAGCCAGAGCAGAGACACAGGCTGACGTGGTGGGAATCTGCTTATACACAAGAGAATTCCCTCAGTCCAAGGTGAATACATGGGAAGGCTTTGAAAACCTCTACGGCTAGAGCTCCTGAAAATGAGGATAAGCCACAGGAGACCCTGAACAATGGCCAGAGAATGATCTGGACTTGTTGTCACCAAGCAGACATCTGGCCGTGTCATAAACAGGCTGAGACGCCCTCGACTCCCCACTCGTGCTAGGCCTAGTCTGGAGCCCCGACAAGCCCCCGGCCTTGCTGGGGATAGGCAAGCCTCGTTCTGCAGCCAGGCTGTCACTCAGGAGAACATCGGCCTCATTTGTACCCTTTAATGCCAACTTAGCTTGGCCCGGTGAGCACATACCTCTAGTTCCTTCTGGTCAAACGGTTTCAGTAAGTGTTGGGGAATGAGTTCATTAAACCCTTTCTGAAGAGCTAAGAACTGGGCTTCAATCCCCCTCATGAACCTCCAATTTACATACAACCTAAAAAACAAATTCACAAGTTGGAGGCAATACCAAGTATTTCACACACAAAACAATGTTTTCTCTAAATCTGCTGAACCTGACGCCCTGGGGCGGGGGTGGGGGGGCCCAGACAGGAGGAAACCCCCACCAGCTGGCAGTGCCTAGCCTCAGTATCAGGTTAAAAATAAGTCAGCACAGGCCCTTACACATTCTAATGCTTTGCTAAAAATAGCGGCAGAAATTAACCTGACCTGTTAGAGCAAGTGCCAGAATTTAAAAGTAGATTTGAAAATAACACAGAGGACACCGTGAGAACCACGACCCGTCTGGCAGTGTAAACACATGACACACCCGAGGCTTCCAGTTCTCCAGGGCGAGCGTCTGGTCATTGATCTGCCTTAAGAGGTAAGGCCCTGAGTGGCTCAGTTGGTTAAGCATCTGACTCTCGATTTGGGCTCAGGTCATGATCTCACAGTTTGTAGGATGGAGGCCCACGTCAGACTCTGTGCTGAGCACAGAGACTGCTTGGGATTCTCTCTCTGCCCCACCCTTGTTGTCTCTCTCTCTCAAACATTAAAGGAAAAAAAGAAAGGTGAGAAAACAGACTACTATGTTATAGACTTCCTTGAGACTGATCTCAAGGACACTTCTAGACTCCTATTCTCTCCTATGCTCACCACCTTCACACTGAGAATCGGGAGGTCACTTGCAATCCCTTCCCTAGCTTGGGGTCCGGGGTCAGCAGGCCAGCTGTGGTGGCACTGGGGGCTCCACCGTGCATAGCCCCCACCACTGAACCCGACCATTGCTGAAAGTCTGTTTTGTTCCTGGGATTCTGGCCCCCGGTGTCGGCAGGGAAGATAAGCCGCAAACAGCCAAGGAGCCTTGACAACCTAAATGTGAACCCAGCCTCGCCCGGGATGGTCCCAGGCACCTAGATGTCCTCACTGGCGACCACCAAGGTTCCCCGGAACATTACCGGACATATTCTTTCTTGTTGTCCTCTGTGACAGGAACATTGCGGCCATTGGGTTTCAGTTCATGCTGAAGAATCCTCCCGAAAGCATTGTGTTCCACACAGAAAGTGTGGTCCAACACAGGGGTGATATCATTCTCTCTGTTGAAGTTAAGACACAAGATGGATGTCAGACCTCTGCCAGCACACAGCAGTGAACAGAACCTTAGACGGAACATTCCATGAGAAAGACAGCATTTCCTGTCTGTCACCCCAGAGCTGCAGGAGGGAAAAGAGGAAAACCTCGGGCCCAGAGCCTGTGTGAGGGCAGGGACACAGGTACCGGAGGGGCTGGGAGACCCACATGTGCCAGACTCTGGGCTTCCTCATTCACTCTGTCATTCTGGGATTTTATGAGATATGGTGACTGCTTTGTAAACTGACTCTCTGGACAGAAGGATTCACAAAGAGGAAATGGAGTCAAAGGAAAAGCAACTTGCGGAAAGAACCCCCCACACACACACATAGAAAATACTCCCCCCCCCCCCCTTGAAGGCAGCCATTCCAAATGCATCCATTCAACAAAGTAGCACTTAGAAGTTCAAGTGGACTCCTCCGCCTGCCATATTTGCTGAGACACAAGCAGAATAAACGATTTCGTGCAGGATGGAGGCACTAACCCTCCCCAACTCCCATTTCCAGCTGGAGTGCCAGAAGTGAGGCTGATCAGTGTGCGGCATGCAGCTGGGTTCAGCTCCCCCGCTCGCTCTCCCCCTGCAGAGCCTGGATCTCTCCCTCCTGTGAAATCGGCTTTTTCACACGGGCCTGCAACCCTGCGGTTACCACGTGACTTGCTGACAGCTTCCAAGAGAGTTCTAGGATAATTCTAAAACAAAGCTGACTAAATATAATTTTTCTTGATACTTTCTCTTACTGTCAAATACTTTGATACAAGATATTCTGACACTAATTCTGTTTTGGGTGCTTTCCCTCTAGAGATTAACTGAAGACACCCTGGAGAGTACAAAACAAAACCCACCATCCACCTATCAGGCTTGGGGATTAATTTTGTGAGCAGACCTTAATAGTTTGAGGAAACAACAGAAGAAATTAGTCTATGAAGTGAAGCGGGCCAAACGTCATGAGGGAAGTAAGTCAACTATTTTTTTTTTTTTAATGTTTTATTTATTTCTAGGAGAGAGAGAGAGAGAGACAGCGTGAGCAGGGGAGGGTCAGAGAGAGAGGGAGTCACAGACTGAAACAGGCTCCAGGCTCTGAGCTGGCAGTCAGCACAGAGCCCGACGCGGGGCTCGAACCCACGAACCGCGAGATCATGACCTAAGCGAAAGTCGGATGCTTAACCGACTAAGCCACCCAGGCGCCCCTAAGTCAACTATTTTTTGTTAAGTCCACTTTTACTTCACACCCATCCCTCAAAAATTTTCATACATGCACACGCACACACAAAACGATTGTATTTGGCGGATGGTAAGACAGGTGGCTGTGCAGGAATTTTCCATACTGAATGGTGAGCCGGTACTTACAGAATCCACACTAAGCTCTTATGGAGTTCTGGGTCCACCGACTCCAAATCAGAGAGCTGGATGGGTTTCCCCAGTAGCTGCTTATAGAAGGGAACCGTGAAGCCCCCGTTTATGTAGTGTCCATGGAATACGGCGAGACCCATGATCCGACCCACAAAATGGAAATAAGACAGATGGTCCTGTAGGGGGCACCAGAGAACATGAATTTATTAGAAAAATGATGCGGGGGGGCCGGGGGGGGGGGATGATATGGTGTGCCTTCTCCAAGCTTCTTGAGAGACCTGTCCTATGGGCAACCACAGACTCAGTTCCTCACAGGTTGTGCTCTTGATCAAAGGCAAGAAGGCTGGTTAGGTAGTCAGAATTCAGAGCACATCTTTTGTATAGATCATCTGAACACTTTATAGGCCCTTCGTGCAAACACCCTCAGAACTGCTACGTCATTTGTGGCATTCAGCATAAAAGGAATATGCAGAACCCCTGGCTCAAAAATTATTAAGAATTTCAACACGGCAGCCACAGAGAATCAAACCAATGGGCCCTTCTAAGTGTGGGGCGCCCAGGAACCCGGACCCCCTTCTCCCCCACTGCACTACAGAGTAGGGGGCAATTCTCCCTGAGTCCCAGGAGAAAGCAGAAGAGAAGAAAATCCAAAGAAGGAAATTTAAAAAAAAGAGGAACATAGAGGAAAACAATGGACAACCCAAGTAAGGGAATCATTCTAAAACCACAGGTGTTCTGGCTCTTAACTGGGGAACCTCCCATCTCTGCTTTTCCATTATAATCAGAATTAATCAAAACCTCATTTCCATTTCCTGCTCTACCTTTCGGTGTCTATTTACCAGAGACTGCGTAAGCCCATAATGCGTGAACCAAGTACTGACATTGGACATGGAAATCCAGTTTAAAAACTTTATAGTTTGCCCTCTTTATTTATGGATACTTACAGGGTTGATAGAAGAATCCGGGTTGATCTGCAACATGTAAATGTTGTCCGTAGAATACTGGAAGAGTCCATAATACGGATTCAACATTTCGTGGCACAATAAATAGAGCCACTCCCTAGGGACAACAACGACAACCATTTTATATGTGTGAAAATGTCCAGTTTAGGTCTTACCAAAAGGACTGATTCCCTGGGTCCGAGAAGGCCACACGGCAGGATACCCAGCTCTGAGAGAAGGTGTAGTTTGGGCAAAGTAGCCTAAGGAAGTAACAACTTGTGTCCAGTCGTCTGAGAAATGCCTTTTCTGGGCCAAACTCCCATGGCGGCTCTGAAGCGGAGGAAGAATGCGGTGGGCTACAGCCCGGACCACCTGCTATGGGCAATGTTCTCAGCAGTTGACTCATCAGCCTGCCTGCACCTCAACTAAGGTTTTCTCTGCGACTGTGCAAAGATCCAGATCTCAGGTGGTGATGATGATGATGTGGTTATAGTGGACAAGAGTAGTAATGAAGAGAAGTTCTATCCTTTTACTTACAAAGACTGTGTGTGCGTGCATGCATGTATGTACACCAAACAGGAAAGATCTGTATGCAGAGCAGAGAGGAAGAGGAAGAGGATTTACATCGACACTTTGACAGCAGTTAAGCCTGAAAATCAGCATTCTGGGAGACCTTCAGTTTTCTTTGGCCTCTTGCTAGAGAGTTTTTACATTTCCAATCGGAACATGTTATTCACACTTAAGTGAGGAGAAAACATTTCGCAGACTAGGGAGACAGGGATTGAGAACGACTTTTGCCCTTCATGACTTTCTATCATGTTGATTCTTACCTTTTGCCATAAACATTTATCATTTTTAGAAGTTTAAAAAACAAGCTGAATCCATAACAAGATATATTCCATGAGTTCTGAAATCTGAATGGGATACATAAGAATAAACTATTTTTGGAATTCCTTTATATTCCAATCATTTCATTATATATTTAAAAAAAAAAAAAAAAAGCCCCAAATCAGAAACAATCCAACAAGGGCACCAGAGTGGCTCAGTCGGAAGTATCCGACTTCAACTCAGGTCAAAATCTCGTAGTTCTAGAAGTTCAAGCTCCACGTTGGGCTTTCTGCTGTCAGCGTGGAGCCCGCTTTGGATCCTCTGTCCCCCTCTGTGTGCCCCTGCCCCACTTGCGCGCATTCTCTTTCTCTCAAAAATAAATAAACATTAAAAATTTTTTAAAAAAAGAAAAGAAACAATCAAACAAAACAAGCACTCTCCACAGAATCTTTGTGATTCAGCGCCAGGATCAGGGGCGGGGGGCCCAGGACCGGGGAGAACCTTACGCAAACACCCGTGGCACTTCCACAGCCAGCCTTTTATTTTTTCTACTCAAACCTCCTTTCAAATGGATACATTTCGTTAAGACATCAGCCCTGGATCTTATTCTGGAATTTCTCACTCTGTCAAATAGAAAAGACATGGAACTGAGAGCAATCATGAAAAGGATGAGCACACGTGTAAATAATGCAAGGCAATGGTGAGACTACACAGAAAAAGATCAGACGTCAACAAGCTTATGTGCCGAACTCCAGACAACAGGAAGGAACTGGCAAAAGCCAGGAGACTCCAAATGTTATACCGTTCTTTACTAGAAAGGCAGAATTTCCCCGCTGTAAGACCTGGGCTCATCCGTAAAGTTTAGAGTTTGGGTTTGAGAAGAATCATTTTCAAAAGCTGAGGACTTGCAACTGTCTAGACAGGAAGTCATTAAAACACAAGCAAATATTCCGACCAAGTCATGCACGAGGGAGGGAGGCATATTAGGGACATTAAGGAAGTGGTGAGGGGAGAGCCAACTGTACAGGCAGAAGGGTTTTTTAACGATAAAGGAAATGGTTCAGAATCAAACACCAGGAAGTGAGTGTAGACTAATTCTCATCGGCCAGATAATGAACACGAACACACACACACACACACACACACACACACAAGATTTAAATCTCTCTACAGCTCTCCGAGATAGGTCTGATCCCCTGTAGACGTGAGGAAGGATCCGAGGGTGAACAACGCAAGATCATCCTGGTGGTAGGAAAGCCAGAGATCCCAGCTCTTTCCACTAGACCACCATGTCATCCAAAAAAGACCTCGCAGTGTGGAAGACTGGATAAAAAAACGGGACATGCAGAAGGAACAGGACTCCTACCAAACCAAACCAAGCTATTCACCTGCGTGCCGGGGAAAACATAATACCAGCCCTGCAAGGGCAGGATGGTAGGTTGGAACAGTTTAGAGTCCTGAATTCCTGAGACTGTGAAGGAAATAGCAGAGAAGAGAAAATGCAAGTAGTGTGACTTGAATTGTTGGGACAAATATGAATGTCTAACTAGGAAGCTTCTCACCTGAAAAGGGGGACAGACAGCCTGATCCACTTGCCAGGAAACAGAACCCACGTTATCAAGGGCAAACAGAAGTTACGTTTGCCAAAAGAAAGATGGTTGCTAGAATCAAGATAGAGAAGATCAAGGAAAAACTCTGGGACAGTCTTGTTTGTTTGTTTTAATGTTTTTATCTATTTTTTTTTTTTTTGAGAGAGAGAGCAAGACAAAGCGTGAGCAGGGGAGGGGCAGATAGAGAGGGGGACCCAGAATCCGAAGCAGGCTCCAGGCTCTGAGCAATCTGCACAGAACCCGACAAGGGGCTCAAACTCAAAAACCCCAAGATCATGACATGAGCTGAAGTCGGATGCTTAACTGAGTGAGCCGCCCAGGCGCCCCTGGGACAGCCTTGAATGGAAAAATATTTCCCCTGGAAAGCTGGTGCCAATCTGAGCTCACTGTTGGGAAAATGCATGCCTTTCTGCACCCTTCATCCCACGTGGACTCAGGAGCCAAGGGGCTGGAGGGTGAGAGAAGGGCAGAGACAAAAGTGGGAAGGTGGAGGAATGATTCCAACCAGGGCCAAAGGGCAGATCGTGACCTCTTGCTTTTTGATTCTTTTAGCTGCTGAAAAAAATCCAGCTCTACCCAGAAACGGAATGAGACCCACTATAAAGTTTGTCAGAACATAATTTCTCTTGGGGTAACTGCTGTAGGGCTGAGAATTTACTTATGTTTTCTAAATTGGGAGCATGTGAGGCTGTCCTGTCCCCTGACTTCCCAAGACACATTCTCACAGGAGCGCGGGCCCTCCTTTGTAGCCTCTACCAGAGTTAGCATTTTATATGTATTTGTGTAATTCTCTTAATGCCTTTGGATGGGGACTTAGGAGGGGTGAAGGGGGCAGAGAACATATTACTTTGCTCACTATTGTATCCCTAGTACCTAGTACATGGTAGAGCCTCAATATTTAATGGTTAATAAACACAATTCTTACAGGAACATACAAATTATAGGGGGGTTCTCCTTTAAGATCAGTCATGTAGGGCACCTGGGTGGCTCAGTCAGTTGAGGTTCTGACTTCAGCTCAGGTCACAATCTCACAGTTTGTGGGTTCAGGCCCTGCATCAGGCTCTGTGCTGACAGCTCAGAGCCTGGGGCCTGCTTCGGATTCTGTGTCTTCCTCTCTCACTGCTCCTCCCCTGCTCACATTCTCTCTCTCAAAAATAAACATTAAAAAGAAAAGAAAAAAAAAAGATTCAATCATGAAGATTCAATCATAGATAATAGATAAGAAGTTTTTAATTTTTTATTTTTTTTTATTTTTTTTTTAAAGGGTGGTTCTTTTTTTTTAATGTTTTATTTATTTCTAGGAGAGAGAGAGAGAGACAGCGTGAGCAGGGGAGGGTGAGAGAGAGAGGGAGTCACAGACTGAAACAAGCTCCAGGCTCTGAGCTGGCAGTCAGCACAGAGCCCGACGCGGGGCCCGAACCCACGAACCGCGAGATCATGACCTAAGTGAAAGTCGGACGCTTAACCAACTAAGCCACCCAGGCGCCCCAGAAGTTTTTAATTTTTTAAATATTTTGTTGCAACGGAGTCAATAAATGAGTATGTTATGATAACATAAAAAGGTTAAAAAAAATGTTGGAGCAGTGTGGCCACTGTGCAAAACAGTGTGGAGCTTCCTCAAAAAATTAAGAATAGAGATACCATGCAATCCAGTAACTCCACTACTGGGTATTTACCCAAAGAAAATGAAACCACTAAATCAAGAGGTACTTGATTGCGTACTGCAACGTTATTTAGAATAGCCACGCTATGGAAGCACCCCGAGTGTCCGTTTTATGAACAGATAAAGAGGACATGGTATATATTCACATATATGGATGAAACGTTAATCACAAAAAAAGAAAATCTTGCCAGGTGTGGTGGCAACGTGAAAGGATCTAGAAGGTATAATGCTAAGTAAAATGAGTCAGAGAAAGACAAATACCATATGATGTCACTTTTATGGGGAATCTAAAAAACACAACAAAGCAAACAAAGCAGAAACAGACCCATAAATACAGAGAACTGATGGCTGCCCGAGGGGAGGGGGCAGGGGGGCTGGGCAAAATGGGTGAAGGGAAGAGGGAGGTCCATAGTGCTCCCTGTTGTTGACAGATGATGGCTACACTTTTTTTTTTAATGTTTTATTTATTTCTAGGAGAGAGAGAGAGAGACAGCGTGAGCAGGGGAGGGTGAGAGAGAGAGGGAGTCACAGACTGAAACAGGCTCCAGGCTCTGAGCTGGCAGTCAGCACAGAGCCTGACGCGGGGCTCGAACCCACGAACCGCGAGATCATGACCTAAGCGAAAGTCGAACGCTTAACCAACTAAGCCACCCAGGCGCCCCAGATGATGGCTACACTTACAGCAAGCAGAGCATTAAGCTTTTTAAAACACTATGTTGCAAACCTGACACTAATGTAACATTGTGTGTCAACTATGCCTCATGAAACATAGTAACTCCTAGATGAGCCAGTAAAAACAAATAAATAAGACTGTCTAGAATCACCACTTTTGTTCACATAAAGAAAAACCCTGACGCACAGGAAGCTGAATACTCCTATAAGGTGGGGGAAAACGAGCAAAGATGGGAAATAAAAAGAGGAGAGACCTGGAGGGTCAATCCAGGGAGTCCAGCATCTGAGTAACTGGCATTTCCGAAAGAGCAAAGCGGGGGAACAAGGAGGGGACACTGTGAGCAAGAAGCAGCTGCTCGTCTGGTGGATCCAGGAAGGAAGTGTGCTGGCATGGCAGGTGCTCATAGGAAGAACAGAAACCAGGTGGTAGACTCTGTGGGTGATGGGTGGTCCTGGATGGGGCCAAACCACTTTGGGTGAAGTTAGGACTAAAATCAGATTGGCATCAGACCACTGCTCAGTGACAATGGGTGCCAGGAGATAGGACAGCAATGCCTTCAAAGTCCTAAATGAAAATTCCTTCCTAGAAGTCTATAAAAAAAGGGCAAACTGCAAATGAACATTTTCGGTAAGAGCTTGGAAAATTCACCTCCCACGCGTCCTTTCTAAGAAAGCTACTTGAGGATATAGTCCAGTAACACGAGGGAGTAAACCAAGGAAGAGGGAGCTATGGACCCACAAAACCATGCCCTGACCCAGGAAAGCAGTGACGCCCATGACCACACTGTGCGGAAGACCTAGGGAACCGCCAGTCAGACTGGACAGTCTCCAAGATGGGGACACAAGGGGGAAGCAGGTGGAGGGGTGACAAAAGATCAAGCTTAATGGGACAAAGTAAAGACAAAGTCTGGTTTTGAAAAAAAGAAGACAAGGATGAAGAAATTCTTGGAAAATTAAAATCTGTTCTAAAGGCAAAAATTCTAGAATACCACTCAACCCCTCAAGTGAACAGTATTTACACTGGCATAATAACCTACACAATACTGATTTTCAAATTAAAAAAATTTTTTGTAATGTTTATTTTTTTTGAAACAGAATGCAAGTGGGGGAGGGCCAGAGAGAAAGAGGGAGACACAGAATCTGAAGCAGACTCCAGGCACAGCCGTCTGAGCCGTCAGCACAGAGCCCAACGAGGGGCTCAAACCCACAAAATCATGACCTGAGCTGAAGTCAGACACTTAACTGACTGAGCCACCCAGGAACCCCAACAATGTACTGATTTTCAACACAAAAATACTAGGTAGGTGAGCAAGGGGACCTACTTAATTTTGGATACAGAACAGACTATAAATCTCCAACCCTGGATGATAGAAAAAAGGAGGTAAAGGCAGAAGGTCTCCTGAAGGGGAAGTCAGGAGTATTTATACCCTTTTTGCTTATGAATAAAGAGGTCAAGAGATAATGTCTCCAGTTGACAAACCAAAAAATAATGGTGAAAACACATTATGTCAAGTTACCAAAACAATGACGTTGCTGGACTAGGAAGTGAGAGTATTAAATTAGATCCAGTCTATCTGTGTCTGTGACCATAAATCCTGAAGTCAGCAAATTATGTCTGAACTTGATCAGTTTAGTGACATAAAGTCACCCATCAGAAGAAACCATGAAAAGAGCAATAAGGCAGTTGTCTCAAAGGTGAAAAGAGGCAGGACAGGAAATAGCAGCTTTTAATTCTTCTACTTTTAAGGTCATTGGCATGAAAGAGCTTGACCAGCATTTCACTTTGCAAAACTTCTTTGACACAAAAGCAATGTACATGCCTTTCTCCCGCCCTGAAAGTCCTCTACTGAGAAAAATAAGGCTGCCTCCCTCCCAGACTCATTTCAGGAGCAGGTCTTTCATGTCTCAGGTTCAGAGCTGCCAGATGAAGCAGTGGGGGGAATTAAAAGTTTAAACCTATCCTGCTACGAAGTAATGGAGGAGATGTGTGTTCCAGTGGTTCTGGGGATGTGCTCGTGGAGCCCTGACAAACCCTTACCCCCAGAAGCACTGAATCCCACACGGAGACCTGAGCAGCACAAAGCAGGGCTGACCAAGCGCCTCACCTGGCCACTCCGCCATAATCCAAACCTTCCTCTCCCCGGAACTTGACCATCAGTCGCTTTTTCAGATCCTTCGGCCGCATCTTCATGATCTGGCGATAAGACTCCTGCACAGCAAAGAAGGACAGAGTCAGTGACAAGAATGGGTCACATTCTTACTGTACTATAGAGATTCAAGGTTGTCAGTAATGGGGCCTGAATCAGAATAGTCATTTTTTTTTTTTTTTTCTAGAGAGAGAGAGACAGCATGAGCAGGGGAGGGTCAGAGAGAGAGGGAGTCACAGACTGAAACAGGCTCCAGGCTCTGAGCTGGCTGTTAGCACAGAGCCCGACGCGGGGCTCGAACCCACGAACCGCGAGATCATGACCTGAGCGAAAGTCGGACGCTTAACCGACTAAGCCACCCGGGCGCCCCATAAATAGTCATTTAAATCCAAGTTTGATCTGATTCCCAGTCAGAATGTTGATCCAATGTCCATTGTCTGGTATGGGGTGGCCCCTGTCACCTGATCTCCCAGGGTGTCCCTCAGGAATAACAAGGAGCTTATACCGGAAAACATCGCACCCAAGGGAAATGTGTACCCCATTTTTGGCACAATCACTAAAGACCTACGGACAGACATCCTCACCAGAGTCCGTTTTCTCTAGAAAAATTGATTTTAATGTGGCCATACTAAGAATGACTTCTGGGGGCGCCTGGGTGGCTCAGTCAGTTAAGCATCTGACTTTGGCTTAGGTCATGATCTTGTGGTTCGTGGGTTTGAGCCCTGCATCAGGCTCTGTGGTGACAACTCGGAGCCTGGAGCCTGCTTTGGATTCTGTGTCTCCCCCTCTCTCTTCCCCTCCCCATTCATGCTCTGTCTCTCATAATAAATAAATGTTAAAAAAAAAAAAAAAAAAAAAAGAATGACTTCTGTATTGTAACTGAAAGGAACATACGTCAGTGGAGAATATGAATATTAAAAGAATTCTGAGCCTGTTTCTGTATCTGAGGTGAAAAATCACATGATTTCCAGAGTCAATAAAAGCAAAAAAGGATTTAAAGTAAGATCTCGGGGGAGAGGCGCACCTGGGTGGCTCAGATGGTTAAGCATCCAACTTTGGCTCAGGTCATGATATCATAGTTCATGGGTTCGAGCCCTGCATCAGGCTCTGTGCTGATAGCTCAGAGCCTAGAGCCTGCTTCAGATTCTGTGTCTCCCTCTCTCTCTGCCCCTCCCCACTCGCACACTGTCTCTCAAAAATAAATTAAAATGTTTAAAAAAATTTTTTTAATAAATAAAGTAAGACCTACAGGAGCTTACCCAAAATACAGAACATAGGCGGCCAGCCTGACCTTCAGCATTTTGAGTAGAACTAGCTAAACGTTTGTAGATTCTTTCAGTGACAAGGCACTTAAGACTCTCCCCATGCTTTCAATTGAATGTAATTCAAGCTTTACCATCCCAAGAGGGAAAGGGGATGCTGAGTGGAAATGATCTAGCAGCAAAATGTCAATTATTCAGCTCTTTTCTCTCCCTGCTCAACAGCCATTCCAGCCACGCCATCCATTCACCCAACCGCTGGCTGTGCACGAGCATCGAGCATGGCCCTGGGTGCTTCCTCAGCACCCTTCACTGTGAAGACAGCACTGGGCTCCCTACAGCCATGGTCCTCACGCTCCATGGTCAGTTCTCACCCAGTGTCTTTTGATCACTTCTGCCCATGATTCCACAAAGGCAGGCAGGATACAACGGCCCAAATATCACTGAGATTTTACCTTCCAATCGCATACCTTGAGAAAATGGCCCTATCTATAAGAGGGTCCTGCCTGTTTCGTGGCCTTGATCCCACAGGGGAGCTGTATGAAAGACCACCCTTTTTTAGGAACGATCTGATCTTCCCATTTCCAGGAAACATAATAAAGTGACCAAATGGCCACGAAGCTTCTCTGAGGAGGCAATGCCATTAGGTGAAACAGCAAGAGCAGAAGGAGCAATTGGTTCTGAAGAAACCATGCAGATTGCAGGAATACATCATCTGCACAGAGCGGGTAAGAGGACTTACAGTATTATTTAGTAATAGTTTCTGTATAAATCTCTATAGTTTCATTTCAGAAGCTCTCTAGCTTTTCAGCTACTACCACAGGAGGATATACAATGTGTCTCTCTATACAGCCATTGGTCCTGATAAACCCTTGCAATTTGCTGGGTAATAAAATCGGTACCTGAAACACCAAACAGAAAGAACTCACTGTCTGTTAACAGGGTTTAACAGTCTATGCTTCACTGCCGGTCACACCAAATTCCATACCTCAAATATTTCTTCTCTGGACACTTCGATGCGGCAATGACCAGCTTGGGGTTGCTGAAGCGAAAGCTCGTGTCTGAGGACCTTCAGCTTCTGGACTAAATCCCTTTCATATCTCTGGGCTGGAAGCTCCTCGTCTTCCACAGAGCCCTCACTGGGTAATGGCAGCGGCTGGCTGGGCTCCTTTAGTTGGCACTGGTGACTTGAGAAAAATAGAAACATCAAGGTCACTCCAAAAGTAGTGGCCAAGGGAGCCACAAGCAATACCACCGCTGCTGAGGGACTGAGAAGCGAGTTCATTACACAGAACTCCAAGAAGAGATATTCCCTCTGCTGACGTAACCATGTATGAAGATACGTAAACGCTGACAGTGGCCACCACGGGCCTAAATACAGAGGTCTAAATATGGCCTCGATCAAGAAGATACCCCTGTTCCAAACAATTGCTTATCCCATAGCTCATCACTGCTATAAATAAAATCAGAAATTGCTATCCTTTATCACGCATCTAGTATGTATCAGAGAGATTGACCAACGCATTATTAGATGCACCTTGGTAGTCAGAATTCAATGGAGCTGGCGTGAAAACTTTCATGAGCAGATTATCATACAGGCAGCAGCATGTACAAGAGCAAACAAGGCAAGTGCAATCTAATGGGAACCATTCCTCATTTTCACGACCAAGAGATTTCTGAGCCTACTCATAAAACTCCAGTAAAATCAAGGACTAGGACTAGAAGAGGGATGAAGTGGCATTTATCTTGTCCAAGTTCTGCCACTAAGGTCAGCTATCAATGAGAAGAGCCACATGGTGCTCCTACGTTCTTGAGAACACAATAAACCCGGACACTGAATGTGGGATCCAAGAGAACTCCCGGTTCCGAGTTGTCCAGGAAGGACGGGCACAGGAAAAGGCTCCAGCAAGTAGCATTATGGACTGTGGCAGTCCATCCAGATGGTGACAAGCAGACACTAAGGAAGAGCCTCGTTTCACTGGCCCTCGCACCAAGGGCCAACACTCCCTCAGCTGCATGAGGAAGCTTCGAGAGTGGAGCTGTACTGCCTAACGTTGCCATCTCAGTGACTTTCATTTAGGCTGCAAGCAAGAAAAAATGGTAACAATACAGGTTCAGAACTGCTCACAACTGGGGCACCTGAGTGGCTCAGTTGGTTGAGCATCTGACTTTGGCTCAGGTCCTGATCTCATGGTTCGTGAGTTCAAGCCCTATGGCAGGCTCTGGGCTGACAGCTCAGAGCCTGCAGCCTGCATCAGATTCTGTGTCTCCCTCTCTCTCCCCCGCCCCAAATCGTGCTCGCTCGTTCTCTTTCTCTCTCAAAAATAAACATTAAGAAAAATTAAACAAAAAACAACTGCTCACAGCTGACCACCAGACATTTACCGTATTTTGCTTACACCTAACCTCCACTAACAAACAGCGCAGTCAATAAATTAAGAGAAATATTAGTAGAAAACAATCAATTACAGATGTAAGAAGTCAACCAAGATTCTGTAAAAGTCTTACTTCATGATGTGATGTAACCTTGGGTCTGTAAACTGGGTTGTTCGGTTATTATGATCTACAAAATATATTCTCCCAGAGACTGTACTTCTGACTTCCCAGCCTGGTGGCAGCGGTCCGAGCTCATCACAGTTCACGCTGTTAAGGTCTCTGCCGAAATGGAAGAGAATAGACAGGTTGTCCATCTGAGCGTGGAGGCATGAGACCAAAATGTCAGCGAAAGGAACCACAGGAGGCCCTGATCAACACAGCCATGTCCCATTCTGCCAAGAGGGACAGTCACGGTGCGACTTAGGCCAAACTCCCACTGAGTCCAGGTCTCCATGCTGCAAGTGGCAGCGAAACCCGACAGATAAAAATGGAGCTTTAGGAGCCCGTGACCCTGATGGGGAACATGGTTCATTGTCCACCCGGGGAGCAGCGTTGCTTACTGGAAAGAAGGCCAAGTAACAGGAGGTAGCTGATTGTTGTGAGAAAACATCTGATTTACAAGTTAAATTAAATGCTCAAGGTCACAAAGTGGCTTCACTGAAAGGCTCCCAGAAGCACAAGCTCAAGGGGATATACTGACACGCCTTCAAAATCTCACAGTTCATAACAGAGGCACCGGCAAGCGGCACTCTTGGGCTTTCCCTGGCTTTGCTACATGCCTGTCTCTGATTCTAAACTCTCAGTGAATGATTTCAGTACAATCTGGCCACACGGGAACACAACATTACTGGCCAAATCGCTTGTCTAATTAGCACAAAGCCTGACGTTTCTTACGGCGGGTACTAGAGACACCTCATTCATTTGCAGGTAATATTTCCATTCTAATTATAGACACTGAATCTTGGAAAGTCAGTGACAGGAAGCTCATTCTCAGATGAAACAAATGATGACTAGAAAGGACATGAGCATTACTAGAAATGTTATTAGGTAGTAATGCTGTTCTGAAACAGAACAAAACAAAATTTGGAAAGGAAAGCAAAACGAAGGAAAAAAAAAAAGAAACTTAACTCCATTATAGGGTGGGGAGGGGGCGGGGGTCTCTCTGACCTGGGCTCAGATGTATGGCCTTGTAGAAGGAATTCGTATAGAAAAGCTTCATCTCCCCCAGGAATGGTCCCCAAGGGACTGAGGCAAGAGGGACAGTAAAGTAGAAGAGAGAAAGGGTAATAGAGTTTTTGTATTTCCTTTGTTAACTTTTTAATTATGGAAAATTTAAAGCATATAAAAAAGTAGAGAGAGACCGCTAGCAAATAAGCAATGTTGACAATTATCACCTCATTGTCCCCCGACTGCAGACCTAATCCTCCCTTCACTCCCCTCCCCCAGTTATTTTGAAGCAAATCCCAGACATGCTATCATTTTGTCCATTGATATTTTTAGTGTAAAATGGGAACAGTACACCGTGAAGGGCTTATTGGCTTTTCAAGTGAGGGCACGTTTGATTTCATCCAGGGAGAGGGTCTTTTTCGGTGGCATGATCTGATTTCAGGCTGGCTTTCTAAAGAACCCACGGAGGTGGGGGGAGGGGGGGGTACAGCAGCTGCCCATTGACCTCATGGAGTCTGAAGGGGGCAGCAGAGAGCCTGAGTCCGACACCCTGGGGCTCCTTCTTCAAGCCCGAGGGGTCTCCCTATCATCGAGGGCAGGGGTGGGGGAAGAAGTGCTGATGGAAGGGCGCTGACTGTGCACATCGTAGAAAACGTACCTTGGTATCCTGGGGTCGTGCCACGTGCTCACTCCAGTCTGTGTGTGCAAAAAGTAAACTTGCCCCTGCACTGTTGTCCTTTGTTCTGCACAAGAAATCGGAGGGTGCAGTTAGTTCAATTCCATTCCAAGGAGAGTTTTCAACGAATCCTCGTAAGCACAGAGTCTAAGCTTCCTTTCCAAATTCTTTAAAATCATGGAGGAAAGGGCAGTGAGTAGCTTCCTCCTGATCTCCTGGGCGGCTCTCACTTCTTCCTGCTCACACCTGTGGAGGTGGTGATCTCCTTACTCGGCCACACCCCAGGAGTCCCTGGATGGGTATCCAGCTTGGTACTGACCTCACCTTGACCCTTGTCACATCCGTCCGCTCTCTCTTGTGCTATTCTCTTCACATCTAAATTATATTCCTCCCTCACTGGGTTCTCCTCTCTGCGGTGATGATGATCCCTTCCTTCTTTCCCTTGTACCCGACACCGAGCTTCCCACATTCAAGTCACAGAATGCTCCATCCACCCTCATCCAGCCCACACATCATCTTGGATTTTTCTTGGTGTTCATTTGCCTAAAATTTTCACACGATTGCTAAACTGGGAGATTGGAGCGATTGCTGACAAATTCATGATGCACAAGATTTATCACCACCTTTTTTACTTGGCTTTATTCTGACACGACCATCGCATGGCCCCGCTCTGCAAACGTCCACAGTTATGGCATGTACGGCATGTACGAGTTACTAAAAAAGGCTTAAGAAATGCGACCCTGCCGCTCACACTCGGGGGTGGCCGGGTGGGTTCTCTCACCATAGCCTTCGGGCAGTTCTGGTGACTGGTGGCCGTGGGGACGATTCTGAGGCGTCTGTAGTGACCCCCGGACCTCAGGATTTCGAAGTCGCTGTGCCTGGAGCCTTTGATCTTGACTCGGAGACTCCACAAACCTGCAGTCCCCTCCCCCCGCCGCAGCACCAGTACTGTCTGTGTAAGGGGCTGGCTCCTCCATGAAGCAGCTGAGCGGCCTTCCAGGTCCTGAGTCTTCATACACGGTTCTAGAAAGGAGAGCGGCACAGCACGCATGGAACACTGGCCCGATGCAAGGGCCAAAACCCACATCTGTTTACTGTGCTTCTCTTGAACACCCAAGTGCCAGTTGTATGAGATTCCTTCTGTCCCATCTAAACTGAAGGGTAGACTTTTTCATGAGGAACAAGCAGCCAGAGGGAGCCATGCATAAAGAGCCACAGAGGCCACATGGGCATTTCATCCTCAGGGAGAGCTGAATGATCCCAAAACCCAACCTTGCCCTGTAAGGAGCTCGTGAAATGATTTTTCATTTTTTTGGGCTTTAAAAGCAATTCCACACAGGTGCCAAGTGACTCAGTTGGTTAAGTGTCCAACTTCACCTCAGGTCACGATCTCACAGTCTGTGAGTTCGAGCCCCATGCTGGGCTCTGTGCTGATAGCTCAGAGCCTGGAGCCTGCTTCAGATTCTGTCTCCCTCTCTCTGCGCCTCCCCCATTTGCCCTGTCTCTGTCTCTTTCTCCCAAAAAGAAACATTTAAAAATATATATATACATATATACATAATCAAATCCATACTCCACTTTCCTTGTTACTCTATAGTAGAACTTCTGGTTACATAAATACTGCAGTGACTTTAAGTGTTGTCTAACAAAAATCTTTACCTCCTAAACTTTTCTGAAGACAATTCACCTGAAAGGCTATTTTTTGAAGACAATTCAACCTAAAGCCTATTTTCCCTCATTAGCATTTTTTAAAAAAATCATTGTAGATTGAAAACTTTCAAATATATACACAAACTGGGAGACTAGCTCAGCGCCCCTCCCCCAGCTCATCACCCAGCTACAACAATGGGCATCTCACAGCTACTCCTCCAATCTCTCCCCTCCACCGGGTTATTCTGAAACCAATCCCCAAGTGTTTCCATTTCATCCTCAAATCTTTCAGCATATATCTCGAGAAGACAAGGACTTCTTCCATAATCGCAACTAAATAAAAAGTACACTAACCTTTTAAATATCACCAAATACTAGTGTCCAAATTTCCCCAGTCAATGGTCTCATTACTCAGGAGTAACAAGGTCCCCAACATGCATTTAGTAGGTATGTCTCTTAACTCTCTTTTATTATCAATCTGTAGATTCTCTTCCTCTTTATTTCTCTCCCAACGTAGTAATTGTTGAAGAGTTGTCTTCTACACTTTCCAGAGCACCCCCTTCTGGATGCTGCTTAGCGCCCAGCAGCACACTGCTCCGTCCTCTTTCCAAGAGGTGTGTTAACGTCAGATTAACTCTCTTTTGTCCTGTTTTAGCAACTATTAATGGTTACTGCCCAGTACCATTAAGGCGCTGGGGATCACAAAAGTGATAGAAACCAATCAGCTTTTAAGGTTGTGTGTGTGTGTGTGTGTGTGTGTGTGTGTCTTAGGATTTTTCCACTGAGTGACATTATAAACTCAAGAATTTTAATGTATCTGATATGTTTCAATCCATTACAGTTATAATTCTTTTTTAAAATTTTTAATGTTTATTTAGAGACAGAGAGAGACAGATGCAGCAAGTGGGGGAGGAGCAGAGGGACAGGGAGAGGGAGAATCCCAAGTAGGCTCCACACCGTCAGCACAGAGCCCAACACAGGGTTCAATCTCACAGACCTGATCATGACCTGACTCGAAAATCAAGGGTCAGATGCTTAACCGGCTGAGGCACCCGGACGCCCCTATGGTTATAATTCTTACTGATGCTCAAACTCCCATCTTTGGCCAGTACAAACCTCTTTAAATTGGATCCTGAGTCTTATGGGCACAACTCCACTAATCTTTATAGCTTCCTTTATAAACAAGGAAACTGGACCCCCCTCCCCCCAGTTTTATCCCAAAAAGTCCCTTCCTGCATCTCAAACATTCAGCACAAAGGTGTGAAGGCTACTTTTATAGGGAGCGAGAGCCCAAGGCAGCAGAGAAGTCAGCAGGCATCACCATGGGGATACGTACCCTTCATTCTCTAACAGTCCTCTGCAGTCTACCACAGACCCTCCAGTGCCTATTCTGTCTCGTGTCTGTAAACTGACTAAAACAGAAAAGAACGTCTTGCGTTAAAATCCAGTGGCATTCCATACAATTGTAATAGAGTGAGCCATTGCGAATGTGTAGCTCACATACGATATTATTATACAAAGCAAGGCGCATGTATATACGTAAACACATCTAGTCCTGGGCTTTCATGTCTGAAGCGTTTACTCCATTAGCTGTACACCACTGCATGCTGCTTGGAACATTCCTTGTGAATGTGGAGAAGGAGGTGCTGTATTTTCACGCTCTCCATAAAAATAACAAATTCCCGGTATTCACTTCCTCTAAGTTACCTCATTTTTTAAGAAGCTCTTGACTCATGTTTAATAAGGACACAGAAAGCACTTGCGGTATCTGCAAAGTCTAGGTGAATGGAAGTATTTATTCTCTACGCCTACTGTGAACAACAAAGACGATTACAGAGTGGCTTCCAGTTCCTCGTTTTGTCCCTGGCACATCCCTCCACAGAGGAAAAGAAGTGGCAAACAGGAAAACATTAAGTGAGAACTTTCTCATTATGATAGTTTTCAGGATGCATATCCACTGTTGATTTATTTCGGGTCAAATCTACTCAAGACAATACCTAAAAGATTTGGGGTCATGACTCACTCTGGTATGCTGCTAAAACACTAGGTTTTCTCTGATTCCTTGGAATGCACACAGGCAACATTTGAATTACCCTCATGTGCTGATAAAGTGGGGTGGATGACAAAACAAGCTGCTTAGCAGATAAATCCCTTCCAACGGAATACCTCCAGTCAACACTTGTAACACTAGCACATTCGATTCTTTTTATCCTAAAGAATTCAGTCTTGACTCTATAAAATCCTATCACACGGAAGTCTTCCGATGTCGTCTTTGCCTTTTATGCATAGTACAGGTCTTCCTGAAGAAACTATTTCTCAACTCTGGTATACGTGGCCACCATTCTTGTCACGTACACTTGGTTAAGACCATGACACATTAATTGTCCATTAGTGTGGTGATTAAAATTCTATTTTAAATTATAACCCGAAATCTTTTTGTAGCCTTGTCATTTTAACTCAACTTGGAATGAGAGGATGAAGAGAATTCGATAAAATAATAAAACCACACAAGATGAAAGTTTTTAGCGCTGAAAAGATGGCCCCGGATGTGGCTGGTCCTTTGAAAATATGGCACCACAGTCAGTGCCCCAGTGCGCTTTCTCAGTGATGGAGAGCTGAATGTTAAATTTTGAAAAAGCATCTCTTTATACAGATGAGAAAGTTCTTACCCACTATTTGGCCACGAACTGCATCAGTATCTGAGGGAGTTAGTTTGCATAGATCCAAACGCTGGTCTGCAAACAAATAATTCAGAACTTAACCCAGGGAAATGTTAACTAGGGAGGAGGGCAGAAATTCTGTACTTGGTATTCAAAAGTAAAACAAAAACAAAAACAAAAAAACGAAAAGATGTCTCATCACCCTTCTTCAGTTGTACTGAGAGGCAGAAAAGCATTTTGGTTCTTACATCCAGTATCTTTTAATCTGCTGATGGCATTGGAAAGCAGCCGCACGCAGCCCAGGAAGCCAGCCCCCTGCTTCTTGTGAATCTTCTTGTGGTTCCACACGCTGATGGTTATAGAATCCGTTTTCCCAACATATCTGAAAACACACAAACTCCTTCTCAACTGCCTTTCTGAATTATGAGAGCCTGCTGAGATTGCATCTGCTTGACTTCTTAGTACAAAAGAATCCTTTTAAAATGATGTTGGCTCTATTCCCCACACATAACAGGTGCTCAATAAATACACATCTGCTAACTTCAACGGGCTGCGGAAAGGCCGAAAGCGAGTTATGCAAGGAGCAAATGTACATAACTACGTCATCTTATAACAGAGACTCGCTATATTTTCATAGTTCCAAAGGACGATGACATGATTCATAAATTCTCACCAATTAGGCTTCACGTAGAATACCAGTTTGCAACACGGGCCTACTTATAAACCCACAGATGCACCCAAAGCACATTAAAGAGTGCTTTATACCCCCACCTACTCTCCATGCAAATCAACCAAGGAGGGCAGTTTTCGGGAAAAGGAGCAACACCATTTCCCAAGCCACTTAGGATTCCTGAGTGTAACTAAAAGTGAGTCTTGGAATCCAGTTACAAAATTTTGTATTACTATAAAACCAATAATCACTCAGAGTTCCTTTGATGAACATTTCTTAGAAGGGACATGAAAACATAGGTGTATCTAAAATCATGGTTTTCAAAGTGCGGTCTGTCTTAGGAATGAATGTCATATCCATTCAATCATACCACACTGTATTTTCTACAACGAACTTTATTTTTTCTTGTAGAAAACAGAGATCTTACTAAAAAGAAAATGTTTAAATCAATAGAGATATATACAATATATATTTGCATAATAAATATGTAAAATAATGATTCATTTTTAAAAATATTTTATTTTTAAGTAATCTCTACACCCAACATGTGGCTTGAATTCACAGCCCTGAGATCAGGAGTTCCATGCTCCACCAACTGAGCCAGCGAGGTGCCCCAATAATAGTGCATTTTTAAAGTAAAACTCTATAACCAGCCTTAGAGGTTCACTGGAAGAAAGAAAAAACAAAACAGGATTAAAGGACCTGAACCACAGCCCTTTTTCTCTCCTGTCAGCATGGCCAAGAGACAGCAAAGTTTGAAAACCACAGTACAGAAGCAAACCATAAAACTCTATGAACATGTGAAATGCAAGACATTCCAAGTATACAGATCCTAAAATTAGGCACTATGTATTCATTTGGTTATCAATGAGAAGTTAGTAATCATTTTTATTTTTATTTTATTATTAAATGCTTCTCTTAAAATCTAGATTTCCTGCACTCCCCTAATAGCTTACAGAATATTCAACTCACAGATCATAGTGCTGGTTCCATTTTGGGTCCAATGTGTTTTTCACAGTGTCCGTTGAGTGGCACTGCCCAGATCCATCCACCACAATCTTTGCAAAGGGGTCAGGGAGTCCTAAAGGAGAGGGGACAGCCACACTGGAATGAGACTACACATCCATCCATGTGACACAGAACACAGTCTTACAGGCTACAGAGTGCTTTGAGATCATCTAATTTGGTGAAGAACATTACCCTAGTGCACTCTGTTCTCTAATTGAGGGTTAGTTTGATTAGGGAAATAAGTTATTTCTATTTAGTTTTCTAAGAAAGGCATCCCAGTCTGACATCACTCTGAGATTTTTAGAGGCTAGAAAACTACAAAAAAAATCAGCTTAAATTCAGAATTTCATCTCTGATGATCACCAAGTGGGCTAATTAAATGGAAGAAAAGGGGTCTATAATTCATTATATTATATTTATGCTTCCTAAAAAACAATACCGAGAAATCTTGTTTACTGGTCTTTGTCTATTTTATCTACCAATGCAAGGATTCACCAAGTCTTAATTAGGTTGGTTTCTAAATGCTGGTGTATGAATCACACAGATTTATAGGATCAGAGAGGTGGCAATTTACGGGTTTTAGAGACACCCCTGATGGGGACCACTACTGCGGAGGTTCCTCGCTCTTTGAGTAAATAAAAAATAAAGCCTGTGAGCCTAAGTTTCTTCACCTTTAAAGTGCGAACACCACCACTTAAGAAGTCAGTGGTGTCCTTGTAAAGATCAGAAAGAGTGAAGAATCTCATGCTGCAAGCACCTACTTGATAGGCAAATTTCTGCAGTTAAGGGTGATTTCTTCCTTTGGAAAAAGATCCTCTCTTTGTTTTTTACACTTCCTTTAAATATGAGGCTTTTAAAATGTGATTTCATTTCTAAAATTTGACTAACAATTTGACTCAAACCCAGCTCTTTTACAGAAAAATGTCTCATGTGTATTTGAGCGGAGAACACTTCATCCAGCAGAAAGCAACAGATTCAGGCCTGGGAAGACAGAGAAGACAGGGTGCGGCCAGAACAGGGAATGAAACAGACAGTTTTTCTTGCGTGAGTTATAAACGCTATGCCTGGAACGTGAAGCCTCCACATTGTTGTCAGCTTGGAAATGAAGTTTGTCAAACCATGGGTCCATTCAGTAAAAGGCAGAACTCTTAGGGGAATATGCCCAGTGGTTTTTTGTTTTTTTTTTTTTAAGTTCAAATTGCAAAAATATGTGAAGAATATTAATACTGTAAGAGAGCAAAAGCGGGTGTGTACTTACTGAAGAAGTCTTTCTTTGCAAGGTTCTTGGCACATAACACTGAAAACAAACAGAAATGCTAGGGTTAGCATTTATGGAGAAGATTTTGATCACAGCCAGTTGCTATGGACTGGATTGTGTTAGACCCGCCCCTTGGCCCTCAATTCACGTGTTGAAGCCCTAACCCCGATGTGATGGCATTTGGAAGGGGCCTTTATAGGAGGTGCTTACATTTAGATGGGTCATCAGGGTGGGGTCCTCATGGTGGGATTAGTGCCCTTATAAGAAGAGACCATAGAAGTTGCTCTTGGTCAGTTCCCCATGTGAGGGCGCAGCAAGATGGCTGTCTATACGCCAGAAGTGGGCCCTCACCAAGAACCAAATCTGCCAGCACCTTGATCTTGGGCTTTTCCAGCCTCCAGAATGGTGAGAAATAAAAGTTAAGTCATCTAATCTATGGTATATTGTTATGTCGGCACAAACAATTGAGACGTAAGTCTATATTTGCAACAAATTTTTTCTAAAAATTATCTTCGCCAATGATGTTTTTCAAGTTTAGTAGCACATTACACACACACACACACACACACACACACACACACACACTCACACCAAAAAAAAAAAACCTGACAAGCAACTAAAAAGTATTTTCTCCTCAAAATGGGAATCAGCTCTAACAAATACAAAATGTTTTTTTACTTTTTCTTTCCTTTGTTTATTTTGAGAGAGAGAGCAGAAGAGGGGCAGAGAGAGGGAGACAGAATCTGAAGCAGGCTCCAGGCTCCAAGCTGTCAGCACAGAGCCCAACATGGGGCTCAAACTCATGAGCCATGAGATCATGACCTGAGCCGGAGTCGGCCACTTAACTGACATGATTAAAACTACCATATCAAGGGAAAATAAACCAATGTCACATTTAAAGTGTTTCACAAATTTTGCCAGTTTTCAAGAATATGGTTTTTTTTTTTTACATTTTTAATGTTTATTTACTTTTGAGAGAGATAGAGGCAAAGCCCAAGTGGTGTAGGGGCAGAGAGAGAGAGGGAGACACAGAATCCAAAGCAGGCTCCAGGCTCCAAACTGTTAGCACAGAGCCTGATGTGGGGCTCATACTCACAAACCGTGAGATCATGACCTGAGCTGAAGTCAGACACTTAACCAACTGAGCCACCCAGGCACCCCAGGAATATAGTGTTTTATTATAAACATTTTAATAAAATATATTCATGATAAAATGCTCTGAAAACTTTTAGTATATTTTTTGTATAACAGCATTATC
This sequence comes from Proteles cristata cristata, assembly GCA_017311185.1. Classification (NCBI taxonomy): domain Eukaryota; kingdom Metazoa; phylum Chordata; class Mammalia; order Carnivora; family Hyaenidae; genus Proteles; species Proteles cristata. The sequence continues at coordinate 2,702,465 of JAESUZ010000027.1, forward strand.
AGATATAACTAATACAGTATACAGTTCATCTGTTTAAAGTGTGTGATTCAGTGGTTTTTAGTATACTCAAAGGGCCATAGGGTTGTACAACCATCACCATCAATTTTACTTAATTTTTTTTAAGTTTATTTATTTTGGGAGAGAGAGAGAGCACAAGAGTGACAGTGAGCAGGGGAGGGATGGAGGGAGAGGGAGAGAATCGCAAGCAGGCTCCATGCTGTCAGTGCAGAGCCCGAAGCAGGGCTCGATCTCACGAACCGTGAGATCGTGAGCTGAGCCGAAATGAAGAGTCAGATACTTAACCGAGCCACCCAGGCTCCCCATCACCATCAATTTTAGAACATTTTCATCATCCCTCCAAAAGGAGATCCCACACTCATTAGCAATTACTCATTTAACCTCAACTCCCTCTACCCCACTTCTAGGCAGCCACTTATCTACTTTATGTCTCTGTGGTCATGCCTATCCTGGTCAGTTCATAGAAACAGAACACAGTATGTGGTATTTCGTGACTGGCTTTGTCCACGAAGCAGGTTTTTAACATTCACCCGTGTTGTAGCATGAATCGGTGATATTCCATTGTACAGACATTTCCTTTATCCACTTATCAGCTGATAGACATTTGGGTCGTTTCCAATTCAGGGCCACTATGAATAATGCCATAAAAGTTGTTGTGAAGACATAGAGTTTTATTTCTCTTGTTGGGAACCTATGAGTCGTTACATTGCACATTTCGAGGATGTGCCAGACTGTTTTCCACAGCATCTGCACTATTTCATCTTCCCACTAGCGGTGTCTGAGGGCTCTGGTTTCGCCATGCCCTCACTAATACTTATTGTCTGACTCTGTGGCTTTTCATCTCTGTGCTTTTCATTTGCATTTCTCTGATGACTAATGACTTTGAACATCTTTTCATGTGCTTACTGGCTACTGGTATATCTTCTCTGGAGAAATTTCTATTTAAAAATGTTTTTGCCCATTCTTTAATTGGGTTATTTGCCCTTTTATGGAAGAATTCTTCATTCTAAATATGTAGATATCTACAGACAAGGTATCCTTATCAGATATAGGATTTGCAAATATTGCCTCATTTGCGGGCTTTCATTTTCTTGGTGGTGTTCTTTGAAGCAACAAAGTTTTCAATTTTCAGAAAGTCCAACGTATCTATTTTCATTGGTTGCTTGTGCTTTTGGGGTCATGTTTAAGAAGGCCTTGCCTTAAAATGTTTTATTAGTTTATTTATTTTGAGAGAGACAGAGACAGCACAAGTGGGGTAGGGACAGAAAGAGAGAATCCCAAGGAGGTTCTGTGCTGCCAGCACAAGGCCTGACTTGGGGCTCGAACTCACGAAACCACAAGATCATGACCTGAGCCGAAACCAAGAGTTGGATGCTTAAGTGACTGAGCCACCCAGGCGCCCCTTTACACTTTCAATTCTTTTCTTTTTTTTTTAATGTTTATTTATTTTTGAGAGAGACAGAGTATGAACGGGGGAGGGGCATAGAGAGAGAAGCAGGCTCCAGGCTCCAAGCTGTCAGCACAGAGCCCGATGTGGGGCTTGAACCCACAAACCCCGAGATCACGACCCAAGCCAAAGTCGGAAGCTTAACCAACTGAGCCACCCAGTCGCCCCTACACTTTCAATTCTTAACTAGACATTTGGCCTATGATCTATTTTGGGTTCATTTTTGTGTGGATTGTGAAGAAGAGGTCCAACTTCATTCCCTGGCAGGCGGCTATCCAGTTATACGAGTGCCATTTGTTGAGAAGAAGAGTATTCTTTCCCCAGTGACTTGTCTGGGCCCTTGCTGAAAATTAACTCCCCGTAAATGTGAGAGCTGATCTGTGGTCCTTTGATTCTAGTCCATTGATCTACACGTCTCTCCTCATACCATGACCACACTGTCTTGATTACTGTCTTAGTCTTTCAGGCTATATAGCAAAACACTACAGATTAGGGAGCTTATAAAAAACAAACATTTATAGGGGCGCCTGGGTGGCTTAGTCAGCTAAGCGTCCGACTTTCGCTTAGGTCATGATCTCGCGGTTCGTGGGTTCGAGCCCCGCATTGGGCTCTGTGCTGAATGCCCGCTCAGAGCCTGGAGCCTGTTTCAGAGTCTGTCACTCCTTCTCTCTCTGACCCTCCCCTGCTCATGCTGTCTCCCTCTCTCTCTCCTAGAAATAAAAAAAATAAAAAAATAAAAAAAACATTTACTTCTCACAGTTCTGAAAGACTGAGATCAGGCTGACAGCATGGTTTGGTGAGGGTTCTCTTCCAGGATGCAGACTTCTTGTATATCCTCGGCAGAAGGGGCGATGGATCTCTCTGGAATCTCTATTATAAGGCAGTAATCCTATTCTTTGAATTTCCACCCCCATGATTTAAGTACCTCCCAAAGGCTCCACCTGCTAACACTGTCACCTTTGGCAGGTAGGGGAACACAAACATTCAGACTCAAAAACTACCACCGCTTGGGGCGCCTGGGTGGCTTAGTCGGTTAAGCGTCCGACTTTCGCTTAGGTCATGATCTCACGGTTCGTGGGTTCGAGGCCCGCGTCGGGCTCTGTGCTGACTGCTAGCTCAGAGCCTGGAGCCTCTTTCAGAGTCTGTCACTCCCTCTCTCTCTGACCCTCCCCTGCTCATGCTGTCTCTCTCTCCCTCTTAGAAATAAATAAAAAACATTAAAAAAAAATTAAAAAAAAAAAACTACCACCGCTTTATAGTAAGTTTTGAAATTAGGAAACATGAGTCTTCCAATTTCATTCTTTTTCAAGATTGTTCTGGCTACTCTGGATCGCTTAAATTGTCATGAATTTTAGGATCATACCATCTGCAGATACAGCTTTACTTCTTCCTTTCCAATATGAATGCCTTTTCTTTATTTTTCATGTCTAACTGCCCAGTACTTCCAATACAATACTGAAGAGAAGGGGTGGACATCCTTTTTCTTGGTCCTTACCATAAGGGGAAAGCATTTCAGACTTCCAACCATTGAGTACGATGTTAGCTGTGGGGTCTTCGTAGATGCCCATACTTAGTTGGGGAAATTTCCCTCTGTTCCTAGTTTGTTGAGTGTTTTTATCATGAAGCACTGTCAGCTTTTGTCAAATACTCTTTCTGCATCTACTAAAGATGATCATTTAGTGTTTGTCCTGTATCTGTAGCTATGAGGTAGTACATTAATTGATTTTTCAGATGGTATGCCAACCCTGCATTCTGACATAAATTCCACTTGGTTATGGTGCATCATCCTTTTCGTGTGCTGCTGTATTCAGTTTGCTAGGAATTTAGCAACATTTTTTGGTCTTATATTCATAATATATATTGGTCTACAGATTTCCTTTCCTTTCCTTTTTTGTATCAGGGTGAGAGGTGACCTCTTTTGTTCTTTCTCTTTAAGTTGGTGAAGAATTAGCATTCATTTTTCTTTTTTAAAAGAACATCCTTTTTAATGTTTATTTTTAAGAGAGTGCATGTGCTTGCACAAATGGGGGTGGGGCAGAGAGAGGGGAGGATAGAAGATCTGAAGCAGGCTCTGGACTGACAGCAGAGAGCCCAACGTGGGACTAGAACCCGTGAACCACGAGATTATGACGTGAGCCGAAGTCAGATGCCCAACCAGTAGAGCCAGCCAGATGCCCTGGTATTCATATTTAGTAGAATTTGCCAGTAAGCCATCTAAGCCTGGCTTTTCCTTATAGAAAAATGTTTTTAATTACTTATCCAATCTCTTTACTTTTTATGTATCTATTCAGATTTTTCATTTCTTCTTAAATCAGCTTTGGTAGCTTGTGTCTTTCTAGAAATTTGTCAGTTTCACACAGGTTATCAGTTTGTTGGGATACAATTGTTTACAGCATTCCCTAATAATCCTTCATTTTATTTCTATATAGTCAGTAGTAATATTTTTTCAATACTATCTTTATGCCCTTCCTTCCCAATGGAAATACACACACACACACACACACACACACACATACACACACACACTTTCTCTCTTTTTAGCCTTTTCTGTGGATAGATCATAACTTATTATAGCTCCTGCTGCTGTTTTGTTTCTGTAATTACAAAAATAATACTTGTAAAAAATGAAAACTTTGAAATGTGAGTAGAAAATGCATGTCCCTGAAATCTCATTATTCTTTGCTTAGGATTCTCCTGGCTAGTTACACATGCTTATCATTCCCATTAATTTTAGGATCATTTTGAGCAAGTTAAAAAAAAATAAATTACTTCATGAATAAATTTGAGGGGAATCTATCTCTTTATCATACTAAGTACTCCTCCTATTCTTGAAGGTGGTACATTGATCCATTTATTACAATCTTCTTTAACACTCTTAAGTGATGTTTTAAAGTATGTCATAAAAGTTTTCCAAATTTCTAATTGCATTTACACTGACCTGTCTTTTTGTTACTATTGTGAATGGGAGTGTTCCTTTCACTGAATTTTCTAATTGTTCTTTGAATATAGGAAAGCTATTGATTTTCTTCCATTAATTTAACATCCATTAATTTCAACTCTCTTTAAATGCACTTGTGATGTTTTGTTTCCTTCAACTTCTCTTTTCTTTCCCACAGTTTGAAAGTCTCAAAGGCTCTCGCATCAAATTAAAATGTCCAAAATTGAAGTTGAAATCTTCTCATTCCACCTAAAAACCTGGTCCTCTCCTAGGATCCATTACTTCAGAGACGGTCAGCTACACCCATCAGCTGCACAAACCAGAAATGTATGTGTCATGTTTTTACTTCTCAGTCTCTCTCTAACGTCTTGACTCCTCACCACCTCTAGCCTTGTTCAACTCCCCAACATCGGCCATCACCAAGGACTCTTCAAAATTTAAATCTCTGGTTTCTTTCCTTTTTAAAAATTCCACACTGGCTTCCCATTGCAAAATTCCATCTGTCATGCTCTGACCCTGACCTACATCACCTTTCCAGCCTCAAACATTATCCACCAGCTCCAGGCCCTGGTGTTCCTAAGGTGCTGGTGCTGAGCGGCTTCTGAATGGAAGAATTCTGCTCACATCTCAAAAAGATGAATCTTTGCTCATATTTACAAGACTAGCGATGTTTTAATTTAAGGCTCATTCCAGTAGGATTTGATTATATCATGAAGTGGTGAAGGTCTCAATAGTGTCAGCAAAGATAATCTTGCCTCAATTTTGTGCAAAGATCATTTAAGGCCATCTTGAATCTAGTTTGGTTAATGGAATAAGATTTCTCCTACTAGAATAATTTGTGATCTTGTCCACTCTAGGAGATAAAATGATAAAATGTAATTTATCACAGCATAAAACTGCAGTCTATCAAGACACCAATTCTGCATGAGGCTCTAAGGATACAATGATGAACAGAAAAATGAAGCTTATTTCTCTTAGCGTATACCATTGCATGGTGGCTTCAACTCCCAACCCCTGGGCACCCCTCTACTTTGGACATATCTTGTCTCTTACATCCCATAATTTCCTAATCACATACCAGAACTTCCTAATGTTGGGGATAAGAGCAAATTACATAATGTTCACTTCACATCAGGAAATACATGGAAGTGTTAACTTGAGGTATATTCAATTAGTAAGGTACTTCACTAGGACCCTGACAAAGGCAATTTCCCCAAAACACTCGTGGTTTCACCCACCCCAGGATGAGCAGCCATGGCACAAATTAGTACTTTATTATAATAATCAACTTTAGAAAAAAAAATTTTTAGGTTATATATTTTAAAAGAGAGAGAGCGGTAGGGGCAGAGAGGGGTGGGGAAAGAGAGAAAATCCCAAGCAGCAAAGAGCCTGATGCAGGGCTCAAACTCCAAAACAAACCATGAAATCAGGACCTGAGCCAAAACTAAGAATCAGACTCTTAACCAACTGAGCCACCCATGTGTCCAAAGAAATGTTCTAATTTGTGTCAATACTTACACTGTTTTTCTGTTCCCCAAGGCTAGAGACTTCTAGCTGTCATTGTTATTCCTCCTCCGCCTCCTCTTACAGGTGGATTTGCCTCTTCCCCTACCTTTGCGCCTGCTCTCCCCTTCTTGGCTTCACGGACTCACAGCTCAATGGAAGAACAAGGGCGCCCTGCCACCTCAAGGCATTCAGCCACCAGCTCAGTCTTCTGAGATGCTATTTGCATCTTCCGAGGCTCCAAAAGCCCCAATGGCTTATTTTATTCCAATGCGTATTTTACTGCAAATCTAAATGTCTCCCTGGGTTCTAAGGTGCTCCACTCCCTAGGACCGCTGGTGCTTCCCACCATGCTTCAAAGTATCGCTTGGCTCACCAGCACCTCCTACCACCCCAACCGTCACCACCTCTCCACCATGATTCTTCCACTCAGCCCACTCAACAACTCTCTTCTCTCCGCTGGGCTCCATCTTCACAGTCTAGGCAAGGCCCCTTAGCCGGTGAAGCCACTCAGGCCGGTGTTTCCTAAATGCCACTCAGTGGGAACACTTCCACTGGTGCCAAAATGAAAAAAATGAGGACAGTATGGTGTGGCTTTTGTTAAACGGAACTAAATCACTTTAAATGCCTGTCCTGTGTTCTGATATTAGGTCTTTTCTCGATTTTTTTTCATGTTATGATATCCCACTCTTAATGAAATGAGGTAAGAGCAAAATAGTGAGTTTCGCCAGGGACTTGGCAAAATAAACGGCTAACAATTTTATGTTATGTTTACGGAAGTTCTGACTGATCTGAGAACTGCTGCTAGCAGCCACCAGCAATCTACTCCCAGTCTTGCTCCCAGTTAAGAACCACATGGTTGAGTTGTCTGTTACTTTTCACACAGGCAGGCCTCATGCCCCAGGCAAGTGAAGTTCCTCTTTCGACCAGGGTTTCATGTGGAGCTGACCAAACAATTGACAGCCACGAAATCTCAATTCTGATGAACAAGAACCAAAAAGCCCTAGAGAGAATAACAGTGATACAAATATAGAAAATGAAGGCATCTCAATAATTTAAAACATCTAAGTAGGGCACATGGGTGGCTCCAGCGTCCGACTCCTGATTTTGGCTCAAGTCATGATTCCAGGGTCACGTGATCAAGCCCCGCCTCAGGCTCTGTGCTCAGCACGGAGCCTGCTTAAGAGTCTCTCTCTCCCTCTGCCCCTCTCCCAGACTTGTGTGTGCTCTCTTTTATAAATAAATAAATAAATAAACAAACAAACAAACAAACAAATAAATAAGACATCTAAGTAAAATGTTCATTTATTAGAAAATATAATTTATCATGTAGGACAGCCAGCACAGAATATGCACCTAATATATACTATTGGCTGTCTATTTCATCTAACTCTTAACCCTGAAACCACCTTTTTTATTTACTTGGGGGGAAATCCTTTAATCTACAAAAAAGGGATAAAAACAGAATCCTGCTAAAAGCAAAACAGGTTTCCTGGTCAGTGTGTCACTAGCATGTCACTTTCTAGGCCCTGAATCAGTCACTCACCTGTCAACTCTCATACAAGTTTAAGAAATCCTCAAATTTGCATTAAGAGGGAGGGAAAAAATCACGTTTCAATTACATCAACAGACTCAAAATACCCAAATCTTTAAATCCACAGAGAACTCTATGCCATTTGTTGCTTAATGGAATAAACAACTTTTCTCCAATCCTTCTCAATGAGCTTAGGGGCAGACGCGTGCGCGCACACACACACACACTCACTCACTCACTCACACTATTCACACACTGTTAGACGATCACTAGATGATAAAATGATTTCTTCTTCGTACAAAATTGTCCAAGGGAATGAAATACATTTTAGCAGCCACTGCTACTGGCTTTGGAGGTGGGGTGACTCTACTATCCTTAGGTTTTCTAAGTACCTCCTTGCTTAAAATATTCCTCTTCTACAAATGTGTTAAATTAAAAAATGACAAATTGTAGGAATTATTTGCACTTGGAAGTGTGACAGAGTTCAGCTCATACCCCCAACCCTGAAGGGTGGAGCAGGAACTCTGTCCCCCTGTGCCTCCCCACCTTGCCAACAGCCCCAGCAGAGCTCAGCTCCAGAGACCCACCGGCAGCAAACATTTACACTGTTCTTGTGACTTTAGAGGCTCAGAAGCTGTTTTACGTACGCCATTCACTGCCCCTTGTTTACAGGGTGAGGCAAGTGGACATACAGGGCAGGTGTCATTTTCCCCCCACTTCATTGGTGAAAGTATGAAGATTCAGAAGGAGTCAGTAGCCATTCCGCTTCCTCCCCCATATTACCCTAGCGCAGCAGCATCACAGCTGTTACCAGTTTAAAATCAAATCCTCAGATAGGGGCCTGGGTGGCTCAGTTGGTTAAGCGTCTGACTCTTGGTTTTGGCTCAAGTCATGATCTCACGGTTTGTGAGTTCGAGCCCCATATCGGGCTCTGCGCTGACAGCTGTGCAGACTGCTTGGGATCTGTTTCCCTCTCTCTTTGCCCCTTCTCCCTCCTGCTCCCTGTCTCTCTCAAAAATAAACAAACATTTATAAATAACAAACGAATGAATAATAGCTAATTAATTAATTATATCCTCGGGGTGCCTGATCTCACAATTCATGAGTTCAAGCCCTGCATCAGGCTCTCTGCTGTCAGCACAGGGCCAACTTCAGATCCTCTGTCTCTCTCTCTCTCTCTGCCCTGCCCTCCCCCACTTCATGTGCTCTCTCTCTCTCTCTCTCTCAAAAATAAATATTTTTTTAAAAAATTAAACTAAATCTTCTACGTGTATACTGCTTCCTATCTGCTTTTCCCTCACAAAAGCGTCCACTGGAACAAGGGGCTGTGTCTTTTATATCCACCACTGTACTCAGAGCTTGTATGGTGCCTGTACACAGAGATGATTTTAAAATGCTTGTTGAGTGGCACCTGGGTGGCTCAGCCAATTAAACGTCCTACTGGGTCAAGTCATGACCTCATGGCTTGTGGGTTCAAGCCCCACATCGGGCTCTGTGCTGTCAGCTCAGAGCCTGAAGCCTGCTTCGGATTCTGTCTCTCGATACCTCTCTGCCCCTTCCCCGCTCAGGCACTGTCTCTCAAAATAAATTATTTTTAAAAATAAAATATTGTTAAATAAATGAATTAGGTAATAGTCTTTCTTTTTTCTTAACTATTCACTAGAACATAAACACCAAAAAGGCAGAGATGATTATCCTGAACCATTACACTCCTACCATGGGGCACAGAGCCCGGCATAAATTAGTTGCTCAATGAATGTTGGGTGAAATAAGTGACTATGTGCCTGAATGAATGGATAAATGAATGACAGCTGTGCCAGAGCCTCCGCCATGTGTCCACCTACCATCCCATTCTCACCCCAGAGCCCCCAGCCTGGCAGCTTCACACACACACACACTGGCCCCCAACAGATCCTGTTCTTCAGAACAAGTTTATGCTGGCTGCTTCTTTGGGGGGCAGGGGCTGGGGGGCGGGAAAGAGAATCCTGAGTAGGCTCCAAACCACCAGCAAGGAGCCCAACACGGGGCTCGAACTCATGAACTGCCAGATGGTGATGCGAGTTGAAACCAAGAGCAGGACACTTAACCAACTGAGCCATCCAGGCACCCCACGTTTTTGCTACTTTTTTTTAATGTTTATTTATTATTGAGACAAAGAGAAACACAGCATGAGTGGGGGAAGGGCAGAGAGGGAGACACAGAATCTGAAGCAGGCTCCAGGCTCTGAGCTGTCAGCACAGAGCCCAACGCAGGGCTCGAACCCACGAACCGTGAGATCATGACCTGAGCCAAAGTTGGACACTCAACCGACTGAGCCACCCAGGTGCCCCAGTTTTTGCTACTTCTTAAGGACATCCGATTGACACTAAGGAGAAAAAAAATGTTCCCCTGCAGTTTCAAAGCAGAGGTAATAATATTTCAACAAGGGAGACATAAAGTGCCTGTCAAAGAACCAGTAATAAAAGTCCAGAAAGCATGTGGAACTTTTCATATGAACAAAGCCCTCCTTAATGAACAAAGTCATTTTTACATCTTTAAGGATGGTTTTTCAGGGACTGATTAGGCCATTGCTTTCCAAGAAAATCTGTAACTGAGGGACATATTTAATTTTTAAGTTTTAAAGTGTCGCTTTTCTTGACGCCCTGGGTTTGCTCCCTGAAACCCACAGGAGGAGGACTCCTCCCACAGGAGGAATAGAGAACCAAGCCGGCCTCACAGGAAGCATTTTTCACAACTACTGCTTGCTAGCTTTTGTTTGAGTTCTCCCGGGCATTACAGGCTTTGCCTTGGAAGATAAGAAAGATATCTCATTTAAAGTGTCTGTCCTTTACCTCCAGATCATGCTTCTGTCTTAAATAAACCTAATGGAATGTTTGTCAACCATGAGAGTGGAGCAAAGATGTCAAGGGTCATCAAGGGTCAAGATGACTCTACAGGGAGAAGCACATTTCCTTGCCTTGGAACACAGGGAAATGCAGGTTGTCATTAGAGAAAGCTTTATCCAAATACTTAAGGTTATATTCCAAAGGTGACCAGCTCCTAGATCAGTTACAGTGTTGTTTCTCTACATATGTTTGCTTTTCCCTTCAAATGTCCTCATTCAAATGTCACACATAATGACGTTTATTAACACCAACACTTGAACCCCCAGTGCCTAGTAAGTGTCTCAGCTCCTGAAAAGCGTACAGTGATTTTACAACCAGGATCCAAGGGGCAGCGTGCAACGGGACCACCCTGATGACCAGACTACCTCCCAGGCAACCATCAGACCAGCCCGTCTGCCGAAAACATCCAAGGAAACCTCTCAATGGAATCAAAGGGGCCAGTTTGGAAGACTTGAAAACTTTGTCATTGCTTTGTGATACCTTAAAAATACAATCTAATTCCCTTTAGTAGAACGGCAGCAGCCAAAACGTATAGAATGAGTACAAGGTAATACGGCGCTTTGTTAAGCACCTGACATGCATGATTGCATTTATTCAACACTACAATTCCAGGAGATAGTTACTGTTATTATATTCACCTTCCTGATGAGAAGACTGAGGCTTTAAAAGATCACATAACTTCCTGAAATCATTACTGCGCTGTGCTCAGAGGTAAATTTTAAAATAATAAAAAAAAATTAAAAAGATCACATAACTTGACCCACCCAAGTCACTGTTAGTACATAAAAGCTGCTGCTTCTGAATAAGTGAATCCATTGATCCCCTGAACAAATGTTTGGTGATCACCCATGGCAGGCTGAGTCTGTTCTAAACTCTGAAGATTCCATGAAGCACAGCAAGGAACCTGTCCTCAGGTTACTTCTTCAGGGTTTGACTTTTAAGATCCGTAAATTAAGAGCAACAATTGCTTGAAATTGATTTCTCAAGACTGGATTATTGTCCTAGGGTTAGATAACATAAAACTCAACTTTGTCAGGCAGGAAATGAAATTTAACCCAAAAAAGCCCGTCATTAAGTAATCTTAATGACATTAGTTATCTCCACTGTTCATAGGAGATAACTCAGGGTTAATAGGGAGTAGAGCCATGCAAGGTTGCAAACAAACGTCCTCACCTACCTGACTCCTAAAGATCTGTTAAATACAGACTCCCCTGATGATACCATTTTAAGCAAGGTGATAACCACTAAGAGTGAGGGGGGAAATTGAGAGATTTAAAGGGGAAGAAAGATAGCGGCGCCTGGGAGGCTCAGTCAGTTGATTTTGACTCAGGTCATGATCTCAGAGTTCGTGAGTTGGAGCCCCGCATCGGGCTCCATGCTGACAGGGTGGAGCCTGCTTGGGATTCTCCTTCTCTCTCTCTCTCTCTCTCTGATCTTCCCCTCTCAAAATAAACAAACTTAAAAACCAAAAAATAAGAAAAAAAGTTAAGAGGGGGGAGAAAGCTAGAATTAAGCAAATTAGTCTACAACCTGATAATCAGAGCAGACATAAAACAAACAGGCAAGGGGAATAAAGTAATAATTAACAAACAATAGCAAGAGAAAGTTCTCTGAGCATTTCTCTCTTCAGTTACTAACCGGACAAATGAGGCTTTATTAATTTGGTGCAGAGAAAGGTCAACAGAAAACCAAAAAGCGAGGACAAAGTTGAGCAAGGTAACGTTGCAAACATCCCCATGCACGGTTATGAAAAATCCATAATCTTCTAGAACAAAGCCCCTTATAATTTATTTCCTATTTAGCACTTTATAGCACCAAGATCTATAACACCAAAGTATTTTAAAGTATTATTTTGCATGATTTTATCATAAAATCTCTCATAATTACTTAGCTAATCATTATTCACCTCACAGTGCAAGTCAGGGCAAAATCATTATGCTCAATTTAGTTGAGAAAAATAGAAGCTCAGGAGATTGAACAACTTGGTCAAGGTGACCCGGCATAGTTAGTGATGGAGACAAGAAGTTGATCCAACCATGAATGAAAACAAGAGTTCAATAAATTATGCTCCTTCATTAAGACAACTGAGTGTTGGGGTTCCTTGGTGGCTTAGTGTTAAGATAACAATTTGTTATATTAAAACTTTCAATTCAGTGTCGCCAACACTGGATTCATAAGAGCATTCAAATAAAAAAAAAAAATCAATCATGACCCAGCAATTCCACCCTTATTCCTATAGAATCAGCAGGAATGCACACATATGTTCACCACATAGAGTGGTTATAGCAGCACAGTTACCAATAACCAAAGACCAAGAACCAATGAGACATCTATCAACAGTACAATGAATGAAGACGTTGTAGTATTCACAAAATGGAATATTATACAGCACCAAGAGAGATGAACTACCACTACACACAAAATTAGGAAGGAATCTCACCAACATGATATGAATGAAAGACACAATAGATATTATACAGTGCTATTTATACAGAGCACAAAACCAAAAGAGCTAATATATACTGTTCAAGTCAGATATAGCCAGGCTCTGTCTCTTGATCTGGGTGATGATGGCACATGTGTGTTCATTTTGAGAATTCAGTTAGCTATACACTTAAATATTCATAAATCAATCATAAATCATTGGAACAGAATAGAAAATTCAAATATAGACCCGTAGGTATGAGATCAATAGATTTTCATCAAAAGTGCCAGGATAATTCAATGAGGAGGGGGAAAAAAAGGGATAGTTTTTTCCAGCCTGGAAAATGGGATATGCAGTTGGAATAAATCAGATATCCTTGGGGTAAAAATAAACAAACTTTAACTCTTGCCTCACATCATACACAAAAACTGACTCGAAATAGAGCACAGACTAAAATATCAGGTACCTTTAAGAAAATGAAAAGGCATTTCCCCCCAGTCAGGGAAAAATGTTCATAATACATATATCTGACAAAAGATTTGTAATCAGAATATATAAAGAACTCTTACAACTCAATAATCAAAAGAAAAACAACCCAACTTAAAAAAGGGGGAAAAAAGGGGCGCCTGGGTGGCTTAGTCGGTTAAGCGTCCGACTTTCGCTTGGGTCATGATCTCGCGGTTCGCGGGTTCGAGCCCCGCGTCGGGCTCTGTGCTGACTGCCAGCTCGGAGCCTGGAGCCTGTTTCAGTCTGTGACTCCCTCTCTCTCTGACCCTCCCCTGCTCATGCTGTCTCTCTCTCTAGAAATAAATAAAAATATATTAAAAAAAAAAAAAAAGGGAAAAAAAAAAAAAAACCTCGGACACTTCACTAAAGAAGATGTCAAATGACTGGTAAGCACAATGAAACATGGCCAACATGACTAGTGATCAGTGAAATGCCCCTGAAAACCACAATCAGGTGTCACTACATACCCACTAGAATAGCTAAAACTAAAAAGACTGACAATACGAAGTGTTGGTGAGGATGTGGAGGAACAACTCTCATAGCTGGCGGAAGTGTAAATCACAAAAGCCACTTTAGAGAACTGTTTAGTAGACATGTACCCATGACCTAGCAATTCTACTCCTGGATTCTTATCCGAAAAATGAAAATATAATAGCTACAAAAAGATGTGTACATGAAAAAGAAAAGATATGTAGATGAAAGCTTTATTCATAATAGCTAAAAATGGTAACCTAGTATCCCTCAACAAGTGAATGGGCAAATGGTGGTGTATCCATAAAAAGGAATGAGTTATTAATACAGGCAAAACATGGATAAATCTTAGTAGCGTTAAAAGCACTTAACAGTACATGCTATGTGACTGCATGTATATGAAACTTTGGAATGGGCAAAATTAATCATTCTAAAAAGCAAATCACTGGGGGACTGGGTCCAGGGGCTAGGTGGGAAAACTAGCTGCAAAAGGTCATCAGGAACTTTCCAGAATGATGAAAAGGTTATAGATCTTGACTTACGTGGTGGTTATATTAGTGTGATACATTTATTACAATTCACTGAACTATGTACTTAAATAGAGTGCATATTATATAGGTCAATTATAGATTTAAAAAAAATTTTTTTAACATTGATTTATTTTTGAGAGAGAGAGCATGAGCAGGGGAGGGGCAGAGAGAGAGGGAGACACAGAATCTGAAGCAGGCTTCAGGCTCTGAGCTGTCAGCACAGAGCCCGACGCAGGGCTCAAACTCATGGACCACAAGATCATGACCTGAGCCAAAGTCGGACACTTAACCGACTGAGCCACCCGGGTGCCCCAATACAGGTTATTTTAAAAGTAAGAAAAGTCATAGTGCTGTATAAGAATACAGAATGACATGAGAAGATGATCAGTATTTTTAATTGGGAAAAAGTTAGATTTCTTTTTTTTTATTAACCCTTTTTTTAAAGTTTATTTTGAGCAACACCAGAAAGCGAGCAGGAGAGGGGCAGAGAGAGAAGGAGAGAGAGAGAGAATCCCAAATAGGCTCCACACTATCAGCATGGAGCCTGATGCAGGGCTCAAACTCACAAAATGTGAGATCTAGACCCGAGCAGAAATCAAGACTAGGATGCTTAACCAACTTAGCCACCCAGGCACCCAAAATGTTACATTTCATCTACATCATCCATTAAAAGAAAAAAGGGCTCCATGGAGAAATGTATGCTTCTAAGACCAGGACACAACAGACAGGTGAGCATCTTGTAGTGATATAAAGTAAGAAAATGCTGGGAAAATGGGGGAGGGGGGTAGGAAAAGAATCCCACCACACTTCCAACTTAAATAAAACTAACATGTTACTAGGTTTCTAGAATGACAGACAGAACACACGCTGCTGTCTGTCCTGTCCTCCAAAACCAACAGGAATGATAACAGATACTTAAGACACACATACACATAGCTCTGCTCACAAATTTAAGGAACCTCTAAAAGATGGACAGCAAACAAAAAAAGAGGGAAACCTTAGCTGTAAATAGATGACACAGCCACAGGCGGGTGACTGTGACTGCAAAAGGTGGCACCACCATTGTGGCATCCCAGGCACGGCCGCAAAAGTGTGAGAGGGAGTATGATGAGTCACTGCGTCAAGTGCAGTGAGGCTCCTCGTCAGGCGTCCCCAATGTCCAATGAGAGCCAGCGACCAAGGGCCACCAATGGGAGCCAGCGACCCAAGGCCAGGCTCTGCTCCTAGCTGCAAGACTGACTGCAGAGCGTGGCTCTGGACACAGAATGGTGTGTTGGCACAGAGCTGGGGGGCGGGGAGGAAGGGGGGATTAAAGTTCAGAGCTCATTCACCACACAGAATAACAGCTCTCCTACAACACATATCTCCCTCGTCCTCCATCCCTCTAGCACCTTGACTGAGAAGCAGGAAATCCCAGCTGCAGAAATAAATACATAACTAGGAATCACTAAACGTTTTCAGGAAGTTGCATCATGAGAGAGAAAATAAACTCAATAAAATCATTTTCCTTCTAAGACAGAGAGCACGCGTTCTTTTCGAACACACATGGAATTTAAAAAAGCAGACTGTGTTCTAAGCTACAAAGGAAACTTAAACAAATTTCCCAAGCTGACAAACAGTCCACATTCATCCACTAAATGCAATAAAATATCCACACCAAATATACAGCCTAAATAAATCTGCACTTCTGGAAAATTTTAAACCTATTTTTAGATAACTCTTGTAGTCAAAGTGGAAAGGAGAAGCTATTTACAATCAAAGGAAAACAAAAAAATACTATATATTAAAATACATAGGCTTAACTTCATTCATTAAAAACCCAGAAAGATGGAAAATATATGAACCAAGCTTCCAACTCAAAAATGATAAAGGGGCTCCTGAGTGGCTCAGTTTGTTAGCTGGTTAAGCGTCCAAGTTCAACTTAAGTCATGATCTCATGGTTTGTGAGTTCAAGCCCTGCATCAGGCTCTGTGCTGACCTGGAGCCTAGAGCCTGCTTCGAATTCTGTGTCTCCCTCTCTCTCTGCCCTTCCCCTCTTCACACTCTGTCTCTCTCAAAAATAAACAAACGTTAAAAAAATTTTTAAATAGGGGCGCCTGGGTGGCTTAGTCGGCTTAGCGTCCGACTTTCGCTTAGGTCATGATCTCGCGGTTCATGGGTTGGAGCCCCGCGTCGGGCTCTGTGCTGACTGCCAGCTCAGAGCCTGGAGCCTGTTTCAGTCTGTGACTCCCTCTCTCTCTGACCGTCCCCTGCTCGCTCGCTCGCTCTCTCTCTCTCTCCTAGAAATAAATAAAATTAAAAAAAAATAAAAATAATTTGTTTTTAAATAAATAATCCAAAGGCAGTAAAAAGGAATTAATAAAGATAACAGCACACTTTAACAAAAAATAAAAGAGTTGCCAATAAAATCAGAAGCCAGTTCTCTTAAATAATTAGGTTTAAAAAATTTTTTTTAATGTTTTATTTATTTTTGAGAGAAAGAGAGAGAGAGCAAGAGCCAGGGAGGGGCAGAAAGAGGGAGACACAGAATCTGAATCATGCTCCAGGCTCTGAGCTGTCAGCACAAAGGCCAATGCGGGGCTCAAACTCAGGAATGGTAAGATCAGGACCTGAGCCAGAGTTGGATGCTTAACTGACGGAGCCACCCAGGTGCACCAGTTTTTTGTGTTTTTTTTAATTAACAAATCTTTTTTAAGTAAGCTCAAGAGAAAAGAAAGACAGCATAAATAACTCACACAAAGACAAAAGAAGGAGAAAAACCAAAAGAATAAATTTTACAAACTGCAATAGTACACCACAAGTAACAACTTTAAACCGATGGCTAAAATGGAAACTTTTCTAGGAGCACATACATTGCCAAAATTGGGCCCCAAAGCAGCAAAACTCTGACAATTACTCATAGTTAGCTGAAATGGTAATTGACAAAATCCCCACAAAAATAAGCCAGACGGTTTTACAGGAGAATTCTATCTCAATTTCCAGATACGGATACTTCCACCTTGTAATAAGAGAAGTCACTCCAGCTGAGTTCATGAGGCTGACATCAAAACCAGAAACAACGAGAAAAGAAAAGAAAATGGCAGACTGTGGTAGACATCCCTAATACTCCCCGTATCTGGTTCTCCTCTTCCTCAGGACAAATGGAAGACCGTACTTCCTAGCTCTCTACAGTTGGCTGGGACCATGTGATCACAGTACTCCCGGCAGAAGTGGTGTGTGTCACTTCTGGATCAAAGTGCAGCATAACTGGTAGGTGATCTCTGTGCCTCCCTGAGAAGGTAGATCAGCAGGACCCCTATCAGCCTGGATAGCTTACTGACTATGTGGAACACAGCCCCTGGTGACTCACAATGAACATGTACAAAAAGTAAATAATGGTAACCTGGGGAGAAGGGGGCTAGGGAGGGCCCACGAGGGGACAGAGGACAGTACAGGTAGAACACCAGGCTTGGAACTGGTGGACTAAGGGGACTTTGGCCTAACATTTGTATCCTTCTATAAGAAGGATGTATTTATTTACATATTGCTTCTTAGAAAGAAATCTTGGGGCACCTGGATGGCTCAGTTGGTTAAGCAACCAACTCTTGGTTTTGGCTCAGCTCACGATCTCATGGCTTCATGGGTTCAAGCATGAACCCGTGCTTGAACAGCGGGCTGTCTGCTAGCAGCACAAAGCCTGCCTGGAATTTTCTCTCTGCCTCTCCCCCACTCACACTATCTCTCTCAAAATAAACTTAAAAAAATAAAAATAAAAATAAATCTCATCGGTCCCAGAAAAAAAGAGAAAAAGGTAATAGACACAGGAGAGAGAAAGAAGAAGGAAAATCTGAAAGAGGGAAGAAATTCATTTAACATCTGGAGAAGAATCTCACAGTATCTGTAGAATCTTGGATTGGAAGAAATTTTGAAACTATCCTTTTAACAGATATGATGAGACTATCAAAACTATTTATTGGTACTCTCCCCACCCCCCGTTTATCTTCTTTTTAAACCAAGGGGAAAATAAACATGATAAGATTTATTTTTCAAGGGGCGCCTGGGTGGCTTAGTCGGTTAAGCATCCGACTTTTGCTTAGGTCATGATCTCACGGTTCGTGGGTTCGAGCCCCGCATCGGGCTCTGTGCTGACTGCCACCTCAGGGCCTGGGGCCTGTTTTGGAGTCTGTGTCTCCCTCTTTCTCTGACCCTTCCCTGCTCACACTGTCTCTCTCTCTCGCCTAGAAATAAATAAAACATTAAAAAGAAAATTAAAAAAAAAAAGATTTATTTTTCAAAAAAGTTTCCAGGTTTGATTTTGTAGGAAGCAATGTCCCTGGTGAGGACATATATCTAGGGGTAAATTTAATAATTATTAACTGTAAGACTAACCACAATTTCCAATATTTACTGAGCTTATTCTGTGCCAAACACTATTAATAGCACTTTACAGATTACACTTTACCTAGTATTCGCAACAGATAAGGAAACTAAGGTTAGGTGAGATTAAGTTATTTGCCCAAGACACAGGCTGTAGGAGGAAAATCTTGAGTCTGAAGCCTGAGCTTTACACGGCACCATATTCTGCTACAGTGTGTTTTGAAAAGGTATAATTATGGTGACAAAGTGACATATAACACAAGGAAACCAGAATACTCTGGAGAAACATGTATTTTTTTTAAAAAGTAAACAAACATGACTGAAAAAAAAATAAAAAGGCAACTCTTGCTTCTAACTAGAGAAAGGAAAAAAATTGTAAAGTAGTGGTATCTCATTAAGTATACATTTTTTAATGTTTATTTATTTTGAAAGAGAGAAAGGGAGAGAGGGAGAGAGAGGGAGAGAGGGAGAGAGAGGGAGAGAGGGAGGGGGGGAGAGGCGGGGGGGGAGAGGGAGAGAGGGAGAGAGAAAGAGAGAGAGAGAGACGCAGACCCAAGCAGGCTCCACATTGCCAGTGCAGAGCCCAATGTGGGGCTGGAACTCACAAACCGTGAGATCAGGACCTGAGCCGAAATCAAGAGCCAGACGCCCAACTGACTGAGCCACCCAAGTGCCACTCATTAAGTGTACAGTTTACAATACACCAACCTGTTAAGATATAATTTACAAACCATGAAAACCACTTTTAAAGTATGAATACAGGGTCGCCTGGTAGCTCAGTCCAACTTTGGTGGTTAAGCGTCTGACTTTGGCTCAGGTCATGATTTCACAGTTTGTGAGTTCAAGCCCCTCATCGGGCTCTGTGCTGAGAGCTCAGAGCCTCCTTAGGATCCTCTGTCTGCCCCCTCACTGCCTCTGGAATAGGCAACTCGTTCTCTCCCTCAAAATAAATAAACCTATTAAATAAAATAAAGTATGAATATAATTCAACGAGTTTTTAGTATATTCAGTTGTACAACCACAACCATTTAATTTCACAATATATTAATCACCCCCCAAAGAAGCCTATTAGTGGCCACTCCCCATTCCCCTTTTCCCCAGCCCCCAGCAACCACTAATATGCCGTCTCTGTGCATTTGTGGACATGTTGTATAAATGCAATCATACGCATGTGGCATTTATGATTGGTTTCTTTCATTCAGCATAATGTTTACCATTTCATCCTGAAAGCTTCATTCATGTTGTAGCAAACGTCATCGACATTTCAGTCCTTTTTGTTGTCAAATAATATTTAGCTATATGAATATTCCACATTCTGCTTAGCCAGTCATCAGATAATGGACATTTCAGTTATTATTACATTTCAAGAGCTGTTTTGGCTACTGTGAATGATGCTGCTAACGCACATTCATGTAACAACGTTCTATGGAGACTTATGGGTTCAATTTTCCTGGGTATATACCTAGGGGTAGAGTTGAGGGGTCATAGAGTCACTCTATGTTCAACATTTTGAGGAACTGTGAAGCTGTTTTCCAAAGTGGCCGTACAAATTTACATACCCACCAGCAGTGTATAAAGGTTCCAGTTTCCCCACCTCCTCACTACTTATCTGTCCCTGCACCATTTGTTGAAAAGACCATTCTTTCATCCCACCTAATCATCTTGACTCATGGTCAAGAATACATTCACTATTAATGTGTGGATTTCTGGACTGCTCCATGTCATTCCACTGATCCATCTACACGTGTCTGTTCTTATCATGGGTAACATTCTGTCTTAATTGCCATAGCTCAGCAGTAAGTTTGAGAACCCAAAAGTGTGTTTCCAATTCTGTTCTAGTTTTTCAAGACTGGGTTATTCTGGATCCCTTGCATTTCTATATGAATTTTACAATCAGCTTATTAAATTCTGCAAATAAAGCCACTTGGGATTGGATCCTATACGGCATCCATCCAGGAATCTGGGGGGCGCTGCCATCTTAACAATTTTAAGTCTTCCGGTTTATAAACATAGGACGTCTTTCCATTTACCTAGGTTTTCTTCAGTTCCTTTCAACAGTGTTTTGTGGTCTTCATCGTACAAATTTTGCTAATATTTTTCGTACTACTTTAAGGGGAATGGTTTTTGAATTTCTTTTCTGGTAGATTAGTGGCTGCATAGGAAAGATGGGGATGACCGCTAAGGGGAAACAGGCTTCTTTTCAGGGTGATGAGAACATTCTAAGGTTGCATGTTGTGATGGTTGCACAAGTCTGTGAATATACTACAAACGACAGAACAGTATACTCAAATGGGTGGATTTTATAGTATGTGAATTATATCTCAATAAAAATGTTACAAGAGGGGGAGAGAGAGAGAGAGAATGAACAAACCCTATCAGGTAGATGAAACAAACTTAGCATGTTGTACTTTACCATTTATCTCAAAAGGAAAGATGTTCCATTTCCCCAGGCCAAGGTCAAAGACATTGTTAATACACTGGTGGTTTGCTTGGAAACACTAACTCCTATTAAGATGGTCTGAAGCAAAGTTTGACACGACTGCCATAATATTAAACCAGGGGGAGGGCGCAAGAAAGCTTCTGCTGTTTACTTTTACTTTTCTAATGTTGACCAAGTGCATTATAGAGTGACACACTGTAACCCGCCCATTAAGTAAACCACCTAAAGGTGGCTGCAATGGTTTCAAAGTTGTTGGAATAGCCTCTCAACTGAAATCCCTGCTTCCTCTATTGATTCCAGTTGTTCTTAAAACATTGTCAAAATCCTTTTTGATAATATCTGAAGGGTCTCCACTGCCTACAAACCCCTTTCTTTGGCATTCAAAACACAACATACAGTTTCTCTTGATCTACTTTATTATCACCCAATTATGGTTCATTTAATTTTTTCTAGACAACGGGGCTATTTTCACCTGGGACTTTTTTCGTGTCACATGCTGTCCTCTATGACATCTAACCAATGTTTCCTGGGCTCTAAGGTGTGCTTGACAATAAGTGCAGCCTACACAGTCAGCACTCGGTCTGTATTTGTTAAAGAACCCTACTTCCTATTTGATGCTAGACTCTGTCCCAAGCACTTCACCTACGTTATCTCCTATAATCTTTCCACAAACCCTGTGAAGAAACTAAGGGTCTGAGAAGGCTACATGCCCTGAGCCACTGCCTGGTGATCGAAATTCTATTCATTCTTGGGCTACAGCTGATACCCTATCTCTTCCCTATTAAACCGACAGTGATTGGTCCTTTCTCTGAACTTCTGAAGTATTTCCTGCCTTTGATGCATAAATCTACCCTACCTGAATTTGATTTGGGGAAGACTTTCTTTTTCAGAGCAGTTTTAGGTTCACTGCAAAACTGAATGGGAAGTACAGAGATTTCCCACATCCTCCGTGCCCCATGCCACCCCACTATCACCATCCCTCACTGGAGTGCTGACACAACACTGTCCCCCAAAGTCCACAGTTTTACATCAGGGTTCATTCTTAGTATTGTACACTCTGTGGGTTTCGACAAATGTGTAATGGCATGTATCCAGCATTATATAAGCATCCAGAAGATTTCCGTCCTAATATTCCTGCATGTTACCTGTCCATCCCTCCCTCCCTGCTGACTCCTGGTAACCATTGCTCTTTTTTATTTTTTTACTACAGTTTTGCCTATTCCCAAATGTCATATAGTTGCAACTGTACAGTATGTAACCTTTTCAGATCGGCTTATTTCACTTTGTAACAGGCATTTACAGTTCCTCCATGTCTTTTCATAATTTGATAGCTCATTTCTTTTTAGTAGTAAGAGTCCACTTGTCTGGATGTACCACAGTCGCTTCCGAGTTTTAGCAATTACAAATGGAGCTGCCATGGACATCTGTGTGCAAGGGTTTTGTGTGGATGTAAGTTTTCAACTTTTTTAGTTAAATATCAAGGAACACAATGACTGGATCATATGGTAAGAGTGCTTGGTGTCATCAGAGACTGCCAAACTATCTTCCATGGCTGTACCATGCTGCATTCCTGCCAGCAATGAATGAGAGTTCCTACTGCCCCACATCCTTGCCTGCTCTTAGTGTCACTGGTGTTTTGGATTGCAGCCATTTTAATAGGTGTGTAGTGGTATTTCATCGTTGTTTTCATTTGCATTTCCCTGGTTGATATATGACTGGGGAGTCTCCTTTCATATACCTATTTGCCATCTGTAGATCTTTGGTGAGATGTTCATTCAGGTCTTTTGCCCATTTTTTAATCAGGTTGTTTTCTTATTGTTGAGTTTTAAGAGTTCTTTTCATATTTTGGATTAATGGTCCTTTATCAGTTATAGCTTCTGAAAGTAGTTCCTTTCTGTCTGTGGCCCTTGCATTATTTTGCATTCTTCACATTTTCATGTCCTACAAATTAGGCTTAATTTTTTCTACTTTAAAAAAAAAAGTAATCTCTATGCCCAACATGGGGCTCAAAGTCATGACCCTGAGGTCAAGAGTCATACGCTCTACTGACTGAGTCACCCAGGTGCCCCTGAGCTTAAATATATCAAAGTTATTTTGAGTAGCTATACTGCTCCTCACCTTAAGAAGATAGTTTATCTTCCATGGTAGACCATGGGTAACCTTTCTATTTCATGGCTGCCATCAGTTACCAGGTGGGTGACTCACGGCGCACTGGAAGCTATGCAGAAGAACACAGGCTTGCATGCCGCACACCTGCTCCCGAGCTCTGTGCCTCTCTAACCCCAACTAACCCAATAAAGTATACAGCCTG
Source organism: Proteles cristata cristata (assembly GCA_017311185.1). Lineage (NCBI taxonomy): Eukaryota > Metazoa > Chordata > Mammalia > Carnivora > Hyaenidae > Proteles > Proteles cristata. The sequence goes on from JAESUZ010000027.1 coordinate 2,725,830, forward strand.
GGTACGCGGCTAGTCCAGATTTTGTCATTTAGCAGAGTTGTGTCTGCTGTGGTGGATGCAGGTGCCCAGGTCCCAAGGGTGCAATCCACAGCAAACCTGGTTACCATGGGTCCTAACCACCTGCAGCGTGCACTTGTAGCTGGAACTGGACACCTCTGGGACCTTAAGAGTCCTCAATTCCTACTGGGCTGGTGAAAATTCCACACACAAATTCTTTGAAGTTATTGATGCAAACCAGAGTTATCAGAAGACATCAGGGGTATCACCAAGCCAATCCATAACCACGAGGAGATGGGTGGTTGCATCTCCTGGCTACAACTATTGTGGCTTTGGAAAGGACTGTAAGTTTCAGGACACTATCAATAGTTCTCACAGTGTTGTGTGGAAAAATTCCCAATACTCTTCAAATCCACACTCACCACTAATTTAAGCAACCTCTGTAAAATTCAAACCCAATAAACCAATTTTTACTTAAAGTTGATCTGTTAAAACAGTAGATGTCTGAACCTTATTTCATGAATGTGTTGTTGAACTTATGAAAATGGTGCCAAGCCAGTTCAGTGAGAAGAGAACAATCTTTTCAACAAACGGTGCTAGGACAACTGGATTCCACATGCAAAAGAATGAGGCTAGACCCCTACCTCACATCATACACAAAAATTAGAAGAAACTGTAAGGCATAAATCTTCATGACCTGGGACTAGGCGGTGATTTCTTAGATGTAGGATCAAAAGTATAAGCAGCAAAAGTAAAAAATACATAAATTGAGCTTCATCAAAACTAAAAACTTTTCTGCTTCAAAAGACAGGAGGGGGAGAGGAAGAGAGAGAGAGAATCCTAAGCAGGCTCCAAACTCAGTGCAGAGCCCGATGTGGGGCCCGATCCCACAACCCTGGGACCATGACATGAACCAAAATTGAGAGCCTAATGCTCAACCAACCAAGCCTAATAGATATTTCTTCAAAGAAGATATACAAAGGGTCAGTAAGTCCATGATGCTAAACATCATTAAGTTATCATCAGGGAGATACAAACTTCATACCAACTAGAATGGCTAAAATGAAAAACGTGGACAAATGTGGAGAAAACAGAATACTGATAAACTGATGCTGGGAATGTAAAATGGTGGTGTCACTTTGAAAAGTAGTCTGGCAGTTTCTCAAGCTGTGAAGCATACAGTTCCCCTATGAACCAACAATCCACCCCTAGGTACACACAAGAGAACTGAAAACAGAAGCTTGCACACAAATGTTTATAGCACATTATTCATGATTAGCCAAAAAGTACATACAACCCAAATGCTTATCATCTGATGAATGAATAAAATGTGGTATGTACATACAACAGAATATTATTCAGCCATAAAAAGGAATGGAATCCTGATATATGAAATATGCTACAGCATGGATGTACCTTGAATATACTGTGTTGAGTGAGTGATGCCAAACACAAAGGGCCACAAAATGCATGATTCCATTTACAGGAAATGTCCAGAATAGGCCAGTCTATTGCTATAGGTTGAATTGTCTCCTTAAAATTCCTATGTTAATTAAATCCTAATTCCCAACATGATGACAGCTGGAGGCGGGACCTTTGGGAGATGATTAGGTCATGGAGTGGAGCCCTCAGGAATGGGATTAGTGCTTTATAAAACGGACCCCGGAGAGCTCCCACACTCCTTCAGCTGTGAGGACACAGCAAGAAGGTGCCATCTATGAACCAAGAAGCCACACTCACTAAGCAGTGAGCCTGCCAGCACCTTGATTTTGGACTTCCCAGCCTTTAGAACTGTAAGAAATAAGTATTTATTGCTTACAATCCACTCAGTCTGTGGCATTCTGTTATGGTGGCCTGAACAAACCAAGCCATCTATAGGGACAGAAAGTTGATTAGTGGCTCTAAAAGCTCAGGGTAAAATGGATAGGGCCTGACTGCCACCGTATGTGGGCTTTGTTTTGGAGGTAATAAAAATATCCCAAAATCAGACAGTGATAATAGCACAACTCTGTGAACATCCTATACTATATCCAACACTGTAAACTTTTTTTTTTTTTTGAGAGAGAGAGTGTGTGCACGAGCAGGGAAAGAACAGACAGAAAGGGAGAGAGAGAATCTCAAGCAGGCTCCGCACTGTTATCACAGAGCCCAACACAGGGCTCCAACCCACGAACTGTGAGATTATGACCTGAGCCAAAATCAAGAATCAGATGCTTATCCCACGGCACCACCCAGGCATCCCCGCATTGTAGAATTTAAAGGGTAAAGTTTATGGCATGACCATGATATCACAATTAAAATATTAAATAAATGCACTAGTGGTTTGAAGACTAAGTGTCGTTTGTGTTTTGTAAGACAAACCCTTCAGTCTTAGCTTTCTCTTATTGGTAAGTTACAGGTCATTGTTTAACATGTCATGAAGACTGTGTGCAATAATACATGTTAAGTAAATTCTTCAGGCGAGGCTAAAAAGATAATGGCCAGCTACAACAAATGGAGTAGAAGATGTAGTGTCTGTCCCAAAAGAGATTACAGTTTAGCTCAAGAAACAAAACGCATCAACAGGAAAACCAAACAATAGTGCAGAGCAGCTCACTTTTGCTAACCAACATTCAATTACTCATCAAGCCCTATCAATTCGTCTTTTGTAGTATCTTAAGTCTATTGTTTGCAGTCCCAGCACCACTGCTCAATTCCAGGCAACTCTGGTCTCATGTCTGGATTCTTACAATAGACTCTGGCATCTCTTTCCTCTGATTCATTTTAATCATGAAGTGATTATTTGTTGGGTAAATGAATAGAACACTCTTCATGTAACTCTCCTACACATAAACCTCTGAGCTTAACTCCACTTCCAAAGTGAAATATAAATTCCTCCCTGCCCCTACCCCTCCTCTCCCCCCAAATAGAGAGAAAAAGTATAAACTCCCAGAAGCTAGCACTTAAAACTTTCCAGAATCCTCTCCCACTCACTTTCTGTCTTATCAACCACCAACCTCCAGAAAGCCTTTCCTCTCTGGTCACCCCCAGATTGGGTTCAGTCATTCCTGTCCTGTGAGCTCCCACCCCACTCCCCCCTGCTCATCCCCATTCCCTTACCTTCCCCCACCAACTCCTTTGCTGAGGTCCTTTCCACCACCACCTCCTCCCCTTCACCATCCAGATCTCTACTTCCTGAGCCTAGTTCAAGTTCAAGCCTCCCTTCCTCCATCAGCCATCCCCTATCCTGTGCTGCCCTGTCAAGCTACATTTTTTTATTAGTTACTTATATAAGCCTCTAAACAGATTTTAAACTCACTGAAAGTAGGACCCATGACAGAGGTAAATCTAAGACTAACATCTTGCTCAGCAAACACTGCCATATGGACTCAAACTTCCAAATGAGCTGTACAGACAAATTACCAGAATGCAGAGAAACAGAATATTATTGTGGGAATGCTTGGATTGTGTTTGTTTATTTCTGTGGAGGTGAGACCAGCTGAATTTCAAAGGGCAGGCAGGTTTTGGATTTATGAAGAGGATGTAGTATTAGAAATCAGATGGGGCGGGTAAGGGGAAGGAGGCATTATCACAGGATCTATGTGCACTTTTGGGGGAGGATCTAGACACTGATACAAACTGAATCTTTAAAATACAATTAACTGGATTTTTTGTCTTTAAAACCTTTCAAAATTCTACACTACTCATGGAAATCACATTGAAAAGTCAACTCACAATGATCCTCTGAATAGTCTAGTACCTGTTTGACACCTGCATGGATGCACAAGTCTATGTTTTCTGCCTGTTACTCACCTGTAATAAGATTTGGGGTTAACTTTTCTGCAAACCCACCTACATGGACTTTTTATCACACTACTATTTTCTGCTCCCTCAGTTTAAATCTCCAAAGAGATGGTGTGTGTGTAGTAGAGAGGAGCTCATTCTTCATATTCTAATATTGTCACAACTGCTTAAAAGACATTGGCCTTCATTTGACAGCATGTAAAAAAGAGCTTACTTCCCGAAAAGAAAAGAAAAAAAAAAACAAAAAACATGACTGTATGAAGACTGGAAACTACAAAAAAAAAAATAAAGATTTTCATGAACATAAATTAGTAAAAAGTCAGTTTAGAAAAGAATGGTGGGGGGGTGCCTGGGTGGCTCAGTTGTTTAAGCTTCCGACTTCAGCTCAGGTCATAATCTCGTGGTTGGTGAGTTCGAGCCCTGCGTCAGGCTCGGTGCTGACAGCTCAGAGCCGGAGCCTGCTTTGGATTCTGTGTCTCCCTCTCTCTCTCTGCCCCTCCCCCACTCATGCTCTGTCTCTCTCTTTCTCTCTCAAAAATAAACTAACATTAAAAAAAAAAGAACAGGGGCGCCTGGGTGGCTTAGTTGGTTGAATGTCCGACTTCAGCTCAGGTCAAGATCTTGTGGTCCATGAGTTAGAGCCCTGCATCTGGCTCTGTGCCTCCAGCCTGCTTCGGATTCTGTGTCTCCTCCTCTCTCTGCCCCACCTGAGTTCATGTTCTGTCTCTCAAAAATAAATAAACGTTAAAAAAAATTTTTTTAATAAAAATAAAAAGAAGAAAGGGATAGTGGGAAACAGGTGGATAGTAGTTGATGCTTCTCAAACGTGTACCATTTTTCCCAGCAGAAGCTGCACACGAACACGCGACCCCTCCATGGCCTAGACCAGGTGGTAAGGGGTTCTGAGTATGATCTTGGGTATTTTGGAGAAGGGGGGAAATTAGAACAAAGCTCTCACAAAATGGATCATTTACTCACTGATCATGATTAAAGCAACCATCAAGGTCAAACATGTTGCTCAGGGCTTGAGAGCTTCCAGCCTACCCTGTCTTTTTCAGCAGCTTACAGTTACCTCAGCTTGTCGCCATGACCCTCGTCTCTTCTTCCCACATAAATCAATGCCCCTTACAGTCAGCTTCTCTATCCAACGTGTGGGGGAGGTGGAAGAGGGAAAGACAGCAAAGGAGAGAGCAAAGGCACTGCATTTTAGGGGGAAAATTAATTAGCAATCTCTGCCTTCTGTCCCGAGACATTAAATACCCCAGAGCTTATCATTAAATATACAATTCATAACAGAAGAAAAACTAGTGAAATGTGAGTAAATTGTTACAGCTCCTGGTATTTCATTTCAATTTTCCTTTCCTACCACCAACCGAAAATGTCCCATAAACTTAATATCTTGATTTAGAATCTTTTTCTTTGAGCAAAATGCATAAGAGATGACAAGTTTTCCATATAACATTACTTTCGCTGCCCAAGGTTACAATGCAAATTTTTAAATGCTGCATACACAAAATTCTGCTACAGTTTAACCCTACAAAGGAGTTAGAAATGTCTTAAAGTAACAACTATGCTCTAGACCAGGGACTGGCTAACCATGGCCCATGGGCCAAATTTTGTAAACGGGCCTTCTGCCTGTTTTTGTAAATAAAGTTTAAATGGAATACAGCCACATTCATCTGTTTACTAAGTGTCTGTGGCTACAATGGCAGAACTGAATAGTTGTGACAGAGACCATATGGCCCACAAAGCATAAAATATTTACTATCTGGGCCTTTCAGAAGAAGGTTGCCGGCCCCTGCTCCAAATTATAATTACTACTGACTGTATATACATGATAACCTCAGTGGACAAGCCCCTAGGGGATTCATGAAGAAAAACATATCCCCAAAATACCACCCTGGCTTTTGACTACTTATTCATTTATTTATATGGATGCAAAATACAAAAACAATCTGAAATTTACACAACACACGGCCACCAAACTTGAACCAGATGTAAGAAACAATCATTCCGCAAGAACGTCATGAAGCATTACCTTCAAATTGCTATGTTGCAGTCTACTGAAAACCATTTGCAGCCTACAAGTAGAAAATGATGGAAAACTTCCATGTGTCTTTCTGAGAGTCTGGGCATTCACAACACCCGGGTCAGCCTTGACTCAGAAAAATGTGTCACTGTCGAAGGGGAGAGTGGAAATTGCCTTTTGGAGGCCTTTACTTACCAAAATGCCAGGCCCTTAGAGCTCAGAGAACTGGGATAGTTCCCAATTCACTCCACACGCAAACGCCAATTGTGTGAATATGGGAAGCCCTTCTCCAAAAGCACCCAAAGAAAGGACCCATCTCTGGAAGTCTTTGAGGAAAACACCCCTCTTAGGCCATTCGTTTGGAGTATTTGAGAAACAAAGAGCTTTCCCCAAGTGCTAACTTTCCGACAGACGTGAGGACCTATGAAGGTCAGAAATACATATAGGAAAGCAATGATAAGTGCTATTCTCCACAAGTCCAGTTTGTGGACAGCTAAGATGACCAACAGCAGTAGTTGATACCAAGGTGTTTGAGGTCACCTCCCTCAAACAGAAGTGGTCCCTGCCCAGGTCTTCATGCCAACTGACGTAAAGCCTCTACTCTTTTTTTTTTTTTTTTTTTTAATGTTTTATTTATTTTTAGGAGAGAGAGAGAGACAGCGTGAGCAGGAGAGGGTCAGAGAGAGAGGGAGTCACACCCGAAACAGGCTCCAGGCTCTGAGCTGGCAGTCAGCACAGAGCCCGACGCGGGGCTCGAACCCACGAACTGCGAGATCATGACCTAAGCGAAAGTCGGACGCTTAACCGACTAAGCCACCCAGGCGCCCCAGGCCTCTACTCTTTAGGGCCTCCTTTGGCCTCTGTCTCTGCAACCCAAGGCTTGTCATGTGATCACTCTGGGCTCTATCTCCCCCTAATTTCCCCCACTCTGGGCAGGAAGCATGAGCTCCCTCCTGCTAAGAGAGTCCTCTTTGCTCAACCACCTCCATCCTCACCTGGGGGTACAGATACATCCCAGCTGGGTTGCTAGGAACCCGAAGCCGTATAGAATCCTTCTTCACTTGGAACGATCAACTCCTGGGTTCAAACTGCAGCCCAGCTATTTAGCAGATGGATAGCATGGAGCACACTACCCAACCCCTCTGAGCCTCCATTTTCTCATCTGTACCACAGAAATAACACTTCCTGCTTTTCAGGGTTATTGTGAGCGTCAAAATAGGTACACGATAAAGATAGTTGCTGTTAGAATTAACTTATCTTACTCATTACTACTAACATTACTACTCATCAAGGACTTACTGTTTATCTGGCAATGTGACAGCAACTCACTCGTTTCAATTCACTAACTTCTGGTGTAGGTAATATTTATCCCCAATTTATAAATATGAAAATAGACACAGAGCAGTGAACTTGCTTAAGACAACAATACATGTACTGCGTGGTAGGGGTCAGGACCCAATCCTAGTCATTTGAGTAGCTGGTCCTCATTAATCATGAATTCTGTATTTGTGAATTTGCCTACTTGTTAAAATTGCTGGAGGGAGCCTGGGTGGCTCAGTCAGTTAAGGGTCCGACTCTTGCAGGTTGATATCACAGTTCATGATTTCTAGTCTCACACTGGGCTCTGCCCTGACAGTGCAGAGACTGCTTGAGATTCTCTCTCCCTCTCTCTCTGCCCCTCCCCCACTCATGCTTGCTAGCTCTCTCCCTCTCTCAAGGAAGAAAGGAAAGGAGGGAGAGAGGGAGGGAGGGGGGAAGGGAGGAAGGAAGGAAGGAAGGAAGGAAGGAAGGAAGGAAGGAAGGAAGGAAGGAAACTTTACTGGGGCACCCAGCTGGCTCAGTGAGTAGAGCACGTGACTCTCGATCTTGGGGTTGTGAATTTGAGTCCCACATTAGGAGAAGAGTTTACTTAAAAACAATTTACTTGTAACCCCAAAATCAATACTCTCGGCACTTTGCTGGCCATTCAGACACGTGAGAGCGACAAAAAACTTGAATCTCCCAACGTACACACTCCCAGCTGGGGCTGAACAAGGCAACATTTTCCTTCTTGTTTCAGCTCTCACACTCTAAATGGGTGTCCTTTTTGGGGTCTATTTAGTGACTCCTTTTCCACATTTGTGTGCTCTTTGTTGGTGATTCTGCTATTTAAAATAGCCCTTGGTGTTGAAGTGCTACCTACTATTCTTAAACTCGGGAAGGCTGCGATGTGCCTCCCAGAAAAAATACGTGTGTTGCACCAGCTTCGTTCAGACCTGGCTTTATAGCACTGTTAGCCGCATGTTAAATGCTAATGAATCACCATCATTATCAATTATTATTAATTATTAATATATACTAAATGCAATGTCATTAAATAGGAGCAAGAGCACACACGAAACATGCTATTGTGCAGTTCACAAAAATGTGACGGGCTCACAGGAACCAAATTCTGTACTCCTTTTTTTAAATTATTTTTTTTAATGTTTACTTATTTTTGAGAGAGAGAGAGAGAGAACATGAGTATGGGAGGGCCGAGAGACGGGGAGACACAGAATCTGAAGCGGGCTCCAGGCTGTTACTGAGACACGCCCTGAATCCTGTATTCCTTAGGAGCAAAGGCTCAGTGGTCACTAACTCTGTGTTCATGGGGACTTCACTGAATGCAGCTACCATGAATCACAGAAACCCGATGCCCAGACCTCGTTCTACTGCCGGGGCTGGTATTAGCCACACCTCAGGCACTTCCCACAGACCCTCACCAGAAGCCTTCACTGCCAGGGCCACTCACACACCATCAGACACACCGGTGGGAGGCTGGGGAGGACACTAGCATAGGAAGGAAGAAGAGGAGAATGAAGAAAAGGCAGAGCAAACGTGGCATGTCAATAATATACTACTGCTTAAAAAGGGGGAGCGAGGGGGGGGTGCACCTGGGTGGCTCAGTGAGGTGTCCAACTTTGGCTCAGGTCATGATCTCATGGTTTGCAGGTTCGAGCCCCACATCAGCTCTCTGCTCTCAGCTCTGAATCCACTTTGGATCCTCTGTGCCCCTCTCTTTCTGCCCCTCCCTGGCTTGTGTGCACTCGCTCTCTCTCTCTCTCTCTCTCTCTCTCTGAAAAATAAATAAACATTAAAAAAAAAAAAAAAAGGTGAGGAGGGAATGGAAGCCACACACTAAAAACATATGCCGTTACTCGCTGTTCCTTCCTACTTCCAGAATTACAAGAAGCTTTGGTAATCTCGGAAATTCCTATATTCAGAAAACATTTCCCAAAATGAATTACAAACTAATCAGATTTAAAGCTGCCTTCAGTCTGGCATTCTCAATAACTGTCAAATCTCCTTTCCTCTCACTGCAAAGCCAAACGCCTCTCTGTTCTCAGGCTCTAGCTCTAGCAGTTAGGAGGGGATGCAGCCAGAACTCCCTCAAATTCAATAAAATACAACAAAGCAAACAGCCTAGAATGACATTACATTATTACCCAAATCGCCAGAGCAGAAAAGGCATCCAAATTTTGAAGAGTTTTTGCAATTTCATTCTTAAAATTCTCATGCAAAAAAAATCATTTTATGCCACATGAAGCACAATTTGATTTCTTTTCTCCTCATGTAAAGAGCTACTCTTGAAGATACTGTCTTTATTTAAAACAAATTCTAAATTACATCGCCTGACATTACACTCTTCTGTATGTATACTTCAATTAAACAGGGTGCCCGGGGGTATGTATACTTCAGTTAAACAGGGTGCCCGGGGGTGCACAGTCAGCTGAGCCTCTGACTCTTGGTTTCAGCTCAGGTCATGACATCATCGTCCGTGAGTTCGAGCCCCATGTCAGGCTCCACACTGAAGGTGCAGAGCCTGCTTGGGATTCTCTCTCTACCTCACTCTCTGCCCCTCCCTCATGTTTTCTCTCTCTCTCTCTCTTTCTTTAAAATAAACAAATAAACCTTTAAAAAAAAAAGCCAAGTATATAACCCCAGGTTAAGCTGAGATAAGCCAATTTTTCAACTATGAATTGATTACAAATAACCTGCTAAAATAAAAGCTTTTGCAGTCTAAATATTAAAGCTCTGATAGTCTTTTTACATTGTAACAAATTAATATGAATTTTCAAAAATAACAGATAACAGAAGTCAAATTGTGAGTTTCATTAATAGCCCAGTTGATACTCACACATGAGATGAAAAACAATTGAAGTTGTTTGAAACAACTCAAAATTACACTCCAGTAGTTGTTACCTAAAAGTAACCTTAAATATTTCAGGGCAGCAGATTAAAAATACCAGAACTACAAATCAGACCAAACTAAAAATTCATCTAGACGTTGAGAGTGAGCATAAGTTAGGTGGGAAGCTTACAGGATCTCCCATTGGTTGTCGGAACCCCCATCTTCTGTGCGCACACACATCAATTAAATAAAATAGTTAAGGAATAATAACTAAATCAAAATAATTTTAAAATTTCATAAATTATCCCCTTTGTAACAATGAACAGCTTTATAGATCATAAAGAGAATATCTCCTATTAACTGAAAATGTTAACAAGTTGGGGCAATACTTATCAATTTTTAAATAACTCCACAACTCATTAAAAAATGTTTTTAATGTTTATTTTTGAGAGAGAAGAGGAAGACAGAGTGTGAACAGGGGTGGGCAGAGATGGAGGGAGACAGAATCCGAAGCAGGCTCCAGGCTCTGAGCTGTCCAGCACAGGGCCCGACTGGGAGCTTGAACTCACAAACCGCAAGATCATGACCTGAGCCAAATTCAGATGCTTAACTGACTGAGCCACCCAGGCGCCCCTCCACAACTCATTTTTAAAATACTTATAGCTGTGACTAAATCCATGTCTTTTAAAAGTCACGTTAACACCAGCAGCTGCACAAGGAGACTTAACAGGTGAATGTGAAGAACACAAAAGGGAATTCAATTCAAATGCCGTCTGTTGTGCTGGGATTTTCTGTAACCCAGATGACCTCATGTGTGACTGTAAAGTGGGAATGACATCATTACAGCACGGAAGCCTCGCTGATTCATTTGTGAGTTTCCAAAGCAAAAAAGGGGAGGGAATGGAATTATGTGAAATCTGAGGCAAGAAAAAAAACAAGTCCTGACCTAACTTGGCCTTAGCAAGAAGTTGTATCACAAGCTGCAAACGGGAGCCTGCGTGGGGGCCTCACTCCCAGAGTGCAGTCACAGGCAGGCCTAAGGTCTCACTCAGCTGGGCTGTGACACACTGGTACCTGTCAGTGCCCCTGTGAGGGCAGCGCCACTGGCTCTGAGCTCTACTTCTGTTTGCATGGTCAGACACTCATTATCCACGCTACCAATTCAAGCACTGCTAGAATTTCCACTCTGCTCCTTTTAAGTACTTTTAGTATCCATTTTAGCAACCTCCAGCCACACTGAGATGTCTGCCTATGGTCCAGGTCATCAACTGAGGTATCAATTATGCTTTAGTAATTACTAACCTGCATACATTTTGAGAAAACTGCCACAATCTTATTTTTCTCATAAGACACTTTTTTTTTGAGATCGTGTTCATAAGACACTTTGTTTTGAGATTGTGTGCACGCCTAAGTGGGAGGAGAGACAGAGGGAGAGAGAAAAAGAGAATCTTAAGCAGACTCCACACCAGCGTGAGTGAGCCCAATGCAGGAATCAATTGCACGACCGTGAGATCATGACCTGAGCCAAAATCAGGAGTCAGGTGCTTAACTGACTGAACCATCAAACACTGTTTTTTAGTGCATGACTTTCAGAATACAAGGTTTTTCAGGAACATGAATATTCCACTATAGCACAAAAAGCTAGATTCAACTTCAGGATCTAAAAAGAAGACATTTTCTTAACGATCCCAGCTTAGAGAAATGACCATCTCTTCATCAGTTTGCCAAAGCTGCTGTGACAAAGTACCAGGTACTGGGTGGCTTCAACAACAGAAAATTTAGCTCACATTTCTGGAGCCCGGAAATCCAAGATCCAGGCACCAGCAGGGTCGCTTCCTTCTGAGAGCTCTGAAGGGAGTATCTGCTAGATGTCTCTCTCCGAGTTTCTGGGGGTTTGCGGGCACACTCTCGTGTTTCTTGGACGACCGATAGATCTCCCTATCTCTGCCTTCATGCTCACAAGGCATTCTCCCTTTGTGCTTGTCGGTATCCAAATTTCCCCACTTGATAAGGATACCAGTCTTAATTGGATTAGGGGCCCACCTGGCTCTAGGATGGCTTCATCTTCACTCCCTGCATCTGCAATGACCCTATTTCCAAATGAGAAGACATCTTTTTTTTTTTTTCATTAAAAAACATTTTTTTTTAATTTTGGAGGGGGGAGAGACAGCGCGAGCAGGGGAGGTGCAGAGAGACAGGGAGACAGAATCTGAAGCGGGTTCAGAATCTGAAGCTGTCAGCACAGAACCCAATGTGGGGCTTGAACTCACAAACCATGAGAGATCATGACCTGAGCTGCAGTCGGACACTAACCGACTGAGCCACCCAGGCACCCCAAAATGGGAAGCCACCTTGTGAGGTACAGCAGGGACTGAGGACTTTAACATATGAAGTTTGGAGGGTCAAAATGCAACCCATAACAACCTCTAATTCACAAACTGGAACATACTAAAAATCAGAAGTATTTTCAGCCCCTGGAAACAGCAGATTAGGTAAGTCAGTCTGCTAAAAACAATAAAAGCTGCAGGAATATGACAAGCATGTTCCTAAAAGCACCAAATAGCTAACAAGGTAGTGAGGATGTACTGAACCCAGATTCAGGTCAGTACTTGACCTAGAGAGAACCAAGAAGTCCGGCTGCATCTTGCCCTTTAGCCATTTGCTAAAAGGTGCCCTTTTAGGACTTGGGGATAAGGGCTGGAATCTGGTAACTGCCAAGGATGGGGTCCTAGTGAATGGTATCTCAGTTTGGGCCAGCCCTCAAAAGGCAGCAAGCTGGGGGTAAGAATTCTGAGCTATGGCCAAGAAAATCTCAAGTCTTGATTCTTACTAGTGACAACTCTCAAATACAAATGTCTAGTGCACTTAAACTATGGGGTGAACCACTGGCCAAGCTCCAGGTGGTCACTGTGGGATACAGACAGGTGAGATACAAATAGCCCTGCAAAGGTTATAAACACAGAACTGAGACACTGAAACGACAACCCACAGAAAGCCATTTGGAACAAACACCCTGAACCCACCCGGGTCAACAACGCCTGCTAAAACAAATACATCAACATTCACCATAGGATTTAAACAAGACGCAGGGCCTATAGCATAACATTCAAAATGGTCAGGATGTGATCCAAAATTAGTCAGCATACAAAGAACGAAGAATTGCCACTCACATGGGGGGAAAGATAGACCATGCAAACACTAACAATAAGAAAGCCGGAGTGGCTCTATTAATATTGGACAAAGTGGACTTCAGAACAAAGAAAACCCTGGGGAAAAAGAAGGACAGTCTATAATGAAAAGATGGTTAATTTGCCAACAAGGCAGAACAGTCCTAAATGTGTAAGCATCTGACACCAGAGCTTCAAGACACATGGAGTAAAACCTGACAGAACTGCAAAGAAAAATAGACAAATCCAAAATTCCAGCTGGAGACTTGAGCACCTCTCCCAGTAATTGGCAATACTGGGAAACACGAGGTCAGCAGGGACACAGGAGGACTGAATGCCCTCCACTAACTATATCAAGCGGACATCTATCGAGCATTCCACACAATCACAGAAGCGTTACACCTTCTCTTCAACATACATGGAATTTAAAAAATCTGAACAAATGTAAAAGAATTGAAATTGTATAACTATGTTCTCTGATCAGAACAGAATTCAACTATGAAGCAATACAAAAAGATAACAGAAAAATCTCCAAACACATGAAGAGTCAACACCACACTTGTAAATAATTCATGGGTGAAAGGGAACATCTTAAGGGAGGGATAAAAAAATATTTAGAACAGAAAGAAACAGGGGCGCCTGGGTGGCTTAGTCGGTTGAGCGTCCGACTTTCACTTAGGTCATGATCTCGCGGTTCGTGGGTTCAGGCCCCGCATCGGGCTCTGTGCTGACTGCCAGCTCAGAGCCTGGAGCCTGTTTCAGTCTGTGACTCCCTCTCTCTCTGACCCTCCCCTGCTCACGCTGTCTCTCTCTCTCTATGCTAGAAATAAATAAAACATTAAAAAAAAAAAAAGAACAGAAAGAAACAAATTTAATTAACGTATCAAAATCTGTGGAATCCAGCTGAAGCAGTACTTAGAAGAAAATTTAGAAATTACTTCTCTGTTTTGCTAATGTAAAGGGCACAGTGCAGTCGTATCTGAAAATTAACATTTAGTTACTTTCTGGGGCTTGATATCCCATACTGTAAAAGTGGGCAGAGGACCCACCAGTAGGTAATCACATTAAGATTAAGAAATCAGGAGTGCCTGGGTGGCTCAGTCGGTTAACGACCAATTCTTGATCTTGGCTCAGGGCGTGATCTCATGGTTTGTAAGTTGGAGCCCCACATCAGGCTCCTTTGCTGACAATGTGGAGCCTGCTTGGGATTCTCTCTCTCTCTCTCTCTCTCTCTCTCTCTCTCTCTGCCCCTCACCTGTGCGCATGCAGGTGCTCGCTCTCAAATAAAACATTTTAAAAAATAAAATATAACAGAATAATTGCCTTATTTTTAGTAAAGAAACAGAGGTAGGGAAACTATAATATTTTAATTCCAAATGAATACCTTATGGACATTACAAAAAGCAGTTCCATTAGAGAGACATCTATGAACATGCTAACCAAAGAGATGGGCAGAGAGATCATAAAACACAGTAGCCAGGTGGTCTTACAACGTAAAGGGAATAGTTCTTAAAAATCCAACATGACATAACTGGGTCTATGACATAGAACACTCCACTTCCTTGTTTTCATCACTAACTGATGCATATTTCTGTCTTGCGTCACCACACATCAGTGTCCTATTCACAGATACTCTGCCTGAAGCCTTATGGAACAAAGGACAGCAACAGAAAATAACACAGTGCACCTAGAAAGTGCACTGAACACTAATAAGCTATGTGGCTGATTAAAAGTGGCCAGATTTATATTTGTACCATACCTGGTCACGAGAAACTGCATACAGTTTTTCCATCCAGCCACGTATTAGGGATTTTCAGCCCTTTGAGCATCTTCCCTGCCCATTAGATTATAAGGCCCTTTGAGCAGGCACTCTACCTCCTTCATTTAAAATAACATTTAAGGAGCATCTGGGTGGCTCAGTCAGTTAAGCATCCAACCGGCTCAGGTCATGATCTCGCAGTTCATGGGTTTGAGCCCCGAGTCTGGCTCTGTGTGCTGTCAGCTCAGCTCCTGGCACCTGCTTTGGATTCTGTCTCCCTCTCTGCCCCTCCCCATTCAGGCTCTGTCTCTCTCTCTCTCTCAAGATAAATAAGTAAACATTGTTTAAAAAGGTAAAATAACATTTAAGAATTGCTTTGGCCAGGCCATGTGCCACTGGAAAAATAGAAGTGATTGAATCTCTGCTTCTCATCTTTGGCAGCAGCAAAGACAAGGACATGTATAATGTGAATAAGGTTGTGCAGAGCCTGGTGTAGGAAGATGAAAAAAGCAGGATTAGCTCCTGACAAACAGGAAGAGCTGGGGGACGGGAGGGAGGGGTCATTCTACACGTACAAGGACATGTTGGAGACACATGATGCATTCAGGGACAAGGGTATGCTTCTATGGGATGTTGGTTTAGGAGGAAGAAAAAGGGCTAGGTCCATACTAGAAAAGGTCTCACCTGCAATTGCTCAAGAATTTGGACTTTACCCTGGGCAATGAGGAGCCAAACAGGATCAGACTGGCTTTTTAGGAAGCTACAAACTCTGGCACTGGAGTAGCAAATGAGAAGGCATGGATGGGAAGAGGCAGGAAGTGGGAAGACTGAGCCATCAGGAGGCTGTTTAAATAGTCTAAAGAGATCATATTCCGATTTCCTGCCCCTGCAGCAGCTAGCGCACAGTGACCTTATGCATAGTAAGGAAACAACGCTGGACTGAACTAACTCAAGGAGGAAAATACCTCAGTTGCTTACAAAGTGCTTTCCTGCTTCTGAAGACAATTCCTTCCTCAAGAATGGGGTGGGGAAAGGGGAGGAAGCAGCCACAACATCATATACACTCTGATAAACACCAATGCCTTTCACATCATCCTAATATACAGCTAAGATCCTTAAGAATCCGGGTTCTCACAGATTTTCCTTGTCTTCATTTTATCACATTTTCACTCATCTCAAAACATTGGTGGAAAGAGTTTTGAAAAAACCTGCAAGCAGGGGCGCCTAGGTGGCTTAGTCGGTTAAGCGTCCGACTTTCGCTTAGGTCATGATCTCGCGGTTCGTGGGTTCGAGCCCGGCGTCGGGCTCTGTGCTGACTGCCAGCTCAGAGCCTGGAGCCTGTTTCAGTCTGTGACTCCCTCTCTCTCTGACCCTCCCCTGCTCACGCGGTCTCTCTCTCTCCTAGAAATAAATAAAAAGCATTAAAAAAAATTTTTTTAAATAAAAAATAAAAAAAAAAGAAAAACCTGCAAGCAAATACCCTGGCCAGAAGATGCCACATATACATTTCAAATAACAAAACTAAGGAAGGGGGGTCAATATATAGGTAGTGCCAGTTCCGTGTTTCTTCAAATAATCTAGTTTTGGATATGCACTAATTTATCCACCAAGATATAAATCTTCAATGGACATTCCCAATAACTGTTCCAGAAGTTGAATGTAATCCATAGTAAAGATGTAGTAGATGACTTAAAATAAGATAGCATCTACCCAAATGCAGTCCCTATCAAACTTCCATCTGTTTGGGGTAGGGTTTTTTTGCATAAATTGACAAGCTCATTCTAAAATTTGTATGGAAATTCAATGGACCCAGAAGCTAAAACAATCTTGAAAAAGAACAAGTTGGAGATTTACACTTACCAATTTCAAAACTTACAACCAAGCCATGGTAATCAAGATGACGTGGGACTGGTGTAAGGCTGAACATACATAAGTCAATGGAAGAGAACTGGAGTCCACAAATAAATCCTTACATTGATGTCGCCTGGTGTGGACGAGAGTGCCAACATCGTTGAAAGGAGAAGAGTCCTTTCAACAAATGGTGCTGGGACAACTGAATGGATAGCCACGTGCAAAAGAATGAACTTGGAGCCTCACCTCATGCGGTACATAATAATTAATTAAAAATAGATAATGCGAAGTTAATGCAAGAGCTAAAACTATAAAACTCTCCTGGGGTGTCTGGGTGGCTTCGTCATTTAAGCATCAGACTCTTGACTTTGGCTCAGGTCATGATCTCACGGTTCATGGGACTGAGCCCTGCATTGGGCTCTGTGCTGACAGCACGAAGCCTACTTGGGATTCACTTTGGCTTGCTCTCTGCCCCTTCCCCGCTCATGCACTTTCTCTCACAATAATAAACATTTTTTTAAAAAAACTATAAATCTCTTATAGAATGAAAATATAGGAGTGAGCCTTTATGATCTTGGGTTTGGCAATGGTTACTCATTAGAAATGATGCCAAAATTGTAAGTGACAAAAGTAATACATAAATTGTACTTGATCAAAATTAAAAACTTTTGTGTTTCAGAGGACACTACCAAGTAACAAGACAATCCACAGAATACTTCAAAACTATCGGAAAATATCTGATAAGGAACTTGTATACGGAATATATTAAGTCCCTTTTATCTATGTAAATATAAGTAGATGTAAAAAGGGATGCCTGGGTGGCTCAGTTAAGCATCCAACTCTTGATTTCGGCTCAGATCATGATCTCACAGTTTCAGGAGTTTAAGCCCTTGTCAGGCTCTGTGCTGGCAGAATGGAGCCTGCTTGGGATTCTCTCTCTTTCTCTCTCTCTCTTCCCCTTCCCCACTAGTGCTCTCTGTCTCTCTCCAAATAAATAAACTTTAAAAATAAAAAAATATTTGTAATGATATCCATTGCTAGATAAAGGGGATAAAAAGGTATGAACTTCCTATTATAAAATAAGTAAGTCACAGAGATGAAAAGTACAGGAGAGAATACAGTCAATAATATTGTAATAACACTGTTTGGTGACAGTTGGGGGCTATGTTTATTGCAGTGAGCACTGAGTAACACACTGAATTATTGAATCAATATGCTGTACACTGGAAACCAACATAACACTGTATAAGTCAATAAAAATATTTTTTCAACTCCCCAAATTCAGTAATAAAAGAACAACCAATTTCAAATTGGGCAAAGGATTTGAAGAGACTTTTCTCAAAAGAAAACATACAAATAGTCCATAAGTCCATGAAAAGATGTCCACATCAGTAGTCACCAGAGAAATGCAGATCAAAACCACAGTTAGACACCACTTCACACCCATTAGGATGGTGGAAATAAAAATGATAAGAACAAGTACTGGTGAGGATGTGGAGAAATCAGACCACTTAAGTTCTACGTGCGACTGTAAAATGCTTCAGCCCCTTTGGAAAATAGTTCATCAAAATGTTGAACACGGAGTAGCATATGACCCAGCGATTCCCCCACTTAGGTATACTCCCTAGAGACCTGAAAACACTAGGTCTACATAAAAACGTGTACATGAATTTTTATCAGCAGCATTACTTACAACAGCCCAAAAGTGAAACAAATCACATGTCCATCAACTGGTGAATGAACAAAATGTGGCATATCCACACAATGGAACATTATTCTAATATTCAGCAATAAAAAGCAACGGATGATCTTGAAAACACTTCCCGAAGTGAAAGAAAAACTGACATATTATGTGATTCCATTGCTATGAAATGTCCAAAACAGACAACGTTCATACAGACAGAAAGTGGATTAGAGATTATAGGGGCTGGGGAGAGGGGATATGAGGAGTGACAGCTGATGGGTACAGGGTTCTTTTTAGGCAACAAGAACATTTCTGTTCACTTCCACAGCACATATACTGGAACGATACAGAGAAGATTAGCATAGCCCCTGAACAAGGATGACACACGTTTGTGAAGTGTTCTATGTTTTTTCTTGCCATTTGCAAAGACATGGATGGAGCTAGAGAGTATAATGCTAAGTGAAATAAGTGTCAGTCAGAGAAAGACAAATACCATGTGATTTCACTCATATGTGGAATTTAAGAAACAAAACAAATGAGCAAAGGGGGAAAAAGAAAGAGACAAACCAAGAAAGACTCTTAACTATTGAGAACTAATGGTTATCAAGGGGGAGATGGGGGGGGGAATGGGTGAAATAGGGGATAGGGATTAAAGAGTGAGCACCAGGTGATTTAAATAAAAACTTAACAGGGGACGGGCAAGGGCAGGGAGGAGCCGGGGGCCTGGATGGCTCAGTTGGTTAAGTGACCAACTTCAGCTCAGGTCTTCAGATTCTGTGTCTGCCTCGCTCTCTCTGCCCCTCCCCCACTCACATTCTGTCTCTCAAAAATGATTCAATGTTAAACAAATTTTTTACATAATAAAACCTTAAGGGGCGCCTGAGGGTCTGACTCTTGATTTTGGCCCAGGTCATGACCCCAGTGTCATGGGAACAAGCCTCACAATCAGGATTGTGTTGAAAGTGGAGTCTGCTTAAGATTCTTTCTCTTCCTCTGCCCCTCTCCCCCCCTCACAAATTCTCTCTCTCCCTCTATGAAAAAAGAAGAAAAAAGAAAAAAACACTTTTAAATATTGGTCTAAAATAAGACAGTGGTGATTCACACCACTGTGAATATACTAAAAGCCCTTGAATTGTATACTTTTAAAGGGTAAGTTTTATGGTACATAAATTATATCTCAATAAAGCTGTTACACATGTACACATTTTTAAGACAATACTCACCTGTTGTTTATTAATTAGATCGGCATCTGCATTGATGGGTTATTTTTTTTCTATCAACAATCAGCTTAAAAATTATTTGGAAAAACAATTTTACAAAATAAACTTACAAAACCAGAAAATCATCACAAGGGTGGGATGAACAGCATGGAGACAGGGCTCTATGAAGATCCTTAACCTTAAATAATGCCAACATGTTATTCTCTTTCTAAATATATGTAATTAAGATCCATCTTAAAACTGTCAGGCTAATCTCTTCAGTGTGAACAGTCTCTGTTTTTATTAAGTCCAGAGCTATTCAGGCATGTGGGCTAACCAAAGGGGTAAAAGTACATGGTGAAAACGCGGGCTGTAACAATTGAACCACAATAGTTTCCAAGGGACTAAAGCAAAAGATGCTTGAAACTATGTCTCTGCCTTGTATTTTAAACAACTCGTCCTAATAATAATCATTATTAACAGCTAAGTTTATAAATACTTGTGAAAATTAATAAAGGTAAATCCCACTAAAGTGACTCAGGATGCCAGAAGGGAGAGCCACACCACTAAATGTCAATTACAGACTGCTAACAGAAGACTCCTTACCAGGAAAGAATCCTCAATTCTAGGCCCCACTACTGAAATGTACATTGCATCTCCTACAAGAAATGGACCATCCCAGCAACTCAGCCCATGAGAAATCATCACCCTGAACTCTTGCATTTCTCCACTGGACTTCCACTCCAAATAACCCCTCTCAACTTCCTCCTTCTTCTTCTTCTTTTTTTCTTTTTTTAATGTTTTATTTATTTCTAGGAGAGAGAGAGACAGACAGCGTGAACAGGGGAGGGTCAGAGAGAGAGGGAGTCACAGACTGAAACAGACTCCAGGCTCCGAGCTGGCAGTCAGCACAGAGCCCGACGAGGGGCTCGAACCCACGAACAGCGAGATCATGACCTAAGCGAAAGTCGGACGCTTAACCGAATAAGCCACCCAGGCGCCCCAACTTCCTCCTTCTTCTACATAAAATAACCTTCTTGTCCTTTGTTGGACTGGCCTATGGTTTTATCGTAGCTTACTTGTCCTGAAATGCAGTTCTGTTATTACCAAATAAACCTATTTTTGCTGGTAAAACAACTGACTGTTTTATTTTTAAGGTTAACGTACTCAAATGTTCACTTAAAATACACTGAGGTTAACAACAAGCCAGATGGCAGGAAATCTATGAATTTGTGCCAGAAAGATGTTGCACTTCATCTAGTAAGAAAGAGAGCAACCAACACCTCAATTTAAAAATGCAGTGGCAGGGCACCTGAGTGGCTCAGTCAGTTAAGGATCAGACTCTTAATTGGGCTCAGGTCATCATGATCTCACAGTTCATGAGTTCAAGCTCCGAGTCAGGCTCCAGAGCCTGGTTGAGATTCTCCCTCTTCCCCTCCCTCTGCTTATGCTCTCTCGGTTTCTCTCAAAATAAAAAAAGAAGAAAAATAAGGTAAAATTAAATTAAATTAGTAAATAAATAAAAATGCAATTCCAAGTTCCAAGCCAAACATAATAGAAATATATATCCGGCCTTCTCGGGTAATGCATGAAAAGAAGCACATTTATTTGAATAAGTCTTATATCTTTGTTAGGAGATAATTATTAGCTCCCAGTAATAGTTTATAAGTTAATACTAGATATATTCTATCAATGATCAAACAGACTGAACTCAAAGACCAGACAAGGAAGACTGAACAGTGTGAAGTAAGGAAGAGAGGAATTGTAGATAGACTCTGAAGCAACAAGAATATTCAGAATCAAAGACAGCTACAAGATAATACACATCAAATTCTGAATCCAAGAAACTATGGCCAGAGATAAATCTGGCAGGCAAAAGAAATCTTTACTTTGTAAAGTGACTTTTTTTAAGTTTATTTATTTATTGAGAGAGAGAAAGGGAGAAAGAGAATACCAAGCAGGCTCCCCACTGCCAGCTCAGAGCCAGATGCGGGGCTTGAACTCACCAATAGTGAGATCATGACCAGAGCTAAAGTTGGACACTTAATGGACTGAGCCACCCAGGCACCCCAGTAAAGTGATTTTGAGACTTTAAAAAAAATAAACAAAGAGGTAACAAAATTTTAACTGCAATCAAATTTTTCTGCCATTTATTTTCATTTTAGGACTCAGTTGGATCTTCTGAAAAGTTACCTATGAACCTGATTCTTGAGGAGCAATGCTACTATTATGTCCTAAAGAAACTGGGGTGGGGGATGGGGAGACAGTCATGGTAAGAATGTTCCAGCAATGTTAACATTCCATTTCCACTAATTTAAACACTGGGATATGATGTTCCTGGCTCATACTTGAGTAGAAGTTGAAACATACAAATACATACACTACAGGAGGGGCACCTGGGTGGTTCAGTCGGTTGAGCGTCTGATTTACGCTCAGGTCATGATCTCACAGTTTGTGGGTTCGAGCCCCATGTAGAACTCTGTGCTGACAGCTATGAGCCTGGATCCTGCTTCAGATTCTGTGTCTCCCTCTCTCTCTGCTCCTCCCTTGCGCACATGCTCTCTCTCAAAAATAAATCAACATTTAAAAAAAATTTTTAAATACGCTACAGGAGACATGCACAATTAAATTTCAAGCTGAAACAAAATATATTTATTGTATGACATGCGATCAATTTTTAAAGTAGAAGTGCAAATTCTATGTTTGAAGATCCAAACATTTTAATTTCACATTAAAGGAGGAAAATAATATATACAAAAATATACAGTAACTTCATTTTTCTTAGTTTGCACTCCCATGTCTAGACAAGCTTAAAAGACTATTTTAACACAATTCTGGGGAGGGTGGGGGAAATAAAAATACATATATTATGGCAAGGATTTGAAATAAAAAATAAGAAACCATAGTTGGCTCCTTTTACAGGAACATACTAGGATTATGAATTTTGATCCCATTTAAATCTATACTCTGCACAAAATACAGGCAAAATATGATTTTCTATAAACAGTAACTTGAAATTTTTATATCTTATTCTAAAATCTCAGTAACATTTTAATGGAGTAATCTCAATATTTTTCTGTTCTTTAGGGGCACGTGGTTGGCTCAGTCTGTTGAGCGTCCAACTTTGGCTCAGGTCATGATCTCACAGTTGGTGGGTTCGAGCCCCATATCGGGCTCTGTGCTGACAGCTCTGAGCCTGGAGCCTGCTTTGGATTCTGTGTCTCCCTCTCTCTCTGGCCTTCACTCGTTCATGCAGTCGCTGTCTCTCAAAAAATGAATGTTAAAAAAAAAAAGTTTTAATCATATTTTCTGTTCTTTGTACACAGTACTAACATCCTATACATCTGTCTCTTAGGAGTTTTGAAAGAGAATTTATCTACTGTAGTCAGTATTATAACAAAGCCATGCTATATGGTGGCAGGAGGTAGGGTGGGTAAATTCTTGGATACACTGGTTAAAGAAAACAAGGAATAGGGAGTAAACGGTCTGGTAGAAATTCACTAAGAGCAGAGTATGTGCTGGTCTGACATGCAGATGCACTACTTGTAAACACAAGTGGGTAGGGGGAGGTGATGGAAAAATTAAAGCTACAGATGCCAGCTATCTTCGAACAGAATCTATGCAAACCTGGAAGTTCTCACAGCAGAGTCACAGCATTCTGCAAAATTAAGTAAACACTGAGAAATCTATTTGTATTATCTGGAGTTACTAAAGGAACTAAAGATAGAAACTCAGGAGTGTGGAGAAAGAAAGGAAAAGGTATTGTCAATTTTTCAACCTAATCTCTTCGGTACTACTTTACTATTTTATTTATTACCAAATGCAGGTATTCAATTTTTAAGGATAAAAATTTTAATTAAGGATAAAAGAAAATGACATTGTTCAATCTCCTTATATACAGAGATCTGTTTCTTTGAAAAACAAATTAGAAAACAATGTTCATACAATCCCATGACAATAGAATATAATGACAACGATAGTAAGAAATGTTACAACAGGCACAGAACAAAATCTGTAGGCTCATATTCTGAACTCATACACCAAGCTATCTTATGGGTTAATGGGGCGGGAGCAGGGGGAGGGGAACAGCAGGTACTTTCACTTTCTATAGCAAGTAATCCTGTAACTTTAAAATTGAGTATTTTGGGGTGCCTGGGTGGCTCAGTTGGTTAACCATCCGACTTTGGCTCAGGTCATGATCTCATAGTTCATGAGTTCGAGACCCGCATTGGGCTCTGTACTGATAGCTCAGAGCTTGGAGCCTGTTTTGGATTCTGTATCTCCCTCTCTCTCTGCCCCTCCCCTGCTCATGCTTGCTTGCTCTCTCTCTCTCAAAAATAAGTATTAAATAAATATTCTGTAAAATTGAATATATATTACTTTTGTCAGGGATCGTAAAGATTAAAGAATATAAACTAAAACATGTATGCCTAGAAAAAAAACTGAGAAACAAAATCAGAGTAAAAGATTAATAGCAGTATTTCTGAGAGAAAGAAAAAATGGCAGGTTATTTTTTCCCTTGTTTTCCTGGGTTTTGCCCCAAATATTGTACAAACAAGATATATTCCTTTATAATAGAGAATTTGCATTTTTTACAAACGATTTTTAAGAATATATTCAGATTAGAATCTTCTAATATAGGTCTGTTGACCTACCACTTCCTTAAAGGTATCCAGCTTTATGGAATATCAAAATACAAATATTTCATCAATTCTAAGGCCTGCATATTAACATCTCTGAAATAGAGATGCATCCCACAATCAGCCAGTGACAACTG
This sequence comes from Proteles cristata cristata, assembly GCA_017311185.1. Classification (NCBI taxonomy): domain Eukaryota; kingdom Metazoa; phylum Chordata; class Mammalia; order Carnivora; family Hyaenidae; genus Proteles; species Proteles cristata. The sequence goes on from JAESUZ010000027.1 coordinate 2,750,226, forward strand.
GGAAACAGTTTTCATTGCCTGGATGTGTGTGGAGATAGAAAGTACCAGCATTAGGGGCGTCTAGGTGGCTCAGTGGGTTGAATATCCCACTCTTGCTTTTTTTTTAATGTTTATCTACTTTTGAAGGAGAGACAGAATGTTATCAGGGAAGAGGCAGAGAGAGAGAGAGACACAGAATCCAAAGCAGGCTCCAGGATCTGAGCTGTCAGCACAGAGCCCGATGTAGGGCTCGAACCTACCAACTGTGAGATCATGACCCAACCCAAAGTCGGGAGCTTAACTGACTGAGCCTCCCAGGTCCCCGCACATCCCACTCTTGATTTCAGCTCAGGTCATGATCTCCTGGTTTGTGGAATAAAGCCCAGCAATGGGCTCCTCACCAGGTATGGAGCCTGCTTGGGATTCTCTCTCTCTCCCTTTCTCTCTCTGCCTCTCCCCTGCTTGTACACATGCTAAATAAATAAACAACCATTTAAAAAAATAAAACACCAGTAGTAAAACTCAGACAACAAGGTAAACAGAACTATCATATGACCCAGCAATTACACTCCTAGGTGTATCCCAAAGGAATTGGGAGCTGGGGCTCAAATACATACTTGCACACCCATGTTCATTGCAGCCTTATTCACAATAGAGCCCAGGTACCCATCAACTGACTAGTGGATTAACAAATTACAGGGGCACCTGGGTGGCGCAGTCGGTTGGGCAGCCGTCTTGGGCTCAGGTCATAATCTCACAGTTCGTGGGTTCGAGCCCCGTGTCAGGCTCTGTGCTGACAGGTGGCTCAGAGCCTGGAGCCTATTTCAGATTCTGTGTCTCCCTCTTTCTCTGACCCTCCCCTTCTCACGCTGTCTCTCTCTCTCTCAGAAATAAATAAAACATTAAAAAAATTTTTTTTAAATCACAGCATATTCATGCAATGAAGTCGTATTCAGTCATACCATGGAAGGAAATTCTGACAAACACAACATGAATGAACCTTGAAAACATTATGCTAAGCTAAAAGAAGCCAGACACAAAAAGACAAATACTGGGGCGCCTGGGTGGCTTAGTCAGTTAAGCGTCCGACTTTCGCTTAGGTCATGATCTCGCCGTTCGTGGGTTCGAGCCCCGCGTCGGGCTCTGTGCTGACTGCCAGCTCAGAGCCTGGAGCCTGTTTCAGTCTGTGACTCCCTCTCTCTCTGACCCTCCCCTGCTCACACTGTCTCTCTCTCTCTCCTAGAAATAAATAAAACATTAAAAAAAAAAAAGACAAATACTATATGATTCCACTACTTTTTAAAGTTTATTTATTTTGAGTGAGAGAGCATGTGAGTGCACATACACGTAAGCAGGGAAGGGACAGAGAGAGGGAGAGAGAATTGCAGGCAGGATTTGCACTGCCAGCAAGGAGCCCAATGCAGGGCTCAATCCCAGAAACCATGAAATCATGACCTGAGCTGAAACCAAGAGTCGGACATTTAACCAACTGAGCCACCCAGGTAACCCTGTATGATCCCACTTTTATGAAATATTTACACCAGGCAAATTCATAGAGAAAGTAAATGAGAGGTTCCCATGAGGCAGTTATGACTTCACGGTTACAGAGCTTCTCTCTGGGGTGATTAAAAAAAAGTTTGTAAATACATAGTCGTGACAACATGATGAATGTAGTTAATGTCATTAAATTGTATACTTAAAAACAGTTAAAATGAGAAATTATTATATACTTTTACCACAATCTGTAAGTTAAAAATGTAACATACCAAAAACCACTGAATTTTACACTTCAATGGGTAAATTGCATGAAATATGAACTGTATCTCAATAAAGTGGTTTTTAAAACCTTGGGAGAGCTAAGAATAGCCCATTCTTCCAAAAAAGTGGCAGTGTCAACACTATCTATGGCACAGTATGTGGAAACATACAAATATTAGTGATTCTGTGCCTAACGGTTGAGGAAAGGCAGACACTGAATATGAAGATATCTTGGAAATTCTTTCATCTCTTTTGCTTTTTCTTTTTAATTATAATGCATGAGAATACTACATGATAAACATCTATGCTTAAATAAGTTACCCGTTCAAAAATATGAAATAAAGGGGCGCCTGGGTGGCTTAGTCAGTTAAGCGGCCGGCTTTCGCTTAGGTCAATATCTCGTGGTTCGTGGGTTCGAGCCCCGCGTCGGGCTCTGTGCTGACAGCCAGCTCAGAGCCTGGAGCCTGTTTCAGTCTGTGACTCCCTCTCTCTCTGACCCTCCCCTGCTCACACTGTCTCTCTCTCTCTCCTAGAAATAAATATAAACATTTAAAAAAATTTTTTTAAAAATATGAAATAAAAATGACAGATCCTAAGAAAGCAATGTCAGTGCTTGGTTCACAGAAATTTGCTCATCTAGGGGTGCCTGTAACAGCGCGTCTCGCAATCAATGTGCATACGCCACTCAGAGTGCCATGCACATATGTGCCCGCATGCACACACACACACGGGCCCTTTCCCTAAGCATCCTGTGAAATCGAACATATTTGCATTCCAAAACAGTAATTTCTGAAAATAAAAAAACGCCAGGGGGAATATCCGAAATGAATACCATTCGGCCAAATCCAGTGTGTTTGCTGTTGCAGGCACTAAAAGAAAAGGCACTGGCTTCACGTGGTGGTATGACACAGCAGAAATCTAATACAGATATAATGTCTATTACTCATTTGGAGCCGTGACTCAGAGTATTTTAAATATACATATGGAAACCAGAGTCTTTTCATAACTAGACTACAAACGAGAGACTCATGCCAAGATGTGACAAACACAAATCTTAAAAAGCTTCACAGATTTGAATCTCCCATTTAAAACACAAACTATTTTATCAATGCTTTGATGTAATCCTGAAAATGCAGCAGCCACAGGGTTTGAAAGCCCAGTAACATTTTTCTGGTTTTGGTGATGCTAACCATTTGTCCAATCAATGGTCAATAATCACTGCAGGACACATACAAGTTCAGGGGAATTCCACGCATTAATGGAGGTGATAATCAGGGTCTCTTGTTGCATATAAAGAGCAATTTGCAGTGGATACATCTTCACAACTTTTCAAGTGGAAGAAAAGTACTGCAAAGCTTTCCAGTTTTACAATAACTTAAATCATTTGGGTCTTTATGGAAGTAATGGATGCTCATCAGAAATCAGAGTAAACAAAAAAAGCGTGCCATAATCTCATCACCTGGCTCTACCCTCCACTATCACTGTCACATGAAGCCTTTCCGTGTATGTCAGAGAGTGAACCATGAGGTGCCTATGGGTCCAGTTCCAGGGCCTGACTTACAGATTCAAGTTCTGCCTCTTCCACTCACTGGCCAAGTGACCTTGGGTCAACTAGAAAACAGTTCTGTGCCTGTCGAGTAGGAATTACAGAAGCTCCTTCATCAAATTTTTAAATATAATGATCCCACACATACAGTTTTGCTACCTGCATTTTTGCTTAATTAAAAAAAAACAAACATGTGAATGGTTAATGTCCTAATGTAAAGTGTTTAAGGGCCACAATGCATTCCATTACCCAACTGTTCCTGATTGTTCCACAATGTACTCTGATCCCCAGAGCCTATGTTCTCAAGCACCATATATATACTGCTTCTTGATTTTTGTCTCATAAGGACAGACTTTTAAATTATGATCATACATTACATTTTCATTATTATGTGTCATAGTTGGTATGTAAATGGCAAAGGGAGATTTACCACACAGACGGACTCCAATAAATACTTCATCTTCTACTATAGCTTCTTTTGCTAAGACTATGATCCATCCCAGTACCTAAAACAACCTATAGGGCGCCTGGGTGGCTCAGTGTCCGACTTCCGCTCAGGTCATGATCTCACAGTTCATGGGTTTGAGCCCCACATCGGGCTCTGTGCTGCCAGCTCAGAGCCTGGAGCCTGCTTCGGATTCTGAGTCTCCCTCTCTCTCTCTCTCTGTCTGCCCTTCGCCCACAAACATTCTGCCTCCTTCTCTCTCAAAAATAAAAACATTTTAAAAAATAAAAATAAATAAATAATTTATCATTCCCCGTCCTCCCCAAACAAATGTCAAATGCTGTTCCATTTCTAAGCCATCACTTAAGCTTTTTCCATTATTTAAAATTCCCTCCGAACCCCCCCCTTCCCCCCGCCTATTTCTCTCTAGGAATGCAATGGCAGGCTCAAATGCCACAATCCCCACACACCTCCCTCAAGCCCATCTGGATAGAATGAATCTGCCCTCCTCCCATAGTCCTGTGATTCTGTTTCCGTCTAGTAGAGCATGCATTGCAATCTGCTAGTCTTTCCTCCCCATCCTCCCTTCCCAATATAAGATTCTAGAAAGCAGAGACTACATCTGATAAATTCTCTTCTTCCACTTAGTACCAACCACTGTACAGAAAAGAGTTATTGCAAGAAGTAGTTGCTCCATTCATGACGACTGAGCTTAAGGGAATCAGGATGCTGAAATCTATCAAGATAGACTATCCTAAAGAAGCAAACAGGAAAATATCAAAGATCTAGAAAAATTTAGCTGATCATTAAGCTACTCTAAATCCCTGTAAATAAAAATCTTCACCTATCATTAAGAGACACTATCATTTGTGGAATTTTAGCACGTATCTCAATAGGTCCTTTTATGGTCTGAATGTGCACACTGTGGGAAATGATCAAGGAAATTTTTTTAGAAAACTATTTAAAATATTTGGTAAATACCAGGAACACAAGGTCATATGCACCACAATGAAAAAGTCTAAACTCTGGTCACCAGTATAGTAAGTAGTGAGGGTTATAACTGCAAGCAAGCCAGACAGGAGGCCAGCTATCGCTTTAAGAAACCTATTGCCGGGGTGCCTGGGTGGCTCAGTCAGTTGAGCGTCTGGCTCCTGATTTGGGCTCAAGTCATGATCTCCCAGTTCATGGGATCGAGCCCCACGAGTCCCACATCAGGCTCTGCACTGACTGCTTGGGACTCTCTCTCTCTCTCTCCCTCTCCCACTCTGTCCCACTCTCTCTCTGCCCTTACACTGCTCATGCTCTCTCTGCCCTTACACTGCTCATGCTCTCCTTCTCAAAACAGAATCTCACTGCCTTCTGTATCTCGTCTTCCTTCTTTGGTTTTCCTCAAGTGATTTATGGATTAAATCAAAGCTAAGATGCTCTTTGCATTTTCTGAATTACTGCTCATTACTGCAGTAAAGATGAAACACTCCCTTTGTGTTTTTCCTGTATTGGATGAGTAAATGTGGAAAATGGTAGGAAGAAATCCAAATAATTGCAATTATTAACCAAATGGACCTAATATACTATACTGTAGATTCTATTATAAGTTTTGAGGAAAGAAAGATTCCTGCATCAACAAAGACAACTCACTGCCCACACCACCTGTGGATCAAACACAGAAGGAGCCCTCCCACACATGCCATTTGTAGGAAGGGGGTAGAAATGAAATCCACCCTTACCACCTGACACATGAACTCCTCTGCCACCACAAGGAACCCTCACCAGCAGGAACATCTCAAAGAATGCATTCTTGGACACCTGGGTGGCTCAGTTGGTTAAGCGTCTGACTTCAGCTCAGGTCACAATCTCACAGTTCATGAGTTTGAGCCCTGCATCAGATTCTGTGCTGACAGCTCAGAGCCTGGAGCCTGCTTCGGATTCTGAGTCTCCCTGTCTCTCTCAAAAATAAATAAACATAAAAATTTTTTAAAAAATAATGTATTCTTTTCAGAAAACTAAAACCTCACTTTTATTATTTTTTTAAAGATTTTCTTCTTAAGCAAACTCTACATCCAAAGTGGGGCTCGAACTTACAACCCCGAGATCAAGAGTTGCAATAAACTTATAAGTTTCCTGCTGTACTGACTGAGCCAGCCCGGCTCCCCTCACTTTCAAAAATATAAAACGTACATGGAGATCTTTCTGATTGGGCTTAGATGATTCCTTCTAATCCACACTCATTAGGAGTTTCTGGAAATCCCTTGCATATAAGACAACTAAAAACAGGAAAACAACTATTCTCAGACTCAGATAAAGTTGCATACACATGACCTCCAACAGCTTCCCCTGGAGATGATCTTTGTGTTCAATTTGCAGGACTGCCTATGCCAAATGGCATACAGTTATAGGAAGCAAGCAATAGTAAGCTGGTCCCAGCCTTTCCAAAGCCAATTCCAAGGTGACACCAAATGGTATTCCCAGAGAAAAGAGGTTAGCCTTAACAAAATCTCACCTGTTCTTTTGAGTATTAGTAACAACACCAGGGTAGTAAGACACACAATTGTCCTCTCAAAGCCATTCCTAAAAAAAGAAAAATTCATAATAGACATATCCAAACTCATTTAAAAAGTTTTTAAAAATCCCTTGAAAGTGTGTGAAAGGCACAAACAGAACAGAGCTAATCAAATCACAGTGAAATTCACACCCTGCTCACAAGCTAAAGAACACTTGGCCATTGTTGCTGTGCAGAGTTTCCACAACTGGTCCATACCAGGCATTCCCTGTTACGCCCTTGCACACAAGACTTTCAATTTTTTAAAGATTAATAGGATCTCTCATCTTGAAAAGAAGCATTCTTTTAATAAAGAATAACAACACTGGGATGCCTGGCTGGCTCAGTTGGTTAAAGCGTCCATCTCTTGATTTCAGCTCAGGTCATGAACTCACAGTTCGTGACTTTGAGCCCTGCATTAGGCTCTGCACTGACAGCACAGAGCCTGCTTGGGAGTCTCTTTCTGTCCCTCCTCCCCACTTCAAGGATAAGTAAACATTAAAACTGAGGGGTGGCTCAGTGGGTTAAACGTCTGACTCTTGATCTTGGCTCAGGTCATGATCCCATGGTTCATGACTTTGAGCCCCACATAGGCTCTGAGCCTGATTGGGATTCTCTCCCTCTCTCTCTGCCTCTCCCCTGCTTGCACTCTCTCTAAAAAGATTTTCTTCTGTCTTAGTTTTTGTTATTCTTTCTTCTTTCGTTTATTTTTTTAGAGACTGCACATGTCTGGAGGTATGTGTGCACATCCTGTGAAAACATGTATGTTAAATGAAGATCCTTATATGTTATGTCTATGCAGCTACATATGCCTTCAGTCATAGGCCCTTCTATTGACCTCAACCTCAGGCTTTAGCCTCTCTCTGTATGACTTCCCCACATGGTGACCAATGACACAGCTAACATATCAGAGGTTAAGTTTTCAAATTTCTAAGAATAGGACTATACCAGAGAAGATGGCTTAAACATCAGTCAGATGGGTTTCCTATCCAGTGACCATATCAACCAAATTCAAGGGCACATTTTAGAAAAAGAAAGGGTACTATTATTGATTATGCCAGGACAGCAGGTTTAAAATGGAGTTGTTCTAGGCAGAAACAAAAAAATATAGTCACCCTAGAATATACCACCAGATGAAACTTTTTTTTCCACTTCTAAGAGACATTTCTACTGTTCTACAGATGCCAAAATATGCAGTAAGTCACCTTCTCTTTGGCATGCTATTTGATAACAGCAGAACAATTGGAACCAGAGGGAAAAGGAAGGCAAGAAATGGCTAAGTCTTGAAATACGTTGTCCAATAAACTAATGCAGAAACTGATAGCATTCCTGCTCATCCAAGATTTGAAAAGGACACAGAGGCATTGTCCACTAGATGCGCAACACTTTCCAGAGTCATTTTTTCAATGTAGTCACTAAAGACACACTGTAAGCCTAAAGTAATACACACAGCTTAAATCAAGAGAGAGGGTCACTAAGAATCATGCATGGGATTCTGATCCTACAAGATTAACAAATCCGCGTTGTGAAGAGATTAATTCTTCTAATTTCTTTTCTTTTTTTTTTATTTTATTTCTAGGATAGAGAGAGACAGCATGAACAGGGGAGGGTCAGAGAGAGGGGGAGACACAGACTCTGAAACAGGTTCCAGGCCAGCTCAGAGCCTGACGCGGGGCTCGAACCCACGAACCTTGAGATCATGACCTAAGCGAAAGTCGGACGCTTAACCGACTAAGCCACCCAGGCGCCCTAATTCTTCTAATTTCTAATTAAATAATTCTTCTAATTCTCCTGATTTCTTCTAAGTGGTGTTAAGAACTTACTTTCACTTCATGGAAAGAGCCTAAGTGTCCATCAACAGATGAATAGATCAAGAAGATGTGGTTTATCTATACCATGGAATCCTACATGGCAATGAGAAACAATGAAATCTGGCCATGTGTAGCAACATGGATGGACCTTGAGGGTGTTATGCTGAGCGAAATAAGTCAGGCAGAGAAGGACAAATATCATATGTTTGCACGTATAGGAGGATTAGGAGGAACTTGACAGAGGAACAAGGGGGAGAAGAAGGGGGGAAATGGTGGGGGAAAGGGAGAGAGGCAAACCATGAGAGACTCTTGAATGCTGACAAAAACTGAGGACTGATGGATGTGGGGGGAGGAGGGATGGGCATGGAGGAGGGCACTTGTGGGGATGAGCACTGAGTGTTATGCGGAAACTAATTTGACAATAAACTATTTGTAAAAAATAAATAAATAAATAATAAAAATAAATAAATAAAAAAGAACTTACTTTCACTTAATTTTAAGAAGTTGAAAATCAGTCTGAACCTTTGGAAATAAGATGTTAAGTGAATAGGATGATTTCTTTTCTTTTTTTTTTAATGTTTACTTTTGAGAGAAAAGGAGAGAGAGAGAAAGAAAGCACAAGTGAGGGAGAGGCAGAAAGAAGGAGACAGAGGATCTGAGGCAGGCTCCTTGCTGTGAGTATAGAACCTAATATGGGGCTTGAACTCACAAACCGCACGATCATGGCCTGAGCCAAAATCAAGAGTTGGCCACTTAACCAACTGAGCCACCCCAGTGACCCTGAAATAGGACGATTTCTTCTGTGCAACTATTTACTCATGTACTCTCTTCTTCTGCACTCTGCTATAGTCCACTGAGTGATACTGGGGCTAAGACTCCCAGATCCCATGCTGGCGGGCTCTCTGTTCACTTCTGTAATGGGAAGTTCTAGTGAGAGGGTTTGAGATGGGGAAGAAAAAAGGGCTTTTTGCCTGTTTCCCTATTTCTGTTAACATCGCTCCATCAGCAATTCAATTTCCAAGTGCAGAAATTTATCCACAGATAGGCTTGCAGATGGGTAAAATGACACATGTGCAAGGATATTCACTGTAGCATTGCGTGTAAAAGTTGCAAGATTATAGACACCCTATATGTCTATTAAAGATGGTCAGGCAATTTAACATAAATAAGGCAATAATGGAGGAATAGAGTAACCCAAAAAAGGGACATAAGACATATAGAAAGCCATTATTAAAATGGCAGTGGTACCTGGATGGCTCAGTTGGAGGAGGCTGTAACTCTTGATCTGGGGGTTATGGGTTTGAGCCCTACACTGAGTGTGAGATTACTTAAAAACAAATCTTTTTAAAAAATAGTAGACATCTTTGTAACTTTTTTTTTTTGCCTGTGACAATAATTAGCATTTTATTTTCTTCACTACAGACCCAACAAGAAAGCCCAAGTCTAAAAGCTGTACCTGGTTATAGTCTCCTTAGTATAAATGCCCATGTAACACAAATATAAAAGCTTCAAGGATATTGGTAGAAGTTTTTCTTTATCAGCAAATACATAAATGTAAATATATTAAACTTTTCAACTGAAAGGCAGAGATGGACAAAATGGATAACAAAACATGATCCAACTATATGCTGTTCACAAGAGATTCATTTTAGACTCAAACACCCAAATAGGTTAAAAGTGAACAGGTAGAAAAAGATATTCCACACTAGCAGTAATCAAATTCAACAGCTGGAGTGGCTATATTAATCTCAGACAAAATAGACTTTAAGACAAAAATTGTAACAAGGGAGAAATAAAGACCTTATAAAATAATAAAAGAGTCAATTCATGAAGTAGATATAACAATTATAAGTATTTATAAATATATATTCACCTAACAATGGAGTCCCAGATATATAAAGGAAAAACTGACAGAATTGAAGGGAGAAAAAGAAAGTTCTACATTAATAGTTGGAAGTATCAACACCCCACTTTCAAACATGGATAGAACAATTAGAAGATTAACAAGAAAGTGGAAGACTTAACACTTTAAACCAACTAGACCTAACAAATAGATCATTCCACCCAACAACAGCAAAAAACACATTCTTCTCAAGTGCATTCTCTAAGATTAACCATATATTAAACCACCAAAAAAGTCTTAATAAATTTTTTTTAATATATTTATTTCTAGGAGAGAGAGAGAGACAGCATGAGCAGGGGAGGGTCAGAGAGAGGGAGACACAGACTCTGAAATAGGCTCCAGGCTCTGAGCTGGCAGTCAGCACAGAGCCCGATGCGGGGCTCGAACCGACGAACGGCGAGATCATGACCTAAGCGAAAGTCGGATGCTTAACCAACTAAGCCACCCAGGCGCCCCAAGTCTTAATAAATTTTAAAAGACTGAAATAATTCAAAGTATCTCCTCCAAACATAGCTGAATGAAATTGGAAATCAATAATAGAAGGAAATCCAGAATTCACAAATATATTGAAGTTAAATAATGCAGTTTTAATAAATTAATGGGTCACATAAAAATTACATGTAAATCATGAAATACTTTGAGATAAATGAAAATAAAAATATCACATATCGAAACATAGGAGATGCAGCAAAAGCAGTGCAAAGAACTAGAAATTTATACTTGTAAATGCCTACATTGAAAGAGGACCTCAAGTTAATAACCTAACCCTCCATCTAAATAAACTAGAAAAAGAAGAACAAACAAAACCCAGAGCGGCAGAATGAAACAATAAAGATCAGAGCAGAGATAACTGATGTTAGAAAATAAAAAAGAAAATCAACAAAACCAAAAGTTGGTTCTTTGAAGAGATCAACAAAATCAACAAATTGACCAAAAGAAAATTTAGACTGACTAGATTGACCAAAAGGGGCGCCTGGGTGGGTTAGTCGGTTAAGCGTCCAACTTTCGCTTAGGTCATGATCTCGCGGTTCGTGGGTTCGAGCCCCGCGTCGGGCTCTGTGCTGACTGCCAGCTCAGAGCCTGGAGCCTGTTTCGGTCTGTGACTCCCTCTCTCTCTGATCCTCCCCTGCTCACGCTGTCTCTCTCTCTCATAGCAATAAATTAAAAAAAAAAACATTTAAAAAAAAAAAAGGAAAGAAAAAGACCAAAAGAAAAGACTATTCAAGTCACTAAAATAAGAAAAGAAAGTGAGATTGGTCACTCTTGCTGATATTAGAGATAAAAAGGATAAGAGAACACTATGAACCACTGTAGGCCAACAAATTAGAAAACCTAGATGAAATGCAGAAAATCTTAAAAACTCAGAAATCACCAAAACTGACTGGAAAAGAAAGGGCAAATCTGAATAAATCTAGAACAAGTAAAGATTCTGTAATCAAAACACATCCAAAAAAGAAAAGTCCCAGGACCAGATGGCTTCACTGGTGAGTTCTACCCAACATTTAAATAAAAATTAACACCAGCCTTCCTAAATTCTCTCAAAAATAGAAGAGGAGGGAATACTTCCTAACTCATTCTGTGAGGCCTCTATCACCCTTATACGAAAGTCAGACAAAGACATCAGAGACCAAAATCTCTTGTGAATAGAAATGCAAATAATCCTCAATGAAATACCAGCAAATTGAATACAATAGCATATTAAAAGGATTCTACATCATGACCAAGTGGGATTTATACCGGAAATGCAAGGGTGGCTCAACAATAAAAAAAATCATTTAATGTAGTATATAATAATAGCATTTTTAAAACTGCAGTATCATTTGAATTAATGCAGAAAAAGCATTTGACAAATTCCAACATCTGTTCATGATAAATAAAAAATAAAAACACTCAACAAACTAAGAACAGAAGGGAACTCCCTCAACTGGAAAAGGGCATCTATGAAAAACCCACAGCTAGCATCGTATTTAGTGATGAAAGGCTGAATGGTTTTCCCCTAATAACAGGACTAAGATTAGAAAGTCTACTCTTGCCAGATAAAAAGTATCCAGATTGAAAAGGAAAAAAATAAAACTATCCTTTTCACAAATGACATAATGTTATCTACAAAAACCCTATAAAGAATCCACACAAAAGCTATGAAAGCTAATAAATGAGCTCTGCAAAAGTGCAGAATACAAAATCAGCATACTAAAATCAGTTTTATTTCTATACACGAGCAATGTACAATCCAAAAATAAAGCTAACATAAGGCCATTTTACCCTTATCTAAAAGAACAAAATACTTAGCAATAAGTTTAATCAAAGAAGTACAAGACTTGACACTGAAAACTACAATACATTGTTACAAGAAATTGTAAAAGACCTAAATAAATAGATATCCCTGTTCATGGACTGTAATGTTTGATAACATTAAGATGGTAATAATTCCCAAATTAATCTACAAATTCAAAGCAATTCCTACCAAGACCCCAACGGCCTTTTTACAGAAATGGACACGCTTATCCTAAAATTCACAGTATTGCAAGGGATCCTGAATAGTCAAAACAATCTTGAAAAATAACAGCGTTAGAAGACTTACACTTCCTATTTCAACTTACTATAAAGCAATAGTTATCAATATGCTGTGAAAGTGGCATAAGGAGAGACATTCTAGATCACAGAATACAACTCAGAGTCCAGAAATAAAGCAATACATTTATGGTCAAATGATTTTTTGACGAGGTGCCAAGTCCAATCAATAAGAGTTTTCAACAAGTGTTCTTTTCAACAAATGGTGCTGGATCAACTAGCTATACTTGCAAAAAAAGACATTTGGACCCTTATCTCACAACATACACAAAAATCAATTCAAAATGAATCAAGAACCTATATCTAACAGCAAAAACTTATAAAACTCTGAGGAGGAAACATAGGGGTAAATTTTTTATTATTTTGGATTAGGGAATGATTTCTTAAATATACACCAAAAGCACAAACAACAACAAAAAATAGATAAATGACTTGATCAAAGTTAAAAAATCTTGTGCGTTGAAGAACCCTATAGGAAAGTGTAAAGACAACCTACAGATTGGAAAAAGATATTTGGAAATCATATCAAATAAGGATCTAGTATCCAGAATCTATTTTTAAAATGTTTATAACTCAAAACAAAAAGACAACCCATTTGGTAGACATTTCTCTACGGAAGATATGCAAATGGCCAATAAGCACATGAAAAGATCCTCAACATCTTTAGTCATTAGGGAAATACAAATCAAAAGCACAATAATACCTCATACCCAATAAGGAAGGGAGGGAGGGAGGGAGGGAGGAAGGAAGGAAGGAAGGAAGGAAGGAAGGAAGGAAGGAAGGAAGGAAGGAAGGAAGGAAGGAGCGAGCATTTGCTGGGATATGGAGAAACCAGAACCTTCATACACTGCTGGTGGGATGGTAAAATGATGCAACCACTGTGGAAAACAGCTTAGCAGTTCCTTTCTAAAAATTTTTTAATGTTTTTTATTTATTTCTGAGAGAGAAAGATGGTGAGACAGACAGCATGAGCAGGGGAGGGTCAGGAGAGAGAGGAAGACACACAATCTGAAACAGGCTCCAGGCTCTGAGCTGGCTGTCAGCACAGAGCCCAATGCAGGGCTCGAATCCACTAACCGTGAGATCATGACCTGAGCCGAAGTCAGACACTTAACCTACTGAGCCACCCGGGTGCCCCTAGCAGTACCTTTTTAAACACAGAACTCAATATGACCTAGCATTTCTACTCTCAGGTATATATTCAAGAACACTGAAAACATGTTCACACATTTATCTGCACATCAATGTTCATAGCAGCATTATTCATAATAGCCAAAAAGCGGGAACAACCCAAGCGTTCATCAACTGATAGATATAGAAAATGTGGTCCATCCATACAATGGAATATTATTCAGCTATAAAAAGGAATGAAGTAGTGATACACACTACATGAATGAACCTCGAAAACATTATGCCAAGTGAAAGAAGGCAGACCAAAAAAATGCCATATAGTATATAGGATTGCATTTTTCTGAAATGCCCAGAATAGCCAAATTCATTGAGCTCTAAAGCAGATTAGTAGTTGCCAGGGCGAGTCTTGGGGGGACGCGCAGAATAGAGAGTGACTGCTGAGTGGGTATTGGATGTCTTTTCTGGGATGATGACAATGTTCTGGAGTTCGACAGTGATGATGGTTATACATCGGGAATGTACCAAAGCCACTGAATCATACATTGATCAGTGTGTATCAATCAGACTGATATAGATAGAAGCTTTCCAAGATACAATATTGGGTAAAAAAAAAAGCAAGGTATAGAACTGAGTATATGTTCTCCCTAAAGAAGAGGGGGTAGGAAGGGAGAGGAAAAATATATAAGCATTTTTATCTAATACATCTTTGCAAAAATAAACAAGGTTACCACCAGACCGTCTCTGGGGAAAAGAAGTTCAAGGATAGGGGCTGGTGTGAAAAGACTTCCTTTTTAAAATAAGCCGTCTTGTACAGTCTACATGTTGCATCCTCTCCCAACCCCCACTGGAAAGAACAATAACGACAACAACAAACTGGCCTTTCTAAAAGAGGTTAATATTTAAATAAAGGGCTTGTCTTATATTATAAATACACTCATGGGAAGATTGTTGACCCACGCTGAGGGAGAAATGCTGGGTGGGAATGAGATTCTACATGTGTTTGTCTGACAATGAAAGGGACTAAAATACTGTTTTAGAATATAATTACACAAATCCCAAATATAAGGGCATATGGGTAGTGTGATACTTGCACAACAGACACTGAATGGCTGGCTGAGTATGTGACAGCCTCAGTATGACCAGCCTGAGTACGGCTGGTCCAGCTACAAATACTGGCCAAGAAGCCTTCCTCACGCTCCCCGACTCCCTAGGGGCAGGGAAACTTAGCTCCTCCCTCCTTCCATTTCAGACAGAGCTCCACTGTCTGGGGCCTGTGGGCACCGACAGGTAAGGCAGTCCATGTTGAAAGGAGGTGAAAACACGTTTTCTTGGACTCTGGAAGAAAGAGGGAGATTGCATAGCACACCCGTGATTGTCATCAGCGCCCCCATTTCAGCTCTTTCTCTTACCTGGAAAGATCTTGCAGCTGTACTGTTCTCTCTGAAAAGCTGAACATGAAATGTACTGGCTTAACCCACAGCTTCTAAGACTCCAGATACATTCACAGGTGTACAAAAGGAAGTCCTATCATTACCCATTACTACCTACAACACAACCCAGATGAAGTGCTGGTTTTAAGCCATACTTCCTTTGGCTGATGACTGTTTCCCATTTCTGTCAGATTACCCTCAAACCTTGTCCCCTAATCTTTAAATTCATCACAGAAGCTTCTGGCTACGATGGCAGGACCTCCTGAAGCAGCTGGGGGAGACAGCCAGTCCCTTCCTGCCCCATCTTCTTTATTTCTAGAGCGGGGAGAAACAAAAACAACAACAAAAACACACCAAACCCGGAAGCCCCACATAGCAGCTGCTTTTGTGGTCTGTGACTCAATTTAAGGAAGTATTCTATGAAACCTCCAAAAAGAATCTAAATTTAGATCGAAGTCTTTCACCACCAATGCCAGCCTCTCCAGCTAGGAAACCCACACGCACAGCAGCACAGTAAGGGGGAAAAAACAACAAATTTAAAATGCATGTAAAAGTGTCATCATTGAGGAATTGAAGCTGGCATTATTCAGGCCAAAGAAATTTTCTTCTGGTACCACCAACATCTTAGTTCTCCGTAAAGGAGTAGTGATTACAGAAACTTTTAGGGTGAGAAGCAGTGACATAAGGGAGACAAGTTTCCTTTGTGAGATTTCTACTCAGAGAGCTAGGAACTAATCTATATACCAGGATGTCTGTAATGAGTCCAGCATCAAAGTATTAAAATCAACACAGTGCCTAAAAGAGTTCTCTAACACTGAGTCAGACAGGAAGGAAAAACCTTCTACTTAACACTACTATTTCCCCAACACCTCACTCCTCCCTAATGTATCAATTTAGACCTTGAACTCTGAGATAAGAGTCACATTATGATGACTTGAGATTAATGGCAACTAACAGGGAGAGAGTGCTCTTTCACCTTTATGAGTGAGTGTGATCCATTTATTGAGAGGGAGACAGCAAGAGTAGGGGGAGGGCCAGAAAGGGGGGACGGGGGGAGGAGAGAGAGAGAGAGAGAGAGAGATGGGAATGAATATCCCAACCAGGCTCCTCACTGTCAGCACAGAGCCTGATGCAGGGCTTGAACCTACAAACCGTGAGATCGTGACCAGAGCCGAAGTCAGATGCCCAACCGACTGAGCCACCCAGGCAACCCCCAAGTCTGATTCATTTAAAATCTAATCTTCCCAATGTTCCACTCTCCCAATAAAATTAAAATATTATACATAATTTGAAAATCAACATTCAACAGCCTATCTTACTTCATACCCCAAAAAGGTTCTATTTTGCAAGCCCTATCTGTAGACAGATTTCAGCAGATAACTGTGTAAGAGATAAAAAGGGAGTGAAATTTTCTCTGTTCTTTCCGCCTTGCATCCTCCTCTTCTCCCCACCCCCCATCAGCTGGGAAACATTCCCAGATTCTTCTCAAGCTTAGTTTGGAAGTAAAGCTCAGCCTTGATAAACACGTAGCCCAGGAAATGCTCTGTATCACAGACCACTTAGAAGATTCGGTCTGTCCTCTCCCAAGAGACCTCTTTCAAACTCCGTTTGATAGGGCGGGCAGGCAGTTTTAGATTTTCACTAAAACCTCCTGGAACATTACTGAGCGATAAAATCATAGCCATCTGGCAACTGTACAAATGGTGGAGAGGGCACCACACCCGGGAACAAGCTCCTGAGACTTCAGGGGAAAGTGCGGTTGCAGTGAGCTCCCCACGCCACTGACCCCCTGTGGAAATCAGGCAGCCAGAAGGGGAGCAGCGTCCATGAACAGCGCCACTGCACGTATCTCTCCTACAAGGTGGCTGCTTATTGCTGGTGGGACACAATGAAACAGCGACAGGGACCTGTTTTTAGTCTTTGTGAAATGTTAATGTCCCTGGCCCGGCACTATCCAAAGGATGGACTCAATCACACAGACATCGGCCGTATTTCTTCTTCCATAATCATAATTTCACATCCTCTCTTGAGTCTTTTGGACCACCACTGGTGTCACAGTTGGGTTCTGTTTAAAATGTCTCGAAGATCCAACAATTATCTACACTCGCACATTCTCTCCTAAACTTGGTTCATGAGGTCAAACACTGGATTAAGTGAAATCGCGAAACACTCTCAGAGGGGCAAACAGTTTCATGACACCATTAAATAGAACATAAAATTCTTTCATAGGAAGAGGGTGGCGATAAGGCCTGGAGATCAAACCAAATAGAAAAATAGCACAGGCGCAGCCGGAACCAAGAATGCGCAAACTTTTACCAACTGACGGTTGCCAGCGGTAAGAGGGGTAGGGGGGTGGGCAAAATGGGTGAAGGGGAGACGAAGGTACAGGAAGGCGGCAGTCCTAGGGATGAGAGTACAGCATAGGGAATATAGACATTGGTACTGTGGTACTGTTGTACGGTGACAGATGGTGGTGACATCTGTGGTGCGCAAAGAAAGCATGATGTACAGTTGTCAGATCACTACATTTATACCTGAAACCACTGTAATATTGTGTCAGCTATACCTCATTTAAAAAAGAGGAAAAAAAGGTACGTTCAAACTTTTGGAAGACACCAAAATTTTACAGTTGAGTCTTGAAACAAGAGGGTGGGGTTGGGGGTAGGGACACTGACACCCCCCCATCCCTGTGTAGTTGAAAATCTCTGTATAACTTCTGACTTCCCCCCAGAATATAACTACCAATAGCCTACTATTGATTGGAAGTCTTACTGATAACATGGTCAACTAACACATATTTTGTATGTTTTATGTATAATATACTATATTCTTACAATAAAGTAAGCTAGAGGAAGAAAGTTCAGAAAATCCTAAGGAAGAAAAAAGATATTTACAATCTTGTACTATATTTATCAAAAAAAAATTTGCATAGGGGCGCCTGGGTGGCTTAGTCGGTTAAGCGTCCGACTTTCGCTTAGGTCATGATCTCGCGGTTCGTGGGTTCGAGCCCCGCGTCGGGCTCTGTGCTGGCTGCCAGCTCAGAGCCTAGAGCCTGTTTCAGTCTGTGACTCCCTCTCTCTCTGACCCTTCCCTGCTCATGCTGTCTCTCTCTCTCCTAGAAATAAATAAAACATTAAAAACAAAAATTGCATAGAAGTGGACCCACAGAGTTCAAATCCATGTTGTCCAAGGGTCAACTGTATTCATTTTTTAGAAGTGTAATTACAGAGTAACATTTCAGTGATATATACATGATGCATATAATAAGGCACAGTTTATTCTGATTTTTAGTAAATAATCGATAGGAATGTAGGCCAAGTAGGAAATGGCATTTAAAAATAAATATTAAATTGGTAAGAGGTGGTAGAAATTTGAGAAGATTCACCTTCCTTTTTATGTTGTTACTCATATTTGTCACAATAACGCTAGCGCCATTTGCCCCCTCATAAACAACCTTTGAAGTGATCACTTTCTGGGAAGGTTGGTTGAAAAAGAGCTCCTAACTGAATGTTGTTTAAAGGCGGTTTTAATTTGGAAACAAGAAAAGAACTAGCTTCAGAAACCATACTTACACCAACTTATAAAGTAACAAGCAAAGTAACTTCAGGAGGCCGTTACCTCTAATTCACTTACAAGATACTCAAGGAAGCCTTGGGCATAGCCTCTACCATATGCTGGGCAACAGCGGGGCGCCAAATTACTTCCTTTATCCCTTGCAACAACCTTATGAGGCAGGTCTTGTCTAAGGCTTAAAGCTGAAATGCATGATTTGCCCAAGGTATGCGGGGAAACTGAGTAGACTGACTCCACGGTCTCCAAAATGGGGACAGGAATAGTACCTACTTAAGTAAGTTTACTGAGAGGAAAACGTGAGAAGTGACTAGCACAGTGCCTTCCTGGCAAGTAGTAAAAGCCTCAACAATTGACAAATAGCTTCATTATTATTGCCTAAAATGACCCCAATCCTGAGTAGCCAAAGTGAACAGGAAACCTCGGTCAGGTGTATCCTAAAACCCACGTCCAACCACAGCGCTCACCCTAGAATTCCACGGTACGTAGTTTGTGTACCTGACCTAGTTTCCAAGAAAAGAGCCAAAGGGCAGAAGAGGCACTCCAAAGAATAATGTCCTAGCACCAAAGCACAAAGCTGGCATTTGGCAGACTCTCACTCTAGAATCTCTTTGGAGAGACTCCAAAC
Organism: Proteles cristata cristata; assembly: GCA_017311185.1. Taxonomy (NCBI): domain Eukaryota; kingdom Metazoa; phylum Chordata; class Mammalia; order Carnivora; family Hyaenidae; genus Proteles; species Proteles cristata. Next base: position 2,769,537 of record JAESUZ010000027.1, read on the forward strand.
TGGGTGCGAAGGTTGTACGGCCCCCAGGGTAAGTGATCTGGAGCAGAGCTAAGGGAAGGACAAGGGCAGTGGACCTTCCACGGGATCTGCCCCACCTTGAATGCACTTTAAGTTTGACCTACTTTGCCCACAAAAAGATGTTAAGCAGTACCTGACTGTAAACAGAAATAGTCCCCGTGTCAAAAAAAAAAAAAAAAAAAATCACTCCACAAACACCAAGTTACCATCCATCCTGGAGGAGCCACAGTTGGGCTCCAATTAGAACTTCTAAGAAGGGTTTTAAGAAAGCATGCTGCAATAAGCCAGCAAGATATTTAAGTGAACGCATCGGAGGAAAGGCTAAGGCAGCCTTCCCTGAACGCCTGCTGCATTTTATCAGGATGTCCGACATCATTTAACTTGCTTCACAGATACTTCTTACCCACACCTCCCCCACCCCACCTTTAATTGGAATAGGTTTTCAAGGGGCAAATACGGAATCTGACATTAACTCTGCAACAACACACAGACTGGGTAAATAACAAGTCTTTCCTTTCATCCAGTCTCTGTCCCCTTCCTGATGTCCAGTATGTTACTTCCCAGACAACCTAGCACTTAGTAGTTATTCAATAAATGTCTGTTAACAAGGAACTTTGTAGACCGTCTAATCTAAACTTGACCCCAGCAAAGGATTCCTTGTAAAGCTCCCAGAAAGACGATCATCCAGTATTTGCATAAACACAGCCAAATACGCACTCACTACTTTGCGAAGGAACCTAACTTACTCTCACAAGACAGTTCTCACTGTTACCAAGTTCCCCTCCAAGAGGCAGCCGCACACAGTAGGCATCACAACTGTCATCCTCTAAGCACTTACCTTGCGTACTCTTTTTCTAGCACTTTCTACAGCTAGAAAGTGGCAAAGACAGAACTGGAGCACAGGCTTCCAGCGCAGCTGGCTCTTAGCCACTGTACTACTCCATTCACTGGGTCCTGTGCTGCCCTCTGGGAACGAAAGACCCCCTTCTACACATCAGAATTTATCAGGCCAGTTCCAGATTCAATCTCTCTAATGCTACTCAGACCCCTGAGTCTGTCACGGAAGCCTGTGATCTCTGTTCCCTCTGTCTGGCCACACTCTTGTCCCATTCTGTCTCTGCATGTGTTATTACCCCATGGTCCTTGTTCCCATGCAGATCTTTCCACAGCTACTTCAAATTTGGCCTCCCCAGCAGCTAGACCTCTGTGGCCCACAAGGAGCCCTCTTTTCAATCTGGCACCTTTGTGTTTTTGTTTTTGTTTTTAATGCTTAACTGTTTCTAGTACCCGTCTCACTCTCTGTTGAACTGTTAAGTTCCGGGTAGGGACTATTTTTATAAAATTTCTCTCATGCTTAACACCCGTACGTATTGTGCTCAATCCTGAGTAACACAGTAAATTGACTTCAGTGCTTACCATCCTTTAGAAATAAACTGACTAGAAAATTAATATCAAATTCAAATGTAAAAAATTATAAACTATAATGTTAAATAATGAAGCCTCACTCAAATAATAAAGTGCTTATTTCTCCTTTACATTTTTCAATAAATATATATTCCCTTAAAAAATAGATATGCTACAATGATGTAGTAACACACTGTAGTAACAATTCTCTGGTATTTGTTTATTTAAAATGATTATTCTTTTGGGGCACATGGGTGGCTCAGTGGGTTAAGCAACCAACTCTTGATCTGGGCTCAGGTCATGATCTCACAGCTGTTGAGACTGAGCTCCATGTCAGGCTCTGTGCTGACAGCATGGAGCCTGCTTGAGATTCTCTCTTTCCCTCTCTCTCTGACCCTTCCCCACTCAACTCTCTCTCATTCTCTCTCTCAAGATAAAATAAATTTTATTTATTCCTATGTGTGAATGGAAGAGGGGCAGAGAGATGGAGAGAGAGAGAGAGAGAGAGAGAGAGAGAGAGAATCCCAAGTGGGCTCCACATTGTCAGCACTGAGCACAGTGCTGGGCTCATGCTCATGAACCGTGAGATCATGACCTGAGTCAAAATCAAGAGTTGGACGCTTAACCAACGGAGCTACCCAAGCATCTCTAAAATGGTTGTTCTTTAATGAGATTCCTTTTTGTTCTTTAATGAACTATCAGATAACCAGAACTGGGTTTAATTGGTGTTATATATTTCACAGCTGTTAAAAAGAAATAGGCAACACTAATCAGAAAAGGATGATATGACAAAGAAACAAATGAATCTAACAGAGGTTTTATTCCCTGCTATCACTACGTATCCAACAGAGACTGAGTCACTGTCGGACGGGATGGGTAGTACATGGGCCAGGGCAGAAGGGGACTCTCCACGCCACTATAATCATTCAGGGACCCAGGCTGACAAAGGCCCCACCATGTGCCTGTCACATGGTTCCAGGTGCTCCACTGAAGAGCTGGAGGCCTTTCCTGTTTCAACCCACAGTGGGACAAATCACTTCTCACACCTCACTAGCCAGGACTAGTCATGTGGTCCCACCTAAGCACAAGGCTTCTGAACAGTGGAGATGTTTCTGCTACCGAGGCAGCTCTGGGTGTAGGAAAAAATGGTGTGATCCCCAATCTATATCACGTGAACAAGCAAGGTGAACAAAGTGCATATCGTATCCTGTCATCTTTGTTAAAGAGAGAGAGGGGGACAAAGGGAAAGGAACAGAGACCCTTTGCAAGAACCCAAGAGAAACCAATAGTGCCATGATAATAAGTTACTTCTCAAGAGGCAAGCTCTTGGCTGACAAGGGACAGGGAGGGTAGGAGACTTATTTTTTAATGAATACCCTTTTATATCATATGCATACATCATCTATTTAGAAACTCCAACTGAGGTGTTTAGGCTGTGATGTATACACTTCAAATTAATGAGTTGTTTTATTTTTCTTTTCTGAATAAAGTTCCATGTATTCTAATGTAAGAAACACTGAATCCTTGACTCATGCTGCCTGAAATTAAACACCTGGAGTAACACTGACATCATCATATCTTTTTGTAAAGCCTTGCTGAGAGACTTTGACTGGCTTCTGTCTATTCTAAACATAAACACTGCTACTGTACAGGTGATAAGAAAAGTGCTTACATTGGTAAACTGTTTCCTTTCAGGAAGAATCTTTTCTGGTATTTCAATGGAGGTACCATCTCCTAAAGTCAAACTCTGCCTGAAATAAAAAATAAAAACTTTTTTTTCCACCATGAGGCTGAACCCTAGCCAAAATCCAGCAACCAAACCTGGGTTTCCAAAAAGAAAACAACACTGCCGTCTCAGAATGCATTAAATTATGGAATGCGCGGAGAGAGTCTTTTCCAAAATCATCATCAAGACACCCTCAAATACTATGTAAATGCTTCATGTGCCAGATGTGCCAAAGGACAGCCTCTGCAGCTTATGACAAAGTAACCCAATGGCACATCTGCTTCTCTCCTGCAACTGTCTTGAACAAAAGTAGAACCCCGCTGGCATCCAGTTCATGAAGTAAGCCATAAATAATGCAGTAAGTAAACACGTATGACAGGTCTCCAAAAAGACTTCCGTGATTCATTTCAAGCTTAATATCAAAAAGTAGACCTAAAAAAAAAAAGAGCCAGAACAGGCTGACACTACTCCTGTCACAACACCTGAAGTATCACGCTCCAAGAGAAACAGCACACTATCAAGGCTATGTGCTATCCTTATAGATTTTACTCTAAACTCCAGCTTAGCATATTACATAGCAACTTTTTATTGCACCAAGTTGGTACTTAAATAGCCTGTGACTACCACTCAAGTTCTACAATATACTTCCACATTTAAATTTTAGTGGAAAATCAAACACCACGCATTGCTTTCAAATATCAATATTATGCCTTCCAAATTGAATGTGTTTGCATGTATCAAAGGCGCTTTCCTAAGCAGGCTTTCTGCCAACAACCTGTGCTGTTCTAAAAGGTTCCAGGTGCTATCATTTCAACTACCTTGAACTTCTGATGAGCATTATCCAACCAATATTGATGATTTCCAAAAACATTATCTCCGTTTTTTTCTAAATCACTGGAGAAAAGTGAATCACCAGTTTCCAAGCCTATCATGGGTCATGTATAATCCATTACTAAACCTGCGGAATGAAGTAGCAATTATTAAATTGCCAATATTCCAATACATAAGACCAACACCAATGTAAGCTTAGGACAAACACCAAAATGAAGAGAAACTTTAGATCACACCACATCACGTTTAAACTGAAGACAGATGGCATTAATTTGTGGGTATACAATTTCCAGGACTTGCAAGTCATAGGCAGCCACAATACCGTGTACCATTGATTTAAAGACATTTTTTCTTATTTTAACATCTCTGAAATCTTCAAATGAATCATGTTGTAGTATAATTACTGGTGTTTCTTTTTTAGTGGTACATAAAGCAATGGTGTGACTTCCAATCAAAGTCACCTTAGCTTCACTGAGAGATGACAATGTTAATACTAGCTAACATACAACTATGTACCAGACACTGCATGTGGGTTATTTCACTGAATACCCACAAACTCTAAAGTGACTCCAACTATTTACCTCTCTCTCTCTCTTTTTTTTAAGCTGAGAAAACTATGAGATCACTCATCTAAAGGCACAGGCTGGCTCCAGCCCAGCTTCTAACCACCCCACCTGGCTGGCTCCACAGAGGAAAGAACTTGCAGATCTGAGAAAGCCAAACATGCCTCGGACCATGGGTTCAAAGCTGAGCCGTGAGCCCCCATCTCTGTTTTTTAAGCCTGTTTGATAAGTCCCCCTCCCTGTTTGGCAAAGAAAATGCAGAGCTCCAAGTATCAAGAATGGATATTAATTCAAAGACTTTATTAGAAAGAAGGGTTGGTAATCGCCTATCTTATAAAAAATTATATTCTTGCATAAAGAACAATTTTTTTCTTCCTACTCATCCTGAATTCAATTTACAAACAATTAAAATGCACTTTTCCTTCTCAAAAATACCCTATCATCTTTAGAGAAATGACATAAGAATTTCTAGAATCTGTAACTGGATTTTGTTTAAATCTTGGTACTTGAAATAGTCCCAAATAAAATAACACAACAATCCAGAAACATTCTATAACACAAATCAACAACGACATTTGTTGGGGTAAGTTTACATATAAAGCTACCATTTCTAACTCTTAGCAAAAATATGTGGCATCTTTACAAAAACACATCTTTTGCTTCACACCACTACAAAGAAGGGCTACTTATTTTTCAGAAGTTTCTTAAACAGTAGCTTTCTCATCCTCACATTCAGCATACACAAAGCCAGCATTCTGAATTTTTTTAATGGTATCATCTAGTTAGTTGTTGGTTGCCTTCCCAAGATCCATTTTTCTGTTCCCTCAACATGTCCCAGTCCTGTATGTTGGGACACCATAACTAGATTCCAAGATGGACCCTAACTGCCCAACCCACACATCCCACAACCTTGCCACAGTGGTTGGTTCAGAGTTGGACACACGACCCAAAACAGGCCAACCCAACAACAGGATTCAACCCCAAGACTTCTACTCCAGCAATGAACTGTTAGAAAAGTGGACTTTTAACATTTCTGCTGGTTAAGGCCAGAAGCAAATCACTACGGGAGCATCTAATAGCCATCTTTTGATCATAAGAGAAAGAGATAGCCAAGAATGGTTCTCAGTGCTGTGACCTGATAGCCAAGAATGGTTCTTAGGTCACAGCACTGAGACCAAAGAGGAACTGGGTCCTCATCATACTACTGGAACTACTTTTGGACTTTTCAGTTAACTCACTGAATAAAATGCTTTCTACTGAACTGATTTAAGCTAGGGTTTCTACTACTTATATCTGAAAGCATCTTGTTTCTTAAAACTGATTTTAAAAATTCAGTGTCATGAAGTAAATACATGACAGAAATAAAAACGTGAAATTGGCTGAACAAAGGAGGCAGGGCAAAATTCAGTGAACACCCGACCTGGTTGATGACTTACACTTACAAAGATGGGGTGGACTAGGATCAGAGCGCCTTGGGGAATGGCTGTCAGGCAAGGGGGTGGGGATAAAGTCATGAGTTATCCAGAGACAACAGGCTGCTCCTGTACAAGAGAATGTAATACGCATTCTGAACCATGAAGACTATATATTTCCCATTCTCAATTCTTTCAAAAAGTAGTCTTCAGTTTGGTTTCCAGTTCTCCCTCCATGGTTGTACACAGTTAAATCATCAGACCATGAGAAGCTCCACGTGCCCTGACAAAGACAACCGGCCATCCTCACCCGTGCTCCTGGAGCTGAAGCTAGAGGCGGTGAACATAATAGAAGCAGAGGGTGAAGGAGCCGCCCTAGCCAGGAGAAAGCACTGTGAGCAAATCTCTTTCCAGCTCCCCTTTAGAATAAGCCAAAACGAGGGCTTTTGTAATTGATCTTTTACCATCTTTGAAATCAAGAAATAGCTGATACCGTAGCAGAATGGTTTTGGTTGCAAGTCACATTTAAATTGAAAAGGGCACGAGGCAGCTGTCCAAACAAGAGATGCTCGCAGCATGAACTAGGATGGGGGTAACGGGCATGAAGAGAAGACATGCTCCAGATGAACTGTGGTTGCAGAAATGAGAGGGCCTGAGGAGGAGTTAAATAAAAAGGATGACAACATGTCTTGGTTTGGGGTTTGAGCAACTGAGTAGATTTAATGAAACGAGCAAGACTGGGGAGAGGAAGGCTTCTGGGGAAAATCAGGAAATCAGGAAGACTGTTTAGGACATGTAAAGTTTAAGGTGTCTAGCAGGCATGTTTGGGGACAAGAGCATCACCTTTCCAATTCTGCATAATCAAGGAGAGAAAAAAAGGCTATCTTACCAAAAAAAAACCCTCATCTAATTTTGTGAGTTCATGGACTATCCTCACTAAAGCCTAGCCTAAGAGGAGTTAGATCAATGTCCCATGAGTACAGAGAGGCCTTCTCTACACAGGACTATTGATTATTGCAAAGTATATGAATGTATTATAGTTAAATTTAGTATGCTTCTGAGTATTTCTGTAACTGCACATGATATGATTATCCATTTAGGACAAGAGGAACTATTCTTTTCTGTCCTATAAAATGTGTTTTTTAAAGAGTACAAGTTGCATGCTATTTTTTTAACCTAGAAATAAAAACACATACAAAACAAAACAAAACACACAACCTCTTGGGGCTTGGTTTCACAGCTCACTTGAGTAAGGAAATATACTTGAGAACTCTTTGGAAATGAAGAAACACAGATAGAAGACATTACTATTACTGACACGTTCGAGCAAGCATCAAGCAAATCTCACATCTATAATTTGTAGGTAATATATGTAGAAATATAATTCAGTAAAATTTAGAATTTTTATCCCAAAGATCTAGGAAAACAATAAGGTAATAAATTACAGGTGGTTACAACTTTTTCTATTTTTATCCAGTCAGTTATTTCTTCTTCAGGCACAGCTAAAATTAATAAAGCCCTTAAAAAAATTTTAAAGCAAACACTGATAACAAATACTTAGGGAAAATATCAAGTTATTGTTACTGGCTATGCAAGTTAGCATTTTTGCCTACACTTTAGGGATAAGGTTATTTGCTGAAAATAGGTCAGAGATAACCCTAAATGGCATTTCAAATAAATGATATACACCAGTACCGTTATTTAGAACCAAGACCCCAGTCTTTCAAAGGACTTACTACAAAAGGTAGATTTCAGGGGTGCCTGGCTGGCTCAGTTGGTAGAGCATGTAACTCTTGATCGCAGTGTCAGGAGTTTGAGCCCACATGGTGTGTGGGGATTATCTGAAAATAAAATATTTAAAAAAAGAAAGGTAGGGGCACCTGGGTGGCTTAGTCGGTTAGGTATCTGACTTTCACTTAGGTCATGATCTCATGGCTCGTGGGTTCGAGCCCCATGTCGGGCTCTGTGCTGACAGCCAGCTCAGAGCCTGGAGCCTGTTTCAGAGTCTGTGACTCCCTCTCTCCCTGACCCTCCCCTGCTCATGCTCTCTCTCTCTCTCTCTCTCTCTCTATCCTAGAAATAAAAATAAAACATTAAAAAAAAAGGTAAATTAAAAAAAAAAAAAAGAAAGAAAGATTGATTTCAGAACCAGATTTATGAATCTGGAAAAAAATTAGGCTTACTTAGTATCATGCTGGAACAATTTCTTTTTTGAGGGGTGTGTGTGTGTGTGTGTGTGTGTGTGTGTGTGTGTGTGTGTGTGTGTGTGTAAGTATCAGAATAAACATACTCTCTGGGAAAGTAAGTTTGTTCAGATCTACAAAGTATGCAGAGTATTTTTCACTCTCCAGAACCCAAGAATCTTCCTGTGAAGAAATACATATAAACACGGGTATATGTCTTTAGATGCTATTTTAGCCTTTTAAAATATATTTGGCACAATTATTCTGAAGTTTCAGAACACCTACATTTGAAAACAATTTTAATCAATGTACTAGTTGCTCTAAGAAATTCTTAAGAGCTGTAGATTCTTTTTTGTTCAACATTTTTTTAAATTTTTTAGCGTTTTATTTATTTTTGAGACAGAGATAGAGACAGCGTGAGCAGGGGAGGGTCAGAGAGAGAGGGAGACACAGAATCCAAAACAGGCTCCAGGCTCTGAACTAGCTGTCAGCACAGAGCCCAATGCGGGGCTTGAACCCACAAACCGTGGGATCATGACCTGAGCCAAAGTCAGACGCTTAACGGACTGAGCCACCCAGGTGCCCGTTTTCAACATTTTTAATGGTTGAAAAGCAATCTATTTTCAAGACGAAAGAAGGGGAGAGGTCAAACAGTACAAAAGGAATACAGTGAAAAGATGTCCCTCTCACCCGGATCCTCAGGCCCTGGTTCTCCCCAGAGAAAATCATAATCAGTATTTTCAGCAGTACCCTTGCAGTGATATCCTATACAACAGGTCAATAAATTTCCCCTTTAGTGTGTGTATAATATTCACTCCTCTGAATCTTTTCCCCCCATGCAATAATGCATCTTGGAAAATGCTTTGTATCAGAATATAAAGCACAATCTTATTTTATTAAACAGACACACATCCCTGGGTATATAACATAATTTATTTAACTAGTGCTCTATTGATGCACATTTCAGTTGTTTTCTTTCCTAATCTCAAACAATGCTGCAATGCTTTTGTATATAAGGCTTTTTTAAAAAGTTTATTTACTTATTCATTTTTAGGTAATCTCTATACCCAATGTGGGGCTCAAACTCATGTCCCCAAGATCGAGTCTCATGCTCTTCTGAGCCAGCCGGGCGCGCCCTGCATATATCTGTAAGAAAAATTCCTAGAGGCAGAACTGATCGATCAAAGGGCATAGACATTTATTATCTGACAGTACCAAGCCGCCATCCTTACTCTACTGTGTCAATTTACATTCTCAGCCAACAATGGAACGGAGCTTCTGCTTTTCCACACCTTTGTTATCATAACACATTTTCAGAGTCTTTGGTCTCTGCCAATCTGCTTCATAAAAAATTGTTTCACTCTCAGTTTCAACTGATATTTTGTTGGGTATGTAGTAGGGCTGGGTATCTTTTCCCATGTTTGAAATCAACTCTCTGTCTTTTATGAATTGCCTGTATTCTTTGCAAATAGGTTAGTGGTCTTTTTCTAATTGATTTTAAAAGAAGGAAGCTAGACTTTTATGTTCGTATAGACGGCAAATTATTTTTCCTAGTTTGTCTTTGCATATCAATTTTTAACCATATTTTTTCTCATGGAGAAATTTTCTATCCAGCACTTAAGTCTTTTTAATTGTTTATAATTGTTTTACAGCTGATTCTTTTGGATTCCTAAAGCAAATAATAGTAATTTTGCTTTCTGCTGTCTGTCTCTAGTTAATAACAATTTTGACAGAGCACATCCCTGTATTCTCGATTTTAACGGGAATGCTTCCAAGTTTTCACAATTAAAGATGAGGCTGGCTTTGGCATCTAACACTATTCCTCCAAGGAACTTTCTGAATGCATAGAGAATTTAACAATTTGTTCTTGAGTATTAGTTTTCATGGTTATCAATAGGTTTTATCGATTTTCTTCAGTGTCAAAGCATACCATTAGCTTTAGCATTGACAGAATTATTTGGGAATAAGAAATAACAGGCATCTATGATCCTCTATTTATACCATGCTACCCTATAATCTACAACTACTCATCAAAATATTAATCTGCATCAAGTACTTGTGTGATGTACAAAGGCAGGTATCCTGCATCACAGTAAAACAAACTGGGTCTCTAAAAACTTATACTTCCACCCACCCTCTTTCTTCACTTTTGCGAGTCAGAAATCAAATTCAGACCTTCTGACTCCCCGAGCCAGTGTTTAAGCCACAAGAAAGTACCGTGTGTGGCCTTTAGAGAATCTAGCAAGTGCCCAACGTACAAAGAAAAATGTAAGCCGCCGTCTACAACCCGCAGCCTCTTCCAGACTCCTGAAAACAACCCCCAAGTTGGACTCGGGAGCTTAAAACATCTGAAATGCATCACCCAGCAGCCAGCAAAAAAGGTTCATGCTCAGTGATACACGATGTTGCTGACATTCCTCAGCCAATTAGAATTCCTTTCAGATGCAACGGAGGCGAACACAGCTGGAATGAGAGTGGGGCGCATCAGCAGACACAGTGACTGTACATTATTTAAGCCTCGTTCTAAAACAATAAAAGGGCTCCCCCCACACTTTAATCCAAAAATATGGAAACAACATTCCACTTAGTTCAAATATCCAAATGGATTACACTGCATCTGCAGACACAACAGTAATTCTAACATTTTAAAAAGATACTCCCAATCCACATGGCTAGGTGCTTTTGTGTGTGTGTGTGTGTGTGCGCGCGCACATGTGCGTGTGTTTCAACAGAGCTTTCCAGCTCATCTTTAAGTAGCATGCCTGAGGAACTGTGGTCAGTTAGAATGAGTATGCAGTGGATGACAAGCCAATTATTTAAATTAGGGGCTCTCTCAATAACATTCACTTACAGAACAACAAGCAAACCACTTAAGTTGTTCAGTGACAAAAGATAAAATAAAATAAAATAAATAAATAACCACATATTTCTAATTCTCTACTGGTTTAAAAATATTTAACCTCTAAAATGGTTTTGAAATTACAAAATTTGATCCAAGTAAGAATCCTAAAAGTTAGAGTTTCTCAACCAGAAAATCCGAGCACTGCCAGGATACTAAATTATTTCATCTATTTCCGAAGGTTTTTGAACTTCCCTTTTGCCCTTGGCACTCAATAAAACACACAATTCAGCTATTTTAACTTTTAACCAGTGCCCACAAACATGTTACAAAACAGCCAGCTTAGTTAAGTAGATCACTGAGCTGATGTTGAAATATTATGGGTCAGTCTTTCTTTTTTTATTTATGAGGAAATACTTCTTCTCAAGTGACTCAGCCCCCAGAACCTCCCCTTACACCCAGCACCACACACTAGAACCTGACAATTTGACAAAATGGAGAAAATGAAAACTTGGGGACTAGAAGAAAAAACTCAAAGCTCAAGACACCATTTTCATGGTCACGAAAATAGGAGTTGTGAACTCAAATAATTAAGACTTGAAGTCAAAAATTCTAGTTGGATTTCACTACAACTCCTATCAAGATACAGATAGAAATAAAGTGTATAAGGTATTTCATTTCTCAGGTCAGTTAGGTGGGCCAAGAAGCTTTAGAAAATGGATTTAAGGGGTGGGGGGGGTCTTAAGACAACTCCAATGTGGTCAAATCACAAATACAACTTCTATTTGACAGAATGCGGTTCCTTTTAAAGTAAAATTGAAGTTTAAGTTTTGCAATAGTTATTTGAGGTAGTCCATCCCACACCCTTGGTTAATCCAGCCAAATGCCTTGAAAGTACCTTCATAAATTTCCTGAGGAAAAGTCAGAAGCAGCTCAGGGCTAAACACAGATGACTTATTCCATCCTACCCCGGTTACGTTCGTTAAAATCAAAAGTTTTGCCTGCCTTACATAAGCGAGGTTCTCTGCTGCCATAAACTGATAAAGGGAACACTCTTAACAGCCTTCTTAACCTTTAAGGGAAACCGAACTATTCTAAATCAATTAGACCACCTGTTATTGATCAATTACAGTTATTAACAGCTATTACTACAAGTATTTCTCTCCAAGTTGCATCATCTGGATGCCAAACCCCAAGTCTGCCTTACTTCCCATGTGCTACAACTTTAAAAATAGCCTCCATTTCCATATGCTATCAAGGAAGGTCTCTTCCCCTCTCTGTACTTGGAATTAGAATTTTTCACTCTTCACAACATGTAGTCACGCTCCAAAAGATATAAAAGCACAAGGAGGTCTGAAAGTGTTTTGAGGCCTAAAAACCCAAAAAAGTTTAGGCATTTGCTATTTCAACTAACTGGTTAACATTGGAATAAAATTTAATTTGCTTGAAGAGCATTGTGGAACCCTTAGAGCTCAAAATTCCATTCTTTTACCCAAAGTGGCCTAAATAATGTATCTGGGATTCATTTTTGTACCACATAAGAAACAAAAGTTTTTGCAAATCCTGCTTTAATTTAAAATAAAAATGTTTCCGATGTGTTTGATTTGCCAGTGAACTCTAAAAGTCTGCAAGGTAATGTTAAGATCACTTTGATTTTGCACATATTATGCCCCAAACCTAACAAAACTATTTAAAAATGATTTTCCTGTTAAAATATCACAAAGACATTCATTAAAGTTAATTCTTTTAAATAAATATAAAGACCCAAATATTCCTCTACTACACAGGCCAAGGCTTCCAAAGCAGCTCAATATACCACTCAATAGTTTTCAAAAGCTGAAAGGCTCCAGAGGAAGAAAAAAAAAAAAAAGACCGTAATCAATACACAAAATTAATGCTTAGCATATATCAAACACTAGAGCTGTAGGGTTTTTTTAATTTTTTAAAATGTTTTATTTATTTCTGAGAGAGAGAGACAGCGTGAGCAGGGGAGGGTCAGAGAGAGAGGGAGGCACAGAATCTGAAACAGGCTCCAGTCTCTGAGCTGGCTGTCAGCACAGAGCCCGACGTGGGGCTCGAACCCACAAACCGTGAGATCATGACCCGAGCTGAAGTCAGACGCTCAATTGACTGAGCCACCCAGGCGCCCCAAGAGTTGTGTTTTAATACAAATTTCTGAATATCAGCATTGAGATTTAACAACAGAAAGTGTAAGTACCCAACATAATTTAGAATAAGTAGGTAGCCGAATGGAGAATCAAGATGTTAAAATAAAGTTGAAATTGCAGGGCGTCTGGGTGGCTCAGTCAGTAAAGTGGTTGGACTCTTGATTTCAGCTAAGGTCACAATGTCATGGTTAGGAGTTCAAGCCCAGCTATTAGTGCAGAGCCTGCTTGGAATTTTCTCTCTCTCTCTTTCTCTCTCTCTCTCTCTCTCTCTCAAAATAAACATTTAAAAACATTTTTTAAGTTGAAATCTCATTTTATATGACAAAACTGAGACCCAAAAAGGTGACATAATTTGTTCCATATCATGCAGTTTAAGATAGACTTGAACAAAATCAAGTTTTTTTTTAAGTAGGCCTCATCTCTAGTGCAGAGCCCAATGTGGGGCTTGAACTCACGACCCTGAAATCAAGACCTGAGCTGACACTCAACCCACTGAGCTATCCAGGTGCCCCTCAAGTCTCTTAATTCTAAATCCAGTGCTCTCATCATCAAATACAATTGTGGGCCCCAAAGTTCTAAATGCTCTTTTATAACTCCAGTGTCATCAGATGTCACCTTGAATTATGCTGTGTGACATTACTGACTGGTTAGAATATCCCTCATTTTTAAAAATATTTCTTTCAAATATCAGGGGTAGAAATAAACTCTGAAACCTGGAACAAAAGTATGTAACTTTTGAAAGATGGCTATCCAACATGCCAGATGTGAAAGGATTTCAAACTGCCCCTGACAACCTTACAGATGAGGCCAAAACCTACCCTATCTTCAATGAAACATCCGGTTCCAACGTTACAACATAAATTAACTTTCAACAGACAACTGGCACGTGGGTCACATGGGCCTACAATGACCACTCAAATTGCCATCCTGTTGCCGGGACGACACATTCACAGATCATCTCAGACCATCAATCACATCATCAGGGGTGAAGGGAAAAGGTGCTTTCGAAATGACACCCTTTACCAGATCCTTCAATATCAAATGCCATCCAAAACTCTTCAAAGCATTTCTACATCTTTGGCATCTAAATTTCTGAATCCAAAAATAATTTGGGAAGACAAACCAAGCCCTCCCTTTCACACAGGAAAGGCCCAGACCGGCCAATTAGGCTTGATTAATACATATATTACACCTGACACAAATATTTTCATTAGAACCTGTTCCTTCTGAAACATGAATCACGTTTCTACCCAAACTCATGAAATCAGTTACTTTTGCTTCTAACAAGAAAAATGAAACCAATCTGATGTCAATTACAGTTTACACTGTAAATGAGAATCAAATTAAAGTTGTCAGTAATTAACGTTTTATAAGCATCAGGAAGACAAAAGCAGGGCTTTCATGTAACCATAAAAATAACAAAGTTATACATTGTATCTCCATAGTGAGAAGTGTTTCCTAGGAGTCCTGGAATAAAGGATGATGTCTCTCCAAAAAACAAAGATCCCTGGAATAGATGGCTGTTACTTCACAAAACCAGGGTCTGAATCTGGGTCCAAATCATCTGAACTGAACATACTATCTCATCATAACCTAATCTGACATCTTTATACGAAAAAAAATTATAACGCTTTTCTTGAAAAAAATCATGCATCAACTATGTACTTTCAAAAAAAACTTTAGTTTTTAAACAGTCAGCCACTGCCGTTTTCATGGATTTTACCGACGAATTACAGTTATGCATCTGCGATAAAGTGTCCAAAATGCTCACTGTGTCTGCGAAAGGATCTGACCAGACTCTGACTTTGGAGTCCTCACCACACTGGCCACTGAACACAAAAATCCAGGGGAAAGCCCCGGTCAAGAATTAGCCTGAACTTTTTATTTCCTTTCCAGAGCTGGAAATATTCGAGTTCGGAAAGTCCCGCAGCAGGACCGCATCTGCAGCCGCGTAATCCGGCCTCAGGTGTGAATTTCAGCTGGGAGGGAGGCCGCAGCGCCGTAGGCACTGAGGAGAACGAGAAGGGGCAGGTGAGGGCGCAAACTGGCCCAGGATCTCCGGGGCCAGCTAGCGAGGGGCGTCTCCCGCAGACAGTTCGCGTCCACACTCCTCCAAACCCGCGCGTCGCCAGCCCGCAGAGCTTCGCGCTCACCCTTGAAGGTGGCACTACAGAGCCTCCGAGGAGACACGGGCATTTCACGGGAGTGAATCAAGGAGCTTGCATTAGTGCAGCTGCCAGAGCCTCCGGGGGGGGCGGGGGGGTCCCTCAGAGCCTCAGCAGGGCTCCAGGATGCTGGGGCTGGGGGAGGGGGGGTCGGCGACGGCAAAGTGCAATGCAGAAAAGGAAAGAACTGAAGAAGCGCGGTCAGGAGTAGATAATGGCCTGGCCTGAAGGAGAAAGGAAGTGGAGCAGACTGAAGAGGTCTGGACCAGCGGGGAAGTGAGGAGAACAGGACCGGGAGAAGCCACAAGATAGGATTGAGGAATTCGAGGCTGAAGGAAAGGGTGGAGGCAGCGAGACAGAGGCAAGGGGGCGGGGCCGGGAGATAAGCAAAGGCGGGACTAGGTAGAAAATGAGGGGCGGGGCCTAGGGGGAAAGTGAGGGAGCCGGGCCAAGGGAGAATAAAGGGGCGGGGCCGGGAGGGGAGAAGCCAGGGAGCAGGTGGGGGGGTGGTAGAGAGAGGAAGGTACAGAGTATGGGGGAGGGGTGAGAGGCGGGGGCAAGAGGGAGAAGCGAGGGGGCACGTCGGAGGGCAGACAGGGGAGCGGGAGAGGATGGGAAGGTGGTGAGAAGCGAGGGGCGGGACCGAGAGCAAGGGGCGGGGCCAGGAGGGAAAAGCGGGAGGCAGGTGAGGGAAAAGGGAAGAAAGCAAGGGGTAGGAAAGGGGGAAGAAGAGGGGCGGGGCCACGAGGGGAGAGTCGAGGGGACAAGGCGGGGAAGCTGGAAGGGGCGATCGAGGTGGAGGGGTGAAAGCAGGAGGGGAGAAACGAAGGGGCAGGTGGGGGAAGAAGGAGGAAAGCGAGAGGGCCGCGCCGGGGGGAATCGGGGAGAGAAGCGAGGGGGCGGGGCCGGGAGCAGCGAGGGGGCGGGGCCGGGAGCGAGGAGCGAGGGGCACTCGCCGAGGGGGGTGACGAGGTCCTGGGACAACGGCCGGCGTGGGGGAGGGCCACTCCACCGGGGCGCTCTGCGGGAAATTCCGGGGCTGCTGGGGGGGCTCTGTGGGGCGCCAGGGGGCGCCGGGGGGGTGGGGGGCCTCCCACCGGCCGTACCTGTCAGACGGATCTTGATGCTGGAGCCGTTCCTGCGCGTCCCGGGGTTCGACATCTCCCGCCAACGATCGGGCAGCCGCGGATCCAGCGCCGCCGCCCCCCGGCCCGGCCCGGCCCGGCCCCGCCGCCGCCGCCTCAAGGTTACGGCTCCGGGCTGGGCGCCGGGGTCCGAGCCGGGACACAAACTCCGCGGCCCAGGCGTCCGGGCGGCGGAAGGATGGTCGAGCCGGGAGATCCGCGCTCGACCCGGCGCTCCCGACCCTCGCTCGCTCCCAGCAGAGCCCAGTCCGGAGCCGCCGCCGCCGCCGCCACCACCACCACCACCACCACCACCACCACCACCACCTCCTCCTCAGAGCCGGACGCCCGCCGCCCTCGCCGCTTCCGCCGCCGCCGCCGCCTCCCGGAGCCGCGCGCGCTCCCGTCGCCGTGCCGGCCCGGCCCTGCGCGGCCCCGCGCCGTGCGCCCCCGCGCCTGCGTGCGTGCGCGTGCCCGCGGACACGTCGGGGCGGGGCGCGCCGCGGGGCTACGTCGCCGGCCCAGCCTTGGGCGCGCGGGGTCTGGGACCCGTGGCCCTAGCTTCCCGCGTCCTCCCGGTGGGAGACGGGTGGAGGAGATCCGGCCTTGGGAGTGCAGCGCGCCCTGGAGGCCCGCGTAAGGGGAACCGTGGCCCTCAGTCTTTACCACATTCTCTGAGGGAACGGGTTAGCAGATGGAATTGATTTTCCAGGTCTGTCTCAAGCCTCCGGGCCCCCAGTGGCTATTGAAAAGAGGATTACGTGAATCCGTGGCCTGTCACTACACCAAGCACCTTGCACAAATAGTCATGCGACGCTTTTTTTTTTGAGCAGAGAGCTTTTAGATAATGCAGTTTCAATGGAGAGATTTCTCAAAGACACGAAGTCCCCTAGGCATGTTTTGTGCAACTAGTGTGCTCTATTGACCCGTGACAAAGTCGCCAGAATCACAGGAAGTGCCGTATATGGACGCGGTAAACAAGATGGGAGAGAGGGATAAAGTTGAGAGGTAGATGTTTGTGATTATCCAATCTGCATACAATTCAGCCCAACAAAAAGGCATCTTTAGAGCCTGCCTTCTGCAAACACTTCCTTCCCCCTACCAGACTCGCACAGTAGAACTAAAAGCCAACATTTCCCCTCCTCCCGAGGGGCAGGGTAGGGCAGGGTAGAGCTAAATCTTGTTAGGCTTTCTCCAGCAAACAGACTCCTCTCTTTGTGAACCTGTAATGGAGAGAAAATACTGTGTTAATAGAGAGGAAAAGCTGGGCGTGTTTACCAAACTTGTTTTTGATCAACTACTTAATTCTTTGAAAGCCTTTATTTGGTTTGTGTCTTAAGGAAACCAGGCTCTGAGCCATTGCAGCCAGGGACCTTTCCTGGGTCATAGTCTTTAGACCAGAGCCCTCCTTCTAGTGCCCCTTGACATGCTCCTCTGGCTCACAGGCTGAGCCCAGTGAGAGGCGAGTGCCTCCCCGGCTGAATTCAAAGCTGCCTCTTGAGCCTCAGTCAGTCAAATAAAAAGACAGACCTAGATCATTTTATGGCCCCCTTGCAGCTCAAACGTTCAATAATTCTAGTGAAATATCCAAGAATACAAGCTGTGTTTAAGCAACAGAGCAGTAGTCCCAGAATGTCACTACGAGTCAGTCCCTGGAGTCTGAGTAAATCCTTTCAGAGTCTCTAAGCCTAACCCCCATTCCTCTTTCAGTCCACCCCAGTATCTCTCCCTTCTCTTCATTCCCATATTAAAGAAGTCCATTCTCCTCAACCAAACTAAACCTCTGTCTCTCTCTCTCTCTCTCTCTCTCTCTCTGCTTACCTGAGTGGTGGTCTCTGTTCTGATCCCCAGCTATTCCTGACCTAATATCCTTCCATTTCTTAACCTTCCTTGTTTTCTTACCTGCCTAGATGGTTGGACCTTCCTTTTCCTGATCGTTTCCTCAACACCTGAATCAGGAGGTCACTTCTGGAGGTTACTGAAAGGCATTTCATTTACTCATTAACAAGTAAGAGCCATTGTCATTTAACCAGATACACCTAATGGTGTCTTTCAACACAGCCTGCACTAGGAAGACTTCCCTAACTGGAAGCTAATGTATTATTCATCAGCAAACACCAGCCACCTACTAGGTGGCTAGGGACAAGGAATACAAAATAAATAAGTCATGGCTGTAGCATTTCAGAGGCTCAGTGGACTGGATGAAACAGACAGGAGCAGATGACCAGGACACAGTGACAGAGCTGTGTACTGAGGGCTAGAACGTAGATTACAGGACCATTCTGCCTCAGAGGAGATGGGAAGATCACAGAAGAGCCCCAGAATACCTCGATCTAGGACTTAAACACAGTGTTCAAGTTCGTCCGGCAAGGACATTGTAGACAGAGGGAAGAGCTGACCCAAAGGCATGAAAATAAATGTATTTTCCAGCAGCTTTCGGCGCAAGGACAGTAATGCAGCTGCCAGATCCTCTATCCTCACACCTGATCCTATTAAAAGTTGATATTATAAAGTTGATAAAAGCTATTGGCCCCCATAAAATTCAACAGCCACAATTTTGGGCTAGGCCTGTGGGCCAGTTGTTATACTGAACTTCAGGTACTTTGATTTCCTTTCATCGTGTATCAAATTTGTCAAAAATACTATCTTCTATAGACATATGGAACAAGTAGATGGGAAATGCTTAACAATTCAGCTGAGACAGAGATGAAATTTAGTGAGTGTCTTAAAGTATCCTCTTTGCAATGACTTTACAAAAGAGTGGTTTTGACCCTGCTTTCTGTGCAGGATTTGGCAGCTTATTTTATTTCTCCCAAATGTATCACTCACCTTTGTCAATGTTATTGGGCATTTGAAGCACTTTCCAGTGGGGGAGGAAAAAACAAATCTCACTTTGGATCTAACTGCAGTTGTTCTTAACCTGTTTTTGGAGTCCCAAACCACTTCAGGGAATCTGGTAGAAATAATGGATCCTTTCCGCCAAATTCACGTGTGCAACTCTGCACCAAATTTTACATCCAGTTTCAATGGGCCCATGATCTCCTGAAACCAATCTGTGGATCTGTAAGGTCCCACAGCCCCTAGATTAAGAACTTCTAATCTAAAGGAAATAACCAAGCAGATCACACTGGGAATACCCCATATGTGGGTGTTGAGGAGCCAGTATATTGGTAGCCCCTTGTGAAGGCAGCAGGTATGCATGCTAAAAAGTTTTCATTTCTCTGGAATAAGCGCACTAGAGCTGTGGCCCACACACACCCACACTCTATTCTGGCTCCACCGCATTACCAATTGGTGCCAGAGCAAGATAATTAAATTTGCCAAGCCTCAATTTGCTCATCTGTGCAATGGAGATAAAAATACCTCTCACACACAGTTATCGTGAGGTTTAAATTAGATGTAGATTGAACAGGCTTTTCGAACAGGCACTCAGTTCTGATTAGTGCAGGTAAAAATGCATATACTAATCTTTCCCCCAAACCTACTAATGCTATTACCCTAGGGAAATTGGGGGTATTGTGCAGAGGATCCCTGGTGGCTATACCAAATATCTATTGAGAGTACACTACTGTACCTGAGCTGGTGCCTCTGTGGCCGGTGGCCAGATCAGACCAGCCTTTAAGGTCTTTTCTTTTTCCTCTTTTTAATTTTTTTTAACATTTATTTCTGAAAGAGAGAGACAGAGCACAAGTGGGGGAGGGGCAGAGAGAGAGGGAGGGGGAGACACAATCCAAAGCAGGCTCCAGACTCTTGAGTTGTCAGCACAGAGCCTAATGTAGGGCTCAAACCCATGAACCATGAGATCACAACCTGAGTTAAAGTCAGGTGTTTAACCGACTGAGCAATCGAGGCGCGCCTAAGGTCTTTTCAATATCTAGGATCTAGGCCTCTCTTTTGCTTTTCATCCAAACATCAAGTTTTTAAAACAATCAGATCTACAAAACTTATGATTAATTAGCACATTTATTTATTCCTTTATGCCCAGAAGCCTTTGGGATTTTCCTCTAAATTACACCCTAAACTTAACATAACCAATATGCAGGGTAATATCATTGGCAAGGTTTATTATCATTGATAGGGTATTTTTTAAAATAAAACTGTTAAAACAATGTTCGAGATCACTGTAGATTCACATGCAGTTGTAAGAAATAATAGAGATCTTGTGTACTGTGCCCAGTTTCCCCAATTGTAACACTTTACAAAACTGTAGTATAATATCACAACCAGGATACTGACATTGATACAATCCAATGATATTCAGATTTTCCCAGCTTTACTTGGACTGAGGGGTGTGTGTGTGTGTGTGTGTGTGTGTGTGTGTGTGTGTGTGTATGTTAAGTTCCATACGTCTTTTACACCTGTGTAGGCTCAAGTATCCACCACCACAGTCAAAATACGGAACAGTTCCAAAATCCTCCCATCCTCATGTTGTCAATTTCTAAAATGTTGTCAATTCAAAACATTTACATAAATGGAATAATATATAATGTAGACTTTTCAAATGGCTTTTTCCTCACTCAGCATAATACTGGGAGACTCATCCAAGTTGTTACACGTTTCAGTAGTTTGTTCCTTTTTATTACTGAGTAGTATTCCATGGTTTGAACGTATTACCTTCTGTTTAACCATTCACCCATAGGAGAACATGGGGGCTAACTCCAGTTTTGGTTATTACAAATAAACTATGTGCAGGCATTTATGTGAACATAAGTTTTAATATCTCCAGAATCCGTGCCCTAGAGTACAAATGCTGTGTCATATGAAAATTACAAGGTTAGTGCTTTAAGAAACTGCCAAATTTTTTTCAAGTGGCTGTAGCATTTCACTTTTCTACAACCAATGCTTCTCAGCATCTTTGCCAGCATTTGATATTGTCACTATTATTCCTTTTAGCCATCCTGGTAGGTGTGTAGTTGTGCTTTATGGCTGTGGAATTATTTGAGATTTAGATTATTTCTTCAAATATATGCAGCCAAGTAATTAGGGACTATTTTATCGGGGTTTTTTTTTTTTTTAATGTTTTATTTATCTCTAGGAGAGATAGAGAGAGACAGCGTGAGCAGGGGAGGGTCAGAAAGAGAGGGAGTCACAGACTGAAACAGGCTCCAGGCTCCGAGCCAGCAGTCAGCACAGAGCCCGACGCGGGGCTTGAACCCACGAACCGCGAGATCATGACCCAAGTGAAACTCGGACGCTTAACCGACTAAGCCACCCAGGCGCCCCAATTAGGGACTATTTTAGAAAAACATAATTCTAAAGTCTTTCTTTAAAAATCCTAGTTGAACCCCACAGTCTATGTTCAGAAACAGCTGAGGTCAAAGTGAAAATGAGAAAATGATTGAACTGCTATTATACATTTTAAAATGTAGTTTATGGGGCGCCTGGGTGGCTCAGTTGATTAAACATCCAACTTCGGCTCAGGTCATGATCCTGTAGTTTGTGAGTTTCAGCTCTGCATAGGACTCTGTGCTGAGAGCTAGGAGCCTATAGCCTGCTTTGGATTCTGTTCTCCCTCTCTCTCTGCCTCTCCCCACTCATGCTCGCTCGCTCTCTCTCTCTCTCTCTCTCTCTCTCTCTCTCTCCTCTCTCTCTCTCTCCTCTCTCTCTCTCTCAAAAATAAATAAAACATTTGGGGCACCTGGGTGGCTCAGTCAGTTAAGGTCTGACTTCAACTCAGGTCATGATCTCATGGTTTGTGAGTTAGAGCCCTGTGTCCGGCTCTAAGTTGACAACCTGGAGCCTGGAGCCTGCTTTGGATTCTATGTCTCCCTCTCTCTCTGCCTCTCCCTTGCTCACGCTCTGTCTCTCTGTCTCAAAAATAAATAAGCATTTAAAAAAAATTATTAAAAGAATAAGCTTATTTTTAAAAATCCGGACATAACATTATTCTTGTAAATAAACAAAGGGGAGGGGCCCCTGGGTGGTTCAGTCTGTTGAGAGCCCAACTTTGGCTCAGGTCATGATCTCACCATTCATGAGTTTGGGCCCCATGTCAGGCTCTGTGCTGACAGCTCAGAGCCTGGAGCCTGCTTCAGAGTCTGTGTTTCCCTCTCTCTCTACCCCTCCCCAGATCACGCTCTGTCTCTCTCACACTCTTTCTCTCTGACAAATAAATAAGCATTAAAAAGATAATAATAAATAGACAAAGGGGATGTCCATGCTTCTGGTCTACTACTCCTTCAAACTATCATGGGGGCACCTAGGTGGCTCAGTCGGTTAAGCGGCCAACTTTGGCTCAGGTCATCATCTCACAGCTCGTGGGTCCAGCTCTGTGCTGACAGCCTGGAGCCTACTTTGGATTCTGTGTCTCCTTCTCTCTCTGCCCCTACCCTGCTCGTGTTCTCTTTCTCTCAAAAATAAACATTAAAAAAATTTTTTTTTAGTTTCATGATTTCTATTGGTCTAGAAAAATAAGATAGATATTCCCTAAGTTTGTTGTATCTCGTCTGTAATATATTAACCAACAATAACCAGGGAAATCAACAAAACAAAGGAATTCCCAAGACCCTGAATCATTGTTTATTGGCAAAAAATTGTTGCTAGTTTTTAGACAGAATTAGAGCAAGCTCCACTATATTCTGGGCTATTGGTTCTCAAAAGTATGGTCACTGGAGCTGCAACATCGCCAGGAAACTGTTAGAAATGCAAATTCTGAGGCACCGCCCCAGACTCACTACATCAGAAACTCCGAAGACAGGCCCAACGATTCACGGTTGGACCAACCTTTAGGGTAATTCTGATATAGGCTTGGGTTTGAGAACCCCTGTGAAAGGCAAGCGATTACCTTCCTATCGTCCTAACTCAAGGAAGAGAGCAGTGATGTGCAAAATCCAAAGCAAAGGTATTTGGGCCAGAATGTTAAAAACAACTATAAGGTTGTTTAAGTTACTATAGGTAACTTAAGCAAAAATGGGATATATGAGAATAACTTCAGGGAGTCACAGAATCCTTGCTAGATTTTATGATAGAAAATAGGCAGTGATCAACACATCTGAGCAGCCGAGAGGCAGATTTTCTTCTTAATCAGATACAGTATGGCCAGGACGCCTCCCCTGGAATTAATGTCCCCCTAGGAATTAATGCCATCTGTCCTTATGTATCAAGATTGTAAGCACCAGAAGGTGTTCCCCATTGGCTGAGCCTAGACCAACGCCCAAGCCCTGGCTGCCTGGGGATAGCGAGAAGGGAAGATAAAGCCACTCTTACTTTTGTAGTGGGAAACTGAGCCCCTGCCTCATGCCCAAACTATGCACAGTAAGGCTTTCTCCTTGATAGGAAGGGAACTGAACAACCCCCACATGGCTGATGTCTGCCTCATCAACATGATGGGGGAAGGAGGGCAGCAGACTGATATGATTTGATTAAACTGATACCAATAATTTAGAGTTCGGTTTTTGATTCCCCAAGCACATACTCTAAGGTGAAGATGGACGAAACCTAATGAGAGGAAAGGCGGAAGGAGTTCTGTGATTTAAAACAAAATGGAAAATTCACAAATCGCACTCTTGCACTAATTATTTAAGAAAAAAAAAAGATGTAGTAAGTGCCCATCTGTGACAATTATTAGCACATGGTCTGTGCTGGTGAAGAGGTGTCCCAATTCCCCAGTCCTCCAGATGCGCTGAACTAGTAACCAAATTGCTGCTCTCTCTGCATTCTGCAGTGTTTGAATCAAGTTCATCTTTCTGCCGAGATCCGGCAAGCCTCTAATCTTACCCTGATTGTGCAAAAATAGAAACAAGTACAGATGAATGTGACAAAGATTCCCCTAGTACCAAGAAAGGGGCGGGAGCTGTGTACCTCATTATTTAAAAGCATTCATATAAACAAATTAAGTTAATTTGGGGTTCTGGTTTGTGTGAGGGAGGGATGCTTATGTAATTATTAGCTTCTATTCCTGCTTAGTGAACATGATAAAGATTTTCAAGGATAGCTATTTCCAATCCAAGTTCATGCTTTCTTCAGTGCCTGTCCATAGAACTGTCCATGTGCTGAAAGCAGATTCTTTGTGTATCCATCTCTCTAGTCCACATCAATCCCCTGTCTGCCCAGGATCTCCCCGGAGGGATGGGGGAGATGGTGGGGCTTATGCCACAGAATAGCTCGACAATGCCCACTTTTGTCTTCCCAGGAAATATATTTTAGAAAACATGGTCTTGTCATTTGTATGCACTGACTTATAGTAGAAGCTCACTTTTCCTCTTTATTGTACCATAGAATATAAGCAAACATTTACTGGGAAATTTCAGTGTGCCAGGCAATGTGCTAATGCGCAAGGAAATTTTTTTCTGCTATTAGAAACACACAGAAGAGTGAAACTCCTAGATAGTTGCCAACAGGTAAAGAAACAGAACATCTCCAGACCCCAGAAGACAATGGATTCATCCTCCCAATCACAATCTTTCCCACCTCCTCTCTAAGTAACCACTCTCCTCTTACCATAATAATTTCTTTGCTTTTATTCATAGTTTTAAGTATGAGTCCCTAAGCATAGTTCTTTTTTGCCTGGTTTTAAACCTTCTATAAGTGGAACCATACAGTAGGTACTATTTTGTATCTGATTTCTTTTACTCAACATTGTTATTGAGATTCATCCATATTATTGTGTTATGGCTATAGTTCATTTATTTTTATTGTTTGCATAGTATTCTATTGTATAAATATACTTCAATTTATCCATTCATGGCATTTGAATGTTCCACTTCGGTGCTGACATAAACATTATGCTAAACTGTATTTTGACTAATATGAACATATTAAATAGCATTTCCTGATTACTAATAGGGTGTTACTTTGGCTATTGGAAATCCATTTAGCAAAGCACATATGCAATGTTTTGGGTTTCTTTGTTCATTTTTCTATGGGATTTTCTGTCTTTCTTACTGATTTATAGGCATTCGTTGTGTGGCTTGGATATCAGCTGTCAGGGCTTTTTTCCCAAATTTTTTTAATGTGGCAAAACATATGTAATATAAAATTTACCACCTTAACCACCTTTAATTGTAAAGTCAGTGGTATTAAATACATTCGTAATGTTGTGCTCCATCACCATCATCCATCTCCAGAACTCATTTCATCTTGTAAAACAAATTCTGTATCCATTCAACAACTCCTCATTCTCCCCTTTGCCCAGCCCCTGATAATCACCATTCTACTTTCTATCTCAGGGAATTCGACAATTCTAGAGACCTCATATAAGTAGAATCATGCAATATTTATCTTTTTTGGCCTGTTTCACTTAATATCCTTAAGATTAATCCACACTGTAGCATGTCAGAATGTTCTCCCTTTTCAAGACTGAATAATATTCCATGGCACAGAGAGACCACACTTGGCTTATCCATTCATCTGTCAATGGATATCTGGGTTGCTTCCTATTTTAGCTATCATGAATAATGCTGCTTTGAACACAGGGATACAAATATCTCTTCAAGACCCTGTTTCAATTCTTTTGGGTAGATATTCAAAATGGAATTTCTGGATCATATGGTAATTCTATTTTTTGAGGAATCACCATTCTGTTTTCCATAATGGCTACACCATTTGACATTCCCACCACCAGTGCATGAGGGCTCCAATTTCTCCACATCCTCACCATCACTTATTATTTTCTGGTTTTTGATAGTGGCCATCCTCATGACTATGAAGTGATATCTCATTGTGGTTTTGATTTGCATTTCCCTGATGGCTAATGACATTAATCATCTTTTCATGTGTTTCTTGGCCATTTGTAGGACTTCTTTGGAAAAATGTCTACTCAAGTCCTTTGTCCATTATTGAATCAGGTGGTTTGGCAAAGAATTTTAAAAGGTCAGTAAGGTATTTTCCCTGCATTTTGCGGCTCACCTCTGGTAGTAGAGACTATCATGTAAGCAAATAATGTATAAATGAAGCAGAAGAGCCACAGTTGAAGGCTTCCCTTTCATGTGGACACCAATATGCTGTTGGTGACAGTAGACAAGGGGAAGGATTCAGCCACTTCACATGGATGGATATGGAAGGAGTCTTGCTTGCTGAGCATTTTGCCACATATCTGAAACAGCAAGTTTCTAAAGAGTTTCAAAAATTCACAATGATTAATTGAGGAGCATCACCAATTTAAATTTTATACTCAGGATGTATGGTTGGCAACTTTATTTCTCATAAGGCAGCCCTCAACCTTTGCTTTTTGAAAGACTCAAGCAGCTCTCTCAACAAGCCACATCTATTTCTGCTGTGAGTTTTTATCTTGGG
The DNA here is from genome assembly GCA_017311185.1 of Proteles cristata cristata. Taxonomy (NCBI): domain Eukaryota; kingdom Metazoa; phylum Chordata; class Mammalia; order Carnivora; family Hyaenidae; genus Proteles; species Proteles cristata. The sequence goes on from JAESUZ010000027.1 coordinate 2,796,203, forward strand.
TTGTCACTTAGAAGTATAATCAATTTAGACATTACTGTTTGCTCAGCGAGCAAAGTCTGTGATGTCTTAACTAAGCACAAGACAGGCCTGCCATGCCTCTCTCTAATAAGTGAGAGTCTTTGGAATCAAATGGGAATAGTTTTATTCTAAGGAAAGCACTAGCAGCAATGGAGAAAAACTGTACTTACTATGGTTGCATTTGTGAATTATGGCTGGATTCTCATCTCACTGATGAAGATTAAGAGGCTTGAATATTGTTATCCCAAATAAACTATATTGCATCTGAATGGAATATTTTGATAACAATGAGCTGGTCATAGGAGAATGCTTCCCATGAAAAAACGGTAGAGCTAAGTATCATTACAGATGTTTCATGGAACTATCAGTTAATACCTCCTTCCCCTAAAGGAGTTTCCATGCTCCGAATTCAATCCTTTGCAGAATAATTCCTATGTAAGCAGGAGGGGAAAGGGTGTGGGGGGGATTAGTGCTAACAATCAATGATTTAGGAAAGCTATGAATGTTCCAGTGCCTGAAATACAGCAGTGGGGTAGCACTAGGTTGTTTCACCCAAGAGCCATTTCTCTTCTTATTGGGAAGAATTGGCCTGCAAGTTCAAAAGAGGGTTGCCAACTTGACCTTAGGTCACTAAGATTAGAACATCCCTGGGGTTTTGATAGAAGAGTACCTGTAGTTAGGAAGCCAGATTTATGGCTGTGGGCAAAGAGAAAGAAAGCCCATGTCTACAGTAAACTAGCTTATTAGGGTAAGTATAATCCTTGGAAGTCCTTCTAGAGAAGTCCCATAAAAATCACTCTCAAGCCTCCTGCATCTGCACCTGGGTCTTTACCCTCCCACCAGGGATGGTGGAAGGTCCATAATGCGATAAAATCACTTTCAAACCTCCTTTGGATTCTGATATCTTGATCACCCAAACATTACTTTCCCTACCTTTTCTTAAGACTAGAGACATGCCACAATTTAACAATCATCAGAAATGCACGGAGAACTAAGAACCCAAGGCATATAAGAACCAGGATAAACCCAGAGCGATTAATTCCCTAGCAATCCTCGCATTAGGGATACATCTGGGAGTGAATTTGGCGTCAACAGAGTGGGCTGAAATACGCCCCTATTTGCTGGTTATGTGATCATGGGTGATTCTCTTATATTTCTGAGCTTCAATCTCTTCATCTACAAAATAGATGTAATACCAACATCATGCTGTTTTTATAAGCATTACTGGTATGGAAGATGTTATCTGTGAAAACCCTTTGTAAAAGTATCATTTAAATAATTGTTCTTAATCTAGGGGTATTTGTGTCTAAGCCTGCAGGCTTCCAGAGAAGGACTTTGGTTTCTTTCAAAAATTTACTCACCTGAATGTGCAGGTAAGAACCACAACTTTATAAATAATAAAATTTCCCATAGTTTTTTTTTTTTACAAATAGTTTATTGTCAAGTTGGTTTCCACATAACACCCAGTGCCCATCCCCCTTCCCCCCAACATCTATCAGTCCTCAGTTTTTGTCAGTATTCAAGAGTCTCTCATGGTTTGCCTCTCTCCCTTTCCCCCACTATTTCCCCCCTTCTTCTCCCCCATGGTCCTCCGTTAAGTTCCTCCTAATCCTCCTATACGTGCAAACATATATTTGTCCTTCTCTGCCTGACTTATTTCGCTCAGCATAACCCCTCAAGGTCCATCCATGTTGCTACACATGGCCAGATTTCATTGTTTCTCATTGCCATGTAGTATTCCATGGTATAGATAAACCACATCTTCTTGATCCATTCGTCCATTGATGGACACTTAGGCTCTTTCCATGTTTTGGCTATTGTTGAGAGTGCTCCTATGCTTCAGCATTTCTATTTCCTTTGGGTAAATTCCTAGCAGTGCTATTGCTGGGTCATAGGGGAGTTCTATTGTTAATTTTTTGAGGAATCTCCACACTGTTTTCCAGAGGGGCTGCACCAGTTTACATTCCCACCAACAGTGTAGGAGGGTGCTCGTTTCTCCACATCCTTACCAGAATCTCGTATTCTCTGATTTGCTCATTTTAGCCACTCTGATTGACGTGAGGTGGTATCTCAGTGTTGTTTTGATTTGTATTTCCCTGATGAGTAACAAGTTCCAAGTTTTTGATAATTGTTAAATGTTATGGTTCTCCTACTCCTCCTGTAATCCACCGCCACTTTAAAAGTTTTCTAAACAATCACATTTCTCAAAGACAAGCCAATCAGAGATATGAAATTTTTTCCCATTTATAATTCACCCAAACCAAGTGAACAGATGTTTACTTTGAAGAAGAGAAACACACACTGAAACGCCTTTTTATTACTGATAACTCCCAAGCCATTTCTCAGACTTTCATTGTATGGAATTATGCTTCAGGAATTTAGGACTCAAATTTGTATTCATGCAACACACCTTGAGAATACACAATTCTAATGTCTTCAAGGTCTTTTATTTTTAATTATTATTAAAACACTAGCAATGACAGAATTGGGACTCCTCCTCTCTTCTAGCCAGAGGTTAGCAGTTTGATGAATAGTCTTACAGAGTTTTTTCTATACATATACTACCAGATATGTAATATTCTTACAAACAATATACTATTTCTTATTTTTTTATGTATTTGGGGGCCGGGGAGAGAGAGTGACAGAGAGAGATCCCAAGCAGGCTCTGCACTGTCAGCACAGAGCTCCACATAGGTCTTGAACTCATGAACCATGAGATCATGACCTGAGCAGAAATCAATAGTTGGACACTTAATCAATTGAGCCACCCAGGTGCCTCTACACTGGTATTTCTTGATTTACCAAATTAAGACATTATCAGGTTCCCCATTGTGGAAGATAAGGAGTTCCCTTCTCCTGCCTCCATTTTTGTACATGCTTTGTATTTTTACTTCTTCCATTCATCCTTAAAAAAATTTTTGAGCTCAGGTTTGCTCTTTCATCAGCCCACATGTAACTCATGATCCCTGCCACATTAGGTAAGGATATTAGTACCCCTACCTTCTGTTCCACTTGTCCCACCTTCGTATTTGTCAGCTGAACCCTGACAACGTGAAGGATGACAACATTCACATTCTACAGGCAGGGTTGACTTCCTTGTTTTGTCTGTTGGTTCCATGAGTTGACTATTTCAGAATCAAGATTAAAATCACACTACATTTTTGTTTGCTTCTTGTTTGGCTTTGAGTTTCTTATGTAATTTTTTTTTTTATTGCCTGATATTTATCCAATGTCTATTTACTTTGAGAGTGAGAGACAGAGCATAAGCGGGGAAGGAACAGAGAAAGTGGGAGACACAGAATCTGAAGCAGGCTCCAGGTTCTGAGCTGTCAGCACAGAGCCCACTGGGGATTGAACTCAGGAAATATGAGATCATGACTTGAGCCGAAGTTGGATGCTTAACCAGCCGAGCCACCCAGGTGCCCTTTTACCTGCTATTTCTAATTGTCTTATTTTCTTCTTATTGATGGAAGAGACGGGTTTTCTTCATCAGGTCACGAACAGATCTGGCTTCTTAATCATTCTATTTCTTAAATCTGTTTCATTTCTCATGTTGAAAACATTCTACCTGGAGCTGCCTTTCTTTTCCAATATAGAACAAACAGCTTTCCAGCTTCACTATACAACTATTACCTTGGGATTGCATTTCAATGGGCTTCTGCATTGGTTTCATTATTTCTTGTATCTTATGTTTTTCTTCTTGGTAATGGTGGGAGAGGGGTTAAGATGATTTTCACCCTTTTTTGATTGTGTACATTTTCAAGTAGCTTACTTAGCAAGTACTTGAAAGGTAATTCTCCTGAGTTTATATCTGAAAATATCATTACGCTTTGTATGACTATAGAATTCTCAGTTGTAATTGTCCCTCAGAACGTTCAAGGCATTGTTTCATTATATTCTAGCCTTCAGTGTCCCCAGAGACAAATCTGATGCTAGTCTTATTTTCATTCTTTTGTACATTTCTCTCTGGAAATTGTTTGGATCTCCTATTTATTCTTGGTAGTCTGAAATTTCACAACATTGAATGTATATATTTATCTTTTTCTCATTCAGCTTGGCATTCAATGAGTCCTTCAATCTTGAGGTTCCTTCAATTCTGATACATTTTCTTTTCTGATTTCTTTGATAATGTCTTTCCCTGCATTTTCCCTCTTACTTATTTTTTTTGGAACTCCAGTTACTCTTGATGTCAGGCCTTCTGAATTGATCCTCTCTCATTCTTCTCCCAACTTGTTCAACTCTTTGTTCCTTTCTGGCCTATAGTCTGAAATCTTTGCTTGCCTTTCTCTTCAAACCCTTCCCTTGAATTTTGTCCTGATAAGTTTATCTAATCTCTGAGATTGTTCCTGTTTCATAGCTTCTTGTTTAATGGCTACAGTCCCTGTTTTCTCAAATCTGTTGAGAATACAGAAAGTAATTACCCTAGCTTCTCTGAGTTGTGTCTGATTCTCCTGTGGGCACTTGTTTCATTCACCTTGGTGTTTCCCTTATTTTGATGGTTTTCTTCTTGTTCTTGATCATGCATATTGAAGAATGGGAGCATGAGTTAATTTTTCTAGACAAATGGTTGGGTTTAGTGTATATATATATCTATGTGTTCCCATTAGGATTATTGCATGAACAGATTGGCTGACCAGGTGTCCTATGGAGGTGATAAAAGATTTCTTAACTGGCAGGTAAGGAGAAATGCATTCTGATTCTTGACCTTTCATATATGACTTGTTTTTACTGTCCAGAAATTTGTAGGATATTTCTTTTACCAGAATTTTGAAATTTAACAACGATGTGCTTTGGCACAGGTTAATTTTAATCTATTTTTCTGGGCTACTTATTGGAAACCTTGGTTCCATTTGGAAGGAAATGTTTACTTCTGCTTTGGGAATTACTCTTGAATTATTTGGTAATTTGCTATCCTTTATTTTTTCATTCTCTACTTCTGGAATGCCTCTATTCAGACTTTGGATCACCTAGACTTCAAGATTCACATAACCTTACCTGTTCTAGATATTTATCTTTGTCATCTTGCTCTACTCCATGGGAGATTTAGTCATCTTCCAACACTACTATTTTGCTCATTTCTACTATCATTTTTAATTTCTAAGAGTTCTTTTTGATCTGGAATTTTTTAATGTTTATTTTTTAGAGAGCAAGCAGGGGAGGGGCAGAGAGAGAATCCCAAGCAGACTCCATGTTGTCAGCACAGAGCCCAACCTAGGGCTTGATCTCACCAACTGTGAAATCATGACCGGAGTTAAAATCAAGAGTCAAACGCTTAACTGACCGAAACACCCAGTCACCCCTGATCTTGACCTTTTAAAAACAGCATCTTATTTTTGCTTCATGGAAGCACTATCTTAACTCTCAAGTATGCTAGTATTGTTTTTTCAATTTTCTTTCCCTTGCATGGCTTTTCTTTCAAATTCCCCTGCCAGTGCTATTTGTTTTTGCCTCTATATGTCAGAGAGCTTCCTCAAATACCTGTGGTTCTTGATTTATTTAAGAGTGAGGTACTAAAAAGCTGATCAGAAGTGCTGAGACCTTAAGGTAATCTAGCTGGGTTGTTTCCTTGTGGAACTCACAGTATCAGTGTCTTTAAGTCTTTCCTCTTGGGATGGTCATATTCCCCAGAGAAAGATCTAGGCTCCTGCCTGGATGATATACACCTATCTGGTAGCATTCCATTTACCCAGTGGGGTGTGGGGATAAGTGGGGGCTCACCATTTCCTATGCAATTTACTTAATGCCCCTGTATTCAGCATGAATCTGTTTTTAACCTTGCCCAATATAACCTTGCCCAAAAGAGTACAGACACTTTTTTTTTTTTTTAACCTAATTGAGAAAACAAACTTCGAGTTTACTCCCAGGGTTGGGAAGGGCCAGATGATCAGCTTTGTGGAGTAAGAGGATATAATGGCTTTTAGAACTTTTTTTTTTTTTAATTTTAGAGAATGGGGGCATGCACAAGTGGAGAAGGAAAGGGGGGAAGATGCGGGGGATGGGGGGTGTCTTAAGCAGGCTCCACTCTCAGCACAGAACCCAACCCCATAACCTTGGGATCATGACCTGAGGCAATATCAAGAGTCAGACACTAACCAACTGAGCCACCCAGGCACTCCTATAATAGCTTTTTAAAAAACTTTTAGTTATTGGGAAATTCCTATATTCACAGGAAAAAAACCAGAATGGCATAATAATCATCACCCACCATGGACCCATCACCAGCCCCACCTGCCATTACCACATTGACAGTTCTACCCCATTTATCTCTCATCCACTTCATCCCATGTTACTTTGAAACAAATTTTCGGGGCGCCTGGGTGGCTTAGTTGGATAAGCATCCAACTTTCGCTTAGGTCATGATCTCGCAGTTCGTGGGTTCAAGCCCCGCGTCGGGCTCTGTGCTGACTGCCAGCTCAGAGCCTGGAGCCTGTTTCAGTCTGTGACTCCCTCTCTCTCTGACCCTCCCCTGCTCACGCTGTCTCTCTCTCCTAGAAATAAATAAAAAACATTAAAAAAAATTCAAAAAAAAACATTTTCAACATCATTCTATCTATAATCATTCAGTACATATCTTTGAAATTTAAGGACTTTTTAATGCAATCTTAATATGATTAAACCTAAAAAAAAATTAATGCTTCTTTCATATCAAACCTGCATTCAGTGTTCAAGTGTCCAATTAGCTCGTGAATGTAATGTGTTTTATTCTTACATTCATTTGTTGCAACCGGAATAGAACTAATATCCACAAATTCTGGCTGTCAATAGTCTTTTTTTTTTTTTAATAGTTTGTTGTCAAGTTGGTTTCAATATAACACCCAGTGCTCATCCCCACAAGTGCCCTCCTCCATGACCATCACCCCTCTTCCCCTCACCCCCACCAGCCCTCAGTTTGTTCTCAGCTGGTATCCAAAATCTATAAGGAACTCACCAAACTCCACACCTGAAAATAAATCCAGTGAAGAAATGGGCAGAATATATGAACAGACACTTCTCCAAAGAGGACATCCAGATCGCCAAGACACATGAAACTATGCTCAGCATCCCTCCTTATCAGGGAAATACAAATCAATACAGAAATGATAGTGTATCACTTCCAAATTAGGTTATAAAGGACTGTGGCTTCGGTTTTGAACACTCTTTCTCTCCCACACTCACTCTTAGATCACTTGCTCTGGGAGAAGCAAGATGTCCTATGGTCAGGAGATTCAGGTAGTCTTTGGAGAAGCCCATGTGATAGAGAACTGAAGTCTCCAGCCAACAGCCATGGACAAACAACTGAAACCTCCTACCTACGACATAACTGCATTTTGAAGCATGCCCTCCCCCAGTTGAGCCATCAGATGAAAATGCAGTTCTAACAGAAGCCTGAATGCAATCTCATGAGACACGGAGTCAGAACCACCAGCTAAGCTGTCTCCAGACCCTTGGCCCACAAAAAAACATGTGCAGTAGTAAAGTCATCTTTAAGCTGTTAAGTTTGAGAGAAATTTATTATATAGCAGTTAACTAATACATCAGGGTTTGTACATGATTCTCTGATTAACCACTAATTAAAAGATGCAGGACAAGTTGAATAGCCTTGTGTGCTCCAGTTCCTTTCATTGGAGACTGATGATTATTTTTGCCTCACTCACTTTTCAAGGACGGTATGAATTGCACATAAGATAAACTATATGAAAACATTATACAACTATTAATTTATCAAACCCAATCTCCCTATTTTGTAGATGAAAACTGGAAGCCCAGAGGAATGAAAAGAATTGAGGGATGAAGCATTAAGAAGCAGAGAAATTGCAGAACGTATCCAGGCTTCAACTATTTAGAAAAAGAGCCAGGGTCACCTGGCTGGCTCAGTTGGAAGATCAGGTGACTCTTGATCTTGAGATTGCGAGTTTGAGTCCCATGTGGGGCAAAGAGATTACTTAAATAAAAACTTTAAAAAAAGAAAAGAAAAAGAAAAAGCCAGGACTGGAATCCATAGCTCACAACTCCAGGTCCAGTTATTTTTGCTACTGTACCTAAAATATTCTGTGCTATCATTAAAAATGGTCACTCCATGTTTCAGGAAAATAGACAACAGGTAAATTATAGGTAATAGATGGTAGACCAAGAAAATTGCATTCCCTCTATACATGACAAACTTGGCATAAATGCAAGAGAGTTGTTCCAACTCAGCTTTTATATCGTAAAGCTGACAGTCAGTTACTCCTTCTTTCTGTCTGTTGCCCAGCCAGTCATCCCAACACACGGAGTTCAAGTACATGGGCACCTAGCCATAAGGTGACTAATACCATCTCTTTGCACCCAAGCCATGTACAATAGGCAGATAGCTCGTTTTAAAATCTTACTAGACAAATTGGTATCAGTATCTTTAAACTACAAATGCTCCTTTGTTATGCAATTTTAGTTAAAATATAGTTAAGTGGAAGGGGAGAAAAGAAGCTAGTAGTAGTTTGAGCCAACAAGGTCAGACCATTTTGGCAACTGACTCACTTCAACAGGGTTTCAAATTTCTTTCATTAAAGAGTTTTCTCAAAATATTTTTGTAAACTACCTCACCTTCTGCCTTTCCCTCAACCTCAGTCTTCTGAGAGGAGGGGAAAGATAGCATTTTAAAATGTTGAAAAAGAGGGGCATCTGGGTGGCTCAGTCGGTTTAGTGTCCGACTCTGACCCAGGTCATGATCTCATGGTTTCTGGGTTTGAGCTCCACATCAGGCTCTGTGCTGACAGCTGAGAGCCTGGAGCCTGCTTCGGATTCTGTCTCTGTCTCTCTCTCTGCCCCTCCTCCACTCACACTCTGTCTCTCTCAAAAATAAACATGAAAAAAGAAAAAAGCTGATCCAATCAGATAAAAAATATGTATATGTGGACTCAAAATGGCAGGGAAAATACAAACAAAAACAGTTGTGTTGATAGGGGGCCTGGCTGGCTCTATTGGTAAAGCCCTGATCTCAGGGTCTTGAGTTCAAACTCTACACTGGGCACTGAGATTACTTAAAAATAATCAATCCAAAGGAGTTGTGTTGGGATGGTAGGATAATTTTTCCATTCATGGTTTTGTTTTTAATTAAAATATATATTTTATATATAATATAGAACTATTACACAGTGTAGTATTTTATATACAATTTAGGTTATAGTTTTTACACTATTTTTAACTTAAAGCTCAAATTTTATATAATGTCCAGACAGAATGGGATTTAATAGATCTTTTGGATTTATTTTTTTACAAATAGTTTGTCAAATTAGTTTCCACATAACACCCAGTGCTCATCCCCACAAGTGTCCTCCTCCATGCCCACCCCTCCTCCCCCCCACATCCACCAGTCCTCAGTTTTTGTCAGCATTCAAGAGTCTCTCATGGTTTGCCTCTCTCCCTTTCCCCCACCATTTCCGCCCTTCTTCTCCCCCTTGGTCCTCTGTTAAGTTCCTCCTAATCCTCCTATACGTGCACACATATGATATTTGTCCTTTCTCTGCCTGACTTATTTCGCTCAGCATAACACCCTCAAGGTCCATCCATGTTGCTACACATGGCCAGATTTCATTGTTTCTCATTGCCATGTAGTATTCCATGGTATAGATAAACCGCATCTTCTTGATCCATTCATCCATTGATGGACACTTAGGCTCTTTCCATGTTTTAGCTATTGTGGAGAGTGCTGCTATGAACATTGGGGTACATGTGCTCCTATGCCTCAGCATTTCTGTATCCCTTGGGTAAATTCCTAGCAGTGCTATTGCTGGGTCATAGGGGAGTTCTATTGTTAGTTTCCTGAGGAACCTCCACACTGTTTTCCAGAGGGGCTGTACCAGTTTACATTCCCACCAACAGTGTAGGAGGGTGCCCGTTTCTCCACATCCTCGCCAGCATCTAGAGTTCTCTGATTGGCTCATTTTAGCCACTCTGACTGGCGTGAGGTGGTATCTCAGTGTGGTTTTGATTTGTATTTCCCTGATGAGGAGCGATGCTGAGCATCGTTTCATGTGTCTGTTGGCCATCTGGATGTCCTCTTTGGAGAAGTGTCTGTTCATATCTTCTGCCCATTTCTTCACTGGGTTGTTTTTCGGGCGTGTGGTTTGGTGAGTTCCTTGTAGATTCTGGATATCAACCCTTTATCTGATATGTCATTTGCAACTATCTTTTCCCATTCCGTTGGTTGCCTATTAATTTTCTGGGTTGTTTCCTTTGCTGTGCAGAAGCTAGATCTTTTGGATTTAAATAACTCGTTATGGTTTAGTTTTCCACCCTGTGTGTATCAGTAAAGATTCTTTAGTTGCAAGCAACCCAAACTAACTCTGGCCACTTAAAAAGACAATCTATTCTAAGAGTATGGGAGACCAGAGAGGACTACAAAGAAGCCTTGGAGAAGCAGGTAACCATGGAGAATGTCCACTCCACTGGAGCATAAGGCCCTGCCACTGGAGTGAGTGAATGCTCTCCCGCTATTTGTTTCTTCCATGCTCAGTCCTTAGGTCCAAAATTCAAAGTCCTTGGCCAGAGATGTGTCAAGCTAGGATCGCCTGAGCTGATGAAATAAAGAGGGAGTTGAAAAGGAGTCTCCTGGGTCTCCTCCATTTCCATGTAGGAGAGAAAAACCCCAGAGATCTCATCCCACCAACATAGCCCTCAGCAGTGGTCATAGTCACGCCAAAAGTTGATGAGGATGTTCATTGGAAGATCTAATGTCCACTAAATCATAACTTTGTTCTCACCACTAAATGAGACATTTATGAGAACATGGTCTTTAGGAGTACTTGTTTTAAGGTTTTTCTTTTAAGCTTATTAATTCATTGAGATGGGGGGACAGAAGGGGGAGAGATGGACATAGACGGAGGGAGAGAGAGAATCCTAAGCAGGCTCCGTGTTGTCAGCACAGAGCCTGACACGGGGCTTGATTCTGAAATTGTGGAATCATTACCTGAACCAAAATCAAGAGTCAAACTCTTAAACAACGGAGCCACCAGTCACCCCTATTTTTTTTTTATATATATATATATTTGAGAGAAAGAGAATGTGTGAGCAAGGGAGGTACAGACAGAATCCCAACCAGGCTCTGCACTATCTGTACAGAGCCCAATGTGGGGCTTGATACCACGTCATGACCCAAGCCAAAATCAAGAGTCAGATGCATAACTGAGATAGCCAGGTGCTCCCCAGCAGTATTTTAGATGGACACCCACATATCTTTCCTCACTTATCAAGGACCAGTGAAGACATGCTTCAGGCATGACATTTTGGTGTGATGCTTCAGACCACAATAGGTTTTGATCCAATCTCTACACTCAAACAAATCAAGTCCAGTCCTCAAAGCATATCCCACATCCATCACAACACTACCTAGTATCATGGTCTTAGGTCCTTCCCAGCCCTCTCTCTCTCCTTTTAACCATCACCCACAGCTTTCTCTGAAGAATGTTCTGTATTAACAAGGCATTCCATGAAAAGGGAAGGGCAAAGAGATAAGAATTACTGGTTAAATCAAGTCTACAAGTCAAAATTTATCTTAAATAGCTATAAGACTATTCTGTTTTCAGTGTCTTCCTTTAAGATCCTTTAAGGTAACCACTAAACCATATGTTCTCAGGAGATGAATTCCACATCTTTAAGATAGATGCAAGTGGTTTAATGGCATTTTTTGATAGATGGAGGCGAATGTGTTGAAAATTTTATTAACATTCAGTTTAAAATCTTTACACCTGTGGCATGCCAAGATCTAGAAGGTTCTTAAAGAAGTTACCCATTAAGGTGTGGTCCTTGGTTTAGAAGTCATGGGGCCTTGGTAATTTTTTGTTAATTGGTTTAAGAATTCACAATCTTCCTCCAGGGCTGGTAATACTGTACCGCTTTCTTCTCCCTTCAGGGAAGAAGAGACACTATTATACCTGCAGGCTCTCGACATATTATTGTTACACAGATGACTAACCTCTTCTACAGATTAGCAATTTGATCTAAATCAGCCTCAGGGCTCCCTCAGAAAAGAGGGTGAAGGAGAAAATATTTCTCAGTCTTGACCTTAAATACAGTTTATGTGTGTGGTTAAACATACATACCATAAAATTCACCATTTTTAACCATTTGCAAGTAGATAGTTCTGTGACATTAAGCACCTTTAGACTGCTGTGCAACCACTACCATCCATTTCTAGAACTTTGTCATTTCAAACCCAAGTTCTGTACCTGTTAAACACTAACTCCCTATTTCCTTCTCTCCCAGCTCCTGGCACCCACCATTTTCCTGCAGGCCTCTAAGAGTTTGACATTTCTAGGTCCCTGATGGAAGTGAAATCATATGGTATTTATCTTTTTGTGTCTGGACTATTTGTAAGTGCAGTTTTGATACAAAGAACAGCAACCTTACGGTGAGTAAGGACACAGTGTATGTAGCTGGTCCTCCATCAGGAGTCTTTAGTCTGGAGCCCTCAGATGAGTCTTAGGGATTTGAAAGCTCTAAGAGATGGGTTTCCTAATTATAAAGTTTCAGAGGAGCCTTAACCCAGAAGATGCTAATTGCCGTTCTGGGTCCTCTCTGCTTTGAGAGCATCCCCTTGGTCCAAACCAGTATCAACTGCCTTCAGGTAGCAACAAATCACCAACATGGTCATACTTGTTTTATGGCTCTGGATTTTGCTGATGCTTCCAATTTGATGCCTAATGGAGTGTCACTCACTCTGTCACCCTTGTTTAGCAGGCCACCTTAAGAGCTTTGAGCTCACCTTCATATGAAAACTATCTAATGCAAATATAACTGAAAACCGCAATGAACTACAACTTCACACCCATTAGGAGGACTATAATAAAAAAAACATAACAAGTATTGGTAAGGATGCTGAAAAATGGGAACCCTTGCCCATTGCTGGTGGGATGTAGAATGATGCATTTGCTGTGGATAATTGTATAGTGGTTCCTCAAAAATTAAAAATAGAATTACCGTATGACCTAACAATCCCACTTCTGTATATACAACCAAAAGAACTGAAAGCATGAATTCCAAACATAGTTGTACTCTCAAAGTGACATTCCCAATAGTCAAAAGAACAGTCCAAGATCCATGAGGAATGGATAAACCAAACGTAAAATAGCCTCACAATGGAATAGTATTCAGCCTGAAAAAATAAAGGTGATGCTGACACCGTGGATGAATCTTGAGGGCATTATGCCAAGTAAAATGAGCCAATCACAAAGGTACAAATACTGTATGATTTCACTTACGTGAAGTATTTAGTCAAATTCCCAGAGACAAAATGTTAAATGGTGGTTGCCAGGGGCTTTGGGGGAGGAAGAAAGGAGAGTCCGTGTTTACTGGGAACAGAGCTTCACTTTGAAAAGATGAAAGTTCTAGAGAGGATGGTGGTGACTGCTATCTAGCAATGTGAAATTATTTTTTTTGAGAGAGAGCATGTGCAAGTGAGCAAGGGAGGGACAGAGGGAATAGGAGAGAGAGAATCTTTTTTTAAAACATTTATTCATCTTTGAGAAACAGAATGAGAGTGAGGGAGAGGCAGAGAGAGGGGAAGACACAGAAGCCAAGGCAGGCTTCAGGCTCTGAGCTGTCAGCACAGAGCCCCATGCGTGGCTCAAAGTCATGGACCACAAGATCATGACTTGAGCTGAAGTTAGACACTTAACAGACTGAGCCATCCAGGAGCCCTAGGAGAGAGAGAATCTTAAGCAGGCCCCACATTTTGCTCTGAGCCTACTTGGGGCTTGATCTCATGACCCTAGGATCATGACCTGAGCCAAAAATCAGAAGTTGGCTGCTTAACCAACGGAGCCACCAAGGTGCCCTTGTGAAGGGACCTTTAATGACCCAGAACTATACTGTTAAAAATGGTTAAAATGGTAAATTTTATGCTGCACATATTTTATTACAATAAAAGATGTTTTATTGTGTGTCTGATGCTGCCTGATCATTATTCCCTGCTCCTGCAGAAAAGTTAAAAGCCTTGTGTGCAGTTTATCCCAGACCCTATGTTCTGGAAAGAGAAAATGCAGTAAGTAGCAAAATGAGTTTTCGAAAGCTGGGACTGCCTTAGTTGTGTTTTTCAGTTTAAAAAAAATCACTTCAGGGGCACCTGGGTGGCTCAGTCAGTTAAGCATTCGACTTCAGCTCAGGTCATGACATCACCATTCCAGAGTTTGAGTTCCCCACCAGGCTCTGTGCTGACAGCTCAGAGCCTGGAGCCTGCTTCAGATTCTGTGTTTCCCACTCTCTCTGCCCCTCCCCCTCCCCTGCTCGTGTCTGCCTCTCTCTCTCTCAAAACTAAAAGCATTTAAAATAAAAATAGGGGCGCCTGGGTGGCTTAGTCGGTTAAGCGTCCGACTTTCGCTTAGGTCATGATCTCGCGGTTCGTGGGTTCGAGCCCCGCGTCGGGCTCTGTGCTGACTGCCAGCTCAGAGCCTGGAGCCTGTTTCAGTCTGTGACTCCCTCTCTCTCTGACCCTCCCCTGCTCACGCTGTCTCTCTCTCTCTCCTAGAAATAAATAAAACATTTAAAAAATAAAAGAAAAATAAAAAAGAAATCACTTCAGCATCGTAGCCCCTCCCTCCTGCTCCCTTCCCCACCACAAGAGGAAAGCAGGGGGAAAGGGAAAAAAATAAAATAAAATCTAAACCAGAGGCAGCAGGACAAGGTTTCATGGGACTAAAATGGTTTCCCCAAACCAGGAAGCTGCCCCTCAAAGGCAGCCCATTCAACATGGATGGGGGAGAAACTCAGCACTCAGTCATGAGACAAGCCCACCTGTCCAGTCACCCACCTCACAGAGGCAGCATGGGCACCTGCCCAGTGATCACCTGCTAAGGTGGCTCACCAGGAGGCGTGGGTACTGCTTTCCACTCTGAAATCACTTACCTCACAAAAATGATTCTCGATGATGTTCAAAGCAGTTAGGGCAACCTGGGGGTTCTCATGAAGTTGCAAAGCCTCAATTTTATCAACGCCACCAATTTCTTCTATCAGGAAACACATGTTTTCCTTCTCTGAAAGTTTCTCTGCTGCCTGTGGGTGTATAAGACAAAGCAAGACTCTGGGCAAAAGCCCTTTGGAGGTGGGGCTTTGCCTCAGGGGAGTCAAAGGCTCTTATTCCAGAATGGGCAGCCATAGTTTTATTTTTCCTGCAGGATCTTACTCCCTTTTTAGACATTTATATTACATATATTTAGGTTTATATTAATTTCAAAAAATACAATTTGTGCCGAATAAGCTGCTCTGTACAAATACATTGCTATTACTTTTTAATAGCTATTTCCATTCTAATTAATGGAAATTGTTTAAAATACAGTTTGAGGGGGGCACCTGGGTGGCTCAGTCGATTAAGCATCTGCCTTTGGCTCAAGTCATAATCTCACAGTTCGTGAGCTCAAACTCCACTTTGAATGAGTCCTGTTTCTCCCTCCTTCCCTTCCTCTCCTCTCTCTGTCTCTCTCTTGCTCACTTGTGCTCCTTCACTCTCAGAAAAAAATACAGTTTGAAAGAATGTTCAAGTAATGTTTTTTTATTATTTTCAAGAGCAAGATCACAAGTAGGGAAGGTGCAAACAGAGAGGGGGACAGAGGATCTCAAGTGGACTCTGCACTGATAGCAGGGAGTCCAATGTGGGGCTCAAGCCCACAAACCCGGAGATCATGACCTGAGCTGAAGTCGGACACTCAACCAACTGAGCCACCCAGGCGCCCCAAGTAATGCTCTTTAAATACAGGTGTTCTGGGGTGCCTGGGTGGCTTAGTCGGTTAAGCGACCGACTTTCGCTTAGGTCATGATCTCACGGTTCGTGGGTTCGAGCCCCGCGTCGGGCTCTGTGCTGACTGCCAGCTCAGAGCCTGGAGCCTGATTCAGTCTCTGACTCCCTCTCTCTCTGACCCTCCCTGCTCACGCTGTCTCTTTCTCTCTCCTAGAAATAAAAAACATTTAAAAAATAAATAAATAAATAAATAAATACAGGTGTTCTGATCCCACGCTCGCCGTAAAGCCGTGAGGGAAGACTAAGGGGACCCATAGCAACACCATGGCAAATAACCAAGTCCCTGGAAACAAGTAACAGGAGAGGATTTAATCCAGTGCTGATCATTGGATTTATCATCTGGGGCTATTCACTCATCCAAACCTTTGTATACAGACTGTGGGTGAGGCCTACAAAACTAGAGCTCAAGATGGGATTTAGAAAAGGCCCTGAGTGGCTCAGTTGGTTAAGCATCCAACTTCGGCTCAGGTCATGATCTCACGGTTCGTGGGTTCAAGCCCCGCGTTGGGCTCTGTGCTGACAGCTAGCTCAGAGCCTGAAGCCTGTCTTCAGATTCTGTGACTCCTTCTCTCTCTGACCCTCCCCTGCTCATGCTGTCTCTATCTCTCAAAAATAAATAAAACATTAAAAAAATTAAAAAAAAAAAGCAAAGGCCCTTTCATAACTCATATTATTGGGTCAGGTAGGTAAATAATTGTTGCAGTACAGAAAGAATACTGCAGTAAATGATCAGTGGTTTACATTATAGAAGATGTGCATACGTATAGGAGGATTAGGAGGAACTTAATGGAGGACCATGGGGGAGAAGGCGGCGGGGAAATAGTGGGGGAGAGAGAGGGAGGCAAACCATGAGAGACTCTTGAATACTGAGAACAAACTGAGGACTGATGGGTGTGGGGGAGGGAGGGGAGAGATGGGCATGGAGAAGGGCACTTGTGGGGATGAGCACTGGGTGTTATATGGAAACCAACTTGACAATAAACTGTTAAAAAAAAAAAGATGTGCATAAAAGGCTTGCGAAGTAATACATGTTTTTGACCAACAATGCCATGCCAGCATCAACCATAGGAAATTGGTAGCATTTCCAAAACAAGGAATGGCAAGGACAAAGTTTTAAAGGATTAAGTGTTGCACATTAGAAGTGTTAGCAAAATAGCCTATTTGGGGGAAGCAAAGAGAAAAAAAGAAAAAGCTTTCCTTTCCTCTCCTGAAGGGCTCTGCTCTTTATTTTGTGAGCAGTAATAAGAAAACCTCCTGTGGTTCAAATTAAACATTATTTAGGTCACACTATCTACCTGATCAGAGTTTGTACTGTTATGTCTAAACCCAGACATTCTCCAGTCCTATCTGGGGTCCAAAATGAGTTTTGGCTTTGAGCAAAGAAACCAAAGCAAGGCCAATGAGCTACGAGACCCTCAGAAAGCAAGCTGGGGGATGTGAGATGACCCAGGGCAAGCAGAGCCCTAGAGAAGGATTCTGGATGTTGGCAGAAGAGCAAACATCCCCAAAGTCGCTTCAAAGAACTTCAGCTGCACTCTGCCAGCCATTTGAGGCTCTCTCCTACCTCATCCTCCGAACCTGCTATTCCAGTGCCTCTCTCTGATCTATCAGATGTGGTTTTCCCAGACGCCCCCAAGGGGAAAAAAAAAACCCCAAATGTCTAATTCAAATGAAACAGATGAAGTTCAATTTCTACAGCTCACAAGTGTGCTTTCACAAATGTGTTATGTCATTATGTCCAATTTTGTCTACGGGTGGCCAGTCTCTATGTTTCATTCCGTGTGATTTCCTCAGTCTTCGTGTCTAATTGGGTGCCATTTCAAATCTGTTTTTAACTCAGGTCAGTTCTTTCCAAGACAGTTACATGAAAAGGATGCTTAACGTGAGCTTTTAAAAGGAATCCCCTGGTGTTACTTTGAAATTTTTCAAATGGCTTTGTTGCATATAAAAGGACCTTAACCAGATGAATATAGCCAGCCTTCAAGATGGCCTCAGATGATCTCTGACTCTTGATATACACACCCTTGTATAGTTTCCTCCCATGTTGAGTGGGGCTGATCTGTGTAACCAATAGGATGTTGTTGGACTTACAAGGCTAGCTCATAAAAACCACTGGGGCTTCCACCTTGCTTTCCTAGACTGCTTGTGACAGGGGAAGCCAGCTGCCACAGTGTGAAGACATCAAAATGGTCCTATGAGGAGCTCTAGGTGGTGACAAAAACTTTCCAGGCATATGAGTGAGCCATCTTGAAAGCTGCTTCTCCAGCCTCCATCAAGCCTTCAGAGGAGACTGCAGACCCAGTTGATACCTTGAATCTCATGACAGACCCTGAGCCAGAACCATCCAGCTAAGCTATCCCCAGATTCCTAACCCCAGAAACTAGGGGAGATAATACAGTAAAAGCTCAACTGGGGACTATAATTCGTTCCAGAAACATGCTCATAATCCAATACGCTTGTATATCAAGGCAAATTTCCCCATAAGAAATAATGGAAACTCAGATGAATCATTCCACAACCCCAATATTCATATAAAAATGATTAAAATATTGTAATATAAGAAAATACAAAATATAAAGAAAAACAAATTAACCTGCACTTACCTTTGAAAACCTTTGTGGCTGGTATGAGGGAGACAAGAGAGAGGAGGGTTATTGTGTAGGATGACCTTCACTCTCACTAATGGAATCACTGTGGAATCACTGCTATCTATTGGCTCAATAGAATCTTTTTCTTTTCATGCAACTTTAACAAGGAATGTATCTAGTGATACTTGCTTTTACCCCTTTTGAGGATTTTGCAGAAATAACATTGTATTGTTAAACAGATTCATTGCTCACACTGCTACAGCCTTATTCGGGTGGTGCTTTTCTACAAAATTTTGCATGGTTTCCCACATTTTACACGTCTTCCTAGTCTTATTTGAAGTGAGGGATTCCTTTGCCTTTTTCTCCTCTCCTGTGCAGAGAAATCTCTTCCGTAATCTCTTGCTGTTACCCGTGATGCAGATCCATCAGTTTGTCAGTGGTCAGCTCCTGACCATGTTCTTCTACCAGCTCTTGAATGTCATCCTTATTCACTTTTAGTCCCATGGTCTTCCCCAAGAACACAATTCTATCAACAAACGGCAGCTCCTATTCATGAGCAAGCTCCTCTAAGTCATGTCCAAGAATGCAATCAGGCCACAATGTCCTTCAAGAAGAATGGAGGGTTCTCTTGGTGACCTCATACCAGGCTTTATCAATGATATTGAGGCAGTTCATGATGTTGAAATGAGTTTTCCAAAACTCTGAGGGTAAGGTTTGTTCCTTCGGTCACCCTGAAGCATTGCTGAAATGGTGCTTTGGTGTGAAAGCTTTTTAAAGTTCAAAATAAACCTCCTGATCCATGGGCTGGAGAATTGGAGTGCTGTTGGGAGGAAAGAACTGGACCTTTGTGAACTCAAATTCCTTCAGTAAGTTGTCCTCAAAGCCTGGAGGATGAGCAGGAGCATTATCCATAACTAGTAAGGCTTTGAGTAGCAGACTCTTTTCTAAAAGGCATTTCTTCACTGCAGGACCATAGACCTCATTGATCCATTCAATGAATAAGACACAAGTGACCCAATCCTTGCTGTTGGACCTCCATATAACTTTCAACTGGCTCTTCTGCACCTTGCATTTTACTGAAGGCTTATGGATTCTCAGAATGATATAGGAGCAGGGGCTTGACTTTGAAATCTCCACTTGCATTAGCACAAAACAAGAGGGTGAGACAGTCTTTCATGCGCTTGTGACTGGGCATTGCATGTTCTCTTCCATCATGTAGGTTATCTTTGGCATCCATTTCCAAAACTCCATCTTATTACAGTTAAAAATGTGCACCAGCAGCAACACTTGGAAACCATGAGCTTCTGGAACCTGGTAGTGAACACTTCTCCGTGCCTCACAACACTATGGATGCCACTTCTCTTAAAGTTATCAAACCATTCCGTGCTTGCTTTGAAGACTTCATTTTCTGTTGACATACATGGCAGTTTACTTACAAGTCAGTGTACAAGGCCTTTGCCTTCTTGCAGATAAAGTTCTCAGTCATAATATCACCTGCTAGTTGCTTCTTATTTATCTAAAACAGGAGCAACTTTTCTATATCTTTCAGAACATGTGGCCATTGCTTTGATATTCTTGTAACTCCTTTTGCTGCATCTAACCTCTTTTCTTCTTTACTACTGTGCAAATGGTTGACATGGCCTTCTTCTAAAATCTTACAATTTCAGCCACTCACATACCTTGTTCGTATTTCTCGACTTCCTTCTTAACTTCCACCACAATCATCTCCTTATTGCCATCTGTCTTTTCAACTTTTTTCTGCATAGGAGCCATTGTATACGTTCACATGGATGTTGACTACAGTAATTAATAAACTCTTGCCATATACTGTATTTAACATAACTAGCAATAAGGCATAGAGTAAAGGATCTATATCTGCAGGCAACCTGACCTAGAATGAAACAAAGAATTCCTAAGCTTACTCTTGTATGGAAAAGCAAAGGACTGTCCATAGATGCTTTGAAGTGACAAAAAATACACTAATGCCAGTTGTGAGCACCTTCTAACATTCTGAAAAATCACCAATTTCTGCCAAACACCGCAGCCTGAAACTTAGCATCAGCATCCAAACGTGGGAGACAATCACCCACAATCCCATAGCAAGAGAGAGAAGAACCATTGGCTCACTTGTGATCATGTGACACTTGGCAACATGTACGACTCATATTGCAAGGAATAGCTTGTTTATCAAGTTAGAATTTATTAGAAATGCTTGCTTGTCTTGCAGAATACTCGCAATCCAAGGTTTTACTATATTTGTTTCAGACCACTGGGGAGTAACTGGTTATGTAGCAATATAGAACTGACACAAATGGTTTATGAAGACTGGCTTAATTCGCCTTTATTTCAGAAATAAGACTTTCCTGGAGTTCTAATTCAAGGCTTTCTTTGTAGTCAGTTTCAGCATCTATCCCTGCTAACTTCTTACTACTCTTTTAAGTGTATCCTATGCTTTAGTCTTCTAAAAGAGCCAGCCATATGGTTCACAGGCCTGCTTTTCCTGGCTTCAAACCTTTGATTGGTTTCTCCATCTCACTCAGAGTAAGCCAAAGTTCTCCCCTACCTTATGTGATCTGGATCCCCTGAGCCTGACCACCACCTTTCACCCCTTTGCTCCAACCTATCCTTGAGCATTCTTTCCCAGATATCCACAAGATTCACTCATTTCTCTTTGGTCTTTGCAAAAATGTTCTTCCTGAGACAAGATGCTCCTGACTACTACATTGAAGGAATCACCTTTCCCTTCCCACTCTGAGCCATCAGCAACTGCCCTTTTATCAGATAAACTCCCAACTTCTGGGTCTGTTCCTCTCCCCATTAATATAGAAGCTCTACCAGAGTAAGGACTTTGTTCTGTGGTATCCTGAGCACCTAAAACAATGCTGGGCATGTGGTCACTCATTTGAAAAAATCAGGATGGGCCTTCTTTGAATGCCCACTTGTTTTTGTTATCCATAGGATATATGAACAGGAGGAGGGTGGCAGAGTGGAAAGAGAATCCACATAGGAGTTTTAAGAACCAAAATAAGTGCCTTAAATTTGGAGATGGCTATATAGAAACCAACTTGTTTAGAACAGCTCACCTTGAGGATAAGAGAGATAACATCAAGGATTATGATAACAATTTTGGGATCTTGGATGGTAAGCAGATTCACCAGTGGCTCCAATACTCCAGAGTGGACAAGCTGGATCAACTGGTCTATGGTGCCTCCAGTTGTAAAGTTAGCCACGGTCCAAACAGCCTCTTTCTGGACTTTAAATTCTCCCTGAAGAAAGAATGTTTACATTCATTATGGATCCTGAAGAACTTAAATATAGTGATGTTAACTTAGTTCAATTTCTAGGTAGGCAAGTGATAGCCAGGACAGTATATATAATTTACACGGAACACCTCAGCAACCTGCCTCTAGTTCTTGAACATAAGAGAGCATCTTTGAGAAGCCAAGAAACAGGCTCCCATGGGAACTTAGAGGGAGGTTCTAAGTT
This sequence comes from Proteles cristata cristata, assembly GCA_017311185.1. Lineage (NCBI taxonomy): Eukaryota > Metazoa > Chordata > Mammalia > Carnivora > Hyaenidae > Proteles > Proteles cristata. The sequence continues at coordinate 2,818,040 of JAESUZ010000027.1, forward strand.
GAAATTGACTCATTTCCTTAAGTCAGGTTATCGGAATAATATAACATAAACAAATCCAAATAATCTATATATATTAGAAATTATCTTTGGAATTACTTTATTTTTTAATGTTTACTTTTGAGAGAGAGAGAGAGAGAGAGAGAGAACCACCAAGCAGGGGAGGGGCAAAGAGAAAGGGGGACACAGAATCTGAAGCAGGCTCCAGGCTCTGAACTGTCAGCACAGAGCCCAAAGTGGGATCTGAGCCATGAGATCATGGCCTGAGTCAAAGTCGGACGTTTAGCCAACTGAACCATCACAGGCACCCCTGGAATTTTAGATTATAGTGACATAGGTCAACATTCCTAGTCTTTCTGATACAGCAAAACTATGGACAAGAAGCTCCATAGCTACAAAGCTGAGCACACGAAGTGATGTCAGGGAGTGGGCCAGTCTGGAGATGTCAGATGAAGGCCACTGAAGTATCACTCAATGCATTCCTTGCATTTATAAAAAACACTTTGCCCAGAGATCCAGGAGGAATTTATCATAGATCCTTCTATCCCTGTGCAGAAGGAGTTATTCCCATTTCATGGCCGGGAAAAACTGACTCGGTTAAAAAAAAAAAAAGAAAATTCAGTAACCACTTAGGGCTCCAGGTCAGCAGTAGTTCAAAAGGCAATTTGAAATAATATCACTTTTTGATTCATGACTGGATTTTTTAAAAATGTTTTTTAATGTTTACTTTTGAGAGAGAGAGAGAGCATGCGAGCACATGCAAGGGGGTTGCAAAGAGAGAGGGAAACACAGAATCCAAAGTAGGTTCCAGGTTCTGAGCTGTCAGCACAGAGCCCAATGCTGGTTCGAACTCTTAGGGACGGCGAGATCATGACCTGAGCTGAAGTTGGATGCTTAACAGGCTGAACCACCCAAGCGCCCCCATTACTGGACGTTTCTGATGAGAATCTATATCACCTCATGGTAGCACACAGGATAAGAAGCATCTAATAGATCGGAAGATGCCTTGATTCAGGTTGCACACCCAGGAACCCATCATCCAACCTCAGGGCAGGAATACCACCAGCAGCTTCTCTTCCCCATCCTATACTACTTGCCTCCCTGCCCCCAACCAGACATAACCACTCCTGGCTTGTGTCACCTGTAGATGATTCAAACTGAGCCCATCCATCCAAAGGGGTCAAAAAGAAATGCTGATGAATAGGAGTTGTCCTGGAGAGGGAAGTGGGAATCAGGAGGAGGAAGGAGGCATTGTTTTATTTCTACTTTTATATCTGGATTTTGAGTATATATTACCACTCTGATCAATGGGATTTTTTACAAAGAAAATGTCACCTTTCTCCAGTGTACAATATCACCATAACCCGATAGGTTCTTCCTCCTCAAACATAACAAAACTTCCCCCCTCTTTTGGCAAGTAGAGTGGATGGCACATTCTTCTAACACCAAAGATAAGCCAATATTTACCAGCTCAGGATTTTTTTTCTGAATAGTTGAGCTGGCGGGACAGGGGCGGGGGGGTGGGCAGGGGGGAGGGATGGATCACCTTTTCAATACACAATGGTTGTTTAGTCTCCTACATCTTTAATGGGTTGTCCCAAATAGGACGTCTCTTCCTTTCTTTTCCAGGGAGAGTTAGGAAACTAAGGTTTCATATCTCTGTTGTGATCTTGATTAATTTGCTTCCAAGGCTGTGCTTAAATTCCTGAAGGAGTTCAACATGGGGCCAATTGGAAAATAGCCTTTTGACACAGAGTGCACCACTTACATTTTTTAGCAGAGCCACCAAGGGAGGCAGCGTGCCACAAGCAATCAGCTGCTGGATGTGCTGGCAGGGCCCTGCAGCCACGTTGCTCAAGGCCCAAGCCGCCTCCTTCTGGATGGAGGACTTGGGGTGCATGAGAAGCTGGGGCAGCACATTCAGGATGCCTGCGTCAATGGCCACCTGGGTCTGGTGATCCGTTCCTGTGACTATGTTCCCCACGGTGCGGAGAGAGGGGGTCTGCAAGAACAAGGCTGTGAGTGTAAGCAGGCATTGCCAATTTATCACAACAGAAGGGGACAGTCACACCAAGCTCTGTGCACTCCCAAATATGCATCATGCTATGTTGACGGTGCTCAGGAAACCTATGAATAATTATTAAATCCATGATCCTTACTAATTCAGCACATTCATGGCTATTTGCATAGTTTCAAGGTACTTGCTCACCTCTCAACAGCACCAGCTTCAGGGAGACAGAGGTGAAGGGACTGCCTTTATTAAGAAGCGATGCTGCCCTTTTCATAGCCTTATGCTGGGAAAAACGGCTAAATTGATTACAGTATTTATAATGCAATAACTTCTACTGAATTCATATTTAGCATGAGTGTCAAGTTCCTGTTGTATATTTAATTGGAGCTAATGAGATCCCAATGGCATTTTTTGATGTATTCACAAATGCCCTCTCAACTCCGAAGGTCCCCAGGATGGGTCTGCAATTGGGCTCAAAACAATGGTCCTCTGAGGGCTGACTGTGCATTCATTTTGGTTTCTCTGCACCATAGTGGCTGCCCTAGCACAGAGCATCAACAGTTCTAGAGTTTTCCTACCCTTTCATGCTAGGTATCTGCTACTCAAGTGAGAGGTGGAAGCAGTGCTATAGGTCAATCACAGCCTCACCAAGATGGGTCCAAGTGGGCCCTAGACCCCCAGGACATACAGCTTCTTATATTCTCTTCATACCCTCCCTCCCCCCAATGCCATCCCCTCAAACTAACCTTCATGTCTGAATAATATATGCTAATCTAGGCATAAATAACTCCAAAGGCTGCATAAATATACAAGGCTAGCCACAGAAGTCAAAAACAGCACCCATGTTTTAAGGCACTTTCTTCAAGAAGCTTATAAGTGGCATGTTTCCTATCCTAGTCAAGTATTTGATGTTCGTTTTGTTTCATTTTTACCTATGTTTTATTTTTACCTAGACTACTTCAGTAGCCTAATAAACTGGGGAGAGGGTAAGAGGGAATTTTCTTTTACCCTTGAGTAAGAAATTAAAATGTTATAATGAGCTTTACATTAGTGCACACATACCCTGTATTAGCCAACTGGTTAACATCCACATGCACAGACCACTAGAAGGAAAGGCCACAAAAAGAATAGTTTACTGGGTGGAGGAATTAGAAGCAATTTCAATGTGGTGCTTTTCTATACTTTCTAGTTACCAGATTAAGAAAAAATAACTTACTTAATATCCACTAGGCTTTTTGATAAAAAAAAAAAAATAAGATTCAAGTCCTTGGCTAGAGAGCAGCAGAGAACAGGGCATTGCAGACAATAAGCTTTGTTCTAGATAAAGTATTAAGAGCTGATGGTGGGAGAGGTCTTGCTCAAGTTGAGTCTGACTCCCACATTCTAGTCAGAAGGCTAGGACAGAGACAGATGGGACCAGGGACATTTACCAAGATATTGAGCTCCGAGCTGGTCATGAGCTGGACCAGCCTAGGCAGGACCCCCGTGTCTACCACTTGGCCGATGCGCTCATTACAGCCATCACTGAGGTAGGACAGGGCCCAACAGGTGTCTGAGAGAACCTCGCCATCTTGGTGCTGCAGGAGGTGGAAGAGCATGGGCAACATTTGTTTCACTGCTTTCTTGCAGGGGTAAGGGCTCTTGTTTCGGCAAAGATTAGACAAAGTCCATGTGATGTTTCGCAGAAACGTGATCTGTAACAATGAGACCATTTCCAGCATTGGGGGCAAAGAAGGAAAAAGGCCAATAGCTGCATGTCCTGGCCATCTTTGATCGATATTATTGACTGGTGTGAAGCAAAGCCTTTGAGCTTCACGCAGACTCTGTTCTCAGTAGTGATGCATACTAGGGAGACCAAGAATGAGCTTAAGTTTCATATTCAAATGTTAGATGGAGGTTTCCTTGGATTATTCAAAATGTCCCTCCCATTTGGACTCAGTTGATGACCCTATTTTTATTTCTCTGACAAAACAAAGGTCAAGCAGGAGTTGCTTGGTCTGCCTAGTAACCCTACTGACATGTGGCAACCACATTTCTTATCTTTTTTCAGGGGTCAGTCTCCCTACTCCACATCTGGATCCTATTTTTGCCTTTGAAGATTCTGTCCCCATGATCATCTCTCTCCCCTGGATCACTCCCACACTCTGGGACCTTCCATCTGTATAGCCATAGTCCTGCTTCTATTTTTTAGAGGCCAGCCCTTAAGGATGTGTCTCCGTTTGCTGTCTACCTTGTAGCTTATTTGTTCTTCCATCCCTTCTGGTCTGATTTCTGCCTCTACTTCTTTGTACTTTGTGATGAAATTAGCTTCTTCCAAGTCACCAAATCCAATGGCTGCCTTTTCAGTCTTAAAGTTACCATCCCTATCAGCAGTATTTAGTACCCTTCTTGAAAAAGCTCTTCTTGGCACCTAGGACCCCAAACCTGCATTTCTATTTCCAAAGGGGCTGTTTCTTCTCAGTCTTTGGGGGCAAGTTCTGAATGTCAGAACCCTTGAGACTCGGTCCTAGGTTCTCCTCATACTCTAGGTCAGGGGTTGGGGCAAACTCTTTCTGCAGAAGGCCAGACAGTAAACACTTTCAGCTTTATGGGCCACAGGGTCTCTCTGTTGCAACTAATCATCTTTGCCCTTATAACATTACAAAAGCAACAGACAATATGGGTATAAATAAATGGGGATGGCTGTGCTCCAATAAAACTTTATTTATAAAAGTAAGCATCTGGCCCCTGCTCTAGCTAATCTTGCCTGGCTGGATGACAGATACGTGCAAAATCATCTAGACATGCATTATCCATCTACCTGACATTGCTACAATGGTGCCTCTCACACTCTTCAACTTAATATGTACAACTAAGGCTGTTTCCTTCTCCCCTCCATCTTCCCATTTCTCTAGAAGGACAGTCATCTCAACAGCCTAACTTCAAACTGGAGGGCATCCTTGCTTCTTTATATCTCACATGTCCAAAATGGCAGCATCCCATCTTCATTTGCTATCATTTTTCAAGCAGCCAGAATGGTCTTTCTAAAAGACCAGGAGCACTTCACTCCTTGCTTTGAGATCCTTCAAAGGCTTTCCTCTGCCACTGGGAGGACATCTAAGTCCTTTGCCCTATGTGCTCTGCTCTTACACTGCTCTCTCTTTGTAAACTCCCTGGTCATGTCAGCCTTTATCTGGTTCCACTAACTCAAGTTTTCTCTGACCCTGAGGGCTGGGTATTCCCTTGGCTTTTAGAAGCTACCTTCTCTTCATTTTTCTTTGAAGCTAATCTAGAGCCCACATTTATTGGGAGGGGGGGTGTCCTCTATTGTTGCCACATCAGTCAACTTTGACTCTAAGCTTCAAACCAAGACCCAGTACCCAGGAGCAGAACTGGTGACCCATTAATTCTACCCATGTCCCTTGAATGGAGAGCTTTGTCATATACTTTTGCAGGACTGTAATTTTAGAAAAACCTTAATGGAACTTTTCCAATGCCCCTCCCCCCCCCCGACCCCGCCAAAATAAAATCAGCACTCATGGCCCCGGGGCCAAATTTGGATCAACTTTTATCCAAGGGGATAATCAATCCTAGGTCCTGCTTATAATTATGGTCATAAGGGGCAAGGTAGCACCCATATGACCCAACGTTGACTTGAAAGTACTTCCCCAATTTTGGAAACGTGTTAGCTAGCTAGCTTTATTACATTAAAGACACTTACTGGTATGGTTGATGAAACCAGGGCCAGCAGATGTGGAATGGCATTGCTTGAGATAACCAGGTCTCTGAATTCTGGGCCATCACCTTCAAAGAGATAAGAATGTGGGATTTGAACAGGGAACAAAGAATCCTGGGAGTAAGTAATAATTCAAAAGCCTGTGCAAAGGGTGAGATGCCAAAATGAATTCTTGGGCTGGGCAAGTACTTAGGATACCCATGAACTAGATCCTGGGTCTTCATCTTGTCAGTTGGGTAGAGAGACTAGATATGAAGAGCAGGCACCACACAACGACTGTTATAGGCAGTCTGGAAACAAAGGAGCCAACCAATGGGCCCAGGAAGTGACCTCGAGGCTCTAACTGTTGGTGGTACTTCATAGCACAGTTCTCAAGAAGACAGAAGCTACTGCAGCCCAAATTGTCTTCCCAGGAGGCTTTGGCATGGGGTGGAAGCTTCCAAAGGCAACTCAAAACCAAGTCTGGGGGATGGGTAGATGCTAGCCATCTGCCATCTGCTACTCAGGCAAAAATACCAATTTGAGACCCTAGAAGTCTCCATTTGTGATTCTTCAACCACCAGGGCAAGGCATGTGTTACTTTATACCACCCAATTTTGTCTGTTCCTTACTGAACCAGACAAATTGAGGGACAAAGTGATAGGTGCTTCATTTCTGCAAGCATTAATGAGCAAACTTACTTTATATTCTGTGTTTGCTAATCCCAACATCTGAAGTCCTTGGAGGTCTCATCACAGTGTTTGTTTCTGCTGACTCAGTCATGGTGGGTTGTTGACTCTCTGAATTTGAAACTGCTAATATTTGGCTGATCTTAATTTGTCAAAATCCAGAGGGGCCCAATTGAGTTCATATGCCCCCAAGAGCACTGTATTTATATCCAGCCAGGAATGCCAGAACTTTCAACCCTGCAGCACTAACTCCTCAGCTTATGCTTTCCTGGCCCAATACAGGGAATACAGCAGCAAGCCCCAAATTTATGAGGTCATTTTAGAATTGCATTTTCAGGGAAGACTTTTACCCCAAGCTGAAGAAATATTATTTTTTGGTACGTTCCCTTGACAACTGTTGCTGGAGGTAGAATTTTTTCAGGATCCTGGGTTATGAATGGGTGTGTCATAAACATCACAGTGCATGCATCAAAGGCTTGTCTTTTGTTCCTGAGGCCATTGAAATCCAAGGCTGTAGGACACCAGTATTGGCAAGTGGCCCTAGGCAGCCTGTAGCTTTCAGTACATACTGCATCATCTGTTTACAGCTTTAATTTTCAGCCCCTGAACTTGACTCTAAATTTTGGAAAAGCCTGTCAGACTCTCCCCATTGTTTCTAGACATTTAAAGTCAGAGGATCGAGTGAGTCTATGATGCTACCCGAAGAACTCCCATAGCATGCCAGATGCATGACCCACCTGTTTCCTGGCCCCTTATGGGGAGAGTCTTACCTGCTATATTACCAAGGGCCCACACTGCCTGTTCACACACAGTCATGTGGGGGGAAGACAGGAGCCCAACCAAAGGTTGGATGGCCCCACTTTCCACAACAGCCTGAGTCTGCTCCGAAGTCCCAGAGGCAATGTTGGTCAAAGCCCAGGCTGCCTCAAACTGCAAGCAGGGATGAAGTGATGACTTCAGGAACTCTACCAGCCTGGGAATGAGCCCGGCTTCAACAATCAGTTTTAGAGGAGGGTTCCTTTCACGGGACAACATTTTCCTTTGAGATGAAAGAGGAAAAAATAATAAAACCAAGTCATGTGAGGCTGATATTAAGAACCTCCTTTTATAAATGTTCTTGGCATTCCTAGCTATCAAATGAGACTAACAGTTGGGCCAGAGCTACTTAATATCCTCAAGTCCAGCCCATGGCACTTTGCAGTGATGAAGCAACATTTTTCTCTTCAGGTATTATCAATGAGCCAAGATTCCTATAGAGGCCAATTTAAATTAAGCAATTCATCTCTGACAACACTTGCATATCTTAAAATGTTCTCAAGGACAGTGTAGAGGAACAATTTCATCTCACTTTTGAATGGACTTGCCTTTTCTTACATTGTGTGGGCATTTTGCCACTGCCACAAAACCCCCTAGGCCACCGGAGCTTATTTCTAGCTTGGAACCTATGAAACAGCAGAAGTCTGTTTGACCTTACCTGGCTGCCTGGGTGGCCTGGAAACATAGGTCTGGATCTGAGGCATTCACACCATTGATTATTTCTTGCAGGTTGAGGCTGACCTGCAAGGAGAGATGCTTTCAGGTCAGAGTCTCTGCCTAAAGGAACCATGAAGGTCATCTAGTCTAGCCATCTATCTGATTAGAACAAGCTGGCTTGGGCAGTATGCTGGTCTACATTAGGGGAAAGAAGGACGTTTGGTGTCTTATAGGACTCACAGATCTGTGGGACCATCCCCATGCTCTGGGGAAGGGGTAATTCCTGTAGTCACTTGGATCCCCAGCACCTTTTTGTTCCATGAAGAACATGCTAGTGATAGACCAGCAAAATGGCAGAGTAAGGACCTCTAAAAATTTTCTCCTCCAGAACACCACCACCATCACAAGTGGAATCAACCTTCCAAACTCTAGAAACTGACCAAAGGCTGATAGCCCAATTTATTTTATTTGAGCCAAAAAGAGATTATTCAAGAAAAACAGCTAATCTTGGAAAAAAAATTCTAGGAAACAAAATGCATCAACATATAAACAGGATTATACATTCTGACCAACTAAAATTCAATCTGGGAAGGCAGGAGAAGTTCAACACGTGAACCCCAATGTAGTAGAATGTATTAATAGATTATAGGGGGGAAGCACACGATCATCTCAATAAATCCAGGATAAAAGCATTTGACAAAATTCAACCACCCTTCCATGATAAAATAGCTGGAAATAAAAGGAAACTTCCTTAACCTCATAAGGTCATCTATAAAAATAAAAAATAAAAAAAACCCTCCAGCATCATAATTAATGGTAACAGATGGAATGCTTTCCCCTTAATATCAGGAACAAGACAAGGGTGCCCACTCTCCTTGCTTTTATTCAACATAGTATTGGAAGTTCTAGACAGATTAAAAAAAGCAAAGTCATCCAGATTGGAATAAGTAAAATTGTCCCTATTTGCAGAAGACAAAAACTTGTATATGGAACATTCTAAAGAATCCCCCCACATACACATTAATTAGAGCTAATAAGATTCAGCTAGGCTGCAGAGTTAACATAAAAATCACTTGTATTTCTATATAGTAGCAATGAACGATTCAAAACTGAAATTAAGAAAATAATTGTATTTACAGTAACATCAAAAAGAATAAAATCTTGGGAATAAATTTAGCAAAAGTAGTGCATGACACACATGCTGAAACTATAAAAAACAAATTAGAGAGGGCCTAATACATTAAAATATACCCCATGATCAGGAGTTGGAAGATTTAATGTTGTTAAGATGGCAATACTCATAAATTGGTCTACAGATTCAGCATAATCTCCATTAAAATCTGAGCTGTGTTGATAGGAGAAATTGGCAAGTTGGGTGGGGGAGGAGGAAAAAAAAGAATTAAAAAAATTTTTTTAATAAAAAATTGGCAAGTCGCTTCAAAAATTTAGATGGAAATGCAGGGGATTTCCCAAATAGCTAAAATAATCTTGAAAAAGAAGAACCAAGTTGGAAGGCACTTTCCACTATAAAAACCAGCACAAAGCTACCGTCATCAAGTCTGTGCTGTGCTGACATAGGGTAAATGCACTGATCAATGGAAGAGAATCCAGAGTCCACAAATAAACTCTCACATTTACAGTCAGCTGATGTTAGACCAGGGTTTTGACACCATTTGGTGGGGACAGGATGGTCTTTTTGATACTGGGACAAGGAGATACCCACAATGGGACGAGGAAATTGGATCCTACTCACACCATTTACAAAAGTTTATTCAAAATGGATCAAAGGTCTAAATGTAACAGCTAACACTATAAAACTTAGAAGGAAACTTGGACATAAATCTTTGTGACCTTGGATCAGGCAATGGATTCTTTTTCCCCCCCATGTTTATTACTTTAGAGAGGAAGAGGGAAAGGGAACTCATGCACGTGTGGGGGAGGAGCAGAGAGAGGGAGACAGAGGATCCGAAGCAGGCTCTGTTCTGACACCAGAGAGCCTGATGTAGGTCTTGAACTCACAAACCATGAGATCATGACCTGAGCTGAAGTTGCTTAACTGACTGAGCCATCCAGGCACCCAAGGTAATGGATTTTTTTTTTTTTTAATGTTTCATTTATTTCTAGGAGAGAGAAAGACAGCGTGAGCAGAGGAGGGTCAGAGAGAGAGGGAGTCACAGACTGAACAGGCTCCAGGCTCCGAGCTGGCAGTCAGCACAGAGCCCGACGCGGGGCTCAAACCCACGAACCGCGAGATCATGACCTAAGCGAAAGTCAGACGCTTAACCGACTAAGCCACCCAGGCGCCCCAGGTAATGGATTCTTAAATATGATACTAAAGCACAAGCAACCAAATAAAAAAAGTAGATAAATAGAACAGTTTCAAAATTTAAAACTTTTGTTCAAGGACTATACCAAAAAAGTAAAAAAGACAATCTGCAGAGTAAAAGGAAATATTTGCAAATAAGGGTCTAGCATCCAGAATAGGCAGTATAAAGAACTCTTAGACCTTCCCAACAAGACAAAGTCAAATTACTCAATTTTTAAAATGAGCAAAGGGTTTGGATAGACATTTCTCCAAAAAGATACATAAATGGCCAGGAAGCCCATCAAAACATAATCATCATTAGTCGTTAGGAAGACATACCAAAATTGCAACAATATAGCCCTTTGTACCCACTAGATAGCTACAATTCCAGAAGAGACAAGTGTTGGTAAGTGTCAGCACGTGCAATGGTACAGCTACTTTGGAAAACAGTTTGGCAACATATTTGTTTCCTATTGTTTGTATAAAAATTACCACAAATTTAGTGGCTTGAAACACCACATCATCTTATAGTTCTGGACCTCAGAAGTTCACGATCAATTTCACCGGACTAAAGTGGGGCTGGCTCCTCCTGGAGATTTGAGGGAAGAATCTGCTTCCTTGCCTTGTTCGGCTACTAGTGAGGCCACCTGCATTTCTTGACTTGTGACCCCCTCCGCCATCTTCAAAGCACAATATGCTAATCTCTGCTTTTGTGATCATATCACCTGATCTGACTGGTCCTTCATCCTTACACTGGGTCCATCCAGGTAATCCAGGATAATCTCTCCATCTCCAGATCCTTAACAATCACATCTACAAAGTTCCCCATACAAGGCAACATTTACAGGTTCTGGGGATTAAGAGATGGGGGTATTTGGAGGCGGAGCCACTGTTCAATTTACCTCGGGCCTCAAAGAGTTAAACAAGGTGACACTACAACCCAGCAACTCTCCTCCTAGGCATGTTCTCAAGAGAACTGGAAACAACACAAATGTCCACGGACTAATGAATGGATAAATAAAACTCAGCATATCCATACAATGAAATATTATTCAGCCATAAAAGTAATGAAGTCCTGGGGCACGTGGGTGGCTCAGTCGGTTGAGCCTCTGACCCTTGAGTTCAGCTCAGTTCATGATCTCACAGTTCAGGAGTTCAAGCCCCAAGTTGGGCTCTGCATTGACATCATGGAGCCTGCTTGGGATATTCATCCTCACTCTCCCACCTTCTCTTCCCCCCCTCCCCTGCCCGCCCCCCAACCAATCACATGTTTACACACACATACTCTCAAAATAAACAAACTCGGGGTGGGGGGGAGGAAGGAAGTATTGACATATGTTTCAACATGGACGAACACTGAAAACATTATGCTGAGTGCAAGAAGCCATATACAGAAAGTCAGAAAATGCAAACAGCCATTCCATTTGATGGCGGCTAATGTGTCATTAAATCCACTTGCCGAGGTCGAACTTAGCTCTGCCCTGTAGGAGTCCTAAGCCTAGCAGGGTGCAATAATGCACATGGGTGATTAAGCTGGGATGTAGACAGTGGCAGATCATAAAAGGGTGTAGATCCAAGACTATCAGAGTCTAAGCAGAGAACTTCCCCAGTCAGGGAATTCCGGAAAGGATCCGCAAAAAAAAAAAAAAAAAAAAAACAACCAGCATTAGCCTGTACGTCAACACAGAATTTGCACTGAGGGGGGTTGGGGTGGATGGGGAACAGAAGACAATGGACAGCACTCAGGTCCTAGGCAAGACTTTATGTGTCGGGTGACTAGATGTAACCCCTCATTTCTTAAATCTGGCCAAGTGGTGGCAAGTTCCTTTCCATTAGAAGCCGCACCTCATCCACCCCATCTCACCCAGAACACAGATCCCAGACTCACAGCCACAAAGGTAATGGCCCTTAGATTTCTGACACCGCCAGCTTCCTTCTACTCATGATCTCTCCACCCCCTCCTTAAAGATCCCTGATTAGAGCTTGCAAGTTCCAAATGTATTAAACATTTTTAAGCCTGAGAAACTTGCTAAGGACATATCTCCCACACCACCATCCTCAATGCCATATCCCCAGCGTACGTACTCCTTTGGTTAGTTCAGAAGCGGAGTCAGAAGAGACACTGGTGATATTTCTCCTCTTTAAGGCCTGCTCTTCTTTCTTGGCCTTCCGGAGCTCCAGGCTGACTGCCATCCGCTGTTGCCGCCTCATCTAGCAAGAAAAAGAAAGAACTGGAACCCTTAGAGCCGGGGAGTCAGATCATCACTCCATTTAGCTTTTATTATTTTTTTTATGTTTTATTTATTTTTGAGAGAGAGATAGAGACAGCATGATCAGAGGAGGGTCAGAGAGAGAGAGGGAGATGCAGAATACAAAGACAGGCTCCAGGCCCTGAGCTGGCTGTCAGCACAGAGCCCGATGCGGGGCTCAAACAGTGAGAACATGACCTGAGCCAAAGTCAGACGCTTAACAGACTGAGCCACCCAGGCGCCCCCCACTTAGCTTTTAGAGCACACTTCAAAGTGTCTGATTTCCCTTTTACAGATATGACAGTCCAGAAGAGTTAAGATCATACAGTAAATAGCACTGTTTACCTCCTCTGCTTTCTCCTAACACCACATCCAGAAAAGTAGTTAACCTTCTTCCCAAAGTGAAGAAAGCCTTCTCTACATTCTCAGCAGGCCAGGACTCTTGGCTGTAGAGCCATCTGAGCAAAGTGTTCCATTGCCCTGAGTCTGAGCACATCTTCATCAGTGCTGATTAGTCCCTGAAGGGGAGGCCCCACATGTCCCTGACCATTTCCGTGGTTAGGGATTGGTCTACAGGTCATTTGAGCCTTGATCCAGCTTTGGATACCAGACTGAGGGAGATTAAAATTAACAAACAAAACAGACCCTTTTATCTTGGTTCAGAAGAAACTCCTTGACTTTATCAAGAATCCTGGGGAAAATTATCTAACCTGCGCTCCCTCCACATCCCCATCCTCCTCTCCATCTTGGATACATCCCAACCATGAAATTTTTACTGCACTACTTCTGGATAGAGCAAAGCAGTTACTTGGTACTCACAGATGCATCTTTGCCTCGATACTTAAATTTTCTCAGCCTCTCTTCTGGAGCATCCAAAGTCGGCATATTGACTGGAAAAAGTCGACCACCTATAGGTAGGGCATTTACCAGGAGATTTTCAGTGCCCAGCGTGTGGGTTCCTATGTGACAGCCATTCTTGCTCTAAGCCCTTAAGGGCCCCCAGAGGATTGGCGCATGAACTCAGAAGGCCGGCTTCCATGGGCACCACCACTCAACAAGCAACAAGCACCATGTAAGTGCAAAGGAGACCAACCCTGGGCTGCAGGAGTAAGGGATGCCTTTTAGAGGCGGTTTGACTTGAACCTGGCCCTTGGTGGCTAGGGTAGGCTGCAAGGGAAGCCCAGAACCACCTTGTGTGGCTGTGTCCAAGGAGTTCTGTCCAGAGCATATGTGCAGGCTGGTGGTGCCCAAACCAGGCCAGGACAGGAAGATGACAGCCCTCTTCTCCCACACCCAATCCACCAGCCCTTGGGTCAGGACAGCCTCCAGCATGACCCACTCCTAACTCTTTGGTAAATTGCCAGACCAGGCCACCATCACCTTTCAGCCACACTATGGCAACTGCATCCTAATGGTTCTCCCTGCTTCTACCATTGTTCTATTCCAATCCATTCAATACACAGAAGCCAGGTGCTCTCCTAAAGATAATCTAATCATTTCATTCTCCCTGCTTTAAAACCCTCCATTGGCTGCCTGCTGAGGTTAGAAGAAAACTCAGGCCCCCCATGACACCTACCTTGTGTGAGCTGGCCCCAGCTTACCTCACCTGCAGCAATGCTTTGAATTCCTATCTAAGAATCTAAGGACCTTCCCAGTCTGTTCTATAATCTCCACAGATTTTACCACCCACCCAGTATTTTCTTGTTTCTCTTCCTCCCCGTATTCCCAATGACAATGGGGTCATGTGTGTCTTAGCTACGATTCCTCAGCCCTTTCATGATGCTGACATAGAGTAAGTAGGTACTCAACTCTTTGTTGGATGAGGGTGGTGGGTGGTAGGTCAAAGAGAGTTGGTCCCCAATTAGAGGAGGTTATTCAAATAAGGCCACATTTTAACTTTCTACAAGGAAGCTGGGAATGACATTTCTTACAAGTGTGCAATGCATATCCATCTGTTCCCAAGAATACAGGATGAGCCAGACAACATTGCAGAGAAAACTAGATAAAGATGACCAGAGATGGGATGCCTGGGTGGTTCAGTCGATTCAACATTGGACTCTTGATTTTGGCTCCGGTTGTGATCCCACGGTTCAGGAGTTTGAGCCCCGTGTCAGGCTCGGTGCTGACAGTGGGGAGCCTGCTTGGGATCTCCTCCTTTTTCTCTTTCTCAAGCATAATTTTTTTAAGTTGTTTTAAAAAACCAGAGTTTATGGACTCTAGTCTTGAGTGTACAACAGCTGGGAATAATTTGGGCAGGAAAGACTAATTTAGACACATCAGTTTGGATGGGACAGTGTAGACAAGCAGAATTCCAGAAGTAGAGAGTCAAGACCAAGGTCTTAAGAGAGATGAACTCCGTTTGAAAACAGAACAAGAACGAAGTCTCAAAGACACTCCTGTTAGGGCCTAAAAGAAAGAAGAACCAGCAAAGGACCATGAAAAAAAAAAAAAAAACTGAGTCAGAACAAAATGATAGTGTCTGAGGCATGAGCTGTAACAGCAGCTACCAGGCCTCCGAGGATAATTCCCTAATCAAAGTGCCACCAGCCAGCCACAGCTTGAGAGAGTAAGTGGGCTAAGCCCCAGGGCCTCTGCCCTGGCACTAGACTCTCAAGCCAGAGAGGAACCACGTTCTAGACTTTCATCTACTTTTAAGTAATCTCAAATTCTGCTCTGTAACAAGAGATGCTTTTTAGGACCAAAAGACCTGAACTTTTTTTCTTTTTTAAGTAGGCTCCACGCCCAACATAGGGCTTGAACTCACAACTCCGATCAGGAGTCACATGCTCTACTAAGCCTGACAGCCAGCCAGCCGCCCCCAGGACACCCTTTAAAACACCATCTGCAAAGAGTTTTGCTAGTCAGCTCAAATAACCAGGGTCAAGACGGTTATCAGCTGGAAACAGATTTGTGCCGGAGCAAGGAGCTTTACCTTACATCTCCGAGAGATAAGGCACGTGGCATTTTATCAATCTGGGAGTAGAGAAGTATTAAGGGTCCGGTTCAGGGAACAATGGCCAAAACATTTATTGCATGCCAGGAATGTCGGACGCTTGGGATTAAATGAAGCAACACTAACAGGAAGGTGGAGAGAGTCCCATTTTACAGGTGGGGAAACGGTGTCAGAGGTGTCAGACGCCGAGTGCCCACAGCTGTGAAGCATCAGAGCCAGGACTTCAGCCTCCATCAGACTCCTACGACCATGCTCTGGGTCCTGAAGCTCTCTGTTAACAAGGTCTGAGCGGGGAAACAAGTCACTACCATGGGTCATGCTCAGCCATGGAGGAGACGCTGGAAAATAGGAAAGCATAGGTTTTGGCAAAGGGAGGCCACTTCTGAAATATTCTCTGCCACGCGTTGCCACTTCATCTCTGTCTCATCCACTGTTTGTGGCCCGACCAGCTCAGTCTAGGAGACCCTCTGAATGGGCAGATGCATGAGGCCAGTTTGGTACAAGGGGATGAAATGCTTGTTTCAGCGGGGACCCAAGGCAGTGACTGCTCCAGGACTATGGTTACGGGAACCTCATGTCCTTCTGCCACAGCCGGGAACGTATGGCCACAAGGAAACTTGGAAATAGATCCAGGGGTTCAGATGATTGCCGCCTTCCTTCCAAATCAAATACCAAGCGGAATTTGGGTGGGAGATGCCCAAGCAGAAAAAGTTCAATTTAAGATGGAACAGGATCCTCCCCACTCTTACCCTCCTCCCTCCCCACCCGCCGCGGCATCTCGAAGGAGCAGTTTGAAAGTCAGATTTAGCCAAACCACTCATTTGGGGGACAGTCTGCAAAGCAAAGCAAATTCTTCTGGCTTTCGCAAGTTTCTCTGGCCTCAGCTCAAAGTGTGCTCTCTCCCCCTCACATTGCTATTTGCAGCATCCAGAGAGTCACGACCCTGCCACCCTTTACCAGTAGCAGGAAAGAGCCGAGCTGGAGGCTTGGAGTTAGGCACAAGATCAAAGTCAGAACCCGTTTTTATCCGTTCTCGGAGTTTGAGATCCAAAGCAAGCCATACTGGTTATTGAGGCAAACATTGGCAACATAGGGGCTTTCCTGACCCACATCTCCAGCCTCGGACCAACTCTGCTACACACACTAGGAGACTCCCCAGAGGGGCAGGTGGCAGAGGCTCCACCAAGGGTGCCTGGCCATGCTCATGGTCTCCCAGGTCCTCTTGACCTTTTGTTCCTTTTGGGGCAAAGGGAAACTAGGGACTCCTAAGTCTTGTTAATGGCATGGAGTACTTTCTCTGGTTGGGGTGTTACAGGCCAATTTTTAAATACTTTTCTAGATCTAGCTAAGCTCTGACTGTTAGCATCTTTCAAGAGGTGAGAACAGTTTTCAATGAAGATCTAGATCATCCAAGAGTCGGCTTCTAGAAAGTATTTTTCAGATTTTAAATTAACGCATGGTATAGAAACACATGGTATAGGAAATTCAATACCTCAAATGGGTTGAGCATTAACTCCCATAACCCATCCCTCCTTCAAGTTAACCTTTAAAAGGTCACATGCCTACTAAGGGGTTAATTATAGAAAGGGGGGGTTGATAGACACAGTTTGGCCACACGTTTCTCCACTTGCCTGTACTGTGGACATCTTTAAGTATGCCCAAAGCGGGGCTCGAACTCACAACCCTGAGATCAAGAATCACATGCTCTACGGGGCGCCTGGGTGGCTTAGTCAGTTAAGCGTCCTAGGTTATGATGTTGCGGTTCGTGGGTTCGAGCCCCATGTCGGGCTCTGTGCTGACTGCCAGCTCAGAGCCTGGAGCCTGTTTCGGAGTCTGTGACTCCCTCTCTCTCTGACCCTCCCCTGCTCACACTGTCTCTCTCTCTCCTAGAAATAAATACATTTAAAAAAATTAAAACAAAAAAAAGAATCACATGCTCTACTGAGCCAAACAGGCACCCTAACTGGGAACGTCTTTTGATGTATATTCAAAACTGCATCACTAACAACCACTTCTTTGAACAAAGTGGGATTTGTTTTCAGCTAAAATTATGCATGGGGTTGGATCAAGGGTCATTCTCCAGGAAGGGCCCACTGACCCCGGCCCCAGTGTGCATGGGTTCGCAAGCTTGCAAAGCTGGGCAGGAGTACAGGCTCCATGCACCTCTGCAGAGCAAATGGACACCCAACAATGATCACATCCTCCCCACCCCCACAGAGAGCAATCCGAGCACCACTGAGCACGGATTCCGTAAACCGAGGCTGAGTTCAATAGGGGGAGACCCAGCCTAGGCCCACTGGGAGCTGTCCCTCTAACCAGGCCGCTGGCTTTTGCAGAGGGGACAAGGCTACAGCAGCCTCGCCCAATCCCCAAACAGGAGCAAGGCATCCCGTCAATGCCCAGACGGAGGACGCGGCCACACCCGGAGCTCCTGGCACCCACCCGCTCACCACTCACCTAGAGGGAAGCCACAGCCTCTGGCCCCTGGGTCGGCCTTAAATGCCCTCAGCAAGCAGCAGGTGCTTCGAGTGTTTGGTCCTTCCCCTCCGCGCCCTCCCCCTCCCCAGCTGGTTTCTGACCCAAGTCAATGGATCTGGGCTCTGGATGCACATTGGAAGCACATGGGGAGCTCTGAGCAGCCTGCCGTCGGGCCCCAGCCCCAAGGCGGATGGAGTTGGTTTAGGAGGAGGCCCCAGACTCCAGCTGCTTCTCATGCCAGGATGAGGCACAGACAAGAGCCTCGGAGGTGCCATGGACCTTTAGCCTCTGCAGCTGTGGCCTTTTGAGACCCTTATGAAGTATCCAAAGACAAGGGACAGGGTGGAGGGTGGGAACATCTCCCTCCAGGAAGGGGTTTGCATTCTGGGTCTTTAAGGTTTCTGGAATCTGGCTAGATTGGCCTCCTCCTAAAATGGGAGCATTAGGCTTAATGCAGCTCTGAAACAGTTAACAAGTGTTTATTCCCAAGTCGTGCTGGTGAGAATGGGCTGGCTTCGCATCAAAATGGAAATAGAAACAAAATTTCACATGTTGATTCAACAAATATTTATTGAGTCCTCACTGTGTGCCAGGCCCTGACATAGCGAACAAGATGACCTGGTCCCCACCCTCCCATCAGAAGCAAAGTGGGACCACAACTGGGAAAACATAAGGCAAGGAAGATCAGGGAGGGCTTCCTGGAGGAGGTGATACCAGAACCAAATCCTCAGAAAGAGCAGGAGTTAGCCCACTAAGCACTGGGAGGAAAAGGCTCCAGGCAGAGGAAACAGCATAGGAAAAGACACGGAGGCAAGAAAAATGGCTATGGTTCCCCCTGGAAACAGAGGCCATTCAGGATTGCCAGAGGGGTGACAGGGTTGGGTGCCAGGGCCAAGGTGACCTGGTGTACAGGGGAGGACTCGTGGGAGCCGTCCACTTTGGTCCAGGCAGTGAAGGGTTGTGCTGTCTGAAGGGGATTTATTTTTAGTTTTTAAGTTTATTTATTTTTGAGAGAGAGAAAGAGAGCATGAGCAGGGGAGGGGCAGAGAGAAAGAGGGAGAGAGAAAATCCCAGGCAGGCTCTGTGCATGGAGCTCGAACCCAAAAATGACCTGATCACGACCTGAGCTGAAATCAAGAGTCAGACACGCAGGGACACCTGGGTGGCTTGGTCGGTTGAGCACCCAACTTCAGCTCAGGTCACGATCTCATGGTTCGTGGGTTCAAGCCCCACATCAGGCTCACTGCTGTCAGCCTGTCAGCGTAGAACATGCTTCAGATCCTCTGTAATCCTCTCTCTGCCCCTCCCCCACAAAAATTGTTTTTAAAAAAAGAAAGAAAATCATTAAAAGAAAACGTCAGATGCTAAGCGACTGAGCCACCCAGGCACTGCTGAAGGGGATTTTAAACCAATAATAAAACGAACAGCAAGTCTGGTGCTTTTTATCATCACAAGCCAGGAATTCTCAACAGTGTCAGTGAGCTGCACCCCACCTTGTTCCTCACTCTTCCTCACTCTTTGTTGGGAGTTTGTCCTGAGAGCAGTGGGCGCCCCACCCCCACCCCCGAAGGCTTCAACAGGGTTGTGCTCCTATCTGCATTGTTTTTGCTTTTATATTCCAGAAAGTTCCAAATCTGTAAAAGTAGAGAGAACAAACAGACAAATCCTCAAGTACCTGTCACCCAGGTTCCTCGATTACCAACACCATCTTAATTTTTCTCCCCCCCACCTTTTAAACTATGAATTTATTGATATTTGTTGGTGTGTTTTAATGGAAATAGAATTATATCATTTCACCCATAAATAATCAGAATGAATCTAACACAGAAAGACTAAAAACAAAATCCAAAATACTGTGATCCTTCCTCACAAAATCTACCACCATTCTTAGTGTGTCATTTTATCTTATTTTCTAATTTTTAGAAAGGGAGATAGCGAGCGAGCTGCAGAGAAGGGCATAGGGGGAGAGAAAGAGAGAATCCCAAACAGGCTCCACCCTCAGCCCACCATACGGCTCAATCCCACGAACCGTGAGAACACACCAGAGCTGAAATCAAAAGTCAGATGCTCAACCGACTGAGCCGCCCAGGCTTCCCCTTAGTGTGTCATTTTAGAATACTCAGGCTACAGGGCGCCTGGGTGGCTCAGTCGGTTAAGGGTCCGACTTTGGCTCAGGTCATGATCTCACGGTTTGTGGGTTCACGCCCCGCGTCGGGCTCTGTGCTGATATCTCAGAGCCTCCAGACTGTTTCAGATTATGTATCTCCCGTTCTCGCTGACCCTCTCCTGTTCATGCTCTCTCTCTCTCTCAGAAATAAATAAAACGTAAAAAAAAAAAAAAAAAAGAATGTTCGGGCTAGCCTTGGAGAGATGAGGAGGATTCTTTCTGGGGGCGGGGCTAGAGGGAGGAGGGGCATATGGGGGTGTGGCTGGTGTCGGTGGAGGTGGGAGCGTCTGACTCCAAGACTTTCTGGTTCCTGGAGGGGAGGTACCAAGAGAAGCCAGGCTCTGAGTGAGTGAAGCCTGGAGCTTCAGGGTTGGACCCTCACACCCAGGTGCCTGGAGGACATCAAGGTAGGGGGATGCAGCAAAGGCCAATTAATCCAGGGCTGGGGCAGGACTTGGTGACCCCCTGGAAGTGGTGGTGGGTGACAATGACAGAGACACATAAATTGATGTAGTTTCAAACCCAGGTGGCTGGTGAGTAGTGGTGTCAGGAAAGAGGGCATTCAGGATGGTTTACGGGAGGCCCAAACTTGTGGGACCCAAGGCGATCAGAGGGACTGTCCCAGGCCCCCTGGCTCTGCTCAAGACATTTGAGATAACCCACCACTTCCCTGCTCCTGAGTCCCCCTCACATCATCATCCCTGCTTCGGCCATGCCCCTTCCCTTTGGGCTTTTCCACACACGCAGTTGGAGGGATCCCTTGAACATTTAGCTCACATTAGACCAGAGCTCCCCAACATGCCTATAATGCCTATGAGTCTCTTCATGTGCTGCCTTTCTCCCCATCCGATTCCTACTGGCCTCACTCCCACTGTTGTCCCCCTTCAGCCACCCCAGCCTCCTCACTGCCCCCACAAATGTATCAGGCCCACACTGGCCTCAGGGCCTTTGCACCTGCTATTCCCTGTGCCTCGCTCACTTTCTTCAGGTCTTAGTTTTTAGAGACCATTCCTGGTCACCCTGTCTAAAATCAGTCTTCACCCCAACACTGCATTCCCTTCAGACTCCCTAGCAGCACTTGTTAACATTTCAATGCAGAACATTTACTTGCTTATTTTCCATCTCCTGCTCGGCCACCAGTCCCCAGAGCACAGTGTAAGCTCTATGAGGGTGGAGGTGTCATCTGTTTTACTCGCTGCTTTATCCCCACTGCCAGGAAGAGTCACTGCTCATTATATTTGTGGAATGCATACGTGGGCACATGGGTCCTGGAGCCAGGCTCTCCTCCAGCCCCCACTGTGTCACAGGCTCCCTCCTCCACCACTCAGAATGTACCCAGGACTTACAGTGGGCATGCTCAGTAACCTTCCCAAGCCTGGTATCGAGCTGGTGTCCTTTGAATAAATCGAATCAGCATGCACAGCGGTGCCCACAGTTGCTATGCAAAGGACTCAGAGAAGCAGAAGTTTGGATGGAAAATGGGTCCTCACATGGAAATCCCTTCATCCTCCCCTGCGCCTAAGCCCCAGTCATGAGTAAACGGCCACGCCATCCGCCAGGCTGGGAGCCTGACATCAGCTCTCCATTCCTCATCTCCTTCCTCCATCAGCCCTGCCCTCCACAGAGCTCGGCTCCTCAGCCCTCCCGACCTCTGCCTCTGCTCGCCATCATGGGCCACTTGTCCACTGGTCTGACGACACTTTCCTATAACACCTGTCCGACATACTCTTACATTAAGTATTTAAGAATGAATTACCCAGTTTGGTTTAATTTGCTTGTTTTTTTTAAAAGAAATTTAGTGTTTATTTATTTTTTGAGAGAAAGAAACAGAGTGCAAGTGGCAGAAGGGCAGAAAGAGAGTGAGACACAGAATCCGAAGCAGGCTCCAAGCTGTCAGCACAGCGCCTGACATGGGGCATGAACTCACAAAACGTGAGATCATGACCTGAGCCAAAGTCAGATGCTTAATCAACTGAATCACCTAGGCACCCCCACCTGGTTTGTTTAACCTGCCTTGACTCCTCTGATAGAGTAGGAATTACCAATCCTGTTTCACAGAGCGGGAAACTGAGGCTGCTGACATTGACATGACTTGCCTGAGGTTACATGATGGGAGTAGGCCAGGTCTGTGTGGCACCATCTTTGCCTCGGTGCTCCAGCCTGCGTTGGGATGGTGCCTGACTTCCTTCCTTCCTTCCTTCCTTCCTTCCTTCCTTCCTTCCTTCCTTCCTTCCTTCATCCTTCTTCTTCTTTTTTTAAATATTTTATTTACTTTTGAGAGAGAGAGACAGCATGAGCAGGGGAGGGTCAGAGAGAGAGAGGGAGACACAGAATCTGAAACAGGCTCCAGGCCCTGAGCTGTCAGCACAGAGCCTGATGTGGGGCTCGAACCCATGAACCGTGAGGTCATGACCTGAGCTGAAGTCGGACGCTTAACCAACTGAGCCACCCAGGAGCCCCCCCTTCCTTCATCCTTCTATCCCTTTCTTCCTTCTGTCTTTTATGATGGTAAGATACACATAACACAATATCAATCATTTTGGGGGGCCTGGGTGGTCTACGGCCATACCACCCTGAACGCGCCTGATCTCGTCTGATCTCGGAAGCTAAGCAGGGTCGGGCCTGGTTAGTACTTGGATGGGGGGCCTGGGTGGCTCAGTCAATTAAGCATCTGACTTCAACTCAGGTCATCATCATGCAGTTCGTGAGATCAAGCCCTGTGTCAGGCTCTCTGCTGACAGCTCAGAGACTGGAGTCTGCTTCGGTTTCTAGGTCTCCTTCTCTCTCTGCCCCTCCCCCATTTGCTCTCTGTCTCTCTCTCAAAAATAAATTTAAAACATTAAAGTTTTGGCCAACAGACACATGAAACGATGCTCAGCATCGCTCCTCATCAGGGAAATACAAATCAAAACCACACTGAGATACCACCTCACGCCAGTCAGAGTGGCTAAAATGAACACATCAGGAGACTCTAGATGCTGGTGAGGATGTGGAGAAATGGGCACCCTCCTACACTGTTGGTGGAATGTAAACTGGTGCAGCCCCTCTGGAAAACAGTGTGGAAGTTCCTCAGGAAATTAACAATAGAACTCCCCTATGACCCAGCAATAGCACTGCTAGGAATTTACCCAAGGGATACAGAAATGCTGATGCATAGGAGGACATGTACCCCCAATGTTCATAGCAGCACTCTCCACAATAGCTAAAACATGGAAAGAGCCTAAGTGTCCATCAACAGATGAATGGATCAAGAAGATGCGGTTTATCTATACCATGGAATACTACATGGCAATGAGAAACAATGAAATCTGGCCATGTGTAGCAACATGGATGGACCTTGAGGGGGTTATGCTGAGCAAAATAAGTCAGGCAGAGAAGGACAAATATCATATGTGTGCACGTATAGGAGGATTAGGAGGAACTTGACGGAGGACCAAGGGGGAGAAGAAGGGGGGAAATCGTGGGGGAAAGGGAGAGAGGCAAACCATGAGAGACTCTTGAATGCTGACAGAAACTGAGGACTGATGGATGTGGGGGGGAGGAGGGGTGGGCATGGAGGAGGGCACTTGTGGGGATGAGCACTGGGTGTTATGTGGAAACTAATTTGACAATAAACTATTTGTAAAAAAAATAAAAAATAAAAAAATAAAAAAATAAAACATTAAAGTTTTTTTAAAATCGACCATTTGGGGGCGCCTGGGTGGCTCAGTCAGTTGAGTGTCCAGCTCTTGATTTCAGCTCAAGTCATGACCTCACAGTTCGCAGGGTCAAGCCCTGTATCAGGCTCTGCACTAAGCATGGAGCCTGCTTGGGATTCTCTCTCTCTGCCTCTCTCTCTCTCTTCCTTTCAGTCTAATAAATAATAAACATAAAAAAAAGAAATACCTGGCATATCTTTCCTAATTTCTTAAAAAAGTATCAACCACTTTAACCACTTTTGAGTATGCAGTTCAGTGTATGAAGTACACTCGCACTGCTGTATAACCATCACTACCCTCCATCTCCAGTACCTTTCCATCGTCCCAAACTGAAAGTGTGTCTCCATCAAACATGGATTCCACAGCCCTCTCCCCCAGCGCTGGGCACCTTACCTTCTACTTTCTGTCTCTATGAGTTTGATTCCTCCAGGGACCTCATGTGAGTGGAATCACACGATATTTGTCTTTTGGCTTAATTACACTTAGCATAATGTCCTCAAGGTCTGTCCATGTGGTAGCATGTGTCAGAATTTCCTTCCTTCTGACTTCTTTCTTTGAAACAGGAACATATTTTCGGGGGGTTGTGTTTTTTGTCTTTAGGAACGTGCTTTTTATGTTATTGTAGTATCATTAATGTCACTACAGTAGCACCCCAGGGGTGGGCGGTGTAGGACAGATGTCCTCCCGGA
Organism: Proteles cristata cristata; assembly: GCA_017311185.1. NCBI lineage: Eukaryota > Metazoa > Chordata > Mammalia > Carnivora > Hyaenidae > Proteles > Proteles cristata. Next base: position 2,842,443 of record JAESUZ010000027.1, read on the forward strand.
CAGGAACGAGTATTTATCATTGACGTCACTTAGAATGGCCAGCACAGGGTGGTAATAAAAGCAGACTGATTTCTGTTAGTGCTCATTATTGTTTTGAATCCTCCACAGTCAATGCATCGCCTTGTTGCCCGTATTCCTGGCCAACTGCTCCCACCGCCCTCCCAGCATGGTCATTCACTGGTTATTTATAAATTCTTATTCATCAGATGATAATATAAAAGGAGTTTCAGAAAAAGAACTCCGGAATTGGAGACTTGTTGTGACAATTCCTCAGGGAGGTTAGGAAAAGTTCTGTGGTGGAAGTCAGTCTTCGGGAATCCGCTGGCTCCTGACAAACGCAGCTGTCAACATCATTGGTCTCTGCATGTGAGAGCATGTGTCTGTGTGTGTGTGTGCATGTGCGTGCACACACACATGTGTCAGAAAGTCCCCGAGGGTCTAGGGAGACTTTAACTTCCCAGGATGATGACCCTCAAGGAGATAAGTTTAGATTTGCGGTAGATGCTATTTGGCCTAGAAGCAGGTGATGAGAAAAGGAGATATTAAGAAAAGTAAAAGGCAGGATGGGAACACAGGAAAAGAAAACTAAAGGGTGATTCTTCGTCAGGTCTGTGAGCTCTCCAGTAAAATCAGAACCTGAATTCCTCAATATAGTAGCTATTTCCTAAAAGTGTGTTCTGTTTAACGGCCTGGTCCAGCAATCACTGCTCCCAAGTTTCCTCATCCACCTGATTACCCTAAGCATTTTCTTTTCTGGGGGTGTGAGGGCAGTCTACAGGAATTTCTTCTCTCAGCGTTCCAGGATGACTCAGTCAGTTAGGCCTCTGACTCTTGGTTTCAGGTTGATGAGTTTGGGTCCCGGGCTGGGCTCTGTGCTAATGATGTGGACTCTGCTTGGAATTTTTCACTTCTTCTCTCTCTGCCCCTCCCTGGCTTGCTCTCTCTCTCTCTCCCTCAAAAAATAAATAAATTCACATTAAAAAAAAAAAGAAGAAGAAGTTTCTTCTCTCTGGGACCTCTGATGAGCAGAGGCACAGATTGCACCCGGAGTCCAGGGTCATGTGTGGCTTTCATCAGACACCATGTGACCCAGGAGCTGGGCTGTGGACAAGGCTCCATTAGAGACCAGCTACCGGACACCCACCGTGTGCTGGCTCTATAAGGTGCAGGAGTGAACCAGAGTCCCTGCTGCCAAGGAACTTAGAACTCACCTGCCATCGCTTGAGCCCCTGGGCTCTAATAATCACACCAGGCTTTTCTCTCTGTCATTAGCACCTCACCTGTGTAACAACTTGGTAAGATCATTATTATTATCATCCCAGATAATGAAGTGGGGTAGGTATTCAATGACAGCACTGTATGTCCAGCATAATGTTCCCACTCCCTGTGATGGCTCTGTGGAGGACATGCTGTCTTCACAGAGTGCGGGAAAATAAGGCCAAGGTTCACTCCAACACAGTCCCTGGCTCCAGAGAGAGTGCCTGCTGAATGGACAGATGGGTGATTGAATGGATAGATGGATGGATGGATGGATGGATGGATGGATGGATGGATGGATGGAGGGATGGATGGATGGATAGATGGAGGGATGGTTGACGGATGAATGAGTGATGGATGGATTGATGATGGATGAAAAAATGATGGATTAATGGATGAAGGATTATGGAGGAATGATGGATAAATAATAGATGAGTAGATGGATGAATGGATGATGGAGGAATGATGGATGAAAAGATGATATATGATGGACAAGCAGCTGATGGATGGATGGATGAGTGGATAATGGATGACAGATGAGTGATAAATGAAAAGATGATGGATGGATGGATGATACATGAATGGATAATGATGGATTGATGGATGATGGTAAATGGCTGATGGATAGCCAGATGATAAATGATGGATGGATGGATGGATGAATGCATGACAGAGGAATGATGGATGGATGAATAGATGATGGATGGATGGATGAATGGATGGTTGGATGGGTAATGGATGAGAGATGAATGGATGAGAGATTGCCTAGCTGAAGTGGGGTATGAGTTCATCTGGGCTTTCCAGAAACCTGACCTTAATCAACCTTGGGAGATTCACAGAAAGTAGAGAGACTCTGTCCTTTGGAAAAATAAGAATAAATACTTTTTGACAAAGAGGAATGATTCCCTGGGGGCTGAAAAGTTGGAAAGATTTTTAGATATTTTTGAAATAATGATATGAAAATGGCACTGCAGTGCCAAATAAAATCAAATTGAGATATAAGCCTCAGTGTGGTCTGAGGAAAAAAAGAAAAAGTGCAGCGGGAGAAATTGATCTTCAGCAGCCCTGACCACCATATTTCTGGGATAGCATAAAATTCACCATAAATCAGGAAATCTCCAGTTGTCTTGGAATCAGAGACTTTTCAGGCTGAAGAACTTCTTGTCCAGATTCCAGCTTGTCTCTGCCCCAACTGCAGAGAGCTGTGTTCAGAAAAGCCAGTCTTAGGAGGCCCTCTCTTTCGTTTCAGAGCCTGCAAGGAAGATTCCAGCAGTGGCCTGCTGGGGCTCACCCTTCCCTGATGTGACCCTGCAGGATTCCAAGGGTCTCTGGGGTCAGGGGCTATTTCTGGCCCCAGGCTCTGTGTCCATGTTTGGTCTTCAAGGAGTACACCGTGAACTTTCCCCCACCTGCCAAGACTTCTCCCCACAGCCCTCCTGGGAGGGCACTGAGCCCCTTTCCTCCGAGGCGGCAAACAACAGCTGAGAATGCAGCTTCTGGACCTTACCAGGAAGAACCCTCCAACCACTGCCCTGGGGCAGAAAAATGGAGGTAGCTTTTTGAGATACATCTACTGACTTTTGTTTCCCTTTTTTTTTTTTTCCTAAAAAATAATTCAAGAGCCTAAAAATAGTCCTTCTCATTGAAAAATCTTCAGGCAACACTGATACATTTAAACATGGTTTAACAACAACAACAAAATCACCTGAAATCCCACCGCCCAGAGCTAACCTGCATGATCATCTGGCTGAACATCCTTTCAGATAAGCCCTTGGCACATCTGTTCACACAGGTGCCATTTTGCAAAAATGGCCTCAAGCTCTTCTATATAATCTTTCTTTTTTAAAAAAAAGCCCAACAGTGGGGCGCCTGGGTGTCTTAGTCGGTTAAGCGTCCGACTCACTTAGGTCATGATCTCGCGGTTTGTGGGTTCGAGCCCCACGTCGGGCTCTGTGCTGACTGCCGGCTCAGAGCCTGGAGCCTGTTTCAGAGTCTGTGACTCCCTCTCTCTCTGGCCCTCCCCTGCTCACGCTGTCTCTCTCTTAGAAATAAATAAAACATTTAAAAAAAAAAAAAAAGCCCAACAGTATGCAGTGGGCTGTGTTGAATGCCAATGAATATGAATCTACATTGTCAGCTTAAAAAAATATTTAACGCAGGGTGCCTGGGTGGCTCAGTCATACTCTGGATCTCAGCTCAGGTCTTGATCTCAGGGTTGTGAGCTCAAGCCCCATATTGGACTCCATGCTGGACACGGAGCCTACTTAAAAAAAAAAAATCATTGTACCTTTATTTAACTTTACTTATATGTACATAATTTATATGATTACTTATATTCTCTTTGTTAACTAATCCCCTATGGATGGACATTTAAGTCGTTTCCTACGTTTTGTGGAAAGCCAGCTCAGAGCTGCCTGAGGAAGGTGGGAGGGAGAGAAGGAAAGGGGAAGAGGGGAGAGAGGGAAGAAGGAAGAATGACCCTTCAGCTTCTAAAGAGGTCATCCAAGGGGCTGAGGCAGGAGCCTGGGGCTGGGTGGTGCCTGGGGAGAGGCAGCTCTGTGCCTGAGGCTGGAGGTAGTTGCTGGAAGCCTCAGGCTTGTATCAATGGCTTTTCCAGATCAGAGGGTTCTGAGCCTGAATTACCCTAGAGCTGTGGATCCAGCCCCATCAGCCTAACAACAACCACACACTCAAACTATGTGGAATGTGGAGCTGGAATGGAGAAGTGGCGATGAGATATCCCCTCACTCCCACCCCAGAGGCAGGGATCAGGTTGCTAAGGACACAACCCTGCAGATACCTGGAGAAGCAGGCTGAGGAACACGGAGGCATTATAAATATATTCCAATTCCGTTCCATCCCCTGCCAACTCCAGCCCCAAGCCAGTAAATCAGAACTCCCAGCTCCAGCTCTTGACCTTGCTCAGAGGAGCCCAACACACTCCTCTCATCATCGCAAGAGATAGGCAGAAGTAGACGCAGGTGGAATTTCTTGGCGTCTCCATTTTGTGTCCTTTGGGGAGACCCTTAACAGGTGGGCAGAGGCATTCCCACTTGAAAGCATTTTTAAGGCAAACCAGAGGCTAAGAGAAAATATTTACAGAATACATATCCAACAATGCTTTTGGATCTAGAATATACAAAGAATTCTTTTTTTAAAATGTTATTTATTTTCAAGAGAGAGAGAAAGATACAGACAGACAGAGCGCCAGCAGGGGAGGGGCTGAGAGAGAGGGAGATACAGGTTCTGAGCTGTCAGCACAGGGCCCGATGTGGGGCTCAAACCCACGAACCGTGAGATCATGACCTGAGCAGAAGTCGAACGCTCAACTGATTGAGCCACCCAGGCACTTCAATATATAAAGAATTCTTAAAATTCAATATAAAACAAACAAACAAACAAACAAAATACGGGCAAAGATCTGAATGGATACCTCACCAAAGAAGATATATGGGTAGGAAATAAGCATGTGAAAATATGCTCATCAGGGGCTCCTAGGTGGCTCAGGTGGTTAAGTGACCAACTTCAGCTCAGGTCATGATCTCACAGTTCATGAGTGCGAGCCCCACAAGTCTGCTTCAGATTTTCTGTCTCCCTCTCTCTCTCTGCCCCTCTCCCCATTCTCTCTCAAAAATAAACATTAAAAAAATATATATGCTCAACACCATTCATTGGTGATGATTAGTTAAAAGTTTAAGAAAGCATTTTCAAGTCCATAATCCTACTTGATCATTTCATCAGTTCTGTGAGATTAGTAGTCATTATTATTATTATTATTATTATTATTATTCTCATTTCATAGTGAAGACATAATGGCTCACGGGGCTTAAGCGACTTGCCCAAGGACAGAACTGAGACTCAAAGCCATGGGGCTCTCTCCATGTGGGAGCTTTCTGCGATCTAAGAATGTTCTAGAAGCAAGCACTTAGTATCTGATTGGACAAGGCCACACTTCTCATTTCAAGCAGGGAGAGAAGACCACACCCCAACCAGGTACCCCCCACCTTCATGGGTGGACAGGCTGACGTTGTCAGCCTAAGGAGGACTTAGAACAGGGCCTTCCCCTCTGGGTGCCCAGAAACATATGGAGCAAGTGACTGTTGATCGTCCAATAGCAGGGCCCCTCGGAGGCTGGAAAACCCACCCTGTGGACTTGCCACAGCTGGCCCTTTGCTTCATAGAAAGGGGACCTGTTCCAGAAGCAACTGGTTCTTGGCCCCGGGCCTGGCACACACTCCGGGAAATCTGTAGCTTTGACTTCTTGGCCCTGGGCCTGGACAGGGGTCTGATTTTCTTCAACACACCTTGACTGAGAACTTGGTTGTACCTGAGTTTCTGGGTCTTGGTTCAGGCACTGGGGGGCCCTCATAGGGCACTGAGTGTGGGGGTCCTCAGGCAGAAGGAACAGAGGGCACAGGATTGGTCAGGTGCCATTCTTCCACCTTTATCTGCTGTATCTCCTCTGGCCTCCCCAGTCTGTCTCCCAATATAGCACTTAGCATGGTGTTTTCCCACCAGAGGCTAAGGGGCAACAGTGCAAAGCCCTGAAAGGCAGAGAAAGTATCTAGTTAATTGTCTATCATTGCTAGGGTGTAGCAAAGAACTTACCCCAGAGCTCACAGTACTGGCAGAAGGAAGGCAGGCGGGGGAGAGGTTGACGCATAAGGGCCAGCAGCCCTATTTCCTAAGCCGGCCGTTTGGGAGCAGGGCCCAGATCTCTCTGTGTCTAAGTCCAGGGGTTTCTGGATGTAGATGCCAAGAATAATTCCTATCTCAACTACCACCTGAACACAGTAATGTACTCAGAGTCATTGTTCCCACCATACAGTTGCAGCTTTCATTCATACAACAAATATTTGTTGATCATCTCATAGATGCCAGACATTTTACATACATGAACTCACTTAATTCTTAGAACAAACCTCTTTGGTAAGTACCACTACCACCCCTATTTTACAGATAAGAAAACAGAGGCTTGGAGAGGTCACAGAGCTAGTAAGGGGCAAACTCAGAAAATCTTGGTTTCAGAGTTCTGTTTTTTTTTTAATATTAAAAATTTTTTTAAACATTTTTATTAATTTTTTTAATGTTTTATTTATTTCTAGGAGAGAGAGAGAAACAGTGTGAGCAGGGGAGGGTCAGAGAGAGAGGGAGTCACAGACTGAAACAGGCTCCAGACTCTGAGCTTGCAGCCAGCACAGAGCTGGACGCGGGGCTCAAACCCGAACCGCGAGATCATGACCTAAGCGAAAGTCGGACGCTTAACCGACTAAGCCACCCAGGTGCCCCATTTTTATTAATTTTTTGGGAGATAGAGAAACAGAGCGCAAGCAGGGGAGGGGCAGAGACAGAGGGAGGCACAGAATCTGAAGCAGGCTCCAGGCTCTGAGCTGTCAGCACAGAGCCTGATGTGGGACTCAAACTCACAAACTCATGACCTGAGCCAAAGTCAGCCGCTTAACTAACTGAGCCACCCAGGCACCCCCAGAGTCCAGTGTTTGACCAGCATACCCTACTGCCTCCCAGGCTAAGCCCCTGCCCTCACCACGCTTACATACTATGATGGAAAGAGCCCAGAAATCTAATGGATCCATAACGCCCTGTTGAGAGTGATAAGTGCTAGAAAGAAAACTAGGACCATGTCTCAGACACTGACTCACTGTGTGTCTTTGGGCAAATAGCCTCACCTCTCTGCGCCTCTGTCTTCTCATCTGCTGAAAGCAGGTCATTACTCATCTGCCCCACCCACCTGCCCAGGTCTTTGGAAAGATCCGAGTGAGCTAATGGACATGGAAGCCCTTTGTTTTAATTGTATCAACAACAACCCATGACTCCAGGGAAATTTTTTTCCTCTAGGGGATTTAAGTCAGCCTGCTTTCTATAGAAAGACATAACCAAGCTTCCCCCAGATATCTTTATGAGCCAGATAATTCCAAGTCCAGTGCTATTCTTACTGTATTTCTAAAGGCAGAGAGCATTGCGTGTCCCCACCTACTCCTGGGTAGGAAGTAGTCACCTGACAGTTACTTTGAGGGCCTCCCCCAACCAAGCACTTTTACTGAAACAGAACTTTCTGGAACACTGACCACTAAAAAATCCTGGGTGAGAAGCTCAAACTATGAGAGGCCAAGGGGCAGGTGATAGATATCCTTTGGTTGCTCCAGATCTGTTTGCCACCTTGTCTTGTGTCCCAGGAGGCTGATCCCCCACTGGCTGCCTCCCCAGGTCCCTACTCTCTGGCTTTGGGTTGGGTGGGCCTGGCTGAGCAGTAGCCAGGCCGTTCCTCTGAGGATCTCACTTTTCCCACAACCATATCTGGGGTGAGGTGGCTTTCTCAATGCCTCTCCAGCCCATCGGTTCCCCTTAACCTTGCCTCACCTTAGCCAACAGTCTATCTATTCAACTCCAGGCTGGGTGTGGAGTGTGCTCTCTCCTGCTGGGGCCTGGACTAAACATCTTCCATCAGGGAACATTCCTTCTCAGAATCACTGTGAGCGGGGTCCCACTTCTTCTCACTGATCCCCACTCTCATCAGCCAGAGGAGGAAGGGCCTGTGGGAATAAGCTGGAAACATCCTGCATCGGTCGGGGCATTCCAAGGATACACTCCAGGCCTTGGCTCCACCACACCCCCCCCCCACCCCCGCAGCCTCTCCTAGATAACTGTCTTCAAAGGCCCCCAAGTGAAGAGTGGGATATGGGGAGCCCTCATCCCCTGCTCTACCCAGAGACAGGCTGTTTATATCTGTTGACAAACCAGACTCTGTGCAGAGATCTGCCTATTCAAAGTTCTGCCACTGGGTGCCTGGGTGGCTCAGTCAGCTGAGTATCAGACTCCTGGTGTGGGCTCAGGTCATGATCTCGCATCTTCGTGGGTTCGAACCCTATGTCCGGCTCTGCGCTGGCAGTGCAGAGCTTGCTTGAGATTCTCTCCCTAGCTTCTCTCTGCCCCTCCCCCACTCATGCTGTCTCAGTCTCTCTCAAATAAATAAACTTAAAAAAAGTTTGCAAAACATGAGTATATATTAAATTAAAAGTTCTTTGGTTACCTCAGTAAAGTAGCTTCTCCCCAGCCCCAAAGCCAGAAAGAGCTCTGTGCTCAAGTGGGTTCCTTTTTCCTTCAAGAGTGAATTAAGGTATCCAGAACCTAAATATAAAGTCTAAAACCATACAGCTCTGAGAAGGAAATGCAGGGGCAAATCTTCATAATCTTGAATTTGGCAGTGGTTTCTTAAATACCAGGCCAAAAGCACAGGCAACAAAAGAAAAAGAAATAAATTGGACTTTGTTAAAATTAATTTTTGTGCATCAAAGGGCATTATCAAGACACTGAAACAGCCTACAGGATGGGAGAAAATATTTGTAAATCATACATTTGATAAAGATCTACTATCTAAAAGTATATAAACAGCTCTTAAGATGCAACAACAAGTAAGACAAACAACCCAGTTAAAAAAGGGCCCAAGGATTTGGATAGACCTTACTCCAAAGACATGCAAATGGCCAAAAAGATGCTCATTAGGGAAATATAGATAAAAATCACACTGAGATACCACTTCACACCCACTAGGATGACCATAATTAAAAACAAAACAAAAACAAAAAGGAAAACAACAAGTGTTGGTGAGGATACAGAGAAGATAAAATGTTTCAGTCACTGTGGAAACAGGTGGTTCCTCAAAAAACTGAACACAGAATTACCAAATGATCCAGCAATTCTATTCCTAGGTAAATATGTATTTAAAATGTATGTATTTATTTCTTTATTTTTGAGAGAGAGAGAGGCAGAGAGAGAGGGAGAGAATCCGAAGCAGGCTCCGCACTATCAGCACAGAGTCTGACAAGGGGCTCGATCACGAACCACAAGATCATCACCCGAGCAGAAATCAAGAGTCAGATGCTTAACTGACTGAGCCACTGGGGGACCCCCCTATGTAAATATATTTTTTAATCGAAAACAGACACTCAGACAAATATATGTAACTGTATGTTCATAGCAGCACAACTCACAATAGTCAAAAGGTGGGAACAACCCAAATGTCCATCAATGGGTGAATGGATAAACTGTGGCAGATCCATACAATGGAATACTGTTCGGCCATAGAAGGGAATCAAGTACTGAACAGGAAGCTAAATGAAAGAAGCTAAGCCCAAGAGGTCACATGCCCCATGATTCCGTGCATATGAAATACGGAGAATAGATGAAATCACAAAGACAGACAGCCTGGTGATTCCCAGGGTTCGCAGGAGAGGCTGTTTAAAGGCTCCCAGGATTCCTCTGGGGCTGATGAACATATTTTGAAACTAGTTAGAGATAGAGGTTGCACAACATGGTGAATCCACTCAATGTCATTGAGTACACTAGCTTAAAATTGTTACTTTTATGTTCTATGAATTTTTCTCAATTCAGAAAATAGTGACTGAGGGTGGAGAGAAGGGTGATGTCAGATGCCAGGAAGAAAGACCCCCAGGCATATACTCCTTCCAGACTCAGAGACCATCTCTGACCTGGAGAAGGGTGCAAAAGACACTTAGAGTCCATCCTTCCCATTTTACAGGTGGGAAAGGCAAGCTCAGCGAGGGCAATGGCCTGTTCAAGGTCACTAAGTGCATGGGAAGCCGTGGAGGAATTGGAGACCGGGCATTAGGACTCAAAGCTGTCACCACATCATGATGCCTCTGCCGGCCATGGTGGGCTAGAGGGGGCCTGTGGCTGTGATCCAATGAGCGAAGTCCAAGCTCACACTGGCCTTCCAGACTAAGTCATCAACCAGTTGGGCTCATCCATGCCAAAGGCTTCAGAAGACTCAACCCAGGTCTTCCTCCTTGAGAGTCGGCTCCCTCCATGAGCAGATTCCCAGCTTGAAGTGGAAAACACATTAGCCAGCTGTTCTATTTCTGCCCACCGCCTGCACCCCTGGGCTGAGGTCATCAGTTTCCCCACAAGGGTAATGGGAGGAAGGAGGATGTCCTAAAATTACAGCATTCACTGATCCCCCCTGAGGGACCTGGGAGCATTCAGTCAAGTTCTGGAAGGTGAAGCCAGCTGAGCCACCAGAGCCCTGAGGGGGTTCTTTTCTTTTTTAAGGTTTTGCTGGCTCAGACCTGTTGGGCAGGTATAAAAAGGAATGGCCAGCCTCTGCTGGGCACCCAGTCTCTTCCAGTGCAGTGTCTCAGGTGGGTACCACGGGGGATGTGGGGCGAGATGGGAGATGGGGAGGTGGGGGCTGCAGGGGGGCCACCTGAAGAAAGCGGGTGTAATGATGAGAGATTAGCAAAGGGGGACCAGGAGGTGAGCATTTTTTGAGTACTGGCCTCCCCCAGGGGCTGCAGAGTAAGCACTTCATTCAGTGCTCCAGGGGACTCCAGGTGAGGAGGCATGAGGCATTCCGCAGCACGACAGTAGCAGGTGGGATATGAACCCGGATCAGCCCCATCCACTGCACCACCTGCCTTCCCTGCTCGAGGGTGGGGGAGGAAGAAGGTGCTGGGTTCACATCAGGCTCAACCCCAGTCCCCACCCTCTGTAATGCATCTCTGCTCCCCCTTCCCCTCCAGGACCCTCACAGCCTCTGCATTCCTTGAGCTAAGTGTTTGTCTTAGGGGCATCTGACTGGCTCAGTCAGAAGAGCACACAACTCTTGATCTCAGGGTTGTGAGTTCGAGCCCCACTTTGGGTATACAAATTACTTAAAAACCAAATAATCTTTTAAAAACATGTTTAATTAAAAAAAAAAGAAAAAATGGGCTCAGTTATCAAGGATGCCTGGAAAGAGCTGTTGTCTGGAGGGACAGGAGTAGTTTGAATGTGCAGGGAGTGGCTGGGAGGTGGGCTCAAAACAGAGCAAGAGTCTGGTGGCCACTGACAGGATGAGTGGTGTCAGAGGCCTACACAGGCCTCCGGGCAGTGCCTGGTCCCAGGGGTCTGTGCCCTGGGCCACCAGGCCAGGACAATAGCAATGACATCTTAGCTTGTAGCTCATGGCAAAACCAGGAACTGTAAACATGCGCGCGCGCACGCACACACACACACACACACACACACACACACACACAGCAGCCTCATTGGAATAAACAAAGGAGAATTTCTGGCTCTTCCTCCCACATTAGAGCAATTTAAAAAGGCACCCCAGTCCTAGTCCTAAAGTGGTTTTGTTTTAAGGACATGTCTAATGCATTTTAATCTGACTTTGCTGATAACTTGCATTTTCTTCTCATGTGGATTTTGGTCTCATTTCCCTAGTGACTTCCATCTGTGTTAAACAGAAGCAGGAAAATAAGGCAGCAAAAAGACAATGCAATTGAGCCATCAGGGACAACAAATGACAAATGGCAGTCTATGTTGAGCAATCCTCTCTTTCAGAAAGAGGGTTGGGGAGGCCCAAGGCGGCCACTGAACTGCCCAACGGTGACTTGTGGCAGAGACAAGGGGTGTCCTGGGTGCTGGACAGACTACTGGAAGCTCTTGGGGACACAGAGAACTCTCAGCCAGCGCTCCCTGGGGATGGGACTCAGGTCGGGTTAGGCAGGGCTCTCGTGCTAGGCTCGGGGATCCTCAGTGGGAAAATAATTCCATCCTGATTTTCACTTCTTTTGACTGAAATGTATCGTTCCCTCCCCTTTATAACACAGGCGGCAAATCACAGTCACCCACACCTGTGACTTTGTCAGCAATGGAAATCACCGCTATTTCTATATCGTGGTACAATTGTTGCAGAGAGCTCGAAACTGTCAGTTCCCATTGTTGCTTCAGAAACGCAGGGGTTTGTCAGAGCCGCGGTTAGATCATGTAATCTGACGCATTACTCGGATTGCAGTATCACGCGTGTTTACTATTTTGTTAATTATATTTTCATACCATTTGTTTCCATGGTGACCCTATGCATTTTACTACCTGAGTTTAAAACAATTTGTCCAATGGGAACACAGACATCACCGACTGGTAGAGGACACCCGCCCTACTCGTCTCCTTCTTATTTCCTGTGAAAGTGACCTGCTTTGGGCTGGTAGAACCCAGGCTGCAAGCCGAACTCTCTAAGCTGGACCCCACAGAGAGGTGAGACTAGGAGGAAGGGTCCGGCTTCACCGCCACCTCTTGCCTATTCTGGGTCAGCCTCTTTGGGGAGCACCAGGGCCCAGACACGAAAAGCCAGAGCTGCCTGGAGGCTAGCTCAGTGCAGCAGGAGGCTCAGTCCTGAGACCCTCCAGCTCCAGCTGCCTTATTTAGAGCTAGAGGCTATACTCAGCCTGGACAACAGCACTGCCTGCCGGCAAAGGGGCTCAGAACCACGCCCTCCCCAGACTTTCAAGAAGGTCCTTTCTCAAGACAAACTGGGACTTCTGTCTGTGCTACCATGAGTCCCCAGTGTTCCTCTGTCCTGATGGTTTGGTGAAATTGCCTGGATTTGGAGACCAAGAGACCCAGACTTAACCCCCGGCTGACCTCGTCTTAGGAGAGGTAATCACTGAATCTGGGCAATTATTGTGAACCGAGTACTTGCTTAGCATCTGGTGAGGCCTGTAGACCTCAGCTCACATTACTGTTTTTAAATACATTAAAAAAATAAAAAAAGAAAGAAAGAAAACTACATAGGGCTACAAAGGAAACCCAACTATATTAAAATAGTTTTCAAAATATTTAAGTCAATTTGTGACATAGTAATTAAAAGTATAATCTGCATAAGTAGATATAAATAACATCTAACCAAGGGTCTAACAAAACCATAATTTCAAAGTTGAGATGAGGGTAAATAGTATTTTGAGATGACTGCAATGACGCAAAAATGAAAGGAGGCGACCTGTGATTTCTGTCGGGGACAAACGGAACAGAAACTGTGTGACTGTGGTACTAATGTGGTTTGTGGCCTCTCTGTTCATACCTTAAGGGAAAGCAGAAACCAAGTAGTCATTGTTTTCCTATTCCAATTTCATGGTTGAAATCCTTGCTTTAAGGATTTTAAGGCTCTCATCTTCTCCTCCATAAAATGAGCTTCCTGATCCCTACCCCACAGCCTTAGTGTGAGGGGCAGATACAGAAGTGTTTCGTGGTTGGTGGGGGCCACACAGCTCTGCAGGGTTATTACCTCACTTCTTACTCTCAATTATTAAGACCTAATGGCACCAGGGCCCCTGGATGGCTCAATTGGTTAAGCATCTGACTCTTGATTTTGGCTCATGTCATGATCTCACAGTTTGTGAGATCGAGTAAGTGAGATCAAGACCGCACTCACTTTCTCTCAAAAATAAATAAATGCTTTTTTAATTTAAAAGTAATTTTAATGTTTATTTATTTTTGAGACAGAACACACGCAAGGGAGGGTCAGGGAGAACAGGAGACAGAATCCGAAGCAGCACAGAGACTGATGTGGGGCTTGAATTCATGAGCCATGAGATCATGACCTGAGCTGAAGTTGGACACTTAACTAACTGAGCTACCCAAGTGCCCTATCTAAATAAAAATAAAAATAAAACCTAATGACAGCAAGTCACCCAAAGTGACATGAGAGAAGCAACCCCATCTCTCTCAGGGCATTCGTTCCAGCCTACACATGAGTTGTGGCAAAGTATTCTTGCTTTTCCCTACAGAACCCTGGGAAGTCCTGGTTCCCTCCCTCCATACCTTCCCGCTCCTCCCTCAGCCAAGCCACGATGCCTGGTGGATACAAAGGTGAATGCGGGGACGATGTGGACCCGATGCCCTTCCTGGCACCTCCCGAAAAGGAGAGGATAGAAGCCATGAACAAGCCCTATGACATCAAGAAGTCCTGCTGGGTCAAAGACGAGAAGGAGGGCTTCATTGCTGGGGAGATCCAGTCTGAACAGGGTGACCAGGTCACCGTGAAGACTATCAACAACCAGGTAAGTGAGGAATAATCTCCAGGAGGAAACTGCGCTTTGAGAGTGGCAGACACCTAGGTGCCGCTGTCCATACTTCTGCTCAAAAGGCAGAGTAACAAGAAGAGCAGATGTTTCTGAGTCCTGTGTACTGGGTTCAAGTTCAGACTCAGCTACACTTAAACTGTGGCCCTGTGGACACGTCCCCTCTCTGAGCTTTGACTCTCTCTCAGTTGAGATTCCAACATGGTAGGACACATGGAAATACTCTGTATGCTGCAATAGTCCATATGTGCACGGGATCGTCATAGCAGTTACTTACCTTTAACGTCCCAAGCAGCTTTCACATAGAGGAGTGAAGGTGAGCACCCCAGCCATTAGCAGGGGCACTATGTGCCCATGATGGCTCGAGGAGTGTGGGACAGGCCCAGAACACCCTGGCTGACCTGGGGGGCTCCCCAGCTGCATGAGCACAGATGGTGGCTTCAGATTCCCTTGCTGCATGGTAGCAGTGTGCTGGAATTGGCTTGCCCTGGCTTGGGAGGACCCAACACTAAAACTCCAGGGGCTTTGCAGCTGAGTATTAAACGTTTGGCAGCTTGATGTTAACCGTGGTGGATGTATTTACACCATGGCAATTGGCAAATGGTATAAATCAGGGATTTCTCCCCCCCACCCCCTGCATAGCTGGTTTACCAATACACCGCTCTCTCTGCTGGTCTACACTGTGTCTGACTGTGTCTGACTTGAGAGAATGGCTAGAAAATTTGGTTAACTAAACCCCTACCCTGCAGCAGACTCCTGGTGAAGCGCCAGACGTTTTGTTTAACACTTTCAATAATCTTACGTAGTAGGATTTTAGGAGTTCCTATTTTACAAAGGATCAAGGAAACCCTAGGTAACTTGCCCATAGTCACAAAGACAGCAAATGATGAACTCTGATTCAAACCTAGTGGTATCTGGCTTGAACACCCATATAGCCCCACATCGCCACACCACCTCTTCATGGTGGGCTATGCAGCAGAAGCATGAGGCAGTCCTTGGTCACTGTCCAAGAAATACAAGAGACCAGAGACCTTCTGTGATCAGAACTTGTGGCATCTGAGCCTGTGCTTTGTTTTGCTTCCAGGGGAGTGCAGGAGGGAGATAAGGCTATCGCTGGGTTCAAGCGAGTTGGAACATGAAGTCCAGCTTACTTCTCCGGAGAACCTACGTTTTAGCAGGGAAAAAACACTGCAGTGCTGTAAGGAGTAACATAGGAGAGTGTGGAGCCCCCAGTGGCCCCAGTCTAGATACATGTTAAGGGCAGCACGTGACTTCTGTGTGAATCCACAGGTTTGGGACAGAAAGACTGAGTCACCTGGGTTCTGAGATCAAGGCAAATGCCCCTGTCCTTTGCTGGACCTGAGACAGAAATGTTTGCCTGAGGGCAAGGCCCAGAGATCTGGGAACTCCAGGGAAATGGACTCTGAATAGAATCCAGTTTGATTTACTAGGGCGTGTGGTGACCATTAGTGGGTAGATTTTCCAGCACTGTCAAGGTTTCAAATTATCTGCCTATTGGACTCATAAATTATTAAAAGTCCCAGAAAGCCCAGTATGTGTTCAAGCCTCCCATGTCAGGCTACAGCTCAAAGATGTTTGTTTCCTGGATCACATATCTTGAGCTTCAGTCCCAGATGCTGGAACTTAAGAGCTGCTCCTAGTTTTCATTTACAGATGAAGAAATTGGGGCACGGAGGGGGAATGGGATTTCCCTGCTGTACACAGGCGCTCCAGACTCTGAACTCTGTGCTATTCTCACCCTGACACATTTACTGCTCAGCACTCATTGTTGTCTTTCTTTCATTTATTTGTTTGTTTGTTTTTGTCTTGTCCTGTTCTCTTGCTTGCTTTCAATTTCATCTCTCAAGGTAGCTTGGTGGGTTGGTGGGAGCAGGAAGATGTCTTTTTTATTTTTTTTTTTAATGAGAAAGTCCACTGCTATTTAGAAACCACCACCGATTCTCAAGGCAGAGATCCAAGAGTCCCATCTCTGCAAAGTGTCCCTGGATTCAAGGAGCAAGTTCTGATCAACTACCAGAATGGATTTGGTGGGAAGAGAAGCAGGGCCCAGAGGTGCTCTCAATTTAAGGATGGAACTTTATAGCTAATAAGGTATTTGAGATGCTCCCACTTAAGTTAATATAATTCTCCCAGCAACCAGCCGAGAAAGCTACTGTCATCGCTATTTCAGAGCGGAGGCAGTTAGGGCTCATAAGACCTTAGAGGTCCCTCCTCAGCCCGAGGTGCACAGTGGTGGCTGGACCAGGAGATGGGCACACTGGTCACCTGACTCTAGCTTCTTCCAGGATACCAGAGAGTATGGGGCACCTTGTGCCAGAGGTACTGTTGACAGTACGATTTCCTAATTCCTGCTGTGTCTTGACACTCTCCTCACCCAGACTGTCACTGTGAAGAAGGATGATGTCCAGCAGATGAACCCACCCAAATTCTACCAAGCCAATGACATGGCGGACATGACTTTCTTGAATGAGGCCAGCGTCCTGAACAATCTGCGCCAACGCTACACCAACATGAGGATCTATGTGAGCGTGAGGGGCTAGGGGTGGGGGTGAGAGGTGGCTGTGGATCTTCTGCCCATCTCCTGGTGAGAAGGGCACAGCTGCTCCTCTGCCTTCCTAGCAACCAACACAGTATGGCTCGAACAGGGCACAGGGACCATGCTTTTGACACATTAGAACTTCCACTCCAAGCCTTCGATGTCTCCGTAATGGAGCTGTCTATGGGCAGCTTAAATACCTTTTGTTGAGGTTGTTGTTCAGAAGCCTTCCTCCCCACCGCACCCCTGCAAACTCTCCAGTCAAAACATTTTCCCCCTTAAGACTTCACACAGCCTTGTTAGATGTCACCCCTCGCCCTTCCTCCCATCCATCCATCCATCCATCCACCCATCCATCCATCTATCCATCCATCCATCTGCTGTCTGCCTTACCCCCACCCTGAGACAGGGCTGGCGGGAACAAGTGACTCAGCAGTAGGCCTTCCAGGGTGACACACTGTGCGTCATACTCTCGACTCCTTAAGTGGGTTCTCTCTATCTCATCTTTGTTCCTCTTTCTCTGGATCACTTTCTATTTAATAAGATATCTTTTAAATACTCAATATGTATATTACAACTATGCTAGGAAGAAGCTGGGGTGGGGTGGGTATTTATTCCCATCTAGGCCAAAGCGGAAGGTTTTAAAGTTGGACTGAAAAGAGGCACAGGGCAAGGGGCAGATGTATTAGGTTGATGAGAATGTTCAGCAAGGAGAAGGACAGTTTGGGATTCATGGATGGGGACCCACAAGGTTGGCCATTTTCTGCCCTCACTTATTTTCCCCTCAGACAATTTCTTCTACTACCTCCTTGGTTTTTCTGATTATTTTTCTTTTCAATGCATTGATTTCTTTACAAAATTGCCTTGTAATGAAAAGAGAAGCTGGCATCTCTTCTTAAGAGTTGATCAACCCTGCTGCCCACTAGGAGGGGTCGCGCCCACACAAGGAGCACCTCGCCACTGTTAAAACACCCCAGAGGTCTCCCTGTGAACGCTTGTGCAAAATATATTGAACACTCCCAGATATATTACATGGAAAATCAAAATATAGAACAGTATTACAGAGAGCTATCCTTTGTTTTAAAAACAAGAAGGGGGCAATAAGAATGTACCCCTGGGTTTGTATGTATATGCGTCAAAAACCACGGAAGGCAGGTATTAGAAATTAACACCGCATTTACCTGTGGGAGGAGGAGGCAGGCACTGAGCAGTTGGGGGAAGGGGCACTTTCTCTGCCTATTTGTCCACACAGTGACTATGTTATCTATCCAAATAATTAAACCAAAAGAAAATGAGACACGTATATAGGAAAGAGAAGGATGGCTTTGCTTACTGAATAGACCCTCAGGCATAGATTTTGCGTCCAGAGGGTATACCAAGGCTGGCAGTGACCTCCAGCCAGGCTGCTCTAGAGCAGGCTAGGGCCTGGAGGGAAGAGGGCACCAGGCGGAAAGGCCAGCTAACTGTCTCCCTTCCCTCCCGCCAGACCTACTCAGGCTTGTTTTGTGTGACAGTCAACCCCTACAAGTGGCTGCCCATCTATGGGGCCCGCGTGGCCAACATGTACAAAGGCAAAAAGCGCACAGAGATGCCACCCCACCTCTTCTCCATCTCTGACAACGCCTACCACGACATGCTCATGAGTAAGTGGGCTGGGAGGCTGCCAGGGCTCTTGGGGTGGGTGACAAAAGTTCTTTTGCCACTGTCTCCAAATGCACTAGAACCATGGGCTACCCAATGCCAACCCAGACCACATGCCACCCGCTGAAATTCTTTGCTAAAGTGTTGAGCACCAGCAGGAAGTGGTATTCACACTGGGTACCAGTGCTCAGTGAGGGTACCAGTGCTGAGTACCGGACCTACCTCACACTCCATCTCATTTAAGCTTTACAAAAAAACCACGGGATGTCAGATTAAGCAAGTTGTCCAGAGTTCAAGCCAACCCATTACCTTTCCCTGTACAATCTCTGCCGTGTGGCATAGTGGCTCCTGAAACGATTTCTTGATGTTGCTTATGACCTGGTAGCTATCTATACTGAATAGCTGGTAAATCCCTGGCCCTTCTGCAAACACGCACACTAGAGAAGGGGACTCCACAGGATCCTGGGGGTTTGGGCCTCTGCTGGTCGCTGCAGCCCACCTCCAAGCTGGGTAGGACGCAGGGAGATCCAGACTGTTCGGCCAGGGCAATGTCAAATGTCTATTCCTAAGTGATTCCTAATTACATCTTCTTGTTGCTGTTTTCTTCCCTGCAGATCGTGAAAATCAGTCTATGCTAATCACGTAAGTGTCCCTTCTGTCTCTCAGTCTATATACATATAATTAGGTTTGTGTCTTACACGTGTAATTAAGCCTTCTTAGAATTAATTGGTGGGACTTGCTATGGAAATCTGCAGGCTGTCAGTGCACTTTGCAGGACATTAAGGCTGCACCTGTGAAACGGAGGTGTGGGGGGTTGTGCCCCCCACACCTGTCTGTCTTGGCTGAGGGATGAATCATAGCAACACGCAGCCTGTACCATTTTTGCTTTGCTTCTCTGTGGCCAATCCCCTCCTTGAACTTCACTCTGCTCCTGTTTTCCACTTGCAGTGGAGAATCTGGTGCCGGCAAGACTGAGAACACGAAGAAGGTCATCCAGTACTTTGCCAATGTTGGAGGCACTGGCAAACAGTCCTCGGATGGAAAGGTAGGGCTGATGGGCAGACTCAGTCTGTCACCCCAGCCCACCCTGTCTTCAGGCACACACACAGGGGGGCACACTCTGGAGGACACACACAGATGGGCACACAGGGGCACACATGGAAGGGCACACACTGGGGGCACACACAGGAGGGCACACACATGGGGGAGCACACGCAAGGGAACACACAGGGGGCACACGTGGAAGGGCACACACGGGGCACATACGGGAGGGTACACACAGGGGCACACACAGGAGGGCACAAACAGGGGCACACACAGGAGGCACACACAGGGGGCGCACACAGGGGGGCACACACAGGGGAGCACACGGGAGGGCACACACGGGGGGCACATGGAAGGGCACACACTGGGGGCACACACAGGAGGGCACACACGGAAGGGCACACAGGGGGCACACACCCAGAGCCCATGTGACCCTCATAGGTGTCCTGTGGGTTTGGGCCAGTTTACAGAGGAGGAGACGTCTTAGAGAGAAGGGCAGGAGTGACCACATCAAGAGCAGGAGGCCGCAGACCTGGGTCTCGTCCTATAGGATGTATTTTGCTGCCCCCGGTCATGTCTGTCCCCAGATTGGCAAGTGGCAGAGCCGTCTGTGCCTAGCAGGGGAGAATGGGGGACACCAGCTCCTCGTCAGCTGTTTCCATAGCCCTGGTGGCCCTGGGGCACAAGGAGCAAGAGCTGGTCCAGGGGCAGATAAAAGCAGAAAAAGGAAAGGACGGCTCATGACAAAGCCCAGCAATGCCCGGGAAGGGTTTTCAGACTCACGCAGGAGTCTCTCCAGCACCAGCTAAGAATCAAGGCCTGTCATCTGCCAGGTGGCCGTCCGATGACAGGGCCGTAGAGGGACAGTCATCAGGCGGTGACTCTCTTTCTAGGTTCCTTCTTGCCTTGATATCCAGGCTTCCCCGAGGCCATTCCCCTCCTGGCTCCCGACTCACAAGCCATAGTCATTTGAAAGCCCTGAGTTCCCAGGCAGCACCCAACCTTGTCTCTCTCTCTCTCTCTCTCTCTCTCTCTCTCTCTCTCTCTCTCATTCTCTCTCTCTTCCAGGGGTCCCTGGAGGATCAAATCATCCAGGCAAACCCTGTACTGGAGGCTTTTGGGAATGCCAAGACCATCAGAAACAACAATTCTTCTCGCTTTGTAAGTGTGACCAGTGACGACGGTGGCCCCTGGGGGTGGTGGGACAGGTGCCATCATCCCATTCCACATAAGGAAAGTGGGGCTGATTTAAACATGCACATGGAAAAAGGCAAGTCAGAGCATCTCCTTCCCAGAGAGGTTTAAGGTCTTAGCTGTCAGTGTCTATATCAAACAGAGCTCACATCACTATTTAAATCAAAGAGCTTGAATGTAGAGACTTGGTAACAGAGTGATGGAAGGGCTGAGATGGGGGAGCCAGAGGGTCACAGTGGCTGGAAGCTGTGGACAGCTCTCCCAACCCCCCAGCTGAGGACAGCTCTCCCCCTCCCCTCGGCTGGAGGGATGCAGGAATTCACCTGTCCTTCCCCAGGGCCCTGGTGAAATCAAGCTCAGCCCTCTTCTGGGATCTCTACCTGGGCCCTATGTGAGGTGCTGTCCAGGGAGGAGAAATGCCCTGGGCTTCCTTCCTGATTCCCAGTCTCCTGCGGGCGGGGGGCTCATTGCCTGAGCCAGGGGGCTGTTGGGGAGCCTCGGTGAACAGGGCTAGGCAGGGAGGAGGTGAGGGCACGTGAGGAAGAGAGGTGAGCGGATGAGCCAGGAGCAGCAGAGCTGGAGACACAGAGATGCCTCTTCCCAGCAGAATCTATCAACGGTTCTGCCAAAGGGAGAGGAATGCAATGTCTCAATGAAGAGACTCAGTAGCGTGCCCCCTATGCCCACTGGCCAAGTCCCCACCATGCCTGCCTCTAAGCAGACTTCCCAGCGATCCCAGCCCCTCCTGCTGGTGCTCCTCTCCCCACAAATACCCTGTGGAGTGACCCCACAGACTCTAAATTGAGCTCCAAGTCCCATCCAACTCCTTCTCTGCACAGGAAATCCTCGGCTCCACGTACAGTCACATCTGGCCCAGTTACGTTCCAAACAGCACCCTTGGAACTCAGGGGGGCAGTCAGTGGGGGACTGTGGCCAAACCCGGCCCACGTGTTGGTCTAGCACCACAGGCGGCCTCCTTCACGACCCTCTCTCCTCCCTGCCCAGGGCAAGTTCATCCGAATCCACTTCGGGACTACAGGCAAACTGGCTGGAGCGGACATCGAGAGCTGTGAGTCAGGCCCCTTTGGAGGGTCCTTCAGGGCGGGACCAGCTACATAACATGGGGGGCCCAGTGTAAAATGAAAATGAGGGGCTCCTTTTTAAAAAAAAAAACAGTATTTAAGAATTTAGGGGCGCCTGGGTGGCTTAGTCGATTAAGTGTCTGACTTTCGCTTGGGTCATGATCTCACGGTTCGTGGGTTCAAGCCCCGCGTCGGGCTCTGTGCTGACTGCTAGCTCAGAGCCTGGAGCCTGTTTCAGGGTCTGTGACTCCCTCTCTCTCTGACCCTCCCCTGCTCACGCTGTCTCTCTCTCTCCTAGAAATAAAATAAATAAATAAAATAAAATAAAAAGAATTTGGGGCCCCTGGGTGGCTCAGTCGATTAAGCATCAGACTTCATGAGTTCGAGCTCTGCATCGGTCTCACTGCTGTCAACATAGAGCCCACTTGGGATCCTCTGTCCCCCTTTCTCTCTGCCCCTCCCTCACTAGTTCTCTCTCTCTCTCTCAAAATAAGTAAACTTTTTAAAAAGTACTTAAGAATTTCAAAACAGCAACAGAGGAACATGAAAGCAGGGCAGAGCCCTTCTGAAGGCAGCCTGCTGTCTCATGCCCAGGGGGCTGGCCCTTTTCCCCCCGGGGGTCCCCTCTGTGGGCAGTCAGGCCCCCAGAGGCTGTGTCTGGGGTGGAGACAACAGCCTCTGGGCCTGTTATTGCACGGGACTGTACAGAGATGGGAGCCCATCTGCCTGCACCCCAGACAGGACGGTCTGTGTGCTTCTTCTCTTCCAGATCTCTTAGAGAAATCTCGTGTCATCTCCCAGCAGGCAGCTGAGAGGAGCTACCACATTTTCTACCAGATTCTCTCTAACAAGAAGCCTGAACTTATCGGTAAAGATGGTTACGTCCATCCGCCTACCCATTCACTTACTTTTCCTCTTGTTTCAGTAACAAAAAGACTCCCCAACACAGAAGGTCCAGCATCATCCCGTGTGGTTCTGCATGAATTTTTTACAGTTAGCTGCATAGGCTACAGGGAACTTGTCCAGAGCTCTCCTTACATCTCCTCTTCACAAGAGCCTCATGAGACTTAGCACCACTGTTGGCCCATACTACAAATGGGGCTTTGGAATGCCTGCAACTCAGGGCTGAGACAGAGACCTGAGATACAAGGCTTGGACCTGCTGCCTCTGGGCCTGGGGCTCAGACAGGAGCAGAGACATCAGCCCAGGTCTGTTGCACGTGCAGTAACAAGAAGCTCCCCTCTGGGTGGACAGAGCCCACACTGAGTACACAGTCTTATGAGCAGCGTATACTCACTCACTCATCTAGATGCTCTTGGGCAGGCACCAACCTGCCCAACTGTTCATGGCAGACCTGCTCAGGGTATAAAGTCAGGGGAGAGATGAAGACTCACTCTTCCACATACACACTTCCTAACCCACCAGAAACTAAGTACCACTCCCCACTCACAAGTGGGCTTTATTGGTGTTGGACACACTGTCTTTTTAAATTAATGGATGGCATTTTGAAATTGAAAGACTTACATGAAACAAAACAAAACAAATCACCCTTGGAGTTGAGGCCACTGACTTGTTGATAAACTCACAAGTGTGGGTAGTGTCCTACATGAGGGGCAAGTCTTTCACTACCACCACCAGGGTCTCTGAACCAATGGATGGGATTTGATAGTAATTCCTGCTACAAGTAAAACAAGACAAAACAAAAAACACCACCAACTTCTTGGTTTCTCTGAAGTAGCAAAAGATCCAGTAGCCATGGCCCGGCCCTCCCTCATAGCTCTAATCAAAGCAGTTGAGTGGTGGTGGCCCCCTCAGATGGGGCTCAAGCTCTCCTGTTTGCCACACTCCCCACCAAGCCCTATGGCATCCTTGACCCAAGAGCACACACTAGGGTGACCGCCCACACTTGTCTTCCTTCTTGGGCTCTAGTTTTTCTCAACAGTAGAGATGAAGGAAAATGAAAGTGTTTCTTGCACCCGTGTCTCCTCCAAAAGTGGAAAAACAAAGATAGACCAAAATGGGCACATATTTGAGGAAAAATAGAAGTGTGTATCTTTCTTTGCAAAAGCACAACCTTCACGCATCTTATACATGAGTGATCATTATTGCCCACTGCAATCATTGTATTGCCTTCTGCCGTAGAGTCTAAATGGCTCTTTCTAGGAGAGAGGAAAGAAAATAAATAGGAATTCATTTATTCCCAAAATATCTACAGGGTGCCCAGCAGGTGCCAGGTACTGGGCCAAGGGATGGAGGACACAACCGAGTTCCCGAGACCCGCTTGCTGCCCTAAAGCTCCTCATGGGCCCTGTCCCAGTCTCTCCATGACTCTGGGTGATCCCTGAGGGTAGTGACCATATCTTATTCAGCTCCGGAACCCTCGATGCCCCCCACATCATGCCGGGCACATGAGAGGCATTTAGGGATACGGCTTAAAAAAGGAAAGCGAAGAAAACGGCAGGTCATTCAGCTGCTAATCTGCTCTCCTGCTCTTGGCAGAGACCTTGCTGCTGGTACCCAACCCTAAGGAGTATCACTGGGTGAGCCAGGGCGTCACCGTGGTGGAGAACATGGACGACGGGGAGGAGCTGCAGATCACAGACGTGAGTGGTGGGCGTGGCTGACCCATGACAGGGAGAGCCGGGACAGAACCGTGGGGCCCTGTATGTACTGTCACCGGAACTGGGGGCCGGGGCCACTCCCAGCAGCCAGCCTGCAGCCCGGATTCTCCCCCCGGAGGTCTCCGGGGCTGCAGCTGGCACGTCTCTCTGGCCTGTCACAGCAAGCAGAATTGAACTGGGATTCCACGGAACCCAGGGGACCATCTGCTCCACATCCTGGCTAGAAGTGACCCTCCAGTCTCCTCAGTTCCCACCGCACTCCATCTCTCTCCTCTTATCACTCTGAGCACCTGTAACTTCTGTTAGGGTATTTGTGTCCACTCTCCTCTGTGAAAATAGAATCAATTCCTGATGCATTCTGATTCCTTTCCCTCTCCCAGGACCTAGCATGAAGCCTGAACAGTAATAATGATGGTAATAATAATGCCACTTCCAGTTTGTTATTACGTATCTAATACTCAATGTGTGTGAAGCACTGGACTAAACATTTACATGTCATTCCAGTTTATCCTTATGACCACTTACTATCCCCATTTTGCAGATGAGTAGACAGAGGCCAGGGAAGTTAAATAAATACACATGACTGTAGTGCAGAGCATCTGGTCTGGGCTCCTGGGAGAAAAAGAGACCTGCCTCGGGTCAGGGTGTGTCTGACCCCCAGAGCCCACACCATATCACAGTGGCCCATCGGTGCCAGGCCACGACTGCAGTGCTGTGGCCTCTCTTCTGTGGAACAGAAGCCAGTAGTTTCTTGCCTTTCTCTTCCCCGTGGACTTACAGGTTGCCTTTGACGTGCTGGGCTTCAGTGCCGATGAAAAGATTGGCGTTTATAAGCTGACCGGGGGCATCATGCATTTCGGCAACATGAAGTTCAAGCAGAAGCCCAGAGAGGAGCAGGCTGAAGTGGACACCACAGAGGGTAGGTGTTTGGCTGGGGCTGTTCAGGGAGGAGGCAGCGCCAGTGGTGGGGGCTCACAGCTCTCCGAGGCTTCATGAACATTTCAGAGACATGTTATAAACCAAGAATATTCCTTGGACATCCCGACATTGATAATCTCAGAGAGACAGGATGGCTTCTTTACTCTGCTTTGCCACTTGACCTTAAGCAAATGTGGAAACCATCTTAGATCTCTGTTTTCTCATTGGCAACGTGGGGTCCCTGCCACTTTGCCCTTACCCCCTTCCCTAAACACAACAGATGGTGTTGGGTTTCTCTGGGACAGGGCATCATCTTTCTTTCACTCGCCTGCTTTTCCTGTCCCTACGCAGTGGCTGACAAAGTCTCCCATCTGATGGGTCTCAATTCTGGGGAGCTCCAGAAAGGCATCACCAGGCCCCGGGTCAAAGTAGGCAATGAGTTTGTGCAAAAGGGCCAGAATATGGAACAGTGCAACAACTCCATCGGGGCTCTGGGCAAGGCCATCTATGACAAGATGTTCAAGTGGCTGGTGGTCAGGATCAACAAGACCTTGGACACCAAGATGCAGAGGCAATTCTTCATTGGCGTGCTGGACATCGCTGGCTTCGAGATCTTTGAGGTGTGTCTGCCCTGGCATTCTGTTTCTGCTTTGGGGTGCCATTTTTCTTTCAGATGCTACTTTTCACCGTGGTTCTCTTGTTTCTCATCTTGGACCTGGGGCAGGCCAATCTCTGTTGTTTGCTCTTGGGTCTCTGACTTCTGGCATCCAGAAAGTTCCATCTTCATTTGTATGATGTCAAGTCATAAAGAGTGGTGTGAACATAAAATGGGTGATGTGCTGGTTTCATGAATTTTGTGAGCGGCTGACATCATGTTGAACATGGCCATGGTGTATTTACACCATGGAAATTGGCCAACACTACAAATCAGGCCTTTTATTTAGTAGTAGTAGTATTATTGTTGTTGCTATTATTATTATTATTATTATTATTTCTAGAGAGAGAGAGCAAGCTTATGTACCAGCACAACACCCGTGACCTCTCACTTTTTCCTACACAAGAGAGACTCAGGTCTCATCCCAGGCTAGTGCTGTGGGTCAGGAATATTTTAGCTTTCTAATTGAAGGCCATGTGATTAGGATTAGTAGTTCTGGTTCTGGGCTCAGATTGGCCATCAACTAGCTGTGTGGCTTTAGGAAAGTAGCTATTTCTCTCCGAGCCTCAGTTTTCTCAACTCTAAAATGAATCAATTGGAAGAGATGATCTATAAAGTCCATTTCACTCCCTATCCTATTATTCTAAGATTTCTACTGGCACAGATGGATTTTTTTTTTAATTTTCATTTATTTCTGAGAGAGAGAGAGAGAGAGCATGAGCAGGGGAGGGGCAGAAAGAGAGGGAGATACAGAATCTGAAACGGAGTCCAGGCTCTGAGCTGGCTATTAACACAGAGCCCAACACGGGGCTCGAACCCACAAACCGTGAAATCATGACCTGAGCCAAAGTCGGACACTTAACTGACTGAGCCACCCAGGTGTCCCCACAGATGGATTTTTTAAAAAAGAAATCAAGAAAGCTTAGCTCAATTTCTTTCAGGCTCTAAAAGGCTAATTTGGCTGCCGTCTACAAGAGAATCATTTAATTTCATAAGTAGAAGGAGGCTTAGAGTTTCTAAACTATGCTCCCTGGCATCTTGGGGAGCACACTGACAGCCAGAAGGGGAGGGACAAGGGGAAGGGAGGATGCTGTGTGCCAACAGTAAAGTGTGTGCAATAGACAAACAGGATTCAAATCCCAGGTCGGGCCACTTCCAAGCCATGTGCCTCTGTTTCTCCACGTATTAATGGGGACACAAATCACTCTTGCCTTGTAAGATTTTGAGCAGAGGCAGCTCAGCACAGGGTCTGGCACATGTGTGTGTTCTGTGACTACAATGGTACCTCTGCTTTAACCAATTTTTTGTGCGGCTTTAGCATGGGATTTCATTAAGAGAAAGCACTCTCTGGTTTTTTGTTAAAGGCTTGTAAACCCATCAAGCCCTTTCATCATCCTACAGATGAAGATAATAAGAAACTACACAGAGAGAGAACTGTCCAAAGGCACAAAGGGGTCAGAATGCATAAAGCCTTTCAAATGATTTCTATTCTGAAAAGAAAGTTTTCCTTTCCACAATGATTTTTTTTTAAGTTTTTATTTTGAGAGAGAGAGAGTGCGCACAAGCAGGGAGGAGTGGAGAGAGGGAAACTCGAGCAGGCTTTGCGCTGTCAGCACACAGTCTGACGCAGGGCTCAAACTCACAAACTGTGAGATCATGACCTGAGCTCAGGTCAAGAGTCAGACGCTTAGGGGCCCCTGGGTGGTTCAGTCAGTTAAGCATCAGGCTTCGGCTCAGGTCATGATCTCGCAGTTTGTGGGTTCAAGCCCCACATCGGGCTCTGCGCTGGCAGCTCAGAGCCTGGGGCCTGTTTCATATTCTGTGTCTCCCTCTCTTTCTGTCCCTCTTCTGCTCACTCTCTCTCTCTCAAAAATAGATAAAACATAAAAAACAAAATCAAAAAAGTCAGATGCTTAACCGATTGTGCCACCCATGCACCCTTCCACAGTGTGATTTTTATTAACCACATGAGGCAGCATCTGAGGTTTGGGGCCCCGTGATCCTACCCTTCCCTCCTATGCCCCTCCATCCCCCTCTGCCCCCAGCCTCCTCTGCAGGTACTAAGCTGCTCTGTGCCTTTGCAGGGGAGGATCACTGAAAAGGGATTCTTGCAGGGCTGATGCAGCACCTTCCGGGGGTCAGCATTCAGGCATCTAGAGCAGCGCCTGACGCTGGTTGGCCCTCAACAAATTTGAACTCTGCTTGTGGCTCATCCCTCAGTCCTAGTCTCCGGGAGGCTCTGTCTGGGTCCCAGCTGACGTCCTCCTCTCTGCCCTCCCCCCTTCAGTTCAACAGCTTCGAGCAGCTGTGCATCAACTTCACCAACGAAAAGCTGCAACAGTTCTTCAACCATCACATGTTCGTGCTGGAGCAGGAGGAGTACAAGAGGGAGGGCATTGAATGGGTCTTCATCGACTTTGGCCTTGACCTGCAGGCCTGCATTGACCTCCTGGAAAAGGTAACCCACTGCTCAGAGGAGGGGCTTCTAGAGAGAGGCCAGGACCTTGACCAAGTCACTGACAGTTTTATGAACTCCCATGTGAGCTCTCATCTTCTGTGAGAAGAACCATATGTAGCCCCTGGTAGCCAGGAACATCACTGAGGGCAGGAGCAGATAACAGAGAATTAAATGCAGAAAAGAGGGGTGTCGTTGATTTCCCTAAGGGCCAAGTCTGCCTGGCACCACTGTTTGGAGGGATTAGCATCTGGGGAGCTAAGCAGCCTCCTCAGACTTCCATCTCCCATTCTGTTAGACTCAGTGAATTCTAGCCTCTTTCAAGTGTAAATGGCCTTGGCATTCGCAGACCAGAACTTAGAGCAGTTTCACCACTCCTGGGGGTTGATGCCCAGAGTTCTGCTTCCTGGCCGGCCATGTGGGTATCTGGGGCACCCCTTCCACCACCCCCAGGCCAACACCTGAGTGGCCCCGCTGGGGTCCTGTGGCCCCGTCTAACACCACCCACTGCTCTTCCCTTCTAGCCCATGGGCATCTTCTCCATCTTGGAGGAACAGTGCGTCTTCCCCAAGGCCACTGACGCCACCTTCAAGGCGGCCCTGTATGACAACCACCTGGGCAAGTCCAACAACTTCCTCAAGCCCAAGGGGAGCAAAGGCAAGGGGCCTGAGGCCCACTTCGAGCTCGTCCACTACGCAGGAACCGTGAGTACCCCATTGGCGCTCCCTGTGGCCATCTTCTTGCTTCAGTCGGCTCTGGCTATTATAGATCCTTCCTGCCATGACCTTGCTGACACTTTCTCCCTCCAGCTAGCACAGCCGCCGTAGAACAGGGCAATCAGCTCAGTGAAATGACCCCTGACTCATACTTCCTCATCGCTTCTCCCTCTGAGAAATTCAAAGCAATCCAGCCAAGGATGCATGCCAGGGAGTGGCCAGCAGTTCACGCCCTCAGACCTGCCAGGGCCACACCATTGTTTATGGCCCTTGGCTTGACAGCTGCACTTAGATCTTGGACAGAATTTACAATACTTGCAAAGAAGGAAAAAGAAAGTCCATGAGCCTATCAATTATCCCCCAATAGATTAACTTATCCCTCTGATGGCTTATGGCCACCAAACCAACAAAATGACATCTCTGGAGTGGTTTTTTCACTCATGACAAACTTAGTCCTTGGGGAAGAGGGAATTAGCTTCTTATTTGAATAACTGATAGGGGAGACCAGGTTTGTTCAGCCTGCTCTTGAGAATGTGTTTTGTTTCCTTGGGATTGCCATAAATGCCCACGTTCCTGTTAACCTCTGGAGTTTGTTGAGCCTCTGTGGGTTTAACTGCAGGGAAACAGCAGCCTTAGCACAGAGCTGTCAGGAAGGCTGCTGTTGGATCAGGCATTGGGGCCAGGATTTTATGATCTCATCAACCATAACAATGCCAATTACTGGCAAAATGAATTATGCCCAATAAGTAGAGCAAACAGCAGCTTTGGAGGCCAATTGCAGTGCTCTTCTTGACCTCCCACGATGAAATGAGAAGGGCTTTGTATTTATAGCAATGGAATATTCAGAGTCTAATGGGACCTATGCACCTCCAAGAAGTCTCTAAAGTAAGGCCCTCAGGTGATGAATGTCTCTATGCTCTAGAGGAGAAGGAAAGCCCAAAGGTTTAGGCTTCTGATCTGCTTCCCTCAGTTCCCTACGCTCAGTGGAAGACTTTGAAAAGTGCCTTCCTCTTTGCCTCCCCAGCTAGGGCCACGTGGTAAAAGGGGAAATAGAAATTAATGGATGTTCAATTAACTGAACACATGGATCCCAGTTGTGGCTGGATGGAGCCCCCCTTCCACCAGGCAATGATGGCCAAGGGACGTGTGCCCTTGAACAAGGGGAGACCAGACATCCTTGTAGGGAGCTTGTCATGTAGCTCAGAATTTCCCTGGTCAAGGCCAGTCACTCATAGCAAGAAGAAGAAGTTCAACCTACCTGGGTAGAAAAAGAGCCAGGGGTCAGAAAAGCTCAGAGTAACCAGCCGAGCAAGACACACAAGAGGAGGTCAGAGCCCAACAGAAAGTAGCTGGGGAGTCCTGTTTTGTGAGGAAAGCTCGGAGACAGAGTAACCTAAACAGGCAAACTGCAAATGCCCGATAACGGCACCTCTGCCTCATACTGTGGCTCAGGGACATCCCAGGACTCCAGAAAAGTCGTGAGGTCAAGAGCTGAAGCCTCAGGAGATGGGGTTGGAGGTTGTTCCTGGGGACCCAGAGCAGGCAGACCATGTAGGTAGAGGTCCTGGCTGTAGGGCCTGAAAAGTGGAGGCTAGACCTAGAACATAACTGCTGGCACTTGTCCCCTCCAGGTGGGTTACAACATCACAGGATGGCTAGAGAAGAACAAAGACCCCCTGAATGAAACAGTGGTGGGCTTGTTCCAGAAATCATCCATGGCACTCCTGGCCCTTCTCTTCAAAGAAGAGGAGGCTCCAAGTATGGCTGACCCCTTGTTGTGTCCAGTTCCCCTGTGTTGATGCCCTTCAGTGGCCAAAATGGAAACAAGGAAACAAAACTCTCATTCAACTCTTGCAAAGTGGGTGAATGGATAGGCAAGTTGCTTGAGGTAGGCCGTGGACGGCAGTGCAATGGAGAGACGGGGATGCATCCTGGGAGATTCCGTCAACTGAACTGATGGCTGGGCCTGTATCACCTCTGGGTGGAGTGACACCACTTTGGAAGAGTGGATGCCCAAATGCTGTGTGTTTACTTTCTGTTCCCTGCTCTCCTCTGACTGACGCTTGGGTCAAGCCCAGCCCTGTCTTCTACCCATTCAAGGATGGCATGGCCCATGGAGGGAAATGCCCTGGGTGGGAGGTGTCCAAGGTGGCTGCCACTCAGTGGGGCAAGAGATGAAAATTTCCTTGAATTCAGATGTATTTTCACCACCAACATGCAAGGGTCTGTGAGCCCTTCTTCCTCCCCAGGCAACGGGAACAGTTTGTCCCTGTGTGTAGCCCTAAGTCACAAAGGGCTACATCCTCTCCAGGGAGCATAGCACTCCCTTTGACCAATAGATGATGGTCATCCCATTCACGTCTTCCCTGGTAGATGTCCTTTTCCTGGTGTGAGGGCTCCCACCTCACCTAGTCCCAAGAAAAGCCTTTTTATTTTTATTTTTATTTTTTTTTAATTTTTTTGATTTTTTTTAATGCTTTTTATTTATTTCTAGGAGAGAGAGAGAGCATGAGTAGGGGAGGGTCAGAGAGAGTGGGAGTCACAGACTCTGAAACAGGCTCCAGGCTCTGAGCTGGCAGTCGGCACAGAGCCCAACGCGGGGCTCGAACCCACGAACCGCGAGATCATGACCTAAGCGAAAGTCGGATGCTTAACCGACTAAGCCACCCAGGCGCCCCCCAAGAAAAGCCTTTTAAAACCAGAGAATGTGTTTTCCTCACTGAATGGGGCTGCCTGTCTCCATGCTGCATTTTGACACGAAACATGCTTGTCTTTCTTCCCAGCTGGAAGCAAGAAGCAGAAGAGGGGGTCTTCCTTCATGACAGTCTCCAACTTCTACAGGGTGAGTGGGGCTGCCCCATAGGCCACTGTTCATACAGTGAACCCTTCCTTCCACCCTACCCTTTAATGGTGTGGTGGTGTGGCTGCCACCTTCCAGCCCAGGACAGGATGAGTTTATTTCTATAAATAAATAGAAATATTTATGAGTTTATTTCTATAAATAAATAGAAATGCCTATGGTTGCCTCTTCCATTTGAGGAGTCTGTTTCCTTCCAAAGGGATCACAGTACCACAGCAACCTCAGAGCAGAAAAGACCCTTAGAGATGGTTAAATCCAACCATGTCATTTCAGAGTGAAACCCAGAAGGTGGTATCATTGGACATATCAGTGCCTAAGACCTTGAGCCCCAGACTTGGCTGGCGGATCTTCTGGGCTGGTCACAACTTCCACAGATTTGGGGCATTACTGGGGGTATATTCCAAAGTGCAGAAGGGCAGCCAATAGGGAGATATGGCCCAAAGAAATATTTCTATATTTTCCAAGGATCTGGCTGCCCGGAGGCAGTGTGGGCTTCCTCATTGGAGGTATCCAAGATCATCTTGTAGGGAGGTTAATGACTGACAAGAGTTTGTCTTCATAGGCACTATAGTTCCTTCTAGTATCAAGACTCTATGATGAGCCAGCACTGAATCAAGAAGAGGCCTGCTTATTGAAAACCATGTTACCCTGGCCGAATCCCTCTGAGATGACAGCCACGGCCCAATATACCATCCATTATGATAGCCACTAGCCACATATAGCTAGTGAATGCTTGAAAAGAGGCTGGTATGGCAGAAGAACTCAATTTGAATTTACATTTTAAGTTAATTAATTGAACTCTAAGGATGCCTGTGTGGCTCAATCAGTCAAGCATCCGACTTTGGCTCAGGTCATGATCTCACAGTTTGTGGATTCGAGCCCCGTGTCAGGCTCTGTGCTGACAGCTCAGAACCTGGAGTCTGCTTTGGATTCTGTGTCTCCCTCTCTCTCTGCACCTCCTCTGCTTGCACTCTGTCTCTGTCTCTCTCTCAAAAGTAAATAAACATTTAAAAAGTTTTTTAAAAAGATGTTAATTGAACTCTAAATAAATATCTCTCCTGAGCATCGGTATCCTGCAACACCAATACTGAGCTTAACTCAGTCTTTCTTCTCCTTTTCCTTCCACCCCCAGGAGCAGTTGAATAAGCTGATGACCACCCTACACAGCACGGCTCCCCATTTTGTCCGCTGCATTGTCCCCAACGAGTTCAAGCAATCAGGTACATCATGGGGACATGTCTCCCTGCTGGAAGTCTTCAGGCTCCGTGAACTTAGTGTTTGTTCAAACTAAGTCCCCCTTCTTGTTTATAGTATAGTGAACACATATAGAGCAGTTTAATATTTTTGAAACTTGAAGTATTGTTTCTCTTCTTTGCCTTCTTCCACTCCCACCAATTTCAAACTTGGACACTTTTGACCCAATGAAACAATAGCAATAAATTAATAAAAATAGCTAACATTTGTTGAGAACAACAAATGCACAACCTGTGAGCCAGGTATGAGTGAAATTCAGTTTAAAAAAATAAGGTGGGGTTTTTTTTTTTGAGAGAGAGAGACAGAGTGAGAGAGAGGGAGAGAGAGAGAGAGAGATGGAGAGAGATGGCGGGGGTAGGGGGAAACAAAGGATCCAGAGCAGACTCTGCACTGTCAACGCAGAGCCCGATGCAGGGTTCAAACTCACTAACCATGAGATCATGACCTGAGCTGAAGTCAGACATTTAACAGACTGAGTCACCCAGGTGTCCCGAATTAAGTCCACTTTTAATTATGAGGGATGACTGGGGTGGCAAAGTGGGGCACTGAAAGGATCCCCCATAGCGGATTCCCCCAAAATCATGTTCTAGCTGCTTTGTTAAGCAAAAATCATGTTCTGGCTGGATGGGGACCCGCTAGAAGTCACACCCAGAAGGGCTGAATTGTGGGGCCCCGCAGGCAGGGACGGGAGGAGACTGGGGCTGACGACACAGATGTTCAGTTAGTTTTCTGCAGTGACAAGGAGTAGCCTATGCCGTCCTAGAGCACACCCTTTCTCATGGCAGGTGTGGTGGACGCCCACCTGATCATGCACCAGCTGGCTTGCAACGGAGTCCTGGAAGGCATCCGTATTTGCAGGAAGGGCTTCCCAAACAGGATGCTGTACCCAGAGTTCAAACAGAGGTGAGTAAGGTCTTCCTGATAGCCTGAGTACAGTCCCCAGTTTCCAGATATTGACTAATTAATAAATATAGTCCTGCTGTAGCAAATGCTATGGGTACGGTGACAGATACCAGCTCACTGTCACCACCTGAGGACACCTTGGCCTGACTTTCAACTGCCAGAACCTGCCTTTCTGTGCCTGAGGGCTTTCTCTGGCTCCTGAGCCAGCTTTGCTAAGTAGTAAGCTGGAAGTCTCAGGAATTAATGCCTTCCCCAGGAGTGGCCAGTAACCAGTGACTACAGAAAACTGGCATATCAATGCTTCAACTCCCTCACCCTTCTGGTGGGCTAACTATGAGGTGAGTCCTATGCTGGCTCCCGGATAAATGTCTAACAACAATAGGAACTCCAGGCTACATTTTTAAAGAAATACTAAAAATTAAGAAATTAAAAAGCCTTGTTTTGTAGCATCTTTGGATTTCCATGATATAAACACTCCCGTGGCTGATTTCGAGCCCATATGTGACACCAGTGAATGTGGGGTTGGGAAGAGAGTCACATGATTGGCTCTTGTAGGCCAACTGGGGGCTGGTCCCAGCACACCATTGTTCCCAGTACCCCCTAGCAGCATTAAGCCCCAGCTGCCCATTCTGGTAACTGGCCAGATAATATGCCTCTTATTGACTGCCCTGTCCCCCTCCCCAAATCCGCCATACCCTAAATAAACTATTTGCACTGGGATACCTTGTCCCAGGGTCTGCTACTGGGGGAACCCTAAGTAACACCTCCACCTTAGGGATTATTTCCCTTCTACCCACCCCCTACCTGCTCGAACATTGGACCACTGGTTGGAGCAGGATGAGTCACTAAAGGTCACCTTGTTCAAGCCCTCTGAAAGCTCTAAACAGGGAAGGGCTTGTCTAAATCACAAAGGGGGTTGCTTGCAGGCCAGGAAAAGAAGTGCTTCTCCTGTGCCCGGAAGAAATGATCAGGAAGGAAAGATTCTAGTGTCTTCATTTCTAGGAGCACCTGCCCCTTGAACTCCTGACCCACACAGACGTTCATGCCCCAAGGTCTCCTGCCAGTCCCACCCCAGTGCCCGCCACAGGCATCTGTAAACCAGGTCTAGTCCATGATTCCAAGGCCATTGCAGAGATCAATGGGGAACTGTGTGGATGTGCTACCTGAGCTTGCAGTTTGGGCATGATGGTGACTGTCACCATCTCTCTCCCAACAGGTACCAAGTGCTGAACCCCAATGTGATTCCTCAGGGGTTCGTAGACAACAAGAAGGCATCAGAGCTGCTGCTCGGGTCCATTGACCTGGATGCGAATGAATACAAAATTGGGCACACCAAGGTAGGGGCTTCTGGTGACACTTCCTCCTCCTACCGCTCAGCCTCGTCCCAGGAAAGGGGGCTTCAGGGTGTGAATTTCAGTTTGGCCACTGACCAGTTGCCTGCCTTGGGCTGCAGAGAGCTTCAGCTTCCTCCTTTGCAAAATTAGGGCTGATACAGCTGATCTCATGGGATTCGGGGGTGATTAGCCATAATGTGGGTTGAGAACCCAGCTCAGATAGTTATGTGATAAATGGTAGGTTATTTCCTAGGACTGTATGAGCCCCAATCAGAATCAATCAGACTTTGACTGGGGCATGGAGGTATGTGTGTGGGGGTGAAGTCTGAGAGCAGATCACTATAATCCCAGCCCACCCACACCGAAAGCTCCAGCCCTGAGCTGGCAGGTGAGTTGGTAGTGACTCAGAGAGGCTGCCTGATCCTGACTCACTGGGCCTGGGCTGCCGTGTGTCTGTCCTGCTTCCTGGCCCTGCAGAGTCTCATCGGGACTGGAAGGGCCAGCCAGGCTAATGGTGCAAGCTGTCTATCTATAGCTGCCCAACCAGACTGAACCCCTACATGACAAGCAGGGTGACCCAGGAGGAGTACTAGCTTTGCATTCAGGAGCGTCAGGCTCAAAGCCTACCTCTGTGTAGCCCAGGGCAGATCAACTGCCTCTCTAAGTCTCATGGATGGCACAGCCAACATGGCTTCCCCACAGGCCTGGTGGAGCATGTGGACGCTTCGCAAATGCTCACAAAGCACCTCCTGTGTGCCAAGCACAGTTCAAGTCGCTAGGAATACACCATAAACCAGTGAAAAGAACAGAAAGAGTCCCTAAGCTCCTTGGAGCTTTCTTCATGGTAATGAGCATTAGCAGAATCGGAACACTGCTCTGGAATCTTCCAGAACTGTGAGTTCTGGCCTCCCACACAATTCAGACATGCTGTGTACATAGCTAAATCGACTTATAGGAACACTGCAGGTTTTGTCACAGAATCGCTGAATACTTGAGCAGGAGAGAACCTTGGAGACTGGTTCCCTTCCCCTGGCCCCTCCTTTGAAAGATGGGAACTTTGAGGAAGCCTGGAGAGGGGCATGGAGCTGATGTGCCCAACCCCACAGAACTAGACAGGACAGAGCAGGCCTCAGGCCCCATGACACTGGTCATGGGAAAGGGGGTGGAGCTGCTGTTGCCAGCATTTGACGCAGCTACTGGCTGGGCAAACGGACTACATTTTGCTGTCATTCAGGGGTTGCGTCGGGCATCTTGGGTCCAGGTAAAAGCCTGGGGATTCTGGGGATAGCTTTCCAAGCTTCACCCAAGTTTCCAAGATTCAACTGTATTGATTGGTACATGACATTGATTCATTGTCTCTGCCATATCATGCTTGGGGACAAGGACCAGGCGAGCTCTGGTGGCAGAGGGAGAACAGAGAACAGGATGATTCTGCCTGTGAACTGTGTCCCCAACCCCAGCCCCATGCTCACCTCACTGCTCTTAAAAGGACACATCTCAATGACAATTCTTTTTGAAATATCAAGAAACATTTTATGAGATCAAGCCCAGTGTCTCTACCCTATAATGGCTAGCTAGCTCTTGGGGGTTTTGTGGGGAAGGAAGGCAGGTGGAGGGAGCATTCTTTTCCATTCTTTTTCTGTCGATATCCATAGCATCCACATAAAGGATTCAGTAGGGGGCTCTGCTCCCTGCCCCAAGGTGTGGAATTATAGACTCTTATAGCTGGGAGGACTCAGGGTCCTGCACTCCCATTGAACAGGAGGGGAGTTTGAGGCCTCCCAAGAAAGAGTGGCTTGGGTAAGGTCACATAGCACATCCAAGGGAGGCTGAGGCCTAGTACAGGTCTCCTGGCTCCTTCTATCCCTCTAGAAGTTTCTATCATGTCCTATTAGAAGCCTATAAAAAGATGTTACATTATGAAACATACTGATAATAAAATAAACACCCATAAGCCCATTTAAAAATCCAGAATCCCTTCACACCTCTTTCTTCCCCTTTCTCCCCACCCCCAGGAATAACAAGGAATAACCCCTTGTCCTGAATGCTGACCATCCCCCTGCCTTCTAAAAAATAGTTTTGTCACATATGCATATGGCCCCAGGTTTTGCCTGGTTTTGAGCTTCATGAAAGGATCATACTTGATATAATCTTCTAACAGTCATGTTTCCAAGTGTAACATGCTTCTAACACTCAGTCATGTTTCCAAGATTCATCCTTGTTGGTCAGTATAAGACATTCCCTCATTGTCGCTGTCATATCATGCTGCCTCAGACAGCCACACCACAATTATCCTTTCTCCTGCCCTTGGAAATTGATTTTTTTCCCCTGACATTATCAACAATGCTGCTTTGAGTATCTGTGCACATGATCCTATGTAGGGTTTCTCCAGAATGAAATTCCCAACCTTGGCTGTACATTAGAATCACTTTGGGGAGGGGTAAAAATACCAATGCCTGAGCCTCACTCCAGAAATTGAAATCACTGTGTGCAGGCATCAGTATGTTTCCAACCAGTACCTTTCAGTATCTTTCCAGGTAGGAGCAATGTGCAGCCAGGGTTAAGATCCACTAATGCTGTGGAAGACAGTTGTCTGTTTCAGGGTTTGGAAACATCTAACTTGATGAGGGAATGCCGACCCATTTTCCAAAACTGTTGTACCAACCTAGCTTACCCTTGATCCACAACTTTGCCAACACTTGTATTCTTGAAAATCTTAAAAGTTCCAGGTGGAGGAAGCAGTGAATGTTATCTTGTGACCTTAATTTGTATTTTC
Source organism: Proteles cristata cristata (assembly GCA_017311185.1). Classification (NCBI taxonomy): domain Eukaryota; kingdom Metazoa; phylum Chordata; class Mammalia; order Carnivora; family Hyaenidae; genus Proteles; species Proteles cristata. Next base: position 2,880,588 of record JAESUZ010000027.1, read on the forward strand.
CAGAAATTAGGTGTTTCCTGATTTTTCTAACACATTGCAAAGTTGGGTGTTTCCTGATCTCTCTAAGCGCCTACAAAGCTTTCTAACACACACCAGAGCTGGGTGCCTGAAATTGTGCAGCATTGGTAAAACTCTGTATCCTTTCTACAAAGTCAACCTCTCTCCCGCCCATCACCATCCCCTCTTCCCACTCCCAGATCCCTGGGAGACTGTGACTGTCCAAAGGCGTGACTATTGTGTGGCGGTAAAGAAGGAGGCCCCTTGCCACCCTGGCTGCTGGACAATCAACAGCAGTGAGGATTATGATTAACACATTTTTTAATGCTTATTTATTTTGAGAGACAGAGAGAGAGATAGAGTATGAGCAGGGGAGGGGCAGAGAAAGAGGGAGAGAGAGACTAAACAGGCTCTGAGCTATCAGCGCAGAGCCCGATGTGGGGCTCGATCCCACGAACGCATGAGATCAAGAGGCGTATGCTTAACCAACTGAGCCCCCCTGACACCCCAATCTATCACATTTTATTTACCGCTTCACAGTTTACAAGAGACTTTTCCACCCAGTTATCTCTATTTAATCCTTATAGCAGCCCTATTAGGGAGAGAGCAACATCCCCATTTCACAGATGGGGAACTGAGGCCCTGAGATGTGAGGAGACGTGTCCAAGGTGACCCAGCTAATAAGTGCAAGGCCAGGACTGGATTCCATAAGAGGATCTGAGGGTGAGAGGAAACAGACCCAGAGGCTGGCAGTGGCCTTGCTATTGGGGGCATCCAGGCCAGGAGCCTCAAGCACCTGAAGGGCCTCAAGCACCAGCACCAGACTGGGTCTCTTAACTTTCAAGGCCCTTTCCTGAACCTCTGGGGCTTGCCCCCTGCAAGCAGCTGCCATTGGTGACAGCTGGGCCACGTGCAGAGGAGTATGCCTTCCCCACAGGTATTCTTCCGAGCGGGCATCCTGGCTAAGCTTGAGGACATGCGGGACGAGCGTCTGGCCAAGATCATGACCATGCTACAGTGTCGCCTGCGGGGCTTCCTCATGAGAATTGAGTTCAAGAAGATGCTGGAGCGAAGGTAACACTCACAAACACGGGTGAGGCGGGACCACCGAAGCCACGCGCATCCATGCAGAATGACCAGGGACCCGGCCACACACACGCACACGCACAGGGGTCATCAGCTCCAGTAGTGACTCAGGGCGGTGAGGGGAGGGGAGGGCGCCATCTCCCCTGGCCCAGAGAACCCTGTGTGGGGCCTGGATTCGGTTCCTAAGGCTGCCAGAACAAAGCACCACAACCTGGGTGCCTTAAAACAATGGCAGTTCTCACAGTTCTGGAGGCCAAAGGTCTGCAAGGATTATTGCAGGCTGCACTCACCCTGAAGGCTCTAAAGGAGGATCCTTTCTTGCTTCTTGTCATCTTGGTGGCCCCAGGCGTCCCTTGGCTTGTGGCCACATCAGTCCAATTTCTGCCTGTTTCACAAGACCTTCCCTCTGACTGTGTCTCCACACCGTCTTCCTTCTTTTTATATGAACACCCACCATCTTGGGGCAGGGGTCCACCTTTCTCCATATGACCTCATCTTAACCTAAGTGATGATACCTGCAAAGACCCTATTTCCAAATAAGGTCACATTCACAGGCACTGGGGGTTAGGACTTCAGCAGATCTTTTGGAAGGGGACACAACTCTACCCATAAGAGGGACCACCTAATACAAACCCTTCTCTTAAAGCCTACAAGTCACTTTTCCCAGACTTCCCCTTACTGGTCCATGTGGTGATACCGTCAGAGGGACGCGGTAGGGTCGGCAACCCTGTTTCGCAGATGCGGAGACTGAGGTCAGAAGGGTGAAGAAGCCGGCCCAGTATCATGCAGAAAGAGTCAAGACTGGAATCCAGAAGTCCTCAGCCCAAATCCTTGCCCTCCAAATTGTGTTTGTCAGCCATCTTTCTAAAACAATCATCAGAAAATACCTCAGGCTACCCTGGCTGACCGTGGTTGACTCTGCTTCCTTGTGGGCATAATAATAACAGTAACGAGCAAATTAACAACAACAATAAGGAGGTCCTGATCTCCATCAGCCTCCCCCCCAACCCCCGACCGTGGCTGAAGGCACCAGTTAGGGGCTGAGCTTAGGACAGCAGGGCCTTGGGGCACAGGAGGTCCTCGGTAAATGACAGTCCAGTGAAGCTGGAGGGGACAAGGTTGGGGGGGGGGTGTCCAGCGACTGCAGACTGGATAGGGTTCAGTGAGTAATGGGTGATTCCCTGTGATGGAGTGGAAGGAAGGAAACTAAGAAGAAATGAGTGGTCTGTCTCAGCCTTGTGTTGTCTGGATGGAACCGTCCATCCCATCAGGGAGGCCAGGCCCTGACAGCCACACTTTCATTCATGGAACCCCGGCCTCCTCTTTTGCAGAATCGGCCTCAAGGTCATCCAGCGGAACACACGCAAATTCCTGGAGCTGCGTTTCTGGGGCTGGTGGAAGCTCTACAACAAGGTAGGGCTGAGGGGCCAGGCCCACGGGGGCTGATGTTGTGGGGGTGGGCTCCGTCCTGGGGGGAGGTGCCTCCTTGGGAGGGAGGTGCAGGATGCAGCAGGGACAAGTCCACAAATGAGGGTGCCTGGTTGACAAATGAGGAATCCAGTCCCCTCCAGTCAGGGGCTAATTCTTCCCTGAGAAAAATCAGAGGGTCTTCTTGCCTCATCTCATCCCTCAAAATAACATCCTCTTAGGATGGAAATCCCCCTTAGTACAGAAAGGGGGCTTGGTCATCAGCCCCTCCCCCTGGTCATGTTGAGCCAGCGGCAGCTCCCTCAGTGAGGTCCTCAGCCTCAGAGCTGGAGCGAGCTCAGGAAATCATGGGATCCGACCTCCTATTCCCCAGGTTCTTCTGAGACAGCCTAAGGGCCAGTGAGTCAGACAGATGGTGAGGCCACCCTTAGCCAATGCAGGAGGCCAGTGCAGGTGGAACCATACTGGGTGATGGGGTCCCCGCCTCTGTCCCCCATTCAAAGGGAACAGGCTGCTGGACACCAGCGTGGGATGCAGGGCTGCGGCATTCAGGATTCAGGAGGATGGTGCTGTCTCAAGGGGCAGCCGAGCGGAGGGGTGGGACAGGCTTCAGGTCATCTCTGGTGTCCCTGAGGCCCCCACGGCTCATGTGGAAGCTTCCTTCCTCTCCCTATGGGAAAGTGCTTTCTGACATTCAGTGCCGACCACGGATTCAAAGGAGGGATAGTAAGTTCTGCACCCCCAAAGGCACCCCCACGCAGGCCAGCCCCCTCAAGGGCCTGAGACCCCAGAGCGGTCCAGATGAGCGTTTCTCAAAGTTCAGTCATTAGCAGCATGTTCCCCACCTGTTCTGTGACTGAGCTTTCCTGATGCCAACTCATTTTATTTTGAAATTTTTATTTTATGTTTTATTTGTTTATATATTTTTTAAGTTTATTTTTGAGAGAGACAGAGCACAATTGAAGGAGGGGGCAGAGAGAGAGGGAGATAGAGAATCCCAAGCAGGCTCCATGCTGTCAGTGCAGAGTCTGCCGTGAGGCTCGAACCCATGAACTGTGAAATCGTGACTTGAGCTGAAATCAAGAGTCAATCGCTTAACTGACTGAGCCACCCAGGCACCCCTAAATTTCTTATTTTTAAAAGTTATTTTTAGGGGCGCCGGGGTGGCTCAGTCGTTAAAGCGACCAACTCTTGATTTCGACTTAGGTCACAATCTCACGGTTCATAGATGGAGCCCCATGTGGGGCTCTGTGCTGACAGTGTGGAGCCTGCGTGGGATTCTCTCTTCCCCCTCTCTCTCTCTGCCATTCCCCTGTTTGCACTGGAGCTCTCTCTCAAAATATATAAGTAAAAATGAAAACTTTTTAAATTAAAAAAGTTATTTTTAAAAGTAACTATGTAATAATGAAAATTAAACATTTCTGTGCAGTACTTAAATCTATCTCACCTGCCCCCTCGGTATTTGTGTTGCCTTCCAGGAGGCCCCAGGCCAACAGCCTTTAAGACTCCTTCCAAGCAGGACACCAGTGGTCAGAGAAGAGGAAGAGACAAAAAGCCTAGTTCTTTACTAGAAAGCAAAGCTTCACTAATTGAATGTGGTAGAGCAAGGTCCTGTTCCAATGAGTAAAAAAGTAAAATAAAATAAAAATCCTTTACTCTTGGTTTTTAACTAAGCTCTAGTCTTATTTAAGCCAGATAGGGTGAGTGGATGGGGAAAAAACCAACACGTTTGGTAGACTTTCACTGAATGAAAAGTGTCATGTAGCTGTGTGTTTATGCGACTTGCCTCTGCAGTATCCCAGGTCCCCACAGACAGACAGACAGAGACACAGAAACAGGGAGAGAGACAGAGAGACAGAAACATAGAGAGACAGCAAGGGGAAGGAACCCATAAGGGACAAAGGCAAGGAAACCAGAGCTTGAACTCAGACAGGGCTCCCAAGCACACACAACTTAGAGAACGGTGTAAGCCCTGAATGGGGCCAAATGTAGAGAGACACCTAACTGTGTCTCAGGATCGCAGAGAACCCTGAGGACTGGTCCTAGGCAAGGACAGGGCTTCTTTGTGCAGGCGAGAAACACTTCATGGCATCTGTGGAGAGGGGCTCCCTCACGCCTGTGGCAAGCACTGTTTCTACCCTGATGGGGGTGTGAGGTCTGGTCTGAAGGAGAGCCCACAGCCCACCACCACTGAGCCCCCACAGCCCATCCCCCAAACACCATACGGTGTTGCTTACCACTCAGGTCAAGCCACTCCTGAATGTGGCTCGGCAAGAGGAAGAGATGAAGGCCAAGGAGGAGGAGCTGAGGAATGCCATGTCCAAGACACAGGAGCTGATAAACAAGGTAAAGGAGCTGGAGGAGAAGATGGCCACGCTCAGCCAGGAGAAGAATGACCTCACCATCCAGCTACAGGCCGTAAGTGGGGCCCAGAGGGAGGGCGGGAGCTGGAGGCCCTGGCAACAACCAGGATCTCCGGGGTCACTAGGAGTCAGGGAAGGAGGTGGGGGGTGAGCCTTCTGAGAATCAGTCTATGAGAGAGACTATAGTAATAAAAGAATCACCTATTAAAAAAAGTATCACCCATTTATAGGAGTACCTTTATGGGCTCCACCCCTTAATGCCTCACAATGATTATTTTCCTTATTTTGCAGACAAAGAACTGAATTCCAGTAATGTTATGTCACAAACTGAAAGTCCACAACTGGTCTGGTTTGCCTTTGTGGCCAGTTGTTGTTTATATCATTGACCCCATCTCGGGAAGACCCCAGGGGACAACCCAGGGTGTCCCTCTTCTGCCACTTACTGTCTGTTTGACTTTTGATGACCTCCTCCAAATATCAGGTCCCTCATCTCTAAACCATAGCCTACAGTGACATCTGTCTGGCTTGCTTCTCAGGGTTGTTATAAAGGGGAACTGTGGGTGGGAACACAAAAGTGCTAAATCAATGCTGAGAGTTATTGGGCAGATAACCTGAGCCCCACTGGCAGACTAAAGCATAGGCACTCCCGGGCTCAGCCTGAACTACCAGCCATGTGCAGCCTGGACCTCAACTTGTCCTGGACCACCAGTGCCAAATCCTTCAGGAGGATCCCTGACTACCTGGGGTCTTGTTCAAATGCAGATTTCAACGCAGCAGGCCTGGGGGGGTGGGGGGGAGCCTGAGATCTTGCGTCCTAACCAGCTCACAGGTGATGCAGCTGGTGGTCTGGGGACAGCACTGCTAGACTGTGTTCTGTCACATGCATCACAAGGAGCTCAGAGCTAGAGCCTGGACCCCTGTGGGACCCCCTTTGACCAGTGCTCTTTCTTCCACCAGGAACAAGAGAATCTGATAGATGCCGAGGAGCGCCTGACCCAGATGATGAAGACGAAAATGGAGCTGGAGAGCCAGATCTCAGACATGCGGGAGCGGCTGGAGGAGGAGGAGGGCACAGCCGCCTCCCTGAGTGCCACCAAGCGCAAGTTAGAAGGCGAGATGAGTGACCTGAAGCGGGACCTGGAGGGCCTTGAGACCACTCTGGCCAAGACGGAGAAGGAGAAACAGGTGAGGAGGCCCTGGGGCCTGACTACACTCCTCCCAAAAACAGGGAACCCCGCGGGGGTCACTCCTGGAGTCCCCGCAGGAGCACTGCCCGGGACCCCAGCCACCAGCCACAGGGGCTATTTTAATTCAATGCAACAGAAAATATGGCTCCTCTGTCAACAGACCTAGCGGCACTTTGAGTGCTCAATAGCCACACCAGGCCAGTGCTACAACATTAAACTGAGAACGTGGCCGTTGCAGAAAGTTCTGTTGGGACGAAGTAGCTAAGAGGGTTGAGGGCTCTTTCTATCATAGTGACATCCAGGATCAGGCCTAACTGGTTCCTCTCGTGCCCATGACTCCCAGGCGTCTGCGCTAACCTGAGGCCCACTCAGCTTCAGCATCCCTGGGCCCCACACAGAATGTTCTGCAGCAGCACATCTGGCTTCCCCCTTCTTCCCAGAAGAGACAACCCTGTCTCTAGCATGGGGGCCACCTCTAGCTGTTGGATCTCTTCCCAAACAAGCAGTTGCTGCCCTACCAGTTGGCTCCAAGGGGAGCCCCTGACTCCTGATACCATCCGGTGGGCCTTTGGCCTGAGGGCCCCCTCTTACCTCCACAGGTTGGGGGGAATCCAGAGCAGGGGAAGGTTATGCTGCCTAAGCCCGTGCCTCTTCAGCTCTGATGTGCACACAAAGCACTCGCATCTTGATAACACGCTGGTTCTGCATCGGCCAGTCTGCTATAGCCTCAGGGCACTGATGGCCTGGCTTTGAAGAGCCAAGGCCTGAACTGGTGGTTCTCACTGCTGCCCTCACCCTCAGATTCTGACCTGGTTGCCTAGGGTGTGCCCTGGGTGCTAGCATTTCCCAGGCTCCCAAGTGACTCTGGACTGCAGCCAAGCTGAAGAGACCCTCTGGGAGCCAGCGCCTCCTGCTTTATTCCCCCTCCAAGGTTGTTCCCAGGCTTAAAGGCCTGTCCCTCTCCTGCCTCCATTTCCAGGCCTTGGATCACAAGGTCCGCACCCTGACTGGGGACCTCTCACTCCGTGAAGATTCCATCGCCAAGCTCCAGAAGGAGAAGAGGGCCCTGGAGGAGCTGCACCAGGTAGGCACCACCGGCTTCCACTTCACAGCAGGCGGAGCTCGGAGACCCTGGGACAAATCTTGGCTTTGCTGCCCCTCAGCTGGAGCAGTAGGGACGTCCGTCTTCCTAATTCTCAGTTTCCTCCTCATCAAAAGCGGGCACAGTCCCGTCTTGTGGCCATCCTCCTGGGTTTGTCGTAAGTGGGGTGACCATATAATTTATCACCCAGACTAGGACAGTCTGAGAGTGAAAGAGGGGCAGTGGGCATGAGCAGATGGCCCCAGGTGCACTGGAAGCTAGGGTCCCCAGACTCATCAGGATGAAGGACCCTGTGGGTGCTAAAGTACCAGTGAACCCCAATACATCTCAGCGACAAAGGGCATGAGCTCTTGTTGTGAGGAGTCCCACTTGACCATTATGGGTTCAGGGTCCTGGAGGCAGAGCCAGCTCTGACCAGCCACCAGTGCTGACCTTGGCACAGACCACCTCCTAGCTCTGGAGGCAGGTGCAGAGAACAAGTTGAAGCCCAGAACCAGACAGTGGACCCCCATCGCCATGTTTGCTGACACCATGAACACACAACATGTCCCCTGAGTGCCTCTCTCTACTGCCTCTGGAAGTACTTCCCCTTAGACTGTAACTCTCGACCATTTCAAACTCAGAGCCCCCTTTTATAACAAATACAGTCGATTCTCATTATTCCAGGTAGTTATGTCTATAAAGTCACCACAAACACTGAATTTGCAAATACTGGACCTCCATTTTGTTTTCGTTTTTAAAAATTTTTTTAACATTTATTCAATTTTGAGAGACAGAGAGCATGTGGGGGAGGGGCAGAGAGAGAGGGGGACACAGAGTGTGAAGCGGGGGACACAGAGTGTGAAGCAGGCTCCACAAAGCCCAACGCAGGGTTCGAACCCATGAACCGTGAGATCATGACCTGAGCCAAAGTCAGATGCCCAACCAACTGAGCCACCCAGACACCCCAATACAGAACCTCAATTTTAAGGGGAAATAGGTTATATTTCTTTTTTTTTTTTTTAATATTTTTATTTATTTCTAGGAGAGAGAGAGAGACAGCGTGAGCAGGGGAGGGTCAGAGAGAGAGGGAGTCACAGACTGAAACAGGCTCCAGGCTCTGAGCTGGCAATCAGCACAGAGCCCAACACGGGGCTCGAACCCACAAACGCGAGATCATGACCTAAGCAAAAGTCGGACGCTCAACCGACTAAGCCACCCAGGCGCCCCAAGAAGGTTATGTTTCTGCAAGTCTCTGGTCACATTTTCGTCAATCAATACCTTACTTTGTTTTATGTGTGTTTCTGTGTAAACAAACTACTTGGTACATATTGTCGATTCCCGAACAATGAACTCACAGTCAACAACCCTGTATCTCATGCCTGAACAAAGCTTATCTAACACACAAATTTCATCTGTGAGGCACAGCACAGCTTGCTTGTGCTTGGGAACACTGGACAGAACTATACCACTGTGCCTGGTGCACCATTTTATAAACCAAACTCAAGGACAAAAAAAAAACCCATAAAAGACATGGCACTAAATAGACTGAAAAGGACACCTGTTTGCAGTATGAGCTGAAACAAGAAGGCAGGACATCATCTTATTTGATGTCAGCTAGGAAGGTGCATTCCAGGGACTCCAATTTTTCTCTGCTCTGCACATGTCTGCAAATGACCATGAACACACCACAAGTATTGATTTGGGATTATATATAAATTTTAGCTTGTAGGTAAATTGGCAAATAGATAATCTGCAAATAATGAGGACAGACTGCATTTTGGAAGCCTCTTTTTACCATTGTAAAATAAAAATTATTATAGCTAATACATACTTTAAAAAAATCAGTAGAGTGCCCTTCTTTTTAAGGGGGAAATGAATGGAATGTAATTTATAATAAATAGCGAGGCTGTCCATGTGTAAGAATCCAGGCAGATCCGCTAGAAGACATCATGAGCAGTAGGCTGTCCACCAGAGCCTGTCCAGGTGGCTGCAGATGGGCACAGAGGGTGTGTTGGTGATGCTGACAGCAAAGTGTGGCTGCCGTCAGTGATGCAAGTTTACAAAATGGTGAAGAACTCTCAGGGAGATTTTGACAATAACAAATCTCTCAGTTTTCATGGTAGATCATCCTTTAAAAATATAGTATATACTAAATGGAAAAAAAAGTTGAGTTATGTATACAGTAGTGCTGGGTTCAGAAGAGTAGAACTGTTGTTTTACTTATGTGAATGCCCGGGGGGGCGGCAGGGGAGGAGAGGGGGGAGCCCCCGAAGAGATTTTCTATATGCCTCATGGGGTACTAGAGCCCCACTAACTGTTGAGGGCCCACCTGCAGCTAATGGTGCTCAGGTTTGGCCCCCCCTCCACCTGGCACCAGGGCTGGGGGCTCAGCAGCTGTTCCCTGAAATCAACTGGACCCAGCTCAGAAGTGATGGCAGAGAACTTGGTCTGTTCAGCTGCTTCTGGATGCCTTGTGGGACACACGTGTGGATCTTTCCTTCCAGAAAACTCTGGACGATCTGCAAGCTGAGGAGGACAAGGTGAACCATCTGACCAAGACCAACAGCAAGCTCAGCACCCAGATCCATGAGGTAACACCCTGTTGCTGGGGCCGATTCTATAGCTCAAGGGCCAGGTCTGTGCTGGGGCTCAGGGTCCTCAGATACTTTTGGGGAACTGGACTGACACATCCTCCTGAGGAAATGAGGGCCTTTCTGATGCTGCAGCTAAGGAGCCAGGCCAGCATGGTTCGTCGTTGCATTCTGGCCTGACTCACCTCCCCCACCACCACCTCCCCAACACTCATTTTCTCTTGCTTTTCTTGTTTCTGCAGCTGGAGGATAACTGGGAACAAGAAAAGAAAATCCGGGCAGAGGTGGAGAAGGCCCGTCGGAAAGCTGAGAGCGACCTGAAGATGACTATTGACAACCTCAATGAGATGGAGCGGTCCAAGCTAGATCTCGAGGAGGTGGTGAAAAAGTATGCCTGTGCAGTCATTCATTTCATCCGTAACAACGTTAGCACTTTCTGCGTGGTGGCGGGTGCCGGGCACCGTGCTGAGGGCTTCAAGTGCATTAACGCACATCCCCAGCACCGGCTGTGTGCCGGGCACGGTGCCCAGTACAGAGGATATAGGGAGGGGAGAGTAGATGCTGCCCATCCACAGGGAGCTCCAAGCTTCACACAGGGCCAGCTGGGTGCCAGAGAGGAGGCCGGTACTAAGCAATGCTCCCTCCCCAGTAGGCAGGGAGTCTTGGCAGAAACCTGTAGGCTGGACTTTCAAAGATCACAAGGAGTCGAAGGGGTATTTTATATCACTGCAGCAGTAACTATGGGGGACAAGTGGAGTGGAAAAAAACTGGAAGCAGAAAGGCAACCGGCAGGCTACTGCCATAGCCCAGGTGTAAACCTGAACTAAAGCAAAAGGCTGATGGGATGGAGCTAAGAAGTGGAACAAGGAAAGCTTTCAGGGGGTTGAATTTGGATGATGCGTCTTTGAACTACATTCTGCCGAGGCAGTTTGACAGCACCAGGAGCTGCTGTGACGCGTGTGCGGCTAACGCAGCATTGCAGCCGTTTCTTCTGTGGCATACCCAGAAAAGGCATGCGGCCTCGACCGTCCTGCTCATCTACTTGGTCTCTGGCATCTTAGCTCTCACACATGGCTTCTTGACACATGGAACCCATGTATCAGAGGGAGACAGCCTTTTGTGGAAAGTTTTTAGAGCAAAATTTTCCCTGAAAAGGCAAAGCGTCCATGTGATTCTGGAGTCTGTAGAATGTAAGCTCACCAGGGCAGCGATTTCTGTCTGGTTTGTTCATGGATGTGTCCTTGGAGCCCCAAACGATGTCTGGCACATAGTAGTCAATGAATGTGTGCCAAATTAATGATGCAGGAGTGAATGGGAAGCTTGTGCAGCAGATTCTGGGGGCTTTTGCAGGGCAAGACCTCTTGGGTGTCACCCCAGAGGGCCAGGGGTTTAGGGGATGAATGGGTTTCAGCAATTCAAGGCCTCCTCCGGTAGCCCAGGTTCTGTTCCCTCGCCAGCCAGCTGGTCTCCCCTCAGAGTCCCTCTTCAGGAGATCACACCTTCTCTTGCAGGAGGGATATGGAAATCAATTCTGTCAACTCCAAGTACGAGGATGAGCAGTCTCTGAATTCCACACTCCAGCGGAAACTGAAGGAGCATCAGGTGTGTCCAGGACTGAGAAGACGGAGCTCTCCTTTCAAAATGCCCTTTCGGGCACCTTGGCTCCCATCAGCTGCTTGGCCACCTAGGTTTCCTGAGGAGCAGGGCTGCCCCAGAGTCCTTGACACTGATCCATCTTCACCTCACACAGGCTTAGAGTCAAAGCCCCCACAATGAGGACAAGGCCCTCCACAATCTGCCCCTGCCCCCTCCTTGACCTTATCATCCAGCATTTCCCACCCCCACCCCCTAGCCATGCTGGCTCCTCGTGGGGTCTCACATACCCCAGCCTCCCCTTCTCCCCACCTCAGGACCATTGCACATAGTCTCTGTGCACTGTTTCCCTATGCTTTTGACAGTGTCCATCACATGCTCAGCCCCTTTCCATTACTTCCCTACTAAAAGGTCAAGTGGATAAGTTTGTAATTTCACACAGAAGAGATAAATCCCACCTCCCTCCCCCAATTTGTCTGCTTAGGCCCGAATTGAGGAGCTGGAGGAAGAACTGGAAGCTGAGAGGGCAATGAGAGCCAAGGTAAATGAAATACTTCTACATTTACTTGATTCTAAGGACCCAGTGCCAGCCACAATCCAACCATAAGTAGACACTCCACTCAGGAAAGTACAGAGAAGAAGACAGGTCTGAAAAGGCCCTTGCTGTTTCTTGAGCACCTACTAAGTGCCAGACACTATGCTACAGGTGCAGTATTAATTATGATGTAAGATGTAAATATATGATTTGTGATGCGGGCCCACCTCGGGCAAGTAGAGGAGACAATGTGAACCTGGGGACCCAGAGAACTGAATTCAACAGGCTGACATGGGGAAGAATTTTTAGATGGAGAGAATGAGACAGGACCTCCCCGCACAGGTATAAAGATGTTAAAGGACCAGAAAAGAATGGAAGGAATCTTTTGGGTAGGGGTCCTGCAGAGGATGAGGCCAGAGAGCTGGTGGGAGAGGAACCATCACACACCTAAACTCCAGATTCAGCCAAGCCAGGGATGGGAGTAAGATGGGCAGGAAGACCCACCCAGTACAGGGAGGAGGACAGAGACCTCTGAGCGTGTGCGGCGTGGCAGGCAGAGTGCAGAGCTCCCGAAGCGCGGGCCCCCAGCCTCACAGACACCATGCGGTCACTGCAATCTTTACCAGAGAAGGAGGGGCTCCCACATGGCTCCCATCACGGTCATTCAATACCCCCTCCAGGTGGAGAAACAACGCAGCGACCTGTCCCGGGACCTCGAAGACCTCAGTGACAGGCTGGAAGAGGCTGGGGGAGCCACATCTGCTCAGGTACCATCCTTGGGTGGGGGTGGGGGTGGCCAGAGACTCCATTCCTGCCTACCTTCAGGGAGAAAAAAAATGCTAGATGATGAACAGTAGGAATAGGACCAGTTAGTTCTTGCTGAATTCCTGGGGCTAACGTCAGGAGAGAACAATTAATAATAAAGAGGAGGCCAGAGAGTGACTGGTTTGGTCTTCTTTTTCCCTGTGGTGTGGACAGACGCGCGGCACGGGACTGAATGCAGAGGGCAGACGTTGTAAGATATAGTGTGTCTTATAGAAAATGTGAGCTGCAGTAATGCCAGCTGACCAGGGAAGGATTGCCGCTGCGCACAGTCTGTTATAGTTCCTCAGAGGGGGCGTGCCGTGCAGGGCCACATGGGGAAGCAGCAGTGTCAGTAGTGGCAGGGACATGGGGGGACTGCAGACAAAGAGCCTTTATTGTGGTTTCTGAGGAAGGAACGGGTAAGGCAGAGTAAGCAGGCTTAGGGTTGGTTAGTTTGGGTGATTTCAGTGGGCTCTGAAGCACCTGGGCTGAGCCTCATTGCCTGGTACCTGCCCACGGGGGTAATGAGGGCAGGGAAAAGTAGCTGAGAGGGTGAGCACCCCATGGAGGAGGGGTTGGAGGTGTGGGCTCTAGACTGGTTGCTTTGCACTGGAAATCCAGGTGTTTGCTATCTCTCAGAGTTAGCTTACCCCCGGGAGGGGCTGTCATTCAGGGTCAGCAAAGCCCCAGATGACAAGGCATAAGAATACAGAAAATAAAGATGTGGTTAATACAGTGGGGTGACCCCACACTCCCAGGGCTGGAATCCAAGCTGAGCCTCTGGTGTGGAATGGCTCTTCCTCCAACTCACATAAAGGCATTGTGGACACAAAGAAGCTTGAAACTCTTCTTCTAATTCTGGATGGTCAAATCTCTTACAAATGTGGACCATGGGTGAGAGCTGAGAGCAGAAAGGTGGATGGGGTCCCTTAGCACTGGAAGGCTAAGCATCCTTTCCTGCGTCTCCCTGCACCGCACGCCCCACTCCCTCACCATCCTGGCCTCAGTCTGCTTGTTGTAAGGGAGCGTGCTGATAACTGAATCTGGTATCCAGCTGTGGTCGGCATCCTGGGAGGAAACAAAATCATCCCAGGTGGTTTTAGTGCGAGGCATCAAGAAGGGGCTACGTCCAGCAATGCAGGGAAAGTGTAGACAATAAGGACATAGGGCACCAGAGGGATGGGAGGAAGCAGGGTCATGGGGCTGTGACATTGGGGGCCTTGGAGCAGGGCTGTCTGGAAGGTCCTTCTGGAGGCTCAGGGGGAATCTGTCCCAGGCCTCTCTCCTGCCTTCTGGTGGCTTGCTGGCAATCCTTGGTGTTGCTTGTTTGTAGCTGAATCACTCTAACCCCCTGCCTCCATGGTCACATGGCCTTCTTACGTGTCTCCCTGGATCCAAATCTCTCCTCTTATAAGGACAACCAGCCATTGGGTTAAGGGCCTCCCTAGTCCAGTATGACATTTTAACTTGTTTACATCTGCAAAGACCCTGTTTCCGCATAAGGTCACATCCACAGGTATCTGGGGTTAAGAACTGAGCATATCTTCTCAGGGGGCACAATTAGACGCACAGCACCTGCTAAACGAATCCTATGGGCAACCCACCCGGAGGCTCGGGAGTGACATTTCAATCAAGACATCCATTAGTGGGGTGCAGAAATATCGGCGGACCACTGGGCAGGTGGACACCATCTGTCCTATGGAGACCAGTGCTGGTCAGTTCCGCTAAAGGCCTGCTTCTCTCCCCCAGATCGAGCAGAACCGCAAGCGGGAGGCGGAGCTGTTAAAGCTGAGGCGGGAGCTGGAGGAGGCGGCCCTGCAGAGCGAGGCAGCAGCCTCCACGCTGCGCAAGAAGCACACGGACTCCATGGCCGAGCTGACGGAGCATGTGGAGAACCTGCAGAGGGTCAAGGCCAAGTTGGAGAAGGACAAGCAGGTCATGAAGGCTGAGATTGATGACCTCAACGCCAGCATGGAGACGGTGCAGAAGTCCAAGGTGAGGGGAGACCCCCGGAGAGCCACAGGGAGGTGCCCCAGCATCTGGCTGCTTCACACATATTCCCCGAGCCCCCAGCAAGCCTGGGGCATGTTCTAGATGTTGTGAAGGGACTCTAGATGAGCCCGTCACAGACCCCACAGGATGCTGTATAACCTTGGCCAAGTTCATAACCTAACTGTGCTTCAGTTTTCTCATCTGTAAAATGGGGATAATGACAATCCCTGCTTCATAATGCTGTTGTGAGGGCTTCAACAGTCCCTGGCATGTAAGAAAAGATCAATAAATGTGACAGACTGGTATGAGTGACAAGAGAAATCCATACATCACCACAATGAAAGTGATACACGGCAAGAAGGGAAAGCAAGTAAGCCGTTCAACATGCATTTATCAAGCGGCTGTCCCAAAAGAGCCTTCTTGTGTCATGAGGGAAAGGGGGACTCCAAGGGTGAGTAGGGATGATGCTTTGGGGTCCCAGGATCAGCCAATCAGGATCTTCAAACCTCAGACACTCACGAAGTGTCTTCACAGATCCCATTTTATCTGCACACCCCAGAACTAATGCCAGTATGTTTTCTTAAATTGGCCCACTGCATTTTCTTACTGGGTGAGGTGTCTCCGTTTCCCCACTGGGTACATCTTCCCTGAGCAGATGAATGCCGAGGCCCACATCCGAAAGCTGGAAGATAGCTTAGCAGAAGCAAATGCCAAGGTGGCGGAGCTGGAGCAAAACCAGGCAGAAATCAACGCCATCAGGACCCGCCTGCAAGGTAAGCTCGCCCCTCCCTGCAGCTTCCCGAGGAACAGTGTATGGAACAGAACAGGGATCCTCAAGGAAACTGAAGGAGTACCTGGGTCCTCTTCCCAGAGCTTTCTCAGCCTTGGACACTTCATACCCGCTGTGGCAAGACAGGAGACCTGATTCCACCCATTGAGTGTCCCAAGTAGCATCTTTGCAGAATAAAACAAGCAATTTTCCTATCAGTTGTCTTAACCACCCTGTGAGATCAATAGGAAGGGCCGTAGACAAAATTCAGATTTTAAACATTTTAAAACGTGGCCCACATAGTAGCAGCAAACATGTGTCACTAATAAGAGAGCCATAAAATGGTGAATTTGCCTTCAAGGACCATTTGAGGGGCAGAGATTTACACAGTCAGTTGGGGGAAGGGAGGCTTCAATAACTTTGTTAAGTTAGAGGCAGAACTGGTTAATGTCCTACAACACAATAATACTGCAACCTCTTGGTTTTGTTTTTCTTTTTACTAAAAGAAATCCTTTGCAGCTCCAGGACAAAAATAATTGGTGACTTATCACTACTCACTTAACACATAACCTTGCAGAGGCTGGGCTCTCACAAAAGCATACTCCCCGAGAGAAGTAAACACTCCTCAGGCAGGCCAGTTAGACTACCTTCCAGTGTGACCCCAGAGAATCTGCTGGCATCCTTTGGCCATATTTCCCACATCTTGAATACTTTCTGAAATCAATATTCCCCATTTGATGGATAAGAAAAGTGAAGCTCAGTGAGACGAGGTAACTCTCCACACAACCAGAATGACTTACAGGGCAGAACTCGAGCTTGCTTGTGCTCTTCGGCTCACGCACGTCTTCCTGGCCTCTGGCCCCGACAATCAGTTCACCGATGACAAGAGCGTAGGTTCTGGGACCATGACAATTACATTTTAAACACTCTCTGCCCCTGTTTTCCTCAAACTTCTTTGTGGGATCTCGTGCTGGGAGCTGGGACTTCGTTATCTGGAGCCTCGTACCTCATGCGGGACACCTGGATGTCGGCAAGGCTTAGACAATTGCTCCCCTCCTGGGCTCGCTTATTTTGGGTTTATTTGCAGCCCACTTGGCCAAGTCATCATATTTACTGGGTACTTCAAGAACAATGCACTGGGGGAACTTTGGATCTGGCCCAGGAGCCAGTTTTTCATCCAGCATTTCCCCCATTCCCCTTCATGCCCAGCTGAAAATGGTGAACTGAGCCGGGAATATGAAGAATCGCAGAGCCGGCTCAATCAAATCCTGCGGGTAAAGACATCACTGACGTCGCAGGTGGACGATTACAAGAGGCAGCTGGATGAAGAATCCAAGGTGTGTTTGGGGGTGGGGTGGGGGCGACAGAGATTCTTCCTGAAGAAAGTTACAGGTTATGAAGAGGTAGAAGGAACATGAAAGGTGGTGTCTAGGGGTACCTGGGTGGCTCAGTCAGTTAAGCATCCTAGTTCGGCTCAGGTCATGATCTCACAGCTCATGAGTTTCGAGCCCCATGTCAAGCTCTGGGCTGACAGCTCAGAGCTTGGAGCCTGCTTCGGATTCTGTATCTCCCGTTCTCTCTCTCTCTGCCCCTCCCCCACTAGTGCTCTGTCTCCGTCTCTCTCAAAAATAAATAAACATTAAAAACCTTTTTTTAAAAAAAGAAAAGGGGTGCCTAGGTGGCTCAGTCAGTTGAGCATCTGACTTCAGCTCAGGCTATGATCTCACGGTTTGTGAGTTTGAGCCCTGCATTAGGCTCACTGCTATCGGTGCAGAGACTGCTTCAGATCCTCTGTCCCCCTTTCTCTGCCCCTCCCCTCCACTCACTTGCTCTCTCTCTCTCTCTCTCAAAAATGAATAAAAACATTTAAGAATTTTTTAAAAATTTTTTAATGTTTATTTACTTTTGAGAGAGAGAGACAGAGTGTGAGCAGGGGTGGGGAGAGAAAGAGGGAGACAAAATCTGAAGCAGGTTCTAGGCTCTGAGCTGTCAGCACAGACCCCGACATGAGGCTCAAACTCACAAACTGTGAGATCATGATCTGAGCCAAAGTCAGACACTTAACTGACTGAGACACCCAGGCACCTCCTAAAAAATTTTTAAGTCAACTACAAAACTATAGTATGCTACGTGTATGACTAAATGAAAGTGATGAAATCCCATATCCTTGTGGACAATAATTGGAACAAAACACGGAAAATAAACCCTGACGGTCTGGGCTGTAGAATCTAGTGTCCTTTCCCCCCTTCACTTGAGGCACTGTCGATCCAACACTGCGGATGTCTAAGCGATGTCCTGGGTAGAGACCAGCAGGGCCCCTGACGGCCTCCGCTGGTCCCTGCAGTCTCGCAGCACGGCCATGGTGAGTCTCGCCAACACCAAACACGACCTAGACCTGCTGAAGGAGCAGCTGGAGGAGGAGCAGGGAGGCAAGTCTGAGCTGCAGCGCCTTGTGTCCAAGCTCAACACTGAGGTGACCACCTGGAGGACCAAGTATGAGACGGACGCCATCCAGAGGACCGAGGAGCTGGAGGAGACCAAGTGAGCGTCACCCTGTGCCAGGGAGCTGGGAGGCTGGGGTGTGGGTAGCGTTGGGGGTCTGACCACGTCAGCCACTTGCTGAGGCCAGAGCCATGACCCGGAGAAGGCAGTTCACAAGCTCCTCTTTAAAAAAAAATATATTTTTTAATGTTTATTTACTTTTGAGAGAGAGAGAAACAGAGTATGAGCAGGGGAGGGGGCAGAGAGAGAGGGAGACACAGAACTCGAAGCAGGCTCCAAGCTCTTTGCTGTCTGCCCAGAGCCCACTGTGGGGCTCAAACTCACAAACTGTGACATCATGATCTGAGCACAGGCTATTTGTGAAGTGGGGGTGGAGGGATGCGTGTCTGACAGGAGAGCCCACTTAGTGCCCTAAACAACGTACCCACTGCCAGCCTCAGGTTCCGCCCTCAGGATCTCTACATCCTCAGTGTGAAAGTGTTCGGGCTCCTGCAGGAAGTCAGGAGCGGGGCCCCCACCTCCAGGCAGGGCTTCTCTGCCCCTAAAGTGCTTGGGAAGCTTCCACAGTCCTGCTGGGTCTGGGGCGGGGCCTCTGGGCAATGCTGGGAGGACTCGGACCACACTCACAAAGACCCTCACTCCTCTGGTAAATGCCTTCAAATCCTGCGAGCCTTCTTCCTCATTTGCAAACTAGAGAAGTGGACACTCTGCCTGACGGGCCTGAGGAACTAAGAGTGGACACGTGAACGTGGCTCGGGGCCACCTTCTTGTGGAAGAACAGGCTGGCTTGCTTGCCCATGGGAAGCCCTGCATGTGAGCCACCCGGCACCAGGCAGGGAAAGGACCCCGGCCTGCTTGCTGGTGCCTTCAACCCCCTGGACATTTGTGGCAACATGACAGCGATAAGCACAGAGCCCTCCAGCTGACATAAATCTCTTATGAAAGGCTCTTCATACCTTGAGCCTAAATCTGCCTTCCTGTAACTTCCACCTCCTGAGCTCTAGCCCTTTTCTATTTTCTGCTGAGAGCAGCCAGCAGCTGCCTGCTCCCATCCCAAAACTCATGCCAGATCTCAATCCCTCACCTCTCTCTGCTTGGACCCTCTTCCCCAAACACCCACAGGGTCCTTGGCCTTCTCTCCCTCCAGCCTCTGCTCATGTATCCCCCTCCCTGCTTTACTTTCTCCATGGTGCTTCTGTCTCTAGGTCTATCCCCCATCTAGAACAGAAGTTTCATGAGGGCAGTGGTTATTCACTGCTCTTTCTTGAATGCCTGGAATGATACCTGACAGAGTAGAAACAATACACAGCTGTTGGATGGATGGATGATGGATGGAAGGAAGGATGGATGGATGTAAGATGGATGGATCGAATGGATGGACAGTGATTGCCTTCCTCTAAACACTCTCCATTTTGTCTGCATCTTCTTCACTGTAATACCAGAGCTCAGGACCACAAACACAGCCCCCCAGCCCGAGGGCTCCTATGTTTCTTTGATGGCCTCTCTTGCCCTTGCCCACAGGAGGAAACTAGCCGCCAGGCTCCAGGAAGCAGAAGAGACAGCCGAAACTGCCCAGGCCAGGGCTGCCTCCCTCGAGAAAAATAAACAGCGACTCCAAGCAGAAATTGAGGACCTCACCATCGACTTGGAGAAGGTTAGGGGGTCAAATGTTCGAAGGCTGCCTATTTGCTGGGTCCAAGGGACCCCAGGGAGCTGTTAGAAACTGTCACATGTCTGGGCTTAGCAAGAAAAAACAGGTGGCCCAACAGGACAGAGCACAGGGTCTGTATTCAGGCCCACTGGACACAGGCTCTCACCTGAAATTGTGTTTGTATATTCATAATTCTGTGATCTTAACACCCAACAGGCTGCTATTCAAATAGGTCTATGGCGAGGACAAAACTTAGTCCCAGAAAGTCATGGAGCCTATTGTCTCAAACCACATACCACACACTTTGTATGACTAAATATTCCTGTTTGCATCCCTGGTTCAGACTGATTTGCCAATCTTCAGCCAAATTAAATAAAAATTCCACGAGCACACAGCAACCTGGTCTTGGTATATCAGGGCAATTGCTTCATGCTAATGGTCAGGGGCACGTAGGCAGAGGGTCATATCTATGAGAGAGGCTTCAGGAAAATAGTCCCAAAGCCTAAAAAAGTTTTTCTCCTCCAAAATTAAGAAATTAAGCAGAAATTTACAAAATCCAGTGTTGCACAGCAATAAAGACATAGTTCCTGAGGCGTCTGGGTGGCTCAGTTGGTTAAGCATCTGACTTCGGCTCAGGTTATGATTGCACAGTTTGTGAGTTCGAGCCCCACACCAGGTTCTGTGCTGACAGCTGAGAGCCTGGAGCCTGCTTCAGATTCTGTCTCTCTCTCTCTCTCTCTCTCTCTCTGCCCCTCCTCAGCTTATGCTCTCTCTCTCGCTCTCTCTCTCTCTCTCTCTCTCTCTCTCTCTCTCTCAAAAATAAATAAACATTAAAAAAATAAATACATAGTTGCTGGACAGTTATGAAAAGGAGGAAAGGTCTTTGAAAAATAAGGCCTGAAAATAATCAGCTTTGATTCACAAGAAAAATATCACCAAACCCATCTCTGAGTTGGACAATGATGTAACAACTATTAGTAAACCCTAGAGAAATATGGGGGTTTGGGTGAATGCTATAAATCTGGGAAGGCCGCTGTGGCCCAGATCCCTCATTGTATACCTAAGGAAATGCCCGGGTAAATAAGATGGACTGCCCAAGGTCACACATTTAGTAGGAGTTTTAGAACTGGAAAGTAACTCTTTCTAGGCTCCTTGTCCTGTGCTTGTGCTATAAATGTTGAATTATATCCCAATCTCCAAGAAATCTGTGGTCACCAGAGTTACTGGGGCGGGCTGGGGAAGGCAGGGAGGAGGGCAGAAGCAGGGGAAGGGGCTGGAGAGTCAGAACGCCCGGAGACCATCATTCCCACCTCTCCCCAGGCCAATGCAGCAGCTGCCGCCCTGGACAAGAAGCAGCGAGTCTTCGACAAGATGCTGGCCGAGTGGCAGCAGAAGTGTGAAGAGCTGCAGGTGGAGGTGGACAGTGCGCAGAAGGAGTGCCGCATGTACATGACTGAGAGCTTCAAGATCAAGACCGCCTATGAGGAGTCCCTGGAGCATCTTGAGTCGGTGAAGAAGGAGAACAAGACTCTACAGGGTGAGTCTGAGGGCAGGGTCAAAAACACAGACAGGGCCTCCCTCCTCCTGAGTGCATCACAGGTTTGAGTACCTGGCACATAGTAAGTACACACAATAAATGTCGACTGCCTGGTGAGCAATTTGTAGAAGCACTTGGGCACTCAGCAACATGACTTCAAGCAGATGAGTTACTTAACCTTTCTGGGCCTCAGTTTCCTCATCTGTAAATTGGGGAAATAATAATGCCTTCCTTGTAAGGTTGAGACAGTTGGTATAAGGTAAAATGTGTAAAATCCTCACTGACTAGAGTAGCTGGCAGAAATGAGGACTCCACAGATTTTATGTATTGAGCCCTTACATCGATCATCTATACATAATATACATACACATGTAAGATTTCTTGTATAGGAGTCTCGCGCTGGAATCCATTCTGTTGAATGTTGTTTGAAAAATGATGCCTATCTGTTGGAGAATGTTTTGCTGCATTAATAGGTCTTTATGGCAGGTACACATTTCTAACTGCAAAATCAGTTGTGTAAGAGAGGTCAGTTGTTGTTTTTTTTCCCCAAGAACTGTTTTGGGGTCTCTGTTCTGCTGAGCAACAAAAATCTCAGTCAATGCAGGGTTTCCTCAGTTCAGGTTAGGTGCCTGATGTAGGGTCATTGCACTGGAGGGTAGAAGCAGATGGTCCCTGATTGTTCCCCAAACCTGCCCAAGGTCCTATGAGTCCCTGGTGAGTTGTTGGCTTACAGGGGATAATCGCAAGAGCCCAGCATGTGAGATATGAAGGCTCTGCTTCTGTAATCTCAAAAGTGTAAATACTAAAGGATTTCAATATAAATACATGAGTTAAGATAGGGGAGTAACAACCAAAACACCCAGATCAAGGTTGCCTGGACTCGGAGAGGACAGAAAATAGGAGCCCAGGGTGGTAGGGAGGGAAGACGTGATGATAGGCTCTGCTAAAAGTCCCAGGGCCTTGCCTCCTCTCCTAACCCTCATCTTCCCCCCAGCTCCTGGTGCAGATGAGGAAGCTCCCTGGTAATCTGGGGGTTAAGAGCAAAGAAATATGCACCTCACCTGGCTGGTAAAGCATAGGTGGGAACAAACCTTGTAAAGTAGTCCCAGCCAAGGGTGCCCGGATGGCTCAGTCACTTAAATGTCTGACTTCAGCTCAGATCATGATCTCATGGTTCATAGTTCCAGCCCTGCATTGAGCTCTGTGCTGACAGCTCAGAGCCTGGAGCCTGCCTCGGATTCTCTGTCTCCCTCTCTCTCCATGCCCCTACCCTCCTCACACTCTGTCTCTCTCTCAAAAATAGATAAACATTCTTTAAAATTTAAAAAATAACCCAACCTGATGGGAGCCACAGAGAAGAATAGCCAAGCAGCCTACTTGGGCTGAGAGGGTGTGAGGCAGCATCACAGTGTCCCTCGTAGTCCCAGAGCAGTGCAGTGGAGGATGTTCCAGAAACACCATGTCCAGGACAGGTGACAGGAAGCCATGTGGGTTACGAGTGTGTCTGTGATGTCAGCACAGGTGGACCCCAACAGCTAAGACTTAGATCATGCCCGCCACTGCTCTCTACTCTACCTAAAACTTAGAAACCCAGACAGAGAGATCCTGGATTAAGTGAGATTTCTCTGAATTCACGGAGGCTTGATGTAGGAACAGAGTTTGGTTATGGATTAATCAAGGTAGTCTCATTTCTTGGGCTGAGATTTATGGCTGCTCCAAGGTGCTGGGTGGGTCCCTGGGAGCTTCTCTGGGTGGGAAACAGAGAGGTCTCCCAACTGAGGAAGGAGATCAGAAAGGCTCTACTCCTCCCACCTTTCCTTGGTTTTCAGGCAGAGGGGGAGAGAGGGCCTCTCAGAGAAAGGAAGGCCTGGAGTTTAGGCCTAACAGGCCTGGGGAGTCTTGGGCACTGGCCCCCAAGCTGTTCAGTGCTTGCCCACACTTCTCTGGGCCTCAGCCTCTCATCTGTAAAATGAGGAGCTTGAACTCACTGTTCTCCAATGCCCACGCCCTGATGCTCCAGGAGTCTATGACTTGGGAGTATATTGCTCCTCTTTGGATACAGTGAAGCTCGGAGTGCCTGCTTCTGCCCTGATGTAGAAATGTCTGTGCCACATGTCATGGCCCTGGGAAGCTGGGGGTCCTCATGTGCCTTATTAATGAAAATATTCCTTTCTCAGAGGAGATAAAGGAACTGATTGATCAGCTGGGTGAGGGAGGACGGAGTGTTCATGAGCTGCAGAAGTTGAAGAAAAAATTGGAGATTGAGAAAGAAGAACTCCAGGTGGCCCTGGAGGAAGCAGAGTCTTCCCTGGAGGTAACCATGTGGCCATCACCTTGGAGGCTGGACCCTTGCCCAGGGCCCGTGCACCTCCTTGGCTAGAAAGACTGATGTTTATATTCCTGGCAGGTTGAAGAGAGTAAGGTGATTCGAATTCAGCTGGAACTGGCTCAGGTTAAAGCTGACATTGACCGGAGAATCCATGAGAAAGAAGAAGAATTTGAAGCTACGAGGTACGGGGATGAGGTGATGGGAGGCTGATTTTAGGTAGCATTGATTGGGCCTCTGCCACCTACTAGTCATGCGACCTTGGGCGATTTAAGTGAATACTCTGAAATATAGTACTTTGGTGATCATAAAACCCCATGGGATAATTAACAATAATAATAATCCAAAAATGGGCAAAGGACTTTAATAGACATTTTTCCAAGGAAGATATACAAACGGCCAATAAGCACCTGGAAAGCTACTCACTGCAGCTTCCCAATGAGGGAAATTTAAATCAAAACTACAATGAGATACCACCTCATACCCATTCAGATGGCTACTATCCAAAACACAAGAAATAACAAGTGTTGGTGAGGATGTAGAGAAACTGGAACATTTGTGCACTGTTGGTGGGAATGTAAAATGATATCACCGATGTGAAAACCAGGATAAAGTCTCCTCCAAAAAATTTAAAATAGGATTACCATATGACCCAGCAATTCCACCTCTGAGTATTCACCCAAAAGAATTGAAAGCAGGGTCTCGGGGAGATATTTTATACATGTTCACAGCATCATTCAGAAGAGCTGCAGCATGAAAGCAACCCAAGTACACTGATGGAAGAATGGATAACCAAAATGTGGTCTCTACACACAGAAGAATTTTATTCAGCCTTCACAAGGAAGGAACTTCAGACACCTGCTACAACATGGGTGACCCTTGAGGACATTATAACTAAGTGAAAAAAGCCAGCCACAAAAAGACAGATACTGCATGCTTCTACCTATAGGAGGAAGTACTTAGAGCAGTCACAATCACAGAAACAGGAAGCAGAATTAGTAGTTGCCAGGGGCCGGGGGAAAGAGGGATATCGGGGAGTTAGTGTTTCATGGGCACATGGTTTCAGTTTTATCAGATGAAAAGAGTTCTGGAGACAAGTGGTGCCAGTGGAAAGATAGCATGGTGTATGTATTTAATACCACAGGACTGTGCACTTAAAAATGGTTAACATAGGACATTTTATGTAATGTGTATTTTCCCACAGTAAAAAAATTAGAAAGCCCCCCTGTGAGATGGATGCAGTTGCCCCATCTAACAGATGTGAATGATGATAGCTTCTCGTCACCCCTCTCGGGGGTGGTGAAGATTAACTGAGATGGTAAATACGAAAGTACCCTGTAACCCACAAAGCCATACAACTATGAACATTCACAAACCCTAAGAAAACATCCACCGCGTCATGGAAAAGACTCGATTTGCTGGGGTGCCAGAGCATGCTGGGTTTGGAGATTTCTTTTTAACTCAGTGTCCACTGTTGCTGCTTGAGGCTCCAAGAAAGTTTTGGACTCAGCACTAAGTTTTCATTTACAGAAATATGATTTGTTGTGATTCTGAGAAGATCAACACATTTGCAACTGTCCACATTGGCATCCTGCCTAAACTGCCTGCCTGAAATCTTCCGGCACTGTCGCTCCCTGAGTTCACAACATCCCCCACAGTCCTTCCTAACAAAGCTGCAGGCAGAGTCGCTGGAGGGAGAAGCCCCATGATTCCGCAGCCATTGGGCTAAACCCTAAATATCTAGCTATACGCCACCATGTGGCGTGTGTGGGGGTGGGGGGGAGAAAGAGTTTGCAACAGATTTGAGATATAATTTACATACAGTTCACCCATGGTGAGGGAAAAATTCAATGGTTTTTAGTTGTGCAACTATAAACTGCAATTTTAGAACATTTTCATCCAAAGAAACCCCATATCCTTTTGCAGTCTTGCCCCATTTCTCCCCACCACCCCCACTCCCAGCCCTAGGCAACGAGTAATCTAGTCAACAACTTTCTCTGGATTTGCCTGTCTTGGACATTCCATACAAATGGAATCCTACAATATGTGGTCCTTTGTCACTGGCTTCTTTCACTTGGCATCATCTTTTCAAGGTTCATCCATGTTGGAGCAGGTGTAAGTATTTCATTTTTATTCCTGAATACTATGCCATAGTTTGGACAGACCCCATGTTAGTTATCTATTCATCAGTTGATGGACATTTAG
Organism: Proteles cristata cristata; assembly: GCA_017311185.1. NCBI lineage: Eukaryota > Metazoa > Chordata > Mammalia > Carnivora > Hyaenidae > Proteles > Proteles cristata. The sequence goes on from JAESUZ010000027.1 coordinate 2,906,238, forward strand.
GTTATTTTCGCCTTTTGGCTACTATGAACATCCACATACAAGTTTTTGTGTAGACAGGGGTTTACGTTTCTCTTGGGTATATACCTAGAAATAGAAGTTCTGGTAATATGTTCACTCTGTGTTTAACTTTTTGCAGAATGGTCAGATTCTTTTCCAAAGCAGTTGTACTATTTTACATTCTCAGGGTTAGAAGGTCTGCAGTGTCTCCAGACCTTCTCCAACACTTATCATTACCTTTTTTTATCCTAGCCAACCTAGTAAATGGGAGGTAGTATTTCACTGTGGTTTAGAACTGTATTTCCCAGGGCTCCTGGGTGGCTCAGTCACTTAAGCATCTGACTTCAGCTCAGGTCATGATCTCATGGTTCGTGGGTTCGAGCCCTGCATCAGGCTCTGTGCTGACAGCCAGCTCAGAGCCTGGAGCCTGTCTTCAGATTCTGTGTCTCCCTCTGACCCTCCCCTGCCCACGCTGTCTCCTCTTTCTCTCAAAAACTAAATAAAATGTTAAAAAAATTTTTTTTAAAAAAGAACTGTATTTCCATTATAGATAATGATGCTGAGCACCTTTTTTTTTTTTTTTTTTTTAAGTTTATTTGAGAGAGAGAAAGCGCCCGTGTCCACGTGGCGCCTGATCCAGGGCTTAAACCTATGAACTGTGAAGTCATGAGCTGAGCCGAAATCAAGAGTCTGATGCTTAACCAATTGAGTCACTCAGGCACCCCAGCTGAACATCTTAGATGTGCTTATTGGCCACTTCTATGTCTTGTTTGGAGACATGTCTATTCTAGTCCTCGGCCCATTTTAAAAACTAGGTTGTCTGTTTATGGTTGAGTTGTTAAGAGTTCTTTATATATTCTGAATACTAGACCCGTCCTTTATCAAATATGTAATTTGCAAATATTTTCACCCATTCTGTGAGTTGCATTTTCACTTTCTCAATAATAACCTCTGAAGCACAAATTTTTTAATTTTTTTAATTTTTTATTTATTTCTGGGAGAGAGAGAGAGACCGCATGAGCAGGGGAGTGTCAGAGAGAGAGGGAGATACAGAATCTGAAGCAGTCTCCAGGCTCTGAGCTAGCTGTCAGCACAGAGCCTGATGTGGGGCTCGAGCCCATGAACCGCGAGATCATGACCTGAGCTGAAGTCAGTCGCTTTACCGACTGAGCCACCCAGGCGCCCCAACAAATGTTTTTAAATTTGATGAAATCCAATGTATCTGGTTTTTTTCTTTGGTAGCTTGTATTTTAGGTGTCATATCTAAAAAGTCTTTGCCTAATTTAGTCACAACAATTCCTGTCTGTTTTTCCTAGATGAGGTAAGAGTTTTATAGTTGTAGCTCTTACATTTAGGTCTTCAATCCATTTTGAGTTAATTTTTGTATAAGGCATGAGGTATGGGTCCAACTTCATTCTTTTGCATGTGGCTATCCAGTTGTCCCAGAACTACTTTCTGAAAAGACTACTCTCTCCCTATTGAATGGTCTTAGCATCCTTGTTGAAAATGAATTAGCTTGGGTTTATTTCTGGATTCCCAATTCTATTCCATCACTCTATAGGTCTATTCTTATGCCAGGACCACAGAGTCTTGATTACTGTGGCTTTGTAGTAAGCTTTGAAACTGGGAAATGTGAGTCCTCCACCTTGTTCTTCTTTTTCAAGATTTTTTTGGTTATTCTGGGTCCCTTGCATTTCCATATCAATTTTAGGATCAGCCTGTCAATTTCTGCAAAGAAGTCAGCTGGCGTTTTGATAATGATTGTACCAAATTCCACATTAACAACATTAAGTCTTCCAATCCATGAATATGAATGTCCTTCCATTTATTTAGACCTCCTCTATTTTTAAACATGTTTTATAGTTTTTGTTCTTGTATTTATTTTTTAAGTCAAAATGAATAAAGATTGTGTTCACTTTTGAGAATGTCATGACACATTCTCCCATGTCTAGAAATTTAATACATTTCAAAGTGCTGTAAATCCACCAATGTGCCTACACAATAGAAGCTGTTCAGGGGTGGAGCAGAGGTGAACACCGCAAACAAGGGCCAGGTGACAGAATCTTTACATGCTAGCCATTTATTTCCCTCAATGAGACAAATATTTTTTGAACATCTACATTACCTTCTTTAGTCTCCTTCTATGGAGGGTTTTACAAAAACGTTCATATTATACTGATTGTATTCAATATATTTAGTTATACTACAATCAACTGATAACTGCTGTTTTAAAGAGAGACATGAATCTGACTTGTATAGCCAAAGCTCACATTTTGTAATTTAAAATACCAGCTAACATTTAGGTTTGAATCCCGTCTCCATTATGGGATGTTTTTCATCATCTTGGAGCCTCAGTTTCCTTGCAGGGCTGTTTTGCATGTTAAACGAACTAAGATCACAAAAGACATGAGATAAACATTGACCTTCTGTGTCCTTTCCCAAAGCACAACACTCCCTGACTTAAATGCTTTTCAAATATGGTGGCTGTATGCATGTTGATGCTCACAGACCTCTTAACTAGCAGGTTTAGCGCAGCCTGACCAGCTGGCCCAGTGTGCCAGGGCCTTTTCTGCTTGAACTTGCAGGAAGAACCACCAGCGGGCAATCGAGTCCTTGCAGGCCAGCTTGGAGGCAGAGGCCAAGGGTCGCGCAGAGGCACTTCGGCTCAAGAAGAAGATGGAGACGGACCTGAATGAGATGGAAATCCAGCTGGACCATGCCAATAAGAACAACAGTGAACTTGTAAAGACCCTGAAAAGGCTGCAACAGCAAATCAAGGTAGCAATCTGGGACCTAATCACAAAGTAAGCCACCCCCAAGCTTGCAGACTTCCAGGAAGCTAACCTCATGCATGTCTGCAGCTAGGAGAAAAGCATGAAAGTGATAGTGTGGGGTGGCTGGCAGTCTAGGAAGGTCACGTGGGGATTGTTTATATGAGAGGCCCCAACCACCAAAAGTCCATATCCTGGACCACTGAAAAGAGGGAAGGAAGAAGGAAAACAGAAAGTTGGGCCTGTCTTGGTTTTTAAAATCATTTTTGACTTATTACAAGTGAATTCGGGCACAGAAAAATAAAGAACATAGTAAACAATCATATGCCCACCACTCATCTTAAGAAATAAACACAACAGAGTTGAAGTCTTCCTTTATTGCTGTCATCGGTCTTTAAAGCATCTGTAGCTGGAGCCATTCATTCAACACACATATTATTGGAGACCAGCCCGGCATAGGAACCTTATTAGGTGCTAGGAGTACAGGAGTGAACATAAAACAAACATCCCTGCAGATAGACAATAAACAACAAATAAATAAAATTGTAGTATCAAAAGTGGTGGTAAGTGCTATAGAGAAATAACCAGACAGGGGAAGAGAGATGTGGATTAGCCAGTGGGGGTGTAATGGTCAAGATCATTGAGGAAGGTCTCTGTGAGAAGACCCTGCTGGAAACACCAGGTGTTCTGTCATCAGAAAAGCCTTGACCTTATGGTAACCTCCCACTGGACAAATCCTGGGGACACTTGGGCCCTGGCCAGCTAGGCCTCAACCAGACCGGACACTCCCCCAGGGCAGATCGATACCTTCCACTGCCTTCCACTGTGGCCACCAACTCCGCAGCTCACCCCAGCTCCCTGCTGAGCCCAGACTGTGCCAGGGCCCCGGGAGATGGGCTCAGGCCGGGTCCCCTTGCCCCCGCAGGACTTGCAGATGCAGATGGACGAGGATGCCCGGCAGCACGAGGAGCTGCGGGAGCAGTACAACCTGCAGGAGCGGCGCCTGAGCCTGCTGCAGGCAGAGCTGGAGGAGGTGCGCTCGGGCCTGGAGGGCAGCGAGCGCTCCCGCAAGCTGCTGGAGCAGGAGGTGGCAGAGATCACGGAGCGGCACAACGAGGTCAACATCCAGGTAGGATGGCGGCTTCCTGGGGAGCGGGGGATGTCTCACCCAAGACTCACACTTGGGGTGCGGGGGCAGGGCCAGGATGGTGTCCAAACCCTGTGGGCTCCCCTCAAAACTCAAAGACAGATGGTGTCCCCACTTGGGAGATCCTCAGAACTCCCCTGCAGAGACTTTTTTTTGTTATGGCAAAAACCCAGTAACATAAAATGTACCACCTTAACTTTGTTTAGCGCACACACGGTGTGTGAACTACATGCACATTGCTGTGCAGAGCTTTCAAAGACGGGCTCCCAGACTCTCTTCTCCCTTGGAGATTCTGATCCAGAATCTGGAAACGCCAGGTGCTCTGTCCCATCAGTGATGGGACTCCAGAAATCTAAACTTTTGAATCTAAATTCCTCAGAAGATTCTGTTGATTTAGCCAATTTTAACGATCACTATTACCTTCAGTGTAGCTGAGGACAGAACTTCAGAACTAGAAGGGATCTAGAATATTCCAAAGTCTAGGGGCACCTGGGTGCCTCAGTTAGTTAAGTGCCTGACTCAATCTCAGCTCAGGTCTTGATCTCAGGTCGTGAGTTCAAGCCCTGCATTGGGCTCCCTGATGGGTGTGGAGCCTACTTAAAATAAATAAATAAATAGATAAATAGATATATATAAATTAATTAGTTAATTAAATAAATAAAACAAAGTCTGACATTCATTTTACAAATGAAAAACCATGGCCCAGAGAGTTGAGTGGCTTTTCCGTGGTCAATGATGGGGACCCCCATCTACTACCAGTGGTAACACCAATACTGCTTACTGTGTACTCCTTTGCCAGCACAGCTTAATTCCTACTTAGCATCTCATGTAAATTCACCAAAAGAAAAAATGTGCATGGGACATATAAGGATCACAACCCCATTTTAGAAATAAGACCCAAGCCTAGAGGTAAAGAATCCACCTAGGTACCAGGGGTGGAACCTGGGTTTTCCCAGCTGTGAATTCAGGATTGTTCTAGACCTGCCACCTACCCCAGGTCAGGATGATGTTATTCATGGACTCCTTGTGATACATGCTCTGCTCTAAAACACAGAGAAAAATGCGGGCAGAGACCCTTACCTCAAGCAGGGGGCCCAGGGCCATTTCCCATTGTGGGGTTTAGTGAGTATGTCTGTGGAGAGTTGTTTTTCTTTCCTGGACACAGGAAGGGCTGTGCAGATTTCTGGCTCATGGCAATGTCTTCATTTTCTCCTCCAGAACCAAAGTCTCCTGGTGGTCAAGCGCAAGTTGGAGTCAGATGTCCAGCGCATCTCCAATGAGCATGAGGAACTCATCAGTGAGTTCCGCTCTGCCGACGAGAGGGCCAAGAAAGCCATGACTGACGTAAGTGAATGCTGCCTGATGCTGGTGGGAGGGGGCCTGGCCTGGACTACCTACGGAGGACCAGGCCACCCTCAGTAGAGAAGGCCATATTCTCCCCTCAAGGGTCACTGTGCAGTGCCAGTAGGGTCATGGTCTTTGTTCTGAAGAATCTGGAGGCCTTTCTGAAAAGCCAAACACATACAAGTAAGGAATAACTGCAAGCTATACACGACCATGTGAGAAATCAGAGCTTGAGGCCTGAGAACATGGGTCAAAGGAACCATTGAAAGTAGGTTTTCCTGGGGCGCCTGGGTGGCTTAGTCGGTTAAGCGTCCGACTTTCGCTTAGGTCATGATCTCGTGGTTCGTGAGTTCGAGCCCCGTGTCGGGCTCTGTGCTGACTGCCAGCTCAGAGCCTGGAGCCTGTTTCAGTCTGTGACTCCCTCTCTCTCTGACCTTCCCTGTTCACGCTGTCTCTCTCTCTCTCCTAGAAATAAATAAAACATTTAAAAAAAAAAAAAAAAAAAAAGAAAGTAGGTTTTCCTGGGCAGGTCTTTTGGCAAAGAGGAGCATTAAAGCAGCCTGAGGAGAAGCATGAGTGAAAGGAAGATGGGAGCCATGTCCTGGTGCTCAGGGGCAGATACGGCAAAACGTGCTGCCAGTGGTCTTGCCCCACTTTCCCTTTGAGGACTTGCACGACCTTGAGTGGCAGATACCATACACCCCACTTTAAAGATGAGGGCATACAGATGCTATTGCCAGGCTCATTGCACTTGGTTGAAATGCCAGGAGCTCAGGACCATTGCAGGTCTTATTTGGTGCTGGGTCTCGAGAGAACAGACCCATATCCTGCATGTAGATCTTCTATGAATACTTGTGAAATGAATGCAGGAATGAGAGGGCAAAATGACTTGCTGAAGGCCACACAGGGGCTGCACGCAGACCTTCATCTTCCTCCTCCAGATCTGCGCTATGCTCACCCTCTGTGCTGTGCCCCTCATGGAGGAGGCAGCAAAGAGAGGCTGGAGAGCCCCAGGCTGGTGGGACTCTGTGGGACTGGGGGGGCTGTGATGAGTGCACCAGCCTGCCTCTTCCCTGTCGCTCGGAGAGACACAGGAGCATGCGGCACCCCCTCCGCCAAAACCCAGCAGCACATCATTGAGGTTCTCCTTGTCACCACTTGGTCCTCTGGAGACCGGAGGACAAGGTCCCTCATCTCTCAAAGGCATGGGAACCCAGCTCGAGTCCCCGCTCTGCTCCCCTCCCGCAGGCCGCCCGCATGGCGGAGGAGCTCCGGCAAGAGCAGGACCACTGCATGCACCTGGAGAAAATCAAGAAGAACTACGAGATCACCATCAAAGACCTGCAGGCCAAGATGGAGGAGGCTGAGCAGCTGGCTCTGAAAGGAGGGAAGCGCACGATCATGAAACTGGAAGCCAGGGTGAGGGCGACCCTGAGCTGGGCCAGGAGGGAGAGAAGGGAGACGTGGCTGGGCCGGGGCCTTTTCCCGAAAACACCATGCCCAGCACTTGATGAGGAACTGGATGATTCAGATGCTAGGAAGGGAAAGGAAAATGAGATGAGAACAGCAATTTATTTGTACATAGGTCTCCTCTCCTCTTCCTTCTTCATCTGTCACCTTTGCCCCCGAATGTGCCCCCAAGTAAGGCAGTTCCCAGGATCCTTCCTCTGTCTCCGGTCCCAGTCTCCGTTTCCAACACTGTTCCTCCCTTACAACTCACTTAAAACCAGCCTAGGTCTTCCCCCATGGAGTGTCAGAGCTAGAGGGGCCCAGAAGGTTCAGTGACCCTGTCGGGCCCCTGCCGACCCCACTTCCTGGAGAAGGAAACACGAATCTCCTGTCAGAAGGGACCCATCTGACCACCACAGCAGGCCCGGGAGGGGCAGAACCCATCTGACCCTCCTGTCCAGGGCTTGCCTGCTCTCCTCTGGGGAAGAAGTGGATGGACATTGTCGTCATGACGCCCCCACCCCAGGCCACTGAGCTCTCAAGTTCAAAACCCTGCGTTCTCACAGCCATGTCCCTCTCTTCCTCCCTCAGATCAAGGAACTAGAGACCGAGCTGGACGGTGAGCAGAAACGGCACGTGGAGACAGTGAAGACGCTGCGGAAGAACGAGCGCCGCCTCAAAGAGCTGATCTTTCAGACAGAGGAGGACCACAAGACCAACCAGCGCATGCAGGAGCTGGTGGAGAAGCTGCAGAACAAGCTGAAGATCTACAAGCGGCAGATCGAAGAGGCGGTGGGTGCTCGCCGCGTGTCCCTAACATGCCCTCCCTTCCCAGCCCAGGTCTCAGCGCTTGGTTAGCATTAACCACAGAGAAAGAACGGAGCCCTGGACAAGAGACGGCCCCTGTGAGCTTCGTGTCCGTGGCACTTCATAAGTGGACTGGACACCACATAGTGGAGATAAGAACACGTAGGAAACGAACACCCGTGTTACCTAAAGTACCCACTGTAAGGTGTGATCTAAAATCAGGGAAATTCTTTGCTGCCCTTGTCCTGCTTCCATGCCCCTGGTGGCCTCCGCCAAGATAACTTCTCTCTCCTGCTCAGACTATCAAACACAAGACCCTTCCCTTCTTTGATCCCCCAACACAAGGCAGGAACACTGATCTTCTTAGCCTGTTTCACAGGTGAGGATATAGCCCAGAGTGGGATATTTATGTCATGTTAGTAAATGTTAAAATCAAAGTCAAATGGTTAACAAAAGATGGCTTCAAGCCTCAACCCTATATCACATGTCCACCTACTGGCACAGGCAGGCCCCCACCCCAACCCGATGTAGATCCTTGACTCCACCATTGTTTGCTGCCAGTTCTGGGACTATTGTGCAGAGTCCCTCAGCCACCCACACAGCCAGGGCCTTTCCCAAAAGGCTCGATAAAGACCAGACTTATGGCTCATATGGTTCTAACTGAAATAGCACTGTGACTCCATTGGGAAGACAAGGGGATGAGAGATGTGTGGTGGGGGCTAGGGAAAAATATTAAATCCACACCTTTCATAGTGGGGCACCAGTAGCTAATGCCTAAAACTACAAATTATAGAAGCAGCAACATAGCACACTTTATTTGGAAACATGAATGTCAAGGCCAAAAAAGAATCCGCTAAAAGTAGTGAAAAGACTGGACTCTCATGTGTCCGTGTAGAACCGGTAACGATGCACATTAACCGGAAAAATACACCCTATTTTCCGCCATGCCTTTGCCACAGGAGGAGCAGGCCAACCAGACCTTGGCGCGCTACAGAAAGACGGTGCATGAGCTGGATGATGCGGAGGAGCGGGCCGGCATGGCCGAGACCGCCCTGAACAAGCTGCGCACCAGGCACCGCGTGGCGGGCAAGGGCATCACCTCCGTGGAGATCATCCAGGTGTCCAAGACAGGGTCCTCCAAAACCCTTTCTGAGGAGTGAGGCTGTCCACGTTCCAGCCCACAGCCAGTAGGTACGGACTCCACTTTCGATGCCCACACTCCAAGCTTACCCTCCCTGTTCCTGCTTTGTTCCTTCCGACTCCTCTGCTTTCCTGTCTGCCAGGCCCTGGTCTCACGCAGGGGCAACTGCGAGCCACCCTTGTCCCTTCAGCTGCAACACTTCCCTCTCCCTCTCTGGGCCCTCAAAGCCTTCGGGCATGTGAGCTCCACCTGTGACACTGGTGCCAGTGGTCATGATGCTCCTCTGTCTGGGTGGAAGCTCCTTCAAGACAGGTTCCATGTCTGATGCCACTTGACACTAGGCCTGACAGACAGGTGCCATGCTTGTTCCACTGGAGAACCATAATAGGGACATTTGCAAGCTATGGGCAGTGTGTGTTCATCTTTCACATCCTCATAATATCATTATTCCTGAGGATTTCCTCAGTACTGGTTGAATTTAGGTTCTAACATTAAGGAAATAATAATAATTATTATTGTCCCCCAGGGGGACAACGTAAAATAGTCCTTTCTTATTTTCTCTAATTCAGAATCAACTGAGAAAAAAAGTATAGGAGGTAAATATATAAAAGTCAAAATGCTACTTTTATTATGTTACAATTCTAGATTGAGAATTTAATGGGCATCCAACCTGAGCATCCTTGGGTTTTACCCCAGAATTAAAGGTCCCTGCAGAACTGATCAACCACAGCCCTGCTCCATAAAGACCAACCCTCACTCCAAGGGCACAGATGACCAGAATTCATCAACTCTACAGGCAGATCCAAAAGCAGAGGCCAGATGGGGTACATCTTGGCTCTTTCTTCCAAACACAGAATAAATCATTCCTCTTCCCATGAAAGGAGCAAGGGAAAGATAAGGAAAGAGGCCAAGAACATTATCTAGAGCTGTGGTTCCCCCAAACGCGGTCCTTTTGACCAGCAGCAATATCAGCATCACCTGGGAAGTTGTTAGAAAAGCAAATTCTTACGCTTCACTTCAGCTTACTGAATCAGAAGCTACGGAGGTGGGACCGGCATCTATGGTTTAATCACCTCTACAGTAATCACATGTAGGATCACGTGTACTAAAATCAACGCTGTAGCAGAAATCTCCCCCCTACTGGGGCGCCTGGGTGGCTTAGTCGGTTAAGCGTCCGACTTTCGCTTAGGTCGTGATCTCACGGTTCGTGGGTTCGAGCCCCGCATCGGGCTCTGTGCTGACTGCCAGCTCAGAGCCTGGAGCCTATTTCAGAGTCTGTGTCTCCCTCTCTCTCTGACCCTCCCCTGCTCACGCTATCTCTCTCTCTCCTAGAAATAAATAAAAATTAAAAAAAAATAAAAAAAAAGAAATCTCCCCCTACAGAAACACAGAGCTAGGGAACAGACATTTCTCCTCCTTTTATCTGAGCCAGGCACGTGATAGTGGTTTTCGCTATCTTATTTACCCTATGATAATGGGATGTATAAATGTCTCCATTTGTCAGGTGAGGAAAATGACCTCAGAGAAGTTCAGTGACTTGCTCATGGTCATACAAGCCCTGTGCTATGGAAAGGCAAACTGTCTTCTATTTTAATTACTCCGGAGATTGATAAGGCTGCCCTCTGTTTAGGATTAACCAGGACAACTCAAGATCAAGGACTTGGTTTAGGTTGGGAGGGAAGGGGACTGAAGTTTCAGTGTAGCAATGGTTCAACTTCCATGGATTATGGAAATTTTCTTTTGGCCTTGTGTTCAAACATCCAGGTGAATCAGCCACCCAGTGAGGGTAAGGTTCTCCACTCACTTACAGCCCTCTCTCAGTTTGGGTCAGTGTGAGTTTTAGCCAAAAGTGATAACCCCATTGGCCTTTGAATTCAAGCTGAGTCTTTTCTTACCATTTGCATAGGAAGGGAACAAAAGATAGTAAACAATCTTTTTCTTAATTCGCTAATTCTTAAATAATGGTCAGATCAGGAAGTTAAAGAAACCAGAGGCTTGCCTCTAGACAAGTCCTGCAATTAATGTATAGCCATGTCCTTTCAGGGCAAACACCTGAAAGGGGTCCGTTCTGTTGAACTCTCACCTGGCGGGGGTTGCTATTCACCAACCAGACTCGGGAGGTATTTCAGTCCTTCCACCTTCGAAGTCTTAGTCTCCAGTATTAGCCATCTTGTAGAACAGATCCTCTGCACTGGCTTGGTGACTGTTAATTGCTGGGGTTTGCTGGTCCGGGTCCAACTGTTCTGTCTCCACAACACAAGGCCATAGTCCTGCCAACGAGCACCCAGAGGTGATGAGGCTCTTTGATCCCATCTCCTCTAGCCGGTCACAGGGCTAGATATGCCCTCAGTAGCCATGAGATGTCGTAAGCAAACCAGTACATGAGTCAACACTGAGCCAAGACCCCACAAGAGTTTAGTTTTCCAAAGTGGCTTTATATTCAGTCCTACAAATACTGACCAAGCTCCAAACAGGGGCTAGGTCTTGATCTTGAGACACAGAGATGAATAATGAGTAAGAAAGAACATCCTCTCTAGCGGAGCCTGGAATCTGGTGGAGAAGTAGAAGCATCCATCACCACAGGGCTGTGAGCAAATGTTCTGTGATGCCGTGTTTGCACCTCACTGGGGAGGATCTCAGGGGAGGAGTGGCTGGTTTAACCTGAGGTGGCTGGGTGGCGCAGCTTCATGGAGGATGTGACCCATAGAAAGGCCTAAGGCAGTGCCACTCCATGAGTGGTCCCTGTTTGTCACCTGTCTGAGACAACAAAAGTATAGAAACTGAGAGGAAGTTTTTAGAAATTTTTATAACAACTGATACCGCCATGACATCTAAATGCATGATCAATGTATTTTATAAAAGTATTAGTTTCTGGGGCGCCTGGGTGGCTTAGTCGGTTAAGCGTCCGACTTTCGCTTGGGTCATGATCTCGCGGTTCGTGGGTTCGAGCCCCGCGTCGGCTCTGTGCTGGCTGCCGGCTCAGAGCCTGGAGCCTGTTTCAGTCTGTGACTCCCTCTCTCTGACCCTCCCCTGCTCACGCTGTCTCTCTCTCTCTCCTAGAAATAAATAAAACATTAAAAAAAAAATTAAAAAAAAAAAGTATTAGTTTCTGATATTAAATAAATGAGAACAAAAAGTTTAAAGGAAATTAAGAAGAATAGGTAAAATTGATTACTCACCAGATATAGAGGGAAAGAAGGGAATTCCAGATGGAATTCACATGCCAACAGTGCAGAGGCTGGATTCAAATAAGGGAACAGCATGGCTAGAGAAGAGGAGCTTGGGTAGAGGGGAGAGAAATGGGGTGGGAGATGGAGTTAGAAGCACTGGCATGCGTGAGGCTGTAAAGGGCCCCGCTGGGTATGAGTGTTCCCTAATTTCCATAAGGAAATGTTGCTAATTTTTGAAATCCACTTGTGGGATGTGATGAGCAGTAGCTTTTCTTTCTTGGGAAGACATTTCACAATGGCAAAACAAGCCTGCCAGCCCCTCAGGAGACACCATAGGTGGGCTCATGGTGAGCACTCTATCCCAGGGGATGAACTCCAGCCCTCTCGATGGCCTGTGTAGAGACCAGGCCCAGTTGGGCACCCCAAGCCCAACGATGTCTCCAAAGCTTCACGACCTGAGGCAGAATGAACCAGCTATGACCCAATAATGTCCAGGAAGGAAGGCATTTTGGGGACACTGTCTTTCTATTAAGAAGGAGGCTTTCTATTAAGAACTCCTGGCTCTGGTCCACAAGGATTTTAGGATTTCTCAACCTCTCTCTCTTTTTACTTCCAGGGTAATACAGATCTCAACAGGAGACCATTGAGAGGGAAATATATGAAAACAGAAAACTGGGTATCCTGAGAATGTTTACTATGCAAAGGAAAATACAAGCCAGAAAGAGGTGCTACAGAATAAAGAGAGTTGTAGGGGAAAAGGTTTGGGGATGTAAATACCCAGGCATCAGAGGAAGTAAAATTAGTGTGGCTTCTCTGAGACTGTATCAAGATGTGCAAGCACTTGGATAACAGAAACGTGGGTCTATTTTAGTTGAGATCCTACATGTTCATGTCAAGGACGGAATATGTAATGTCTGTGTGACCTGGCTGTCTTCTTGAAATAATTCCTCATGTGGACAATTGTAATGCCCTGTCCCAATGCAGTTTAAATAAAAGAAACATAAAAAATGGACTGGAGATTGACTGTAAGTGAAGAAAATTTATTTTTTATAGGTTTCCAAACCCAAAGGTAATTTTTGTAGTATGTCAGAATTCTGTTTTATCCCTATATCCTAACTCACAGGCTTATTTCTGTTGGAAACCGTGAAAACTATGCAGTCTTGGTGAAAGAGCGTTCAGAGATAAGAAGACTAACCAGGTATCGTAAAGCTGAGAAAGCTACAGAATCCCTGAAGGGATGTTAAGATCCATCCAGGCTAACAATCCTTGAGGCCCCCACATGCCTACCTCAGCATCTCCCAGGATGTTCAGACAGGGGCAAGTTCCTCCTTAAATCAAGCTGAGACCTGCCCTCTAGTGGTATCTTTTTTTTTTTTTTTTTTAAATTCTGGTTTTGATATCTAAGTGGAAGACAGTTCTCACTTTCTCATGGTCCTTCCAAGATTTCTCGTCTCCAGGCTGAATATGCCTGGGTCCTTCAACCTTCCCAAGTGTGAGAGGGTTTCCTTTGTCACCTTCCAACATTCTCAACCCTGTTCCTCCCCTTGCTTTCCTAGTGTCTGGAGTGCAGGATTGGAGGGGACCACCGGGAGGGCTCCCTGCCAGTGCACAGCTCAGCACGCCTCCCCCCAACTCCCTGGAAATGGTGTCTTCCCTTTGACTTTCAGCACTCTGAAAAGTGCTGGCAGACAGAAATCGTTATTCAGCTGGTAAAGGAAGGGATATTAACATTCTGTTGGTACTCCCTCTCTCTCTTCACACTGGCCCATTTCAGTGTTGGCTCTCTCTAGAGAGCTCTCTCTAGACAGCTCGAGGGGACCACTTGGTTCCTTCCGTGCAAAGGGATCAAACATGGAGACACTGCCCTCTGGCGGTGGGGTCTCCAATGGCTATGGGGGAGTTTCCTGGGAGACAAATCATTATGCTTTACAGCAATACATTACACACTGTAAATCCAATAGAATTACACTTATCGGAATTTTAGGGCTCAAAGGGATATTCAGAGGGTGTCTAGTCCAACTCTCAGCCAATTGGAGATAACCTTCTATAGCATTCCTGAAAAAAATGATAACCCAACTTGTACCTGAACCCTCCCAGTGAGAAAAAAAAGGCAGCCCATTGCTGTTTTGACTGATATTCATGGTTCAAAATAATATTAAACCAAAATATGTCTCCCTGTATTCTGCCCTCATTTTGATCTACTCTTCACCTCTGTAATTACATAAAGTAGGTCTAATTGTTATACTTTAAAGTCAGATAAATATGGGTTCCACTTTCTTAGCAGTGAGACCATGGGCAACTTAACCTATCTCACCTCCTGTTTTCTCAACTATTAAATGAGGAATAATAACAGTATCTGCCTCTTAGGAATGTGAAGTTTAAACAAGATAACTGGCACAGAGCCTATTATGCATAACACTTAACACTTGCCAAGTTATTTCTAGCATTCTTTAGGACTTAACACTCAATCTCCCGAGACAGGCTAGGCCTGGCCTATGAGTCCAACAGCTTACAGCAAGAAGCCTCTTGCTGGAGAAATGAAAGGGGATTTCCACAAAGTTTTAAGACCTCATCATTGTTTCCTGGTGGATAGTCTACTCATGTTCTCCCCACACTTGGAGAATTCCAGAGCAGCTCCTCACTTTGCTGGGGGAAGGGCAGGGGAGACAGAGGACATAGATGTAGACAGGCTCAGTGACTTGCCCAAGACCATTCAGTTAGTGGCAGAGCTAAACATTCTTTGCTGAGTGGGATGAGGGAAGGTTTTTGACCCAGTATTTATGAGAAAATGGACTTTGCTTAGCCACACATGCTGTTTTTGCCTAAGGACATGTAATTTCAGAATGGCGTGAAGGCATAAAAGGATATAATCTATGGCTTTCCAGAATAATAACATTAATTAGAATCCATGGTGACAAAAGTAAGGGCACTGGCACCAGGTATTGCAAAGTAAATGGAGAAACGACTATTCAAATGGTTTTGCTAAATGTTTTAGGCTAGCTTTCAAGGCTGTTAAATTTTGTTATCACTGATTATATGAACTGTATTTTCTTATTTTCTGTATTTGTGTTTTGAGAGAGAGCATGAGTGGGGGAGAGGGGCATAAGGAGGGGGGGAGGGAGGGAGAGAGAAAGAGAGAGAGAGAATCTTAAGCAGGCTCCAAGCTCAGCACAGAGCCTGACATGAGGCTCAATCCCACTACCTTGGGATCATGACCTGAGCTGAAATCAAGTGGTGGCCGCTCAACTGACTGAACCACCCAGGAGACCCTCTTATTTTCTGCATTTTTGATACCCTGACATCTGGAGCCTCTCTGACCAAGAAGATACTGCCTCTCCCAGAGTTAGCCAATTCTTATAGATAGCAAACGGCTTTCATACAGACTAACCAATTTAGAGCCCATACTCCAAACTGCCTCCTCTGTCTAGCTCTCATATTCTAGGAGGCCCTAATCATCCCAGAGCCAGATACCAGACAATTAGGAACAGCTCCTACATTCCAGAACGTAATGAAATTATTCAAACTAGCCAATTCTAAACCTGCTCACTTCATCTCACCCATTCCTTCCCATTAAACACAAAAAAGACTCGTGTGCAAGCATTCCCTCCTGGCCTACCCTGGGGCTTCCTCACATGGCCCTGAGTGGCATGACATGCCATGCTCCTGCTTCTAGGGACGGGTCTGTGAGTACAGAAACTTCCCTTATGACAACAGTTTCCGTATCTGTATGTCTTACCATATCCCATTAAAACAAATCCCAGGTACACTTAGAAACACCAATTATCTTCCCCCTCCTCTCACACGTGAACCAATCCTGGGTCCCTGTAGGGAAGCCAGCAGGTCTGAGTCTTCCCAAGGAACACACCTTTGGGTGCTTCCAGAAATCACAAAATCATCACAAAGGCCCCTTGACCCTCCCGCTCATAAGCTACCAGGAACTGGGCCTGGAGATCTGTTGTGAAAAGGGCAATCTTGAGTTCCAGTAAAATCGCAAGACTGGAAGGAAACCTGTTGGCTATTAGAAGGGACTATTCTTCCCTCTACTTCCTGAACCCTGGCTTAAACTACTGAAAACTGTACCCTGAAGCTTTGGAGCACTGATTCCATAAGACTTTTTTCTACATGCATTAAAAAAAAAGTTTAAATATAGGCAGCAAAATAGTAACTAGGCATTTAGGCCAAGGAGGAAAGTGTACTATGGGAGTTTAGCAATTAGGAAGGCGACTATGGGGTTAGGTACAGGAGATGCACTCAGCCCAGTCTTGGAAGATAAACGAAGGCATTCTAGAGGAAATCATGTCTTTGCCAAAGCATAAGAATGAGCAGGAATTAAACACAAAGGGAAAGGAGAGCATCTGGGAATGGAAGGTGGGTATGGGAAGGACCAGCTAAGAGTGTGTGTGGTGGCAGATAGCAGCACATGAGCAACAGTGGCACAAGCAGTAGAGACATTTAGTGAACTTACACAACAGCCCCTGCAGTCCCAGACGGTTTTGGAATTAGGTCTCCACCTTTGCACACTACTTTACTCTCAGGTCTATTAAGACAGTTGCCACAGCTCTAATGATCCTATCTTCACACAATCATGTTTAAGACAGAAAAAAAGAAAGACTTCCTCACCATCCTTTTTATCAGCGACCTTACGTGTTCTCAGAAGGTCCCTAGGAGACTTGAGTCCATTGGCAGAAATGGCTCACACGACCATCCCTAAGCCAATTAGCAGCAAGTGGCAATGGGGCTGCCACGTAAGGCATGGACCAACTGTGGCTCATTCCCAGGACTAGGGAAGGGCTTGGCTTCCCTGAGAACTACCTGAACAAAAGTAGGGATGCCAAGAGGGTAAAGGTGGTATGTGGAGAGCCACAGTGTCCACCACACAGAGGACATGGTAAGAGACGAAGATGACAGAGTATGGGAGACCCTGACAACTTGTTATGGAATATGGACTTTATTGGGAGGGTAAGAGAGGTTTGTCATTATTCAATTCAGATTTTGCATTTTGGGCAACGGCTACTAACAAGCAAAGTTGTGTCCCACCCACTGCATCACACCAGAAGATACATAATGTCAATTTGTGTCACTGTTTGTGATGTTAAGTTTGATCACTTGATTAAGGTGGTGTCCACCCCAACTGAAGAACATTCTATAAAATAATTGCTGTGGACTCTTCAAGATTGTCAATGTTGTGAAAGGCAAAAATAATAATAATAATAATAATAAATAAAGGCTAAGGAGATACTTAATATTAGACTACAGAAATATGACAATTAAATGCAACAAATGATCTTGGATTGGCTCTGGCATCAATGAAAAGAAATTGAGGGGTGCCTGGGTGGTTCAGTGGAGAATGTGACTCTTGATCTCGGAGTTGTGGATTTGAGACCCACATATGGTACAGAGATTACTTAATTAAAAAAAAAAGAAATTGTGGAGCGCCTGGGTGGCTTAGTCGGTTGAGCGTCCAACTTTCGCTTAGGTCATGATCTTGCGTTTCGTGGGTTCGAGCCCCGCGTCGGGCTCTGTGCTGACTGCCAGCTCAGAGCCTGGAGCCTGTTTCAGTCTGTGACTCCCTCTCTCTCTGACCCTCCCCTGCTCACGCTGTTTCTCTCTCTCTCCTAGAAATAAATAAAAAAATATTAAAAAAAAAAAAAAGAAATTGCTAGAAAGGACATTGTTGGTGAAATTTGAATATGAACTTATAACAAACTTAAAATTATATAAGTTTTAGAATTAACATGCTAATTATTTTGATAGTAAATAATATTAAATTAATGTTAAATATCCTGAATGTGATTGTTGTGCTATGGTTATGTAAGACAAGGTCCTTGTTCTTCAAGATAAATACTGAAGTGTTTAGGGCTCTTGAAAAGTCATGATGCCTGTGACTTACAAATGATTCAACAAATAATAATAACCACTGTTATTTTTTTTATTTTTTAATGTTTTTTATTTATTTCTGAGAGAGACAGCATGAGCAGGGGAAGGTCAGAAAGAGAGGGAGATACAGAATCCGAAATAGGATCCAGGCTCTGAGCTGGCTGTCAGCAAAGAGCCCAACGTGGGGCTCAAACCCACGAACCATGAGACCATGACCTGAGCCGAAGTTAGATGCTTACCCAACTGAGCCACCCAGGTGCCCCTAATAACCACTGTTATTATCACTTACATATATATGTGAGAGAGAAAGCAAAAAACGTAACAAAATGCTAACATTTGGTGAATCTAAGTGAACAGGTATATTGATGTTAATTATACTATTCTTCCAATCTTTCTGTAGGTTTGAAAATGTTTCCCAGGGGGAAAAAAGAGAAATACAGATGTGGTTGATGTGATATGACTTGGTAACTAACTGGGAACCAGTAAGCAATCTGTGGTGGATGATGACACCTTGAAGGGAGAGGTAGAGAGGAGAATAGAAACTGAGGTGAGGAGGGAAGGAGAAATAACAGGTTTTATGTATTTTGTACAGGAATGGGAGATGATGGATATCAGATAGAGAAACTCAGTGGCCCTCAGAACTATTACAAGTCAGCAACCTCTGTTTGGTGGTTGAATCTGTGAGCCTGTGAGAGATCACTTAGGGAGTGCGTGCAGAGGGAGGCAGAAACTTGAATTCATCAGTAGGTGAAGTTCATGCCCAGAGGTGGGAACCAAACAAGAACAGTTATACTTGTAAGCAAACCAGCAGATTTCATTCAGTGCTCTTACAAAAATATTTATCAGACTTGCAACTCTCCACCACTTTAATTTTGTTCCTGGAGAGAAAAATTTAAATGAGTTGGTTAGCTTCCCTCCAGGTGTGGAATAACTCAACTTTTCACCAATATCTTCATTTGGGAGTTTGACAAAATAGGACACCCAGAAATATACAACTCACCTGTGGGATATAAGCACAGAAAACCAAACGTATGCTATACACTATAATTAGAACTACAGTCATCCCAGGTTAATGCATATTTGAAAATGATTCTAAGATCAAAGGAGACTATATTAGATTATTTCAAGTGAGAAAATAATTCATGCATTGCTTGCCCAAAAACTCCAACCAGTTTCTCTAAATATCACTAAAACTCTCTTAAACATCCATAAAACAATTCTCCAAACATTTTCACATAATATAAACATTTTATATGTTTATATGTATCATTACCTAATTATTTAACACTTAATGAACTCCATAGTGATTACACTTGCCAGCAGTATGCAATGATATTATATTAAGACATATATTAGATGAAAATTAAATATTCCCTTTAACCTGCAACAAACATGTACTGCAAAGCAAACAACAATGTGATAACGTGTTAAAGATATATAATGAGGAGTGCCTGGGTGGCTCAGTCGGTTAAGCATCCAACTTTGGCTCAGGTCATGATCTCACAGTTTGTGGGTTCCAGCACCAAGTTGGGCTATCTGCTGTCAACGCAGAACCTGCTTTGGATCCTCTGCCTCCCTCTCTCTCTTTGCCCTTCCCCCACTTGTGCTCTGTCTCTCTCTCAAAAATAAACAATTAAAAAAAAGTTTTTAAAGACATATAATTAATGCAATAGAATTTAGCAAAAAAAATAGGGAAATTTTTAAAAAATTTTTAATTTTTAAATTAAAAAGAGAGACAGCAAAAACATAAGTGGGGGAGGGGCAGCAAGAGGGGGTGGACAGAGGATCCAAAGCAGACTCTGAGCTGACAGGCTGACAGCAGTGAGCCCCACGCAGGGCTCGAACTCATTAACTGCGAGATTATGACCTGAGCTGAAGTTGGACGTTCAACCAACTGAGCCACCCAGGCGCCCTCAAAATAGAGCAATTTTTAAAAATACTTACCAAATGATTCTGGTAATGGAAGACTAGGGTGACAGACAACTCTCCCACTAATGAGCACAGAAAGGTGGACAAAATACAAAAAACATCTACTCAGAGATAAGAGAGAGCTAATCAGGTAGTAAATACCAGGTCAATATCCAAGAGAAGAGAGCACATCAGAGTGAGCTTAGTATTTTTGGACTGCTTCACTCCAAGAACTATTTGTTGATTCCAAACCAGGTGGCTGAGGGCCTGAGCAGTACTTATACTACAGAGACAAAAGATGGAGTCCAGGACCCTCCAAGGACAAAGGTCCTGGTAAACATCTATTATATTGGGGAGGGTTCTCCAGAGAAACAAAACCAATAGGAGAAAGACAGAAAGACAGGGACACCTGGAAGGCTCAGTTGGTTAAGCGTGTGACTTGATTTTGGTTCAGGTTATGATCTCGCGGTTCATGAGTTACAGCCCCGCGTAACAGCACAGAGCCTGCTTGGGATCCTCTTTCTCTCCTCTCTTTCAAAATAAATCAGTAGATTTTAAAATGAAAGAAAGACAGGAAAAAAGAAAGGAGAAAGAAAAAGACATACAAGCAGATACATATAGAAATACAGTTATATAGGTAGATAGATATAAAAGGACTTAATAAAAAGGAATTGGCCTATATGACTATGGAGACTAGCAAGCAAAAAATCTGCAGAGCTGATACTCCTGTTCAAGTTTGAAGGGCAAAAGCGGCTGCACAACCAGAAAGAGCCAATGTTCCAGTTCAAAGGCTGTCGGGGGGCAGGAATTCTCTCTTACTTGGGGGAGGTCAGCTTTTTTTGTTCTACTGAGCAGTAAACAGATGCTATTATTGGATGATACCCACATTATGGAAGGCAAACTGCTTTAGTCAGTGTACCAGTCTAAAGGTCAATCACATCCAAAAGCATCCTCACAGAAACACCCACAATAATATTTGGTCAAATATCTGGGCATCCTATGGCTCAGTCAAGTTGGCAAATAAAATTAGCCATCATATCTGTGCTTTGGGATGGGATTCTAGGAGTAAGGGTGAATTAGGAGATGAACTTTCTTCCCAAGGACTGAAGTCCAGCTTTGAGTCATCTGGATGACCCAGAAAAATCTCAAATCCTAAAATTAGATTAAGGTCATCCCAGAAAGGGGTGCCTGGGTGGCTCATTTGGTTAAGCGTCTAGCATCCAACTCTTGATTTTGGCTCAGGTCACTTCAGGTCTGTGTTTACAGCACGGCGCCTACTTGGGATTCTCTCTCCTTCTCTCTCTGCCCCTCCCTCACTTGCTTGTGTTCTCTCTTTCTTTCTCTCTCTCAAAATAAAGAAATAAACTTTAAAAAAAAAAAAAAAGTGATCCCAGACTGTCGGCAACCTCAGGCACTTAGCAAAATTAAAATGAAAACCTTACTGGGGCAAAGATAAAATCATTTTAGGTATCAAATTATTCCTACATAATTTAAACTTGGTTACACTTGATGACCAAATACATAGGAGGACAAGAACACAAATGAGAACCAGTCAAAACAATATGTTGATAACAGAAATAATTCCACAGGAACTTCAGAAAATGGCAAATACATGATACTATAGAATTAAAAATGTATGACAAGAATAACATATAACTATGGAAAAGAATAAACATGGAGTTAAGATCATCTAAGATCTTTGCATTATCCAGGAAGAGCAAGTACTAATCTTGGTATGCTCCGTAGGACAAAAGCTCTGATCTGCAGTCTTTGCTACTTCCTAAGGTGTAAATGTTCCCACTGTGGCCAACCTCAAGGTACCAACAAGAGGTGACTGAATACGAATTTGGGAAAAGAGAGGCACAAGATACTCTGCTGAGCCAGTATGAGCCTGCTCCAGTACACCTCTAACTGAATTCTTGAAAATGGATTAATAAATGGGCACATGGGTGGCTCAATTGGTTAAGCGTCTGACTTCAGCTCAGGTCATGATTTCAGGGTTTGTGAGTTTGAGCCCCATGTCGGGCTCTGTACTGACAGCTCGAGCCTGGAGCCTGCTTCAGATTCTGTGTCTCCTTCTCTCTCTGCCTCTCCTTGGCTCACATTCTGTTTCTTTCTCTCAAGAATAAATAAAACATTAAAAAAGAAAAAGAAAAGTAAATGGAGAAATAAAAAACAATCAATCCAAAAGAAGGCAAGAAAGGAGAGAGGAAAAAAACCAGAATAGGCAGGACAAAAACAAAGCATATAACAAGATGGTTGAGTTAAACTCAAATACATCAGCAATTACTTTAAGTGTAAATGGATAGAAATTTCAGTTGAAAGATAAACACAATGTAATAATAAATTACAACTATATGTTTATGAGCAACACATCTAAAAACATAAGGTAAGAGAAAACTTGAAAGTAAAAAGAGAAAAAAAGATATACTAGGCAAACGCTAACCCCCCAAAAAACTGGTATGGCTATATTAATATCAGAAAAGTAAATACTAAGAGCAAAAGCATTATTAGAAAAGAATATTTCAGGGTACTTCGCTGGCTCAGTTGGTAGCCCATGAGACTCTTGATTTCAGGTTGTAAATTCAAGCTCCATGTTGGGTGTAGAGCTTACTTTAAAAAATGGAATATTTCATAATAATAAAATGTCCAATTCATAAGACATAACAATTCTATAACATGGAGGCACCTATGATATAGCTTCAAAATATACAAAGAGGGGCTCCTGGGTGGCTTAGTCGGTTAAGCGTCCGACTTTTGCTTGGGTCATGATCTCGCGGTTCGTGGGTTCGGGCCCCGCATCGGGCTCTGTGCTGGCTGCCAGCTTGGAGCCTGGAGCCTGTTTCAGTCTGTGACTCCCTCTCTCTCTGACCTTCCCCTGCTCATGCTGTCTCTCTCTCTCTCCTAGAAATAAACAAAAATATTTAAAAATATATATATATACAAAGAAAAAAACGAACAGGCAGTAGAAACAGATAACTACATGATCACTTGGGAGATATTAACCCACCTTTCTTAGTAATCAAAAGAATAAGCAAGCAACAACAAATTAGCAGTTAAGCTGGAAATTATGCAATTAAGGCAGAAATCAATGACAAAAATATAAAACTTCCAAGTTTAGAAATTCAGAATTGCCAACTGTACACAAACTCTGAAAATTCAAGACAAAGAATACTTCTGAACCCATTTTATGAAGCCAGAATTACTCTAATAACTAGAAAAAAAATTACAAGTAAACTGCAAAACAATATCCTTCATAAGCTATGATTTTAACTGCTAATTTTTTTAAGTAATTGCTTTGACTTTGTTACTACTTTTTAAAATTTTTATTTCATTTTAGTGAGAGAATCCCAAGAAGGCTCACACTCATTAATGGAGCCCCAAGTGGGGCTTGATCCCACAACCTTGGGTTCATGACCTGAGTTGAAATCAAGAGTTGGATGCTCAATCAACTGAGCCATCCAGGCACCCCATACTTTGTTATTACTTTTTTTTTTTTTAAATTTTTTTTTTAATGTTTTTTATTTATTTCTAGGAGAGAGAGACAGACAGCGTGAGCAGGGAGGGTCAGAGAGAGAGGGAGTCACAGACTGAAACAGGCTCCAGGCTCTGAGCTGGCAGTCAGCACAGAGCCTGACGCGGGGCTCGAACCCACGAACCGCGAGATCATGACCTAAGTGAAAGTTGGACGCTTAACCGACTAAGCCACCCAGGCGCCCCACTTTGTTATTACTTTTAATAGTATAACTTTGAGCAAGTTGCTTCCTGCCTCTAAAGATTTACTTTTTCGCTTTTTATTTTTTTAAGTAATTTCTACCCCCAACATGGGGCTTGAACTCAAGATCCCAAGAGCAAGAATCACAAGCTCTACCAACTGAGCCAGCCAGGCACCCCAATTTCTTAAGAAAATTTTAGCAACTGAGTGCAATAACATATAAAAATAATAATACACCAAGACTAAATAGGACTGGGATGTCTGGGTGGCCCAGGAATTTAAGCTTCCAACTTCAGCCCAGGTCATGGTCTCATGGTTCATGTGTTTGAGCCTCACATCTGGCTTGGGGAGCCTGCTTGGGATTCTCGCTCTGTCCCTCCCCCACTTACACATACATGTACACGCTCTCTCTTAAGATAAACTTAAAAAAAAAAAAAGTAGGACTTTTCCCAACAATGTGTGTTTAGTTTAACATTCTAAAAATCAATGTATAAAGCTTCTATTAAAAACACTGGAGAAAATCTATATAACCTTCGATTAGGCAAAGGTTTCTTAGACATGACACCAGATGAATGGACTTTCTCAAAATTAAGAACTTCTGCTCTTTGAAAGATATTAATTAAGATAATAAATGAAGAGAAGCCACAGACTGAAAGAAAACAATTGGGAAAGAATAACTTGTGACAACCAACTTGGTACAATATGTTCAAATAATAACTGCCACAATTTATTGAGTGCTTTTAATAAGCCAAGAACTGATAAGCATTTTTTAAATGTTTAGTTTTGAGAGAGAGAGAGCATGAGCAGGGGAGGGGCAGAGAGAGAGGGGGAACAGAGGATCTGAAGCAGACTCTGTGCTGACAGCAGAGAGCTGTACACAAGACTCAAACTCACAAAACTGTGAGATCATAACCAGAGCAGAAACCAAGAGTCAGACGCTTAACCAACTGAGCCACTCAGGCACCCTGAACTGATAATCATTTTGTATGCATTCTTTATTTTAATCCTAAGGACAACCCTAAGTGATGGAAACTATTAGCTTCATTTGACCAATTAACTTAAAGAAGTTGACTTGCCCAAAGTCATATGGGTGATAAGCTGCAGAGTTTGAACCCAATCCTATTTATTTCCAAAGTCAATGAACTCTCTTAACTCCACCATATTCTTTCTATTAAAATAATCTGTTTGCAGGGGCGCCTGTGTGGCTTAGTCAGTTAAGAGTCCGACTTTCGCTCAGGTCATGATCTTGAGGTTCGTGGGTTCGAGCCCCGCGTCGGGCTCTGTGCTGACTGCCAGCTCAGAGCCTGGAGCCTATTTCAGAGTCTGTATCTCCCTCTCTCTGACCCTCCCCTGCTCACGCTGTCTCTCTCTCTCCTAGAAATAAATAAAAATATTAAAAATAATAATAATAATAATCTGTTTGCACAACAACACGGAAAAAAAGTGTTAGAAGCAAAATGTATAAGGAGTGGTGTTGGCCTCCAGATTTATAGGCTAGTGAATTACAAACTTATCAAATTAGGAAAACTATACCTGGTATTCATAAGTTTGCTTGTGTGTTTGTCTTACAAGTATGATATTTGTTAAAGTATTGTACTTATATACTATCTGAGACTATCTTATGCCTCTAGACATCCCACAAACTAACTGGTCCCATCCCTGCACTATATGAATGAACAGGATAAGAAGCCTTGAATGCCAAAACTTGCATGCATTTTTCAGTCCTCTGTACTGAATTGTACAAGATCCTTTCCATACAAAACTTTCCCTCCTTGGAACCATTTAGGACATGTATAAAAGAGTGGGCAATTAGGGCAATATCTAAAGCATAAGCATTATCAAGCACTAACACAATGAATGCATTTATGCTTTTGTCCTTTTGTTTACTTATAGCTTTTATAGGCATTGATTCAATATACATTTCCAACAGCCTTTATGGTAAGTAGACAGTAGGCATTAACCATGTAAGATTCAAAATGGGAGGCAGAGGCATGCCTGGCTGGCTCAGTTGGAAGAGCATGCAACTCGTGATCTTGGGGTGAGTTCGAGCTTCATGTTGGCTGAAGAGATTATTTACAAAATAAATAAAAACAGCAACAAAATAGAGGCAGATTGGCAGTAAGTGTTCACTGCTGTTCAACTGGAGTTCAAGCAAGAACCAATCTTCTTACTCTCCAAACCACATTCCAGAGACTAAATCAGATCTCTCCTGAGCAGAAGGAAAGCCTTAGGCCTTTGTAAACATGTAATCTTTTTGACCTATAATTGGGTACTCTCCTGATGTGTCCATACAAGCCCCTCCTCCCACTCACAACTGGTGGTAACCTCTGTGTTCTTTGAAATCCCACACTGTACATTACATTCATTTACAGTTACAGTCAACAAATATTAAGTACGACCTCCCTTGTTTGAGGTACTGGGTAGTTCCTTGTATTTAAAATTATGTGTAAACAGGTCTTATCCTAGCTTCTAAGCTGCTTGAGGACAGAAAGATCTTACCCAACTCTTCTGTAATTTATTGAAATGCCTAACACAATACTGGACACTTGGTGAGTACTCATTAAATACTTGATGACTTGAAGTCTGACCGAATTCCAGTTCAATACTGTTCTAATTCCAACTGAATCAATAAAGCAAACAAAATCATTCCATGACAGTATCCAACCCTTCATTTCCTCCCATCTTTTAAGTACCACCTTCTCTGGTACTAATTTTTAAAAAGAGAATCCTCACTTAGAATACTTGATCAGTATCTTTGTGCAAGTGAAAAACAAAATACTGATAACTCACCCTTCTTGGAACTCCAATTGCTCTTATAACTAGGGCATGACCATATAATGGGAAATGCTCTGGACCGGGCATCAGGTCATTCCTGGCACCAACTTGTATGAAACCCTTCATCAAGGTTTATTGATTTGCACGTTATTCTCATCTATCCAGATTATAAACTCCTTCAAAGAAGGAACTATCCTTTGTAAAGATCTAAGTAAAGCAGTTGGTATTTTGACTCCCTATACCAGTTCTAGGTACTTCTGGTTTGGTTCGTGTAACTTGCAGACACACAAGGAACCCTTGCTTCCATGTATGCCTTTCTCCCCATGCCAAGATGGTGTCATTGGAAGTCAAGTAATCAATTTAGAATGATCTTTTGCTCTCTCAATCTGTCATTCATCTCCCCAGGACCAAAGACTGTACCCATGGGGCAAAATAAAATCAGTTGCTCCCAATACATTAGTGCTCCTTGAACAACTGAATAACCCTAGTAACAAATGTAGCTCTGAATCTAGGAATGGGACGATTTCACTTTTGTGAACACCATCTTCTAGGTAAGCATTGGGGTCAAACTCGTCAACTACCAGAGGCACTCTGTTGGTGACTAGCAGTGGCCACGAAGACAGAGGAGTGCTGCTCCAGAATTCCTATTGGGTTCAAGGGCGCCAAGTCTAGCTGGAAGTGGGGGTCAAGCCATTTCATAGAAGCCACGTCTCTACAGCAAGTGCTGCCTCCACATGTTGGGGGCCCCCCAACTCCTCTGTCCCGTGGAGCCATTTTGGGAGCAGGGAACAAGGGATTCCGACCGAGGAAAGGTTGAGAAGGTTCCTCGGGGAGATCCTCAGAGGTTTCCACAGTGGGAAACTGGCTCTGAAGAAGGAAACTTCCCTCCGAAGGGCAAAGACGTAGTCGTTCATCGCGTCCATGTGGCTGGAAAAGGCCTCAGTTCTCACTAATTGATTTCCTGACAAAAACCACTTGTGAAAGCGCTAACTCTCCACACATCGGTCCGCGAGTCTGAGGAAACTTTCTGAGGGAAGAAAGAAGACATCCAAGCTGCTTCACCACCACCTCGGGGGCCGGTGTGTGACGTCACTAGCAGAAGGCCTAGCTCTGGCGCCAGACCCTCCCCCGCCGCACCCGCTCAGGACCCCGGCCGCGCGCGCCCAAGCTGCGCGCGTGCGCAGACTGCCTGGCGGACGTGCAGCGCAGGCGCAGTGGCCATTTCCGGGATCTGTCTGCCGCTCCCTCTCGGCCCCGGTCCTCCGCCCGCGCCCGCCGGAGCCTGTTCGCGTCGACTGACCAGAGTCCGCGAATTCTCCGCTCCGAGCCGGTCCGGACTGCCCCGATCCCAGGTAAGGGACAGCAGGGCGAGCTTCTGACCCTGTCGGCCTCCACTGCCCCAGCCTCGCACCGGACGTTCTTGAGCCCGCGGGGGCGGTGAGGCGGGGGCTTAGGCCGCGGGGGCCACAGGCTGAGGGGCGGGCCGGGTCTCCTGGCCCGGCCTCCGGAGGGGGCGGGGGATCCGGGTTCTCTGGAGACGGCGGAGCCCATGGGGTCCCCACACCTCGCATCCCTAGATTCTCCAGTTCCAGACCTCTTCCAGGGCCAGAATTAGCGGCTCCCTCTCCTGCGCTTCCGTAACCCTACTTACACCCCTATTATGGGCATTTATCACAATCTGTAAAATTGTAGTAAATGAGATCATCTCCCCTTAGTCGGACCGTTCCTTTCTTTAGCGTCCAGAATAGGTACTGCACCACACGGTGGGCCACCCTGGAATGTTCGGCTCTGTTCTAGGGCAGCCGTCAATCTTTCTTTCAGTTCTTGAGGGCCCCTCCTGAACTCGAGAAAAAGACCTTCCCTCGAGTTCTTTTAAGATTCCCCTGCCCGAGTGCCGCCTTCTCTTATATCAGCAGTGAGACTCGCTCCTCCTGCTCGCTCCGTGGAACCTTTTCTGTAGCACCTTTCACGTTCCTGCCCCTCCAGTAGGGCGGCCAAAATTCCGATCTCGGCACCACCCCTTTTCGTTGGGTGGGGGGGACCCTGGAAAGATTGCTGCTCTGAGTCCGCATTTCCTCGCCTACCGAAGGAAGGTTCTTAGAGTTTTCTTTCTTTGAAGATCAAGTGAGTTTATTTGCGTCAATTGCCTAGAATAGTTCCTGGCCCAGAGTGTAGGTGCTCGGTAAATACTAACTGTTGCGATTGTCCTGGGTATTCTGTGCATACCTATCTTCCCTTCCTTTGCTACCCGCCTCTCCCCGCAGACTTGACCAGAAAAGTGTCAGATTTATTTATGTTTCCTTCCGTGTACTTACTACACTGCTGGGAACATGGTAGGCATGGTAATAAATTGTGGCTTAGAATCCTTGATTATAAAGCCATCTGTTCTCATACGGCAGCTTTGGAACGTAAAGGAAATGCTAACCTACTTTTATCTACTTCAGCGCATTGTCTAAATTACCCTAGTTCTCCGCCTCCCCCCCCCCCCTTTTTAAAACAGTTTTTTTCCTCACCTTTTGATTTCTAGTAGGTCCTGGGTTTTTCAGGTATCTAAGAAAGGAGAGGCTATCTGGAGGGTGCTTTTGTGGTGCTAGGCGGAGTAACTGGCTGCTTCCTACCACAGTATTCAGAGAGCTTCCAAGATTAATTCACCTACTTGCCATAATGAAAGGAGGGGAGTATCTTGGAAAAATAAAGGGGAAGAGTGGCAGTGTTTTAATCTAGTTAACCAGTCCTGTGCTGAGACATTCTCCAAGAAGTTTAAAATGATCTGCTGGTGAGGCTGGTGCCTGGCATTGAAACCTCATCTTTGAACCTTGTGGAGGGTGTGGTGACCTTGCTGGAGTGCCTGGTATCGCTGGGTTGGGTAATGAGAACAATTAGAAACTGGGTGAATCACAGTGTTAAAACTTGAACCTAAACAGGGAACTGAAATTTTCAGTGTATACATACTTTCAGGCTTCAGGGCCAAGAATTCAAAATGTATGTAGACATTTCCAAGTACAGAGGATACTAACCAGTGTGTACTTATAGAGATGGAGGGAACTAACTTAGCATCTATTTTGGGCTAAGCTTTTTACTACATGTTTTCACACGACATCTCATTTAATTCTCATACCAATAGCCTTGGGATGTCAGTGATAATGTTAATTTTACATATGAAGAAAAAATTAGACTTAGGGATGTGAAAGTGATCTGCCCAGGGCCATAGCTCGTTTGTGCCCAAGCCCAGATTCAAACCCAGGTCCCCTTGACTCCAGAGTCCATGGCAACCAAACATTAGGATGACTTTGTACTCAAAGTGATAGGTGAAGAAAAGAAGTGTGTTGTAGGAGGAGTGCCTGGAATTGTTCTGTAAATCATCATAAATGGTTTTTCTCTCAGTGCTGTACAATAAAAGATTATCAATAGAAGCTTGTTAAATTTAATGTCACCACCTTTTTTTTGGTCTCTTTTTCTCCTCTCTACTCTCTTTAAGACAAAGGCTTTCAGATTTCACTTAAATATTAATCACAGTTTAGAATTAGAATGATCAGCCTGTGATGGAAGGTATCTTTTTCTTGGTACAAAATTCAAGCAATTATTCTCTTGCATTCACTGAGTATGATGAATACAGGCTGTTTACTGGGTGTCTTTTGAATGTAACAAGAGTATTGTCTTAATCCTGCAGACTTAAACTACCCACGTGATTTAACTGAAGTGCAGGTCTGAGTGTATGTCCAAATATGGAACTTGAATGATACATAACAAATTTAGAAATGCAATTTTAGAAGTAATTATACTGTTATGTAAATGTTTACCTCTTTTTGGTACTTTGCTTAAAAAACTGAGTTGAGGGACACCTGGCTGGCTCAGAGTCCAGCGGCATGCAACGCTTGATCTCAAGGTTGTAAGTTCGAGCCCCACGTTGGGTGGGTTGAAGAATGGGATAGTCTTTGCAGCTGCTCTTTTTTAACTATACATGAAAAATATGCTTTTAATGTATGTAGATATTCATATTGAATTATTATTTGTAAGGCAATTCTGTTTAATTAACAAATAAGCCTATAAAATAGGGCTTTTGAATTAAATTGGTTTTAATTAAGGAGGTATTTGTGACATGGTATGTTATTTTGAGTAACTATGAGTAAAACCTGTGGTGATGGGTAAGCATCTGATACCAGACTAGAGAGAGAATCATGTGGTAAGCATCTGGAAGTTTATGTTTTAAAAAAACACATTAAACAGCCTCATTTGAATTCATCTAAAACTTTTTTTTTTTTTTTTTTTAATTTCCAGTTAGAGGCTTTTTCCTTACTTGTGATTTACAGTTTGGTTTCTAGGACATATAAGAGTAAAGTCCGCGACCTGAATATCTTCACTTCAAAATAGAATGTGAAACACTGACACTTCTGCTGGTTCAAGATATCAAGATGGGTGCACTTAATCTCCTTTTAACCTTTGGATTCCTTTACAACAATTAACAGACATTTTTTCTGCTTTCCACTGAGATTGATTTCTGCTTTGTCTGCTGAACTTTCATTGTTCACTTCCTAACCTTCTGCTGTCCTTTCCGTTCATTTCCTATTTGCATCAGAATTCTTACCTAACTGGGGTGTGTGAGTGGCTCAGTCAGTTGAGCTTCCGACTTTGACTCAGGTCACAATCTCACAGTTCTTGGGTTCGAGTCCCCACGTCAGGCTCTGTGCTGAATGCTTGCTCAGAGCCTGGAGCCTGTTTCGGATTCTGTGTTTCCTTCTCTCTCTGCCCCTCCCCTGCTCACACTCTGTCTCACTCTGTCTCTCAAAAATAAATAACTGTAGGGGCACCAGGGTGGCTCAGTCGGTTGAGTGCCTGACTTCGGTTCAGGTCATGATCTCACGGTTCGTGGGTTCAAGCCCCGCGTCGGGCTCTGTGCTGACAGCTAGCTCAGAGCCTGGAGCCTGTTTCAGATTCTGTGTCTCCCTCTCTCTCCAACCCTCCCCTGCTCACGCTGTCTCTCTCTCTCAGAAATAAATAAAACATTAAAATTTAAAAATAAATAAATGTGAAAAAAAAAAAGAATTTTTGCCTTACATTTCAGTCTCCACCCTGGGTGAACAGACTTGTACTGAAGTGTTGAAACTTCAGAGTGTTGTGTGAGTGTCTCTTAGAAATGATAAAGAGAAGGAGGATCTGGCTGCTTTAAAAAAAAAAAATCTGTCTATTTCAGATAATGGTTGCCTCTTGGGTAAATCTAGATTTGGGTAATTATGAAGTAGAAAATTTTATTTGATTTTTAACTTAATGATGTGTCACACAGATTTCTGCTTTTCATTTTCAGTAAAAAAACAATGTAACAAACACCTGTATAATATACCCATTGTGTGGATTCACCAGTTGTTAACATTTTGCCACATTTGCTCTTTAAACAACTACTTGTTGTCCTGAGCCATTGAAAATAAATTACAGAAGACACTGTGATACTTCATCCCCAAATACTTCCTTCTTTAACTCCTAAGAGTTGGAACATGCTTCTATCTAATGGCAGTTATCATATTTAAGAAATTAGAAATAACTCCATATTGTTATGTAATATAGAATAAAATTTGTATTTTCATTGTTAGACAAAATATGCCTGTTATGGCTGTTTTACAAATATAGATTACAGGGGCGCCTGGGTGGCGTAGTCGGTTAAGCGTCCGACTTTCGCTTGGGTCATGATCTCGCGGTTCGTGGGTTCGGGCCCCGCGTCGGGCTCTGTGCTGACCGCCAGCTCGGAGCCTGGAGCCTGTTTCAGTCTGTGACTCCCTCTCTCTCTGACCCTCCCCTGTTCACGCTGTCTCTCTCTCCTAGGAATAAATAAAAATATAGATTACAGTAAGGGCGCCTGGGTGGCTCAGTTTGTTAAGTGACTGACTCTTAATTTTGGCTCAGGTCGTCATCTCACGGTTCATGAGTTCGAGCACTGCATCCGGCTCTTGCTGACAGTGCAGAACAAGCTGCTTGGATTCACTGTCTCCCTCTCTCTCTGCCCCTCCCCTACATATGCTGTCTCTATCTCTCTCAAAATACATAAGTAAACTTAAAAATATATCTGTAGATTACAGTCAAGTTTCATTTGTCGAATTTGATTTTCATAGCTCTTTTAGTTCAGAACAGTCTGCTTCACACCCATTGCCTTTTATGAATAGTCCAGGCCAGTTGTTTTCTAGGGTGGCACATATTCTGGTCTGAACTCTTTGTTCCCCCTTTGTGCTACTTAACTAATTCCACTCCCTTTTATTTCCTGTAAACTGGAAAGTAGGTCTGGATCTTGATTTGATTTAGAGTTAATTTAATTGGCATAAATACTTGATAGGTAGGCTGGCCATATTTGCAGGTTTCTCTAGGATAGTCCTGTGACCTATTGTCACAGCATTAATAATACCACTTTTTGCTTTTGCTTTCTTAAAAGTGTTCTGATCTGGATGATAAATTAAGGGATCACTATGTGTAAGTGGTGATGTGCGCTTCATGTTGCCTCCCATTAGGAGGTTCTACTATTTATGATACTAAGTTTGATCCCTTGGTTAAGATGGTGATTGCCAGATTTTTTTTATTGTTGAGGCATGTTTCTCTTCAAAATTAGTAAGTACTCTGTGGGATGATAATTTGAGACTGTGTGAATATCCTGTCCCCCAACCATCTTTAACCCATGGTTTTAGAGTCCCTTGATGGCCCTTGACAAAATAAAGTATACATTGGTGGTTACAGTGCTTGTTATTTTGAAATGATTAAGTTTTGACATTGAGATTGAGTCTTTTCTAATGGGACAATAATGTTTTATTTATCCCCAAACATTTTGGGATCCCCCGACAAATGAAATATGTGTTGCTTGCCATTTTAAATGCTTTTTTCTGTTACTTATTACAGCTTCCTATCCTTTGAAAACACTAAGAATAATGTCCCTGCATCAGTTTTTACTAGAGCCAATCACCTGCCATGCCTGGAACAGGGATCGTACCCGTAAGTATGCTATTAACTTTACTCCTTTATTTTACTGCCTTTGATATTTTTATAGCTAGGCACTTTTTTAGGGATCACATATTTCAGTGTCACATGTGAAAAGGTCATGACCATAGATTCAGAAGGAAACTAGGTCAGTTATTTGAGAGAGAAACTAGGTCAGTTTATAGAGAGAGAAACTGAGGCCCAGAGTGTTGGAAGGGCTTTCTGGTGGTTAATGTCAGAGCCATTGCTAGCATCCAAGCCTTCTGGCTCTTTATCCAGTACTAGCTGGAAATAGTTTATATCTGAGGCCCTAAGAAACCAATGTCTGGAATGGTTGTGGAATAATACCATGCTCATCCAATATTTAGTCAGAATACTAGGATCGAATACTAGGACCTAGGTATAAGCTATTACAGAGACATATAGTTTACTCCTGATGTACTAAGAGTAGTAGTAGTATTTACCATATTTTTTGTAATAAGCTTGAGTTTCTGGTTTTCTAGCTGCAACCAACCAGAAAGGGATGGAGAAGACTCTTAGAAGTAGGCATAGTACAGCAAGCAAAGTGACAGATAGTATGTAAGAAGGGGGCAAAAAAAAAAAAAACCCTGAAAACAGAGTCAGAAGTGTATTAGTGTGTCCATGAATCTTTTTTTAAGTTTATTTATTTATTTTGAGAGAGTGCGCGGGTACGCGCACAAGCGGGGGCGGGGCAGAGAGAGAGGGAGACAGAATCCCAAGCAGGCCCTGCACCATCAGCGCAGAGCCCTGTGCGGGGTTTGAACCCACGAACTGTGAGATCATGACCTGAGCCGAGCTCAAGAGTTAGATGCTTAACTAACTGTGCAACCCAGGCACCCCTTCATGAGTTATTTTTAAATTAAGTTATAGGGGCACCTGGGTGGCTTAGTCGGTTAAGCGTCCGACTTTCGCTTAGGTCATGATCTCGCGGTTCGTGGGTTCGAGCCCCACGTCGGGCTCTGTGCTGACTGCCAGCTCAGAGCCTGGAGCCTGTTTCATAGTCTGTATCTCCCTCTATCCCTGACCCTCCCCTGCTCACGCTGTCTCTCTCTCTCTCTCCTAGAAATAAATAAAAATATTTAAAAAAAAAAAAAGTTATATTCTGTAGCTGTCTTCTTTAAAATAAAGCTTTATTGCAATATAATTCACATAACATAAAACTCACCCTTTTTAAAGGATCAGGTCAGTAGGTTTAGTACTGTATTCATAGTTATGCAGTAATACCACTAGTTTCAGAATGTTTTCTGTCACTCCAAAAAGAAACCTGTATATCCATTAGAAGTTACTCCCAGTTTTCCTCAAAACTTCTGGTTTTAACAACTACTAATCTACTGTCTCCATTGATTTGCATATTCTGGACATTTTTGCATAAGTGGAATCCTATAATGTGTGGTTTTTTGCATCTAGTTTCTTTCACTAACCATAATGTTTTCAAGGTTTATCCATGTTGTACCAAATAGTACTTCATCCTTTTTTTGGCTGAATAATATTGTTTAGACCTACCATATTTTCATCAGCTTATTCATCAGTTTGTGGGCATTGTAGCTGTTTCTACTTTTTGGCTATTATGAGTAATGCTGCTATGAACATTCACTTACCAATTTTTATGTGGACATAGGTTTTCTTTAAAAAATTTTTTAGTGTTTTTATTTATTTTTGAGACAGAAAGAGCAAATGGGGGAGGATCAGAGAGAGAGGGACACAGAATACGAAGCAGGCTTCAGGCTCTGAGTTGACAGCACAGAGCCCGATGTGGAGCTCAAACCACAAACTGTGAGATCATGACCTGAGCCAAAGTTAGACACTCAACTGACTGAGCCACCCAGGTGCCCCTGTGGACATATGTTTTCAGTTCCCTTGAGGGTATACCTGGGAGTTGAATTTCTGGGTTATATATGGTAACTATGTTGAGCATTTTGGGAAGTTGCCAGACTGTTTCCCAAAGTGGCCACACCATTTTACATTCTCACTAGTAGTAATGAAGGTTCCAGTTTCTCTGCATCCTTGTCAATACTTGTTATTGTCTCTCTTTTTCATTATAGCCGTGTACTCACTATATCCGAGTAGGTATAAAGTAGTATCTTATTGTAGTTTAGATTTGTATTTCCCTGATGACTAATGATATTGAGCATCTTTTCACATGCTAATTGGCTATTTATATATCTTCTTTGGAAAATATGTGTTCAGATCCTTTGTCTGTTTTTCATATTGGGTTATTGGTGTTTTTATTATTGAGTTATAAGTGTTCCTTGTATACTCTTGATACAAGTCCCTTATGAGATATTTTACAAATATCTCCCATTCTGTGGGTTGTCTATTCTCTTTCTTGATTCCTTTGAAGCACCAAAGTTTTTCTTTTGTTGTGTATGCATTTGCTGTTGTATCTAAGAAACCATTTAATTCAAGGTCACAAAGATGTGACTCTTCTTAGAGTCTTATAGCTTTAGTTCTTACAGTTACATCTTGCATCCAGTTCTAGTTAATTTTTGTATAAGGCACGAAGTAGGGGCCCAACTTTATCCTTTTGCCGGTATGTATCCGGTTGTTGCAACACCATTTGTTGAAGACCGTTCTCTCCCTGCTGAATTGTCTTGGTACCTTTGTCGATAATCAGTTGACTATAAATATGAAGGTTTATTGGATTCTCAATTCTGTTTTATTCATCTTTATGTTTATCTTAATGCCAAGGACACTGCCTTGATTATTATACCTTTATAGTAAGTTTTGGAACTGGTAAGTGTGAGTTCCAATTTTGTACTTCTTTCTCAAGATTGTTTTGGCTCTTCTGGGTCCCTTGCATTTCCATATGAATTTAAGGATCAACTTAATAATTTCTGCAAAGAAGGCAGCTGAGATTTTGATAGGGATTGTTTTCAATCACTCAAATAAACATTAAAAACATTTTTTTAATTCAGTATGTAATATGACAGGATGGTGAATCTAGAGCTCCTGTTTTGTGATCATCTCACAGATTTTATTGCTGAGTTTCCTGTGTCTTCTGTCCCCACTTTCCCATGTAAAAATGGGTTTTTGGAGTATTTCCAGTTATTTTTATTTTTGTATTTTTTAAATAATTTTTTTTTTTTACAAATAGTTTATTGTCAAATTAGTTTCCACATAACACCCAGTGCTCATCCCCACAAGTGCCCTCCTCCATGCCCACACCTCCTCCCCCCCACATACACCAGTCCTCAGTTTTTGTCAGCATTCAAGAGTCTCTCATGGTTTGCCTCTCCCCTTTTCCCCCACTATTTCCGCCCTTCTTCTCCCCCTTGGTCCTCTGTTAAGCTCCTCCTAATCCTCCTATACGTGCACACATGATATTTGTCTTTCTCTGCCTGACTTATTTCACTCAGCATAACACCCTCAAGGTCCATCCATGTTGCTACACATGGCCAGATTTCATTGTTTCTCATTGCCATGTAGTATTCCATGGTTTAGATAAACCACATCTTCTTGATCCATTCATCTGTTGATGGACACTTAGGCTCTTTCCAGGTTTTAGCTATTGTGGAGAGTGCTACTATGAACATTGGGGTACATGTGCTCCTATGCATCAACATTTCTGTATCCCTTGGGTAAATTCCTAGCAGTTTAAATAATTTTTTAAAGTTTAAATAATTTTTTAAAGTTTATTTTTGAGAGAGAGAGAAAGCACAAGTTGGGGAGGGGCAGAGAGAAAGGAAAGAGTGAGAATCCCAAGCAGGCTCTGCACTGCCAGGGCAGAGCCCGATGAGGGGCTTGAACTCATAAACTCTGAGATCATGACCTGACCTGAAGTCAAGACATTTAACTAACTGAGCCACCCAGGTGCCCCTCCAGTTATTTTTTTTTTTAACGTTTATTTATTTTTGATAGAGACAGAGCGCGAGCAGGGGGTGGGCAGAGAGAGAAGGAAACACAGAATCTGAAGCAGGCTCCAGGATCTGAGCCGTCAGCACAGACCCTAATGTGGGGCTTGAACTCACGAACCACAGGATCATGACCTGAGTAGAAGTTGGTCGCTTAACCGACTGAGCCACCCAGGTGCCCTCCCTCCAGGTATTTTTAATAGAAAGTTATGATTGTCCTCAAGGCACCTGGGTGGCTCAGTTGGTTAGGCATCTAACTCTTGATTTTAGCCCAGGTAGAGTTCAAGCCTCACACCGGACTCTGTGCTGACGGTGCAGAGCCTGCTTGTGATTCTCTCTCCTCTGCCTCTCTCTCTCTGTGCCTCCCCTACTCATTCTCTCTCTCTCCCTCCCTCTCTCTTTCAAAATAAACACTTAAAAAAAAAAAAAAGAAAGTTATGATTGTCCTTATGTAAACTATTTAAAACCTCATGATAAACAATATATTAAGTCAAAGTTTTCTTATTATAATTTGAAATTTGTAGCATTTTTCAGATTTGGATTTGGCTTTTGAAATCCCTGTGAGCATCTTAGAAATTTAGAGAAATATATATAATTGGTTTCTAGAAAGTACTTAAAGCCTTAGGATTTTAGAGCTAGGTATTTATTTGGTTCTATAGTTTCATCTGTAAAACAGATACAACTTTCCTAAGGAGGGAAGGAAAGGTAATATGATAGAAGGGGTAACTAGTAAATAATTGATCTAAAGTTTGAGTCATAGATCCTAATTTTAATTTTAAGAAATTAGTGTTTTGGGTTTTTTATTTAAATGAATGAACTAGAAAGGGCAAAAATCAGTATAAGTTCAAAAGAATCTGTCATAAGTATGTATGTTCTTAATATTTCAGATTGGCCCAACAGATTTCTCTTGAAAACAGAATTTTATTTTGTGATTCATATTGGCTTTATTGTAAAGGAAAGCTTTGATGTATTTTATGAGCATAGTCAAGTGTTTTTGATAAACTGATGGTTCCAACCTGGGTTCATGATACCAGTGAGAACCTAAGAACTGTTTTCAGTGTTTTGGAAATTCCAGCAGAAAGTAAATATTACTGCTAATAACGGTGGACAGGTGAACTAAAATGTCATATATCTTTACTCTGAGCTAAAATTGTATCAGCTAAGTATGATAACATTGTTTAATTCTTATTGGTTAGTCTTTATTTAATACTTGTAGATGTCTCTGATAAAATGAATTTTTAAATTTAATTTTTCTACAAAACATTTTTTAATGTTTATTTATTTTTGAGAGAGAGCACAAGCAGAGGAGGGGCAGAGAGAGAGAGGGAAACACAGACTCTGAAGCAGGCTCCAGGCTCTGAGCTGTCAGCACAGCACAGAGCCCGATGCAGGGTTCAAACTCACAAACCCTGAGATCATAACCTGAGTTGAAGTCAGATGTTTAACTGACTGAGCCACCCAGGCACCCATCTGCAAAACATTTTAAAATATGGAGTCCAAGTAGAGGTAAAAATAATAAAAGTAATTTTTTAAACATGAATATGGAGAACCTTTTTTTTTCTTTGGTAGGGGGGTTGCTAGTGAGTAAGGGGCAGGAGGAGAGGGGAGAGAGAGAAGCAAGGCTCACCCAAAGCAGGGCTTGAGCTCACCTGAAGCGGAACTGGCTTAGTTGGTGGGTCATGTGACTTTTGTTCTTGGGGTTGTGAGTTCGAGCCCAATGTTGGGTGTAGAGACTACTTACAAAAATAAAGATCTTAAAAAAAAAAATGCCAACTGTAACATATCTCTTTTTTGGTGACAATTTCAAGTTAACTCGTGACTTTTTTCTCCAGAGATTGCTCTTAGCCCTAACAATCACGAAGTCCACATCTATAAGAAAAATGGGAGCCAGTGGGTGAAGGCTCATGAACTCAAGGAGCACAACGGACACATCACAGGTAAGGGAGACATCTGTGAGCTTAGCATGAGACTTGCAAATTGAGTGCTTTTCCATTAAAAAAAAAATGTTTTAATGTTTATTAATTTTTGAGTGAGAGCAAGAGACAGAGTGTAAGTTGGGGAGGGGCAGAGAGAGAGGGAGACACAGAATCTGAAACAGGTGCCAGGCTCTGAGCTGTCAGCACAGAGCCCAATGTGGGGCTTGAACTCACGAACCTGTGAGATCATGACCTGAGCCAAAGTTGGCCACTCAACTGACTGAACCACCAGGAGTCCCTAGCGCTTTTCCATTTAAATAAAGAGGCTGATAAAGTAAGTGTGCCAAAATAT
Source organism: Proteles cristata cristata (assembly GCA_017311185.1). NCBI lineage: Eukaryota > Metazoa > Chordata > Mammalia > Carnivora > Hyaenidae > Proteles > Proteles cristata. The sequence continues at coordinate 2,945,430 of JAESUZ010000027.1, forward strand.
TTAAAGCTGTGCAACATTTACAGAGTTTTCTTTAGAAATTTGAGAAAATATCATAATTGTGATATCAGTTTTTAAGTGCTGCTTTTAGTGTGGCTGGTACACAGCACTGTACTAGTGTTATGGAAAACACTGATCCTTCTCTGAGGACTGAAGAGCTTAAATTAGGTGATGAGATGTGAAAGGAAAACTAGATGGCCCGTCAGCTGAGAAAACGTAAGCCACACTGTGTCCCCAAGTGCTGAGGGGCCATAGTATCTTCCACAAGCTTTCTGTATGTTGTTTGTGGTGGGGAGGAAGACATTCCAAAATACTGAAAAGGACAAAGAACAATATAACAAACACCCACATTACCACCTCCTAGAATTAACAACTCTTGTCTTTTTTCCTGTGCCAGAAAACTGAGGAGACAAAAGTTTAATAATCAGGGGTGGTTTGCAAGATAATGGTACAGTCCCCTCTCATCCGCCAGTCCTATCCTATTCCCATTCCCCAAAATCAGTCTGTAATTTTGGTATGACATTGTCCCAGTTCATTTTTAATATTTTTACATACATATATACATACTTGTAAGCAATACACATTTAGTACTATAGGCTAGTATTTTCAATGCTACATGAATGGCATCATGTTGCATATCTCCTGCAGCTTGCTTTTGTGTCTCACATTGTTCCTGAGCTCTATGTTGATAGAGTTTTTTCCTTTTAACCGCTGTTTAACATTTCATACCTCATTTATTTACTCTTCTCTCCATTGAAGGACATTTAGGTTGTTTCCAGTTTTCCTTACTATGTTAAAGAGCTAAATCAAGCATCCCTGTGCAGATCTCTTTGTACACACGTGAATGTTTACGGAAGACTTGAATGTAGGAGTGTGCACATCCTCACCTTTGCTACGCCTGGCCACATTGCCTTCACCCCCCAGCCCTGTATGGGAGTGCTTACTCTCCTGCATCCCACACATGCTGGATACGGTCAGGCTGTCTGATGAGTGATGAGTGTCTCTAGAAGTTGTATTTTCCTGATTGATAGAAAGGTTGAACATATTTTCAGAAGTTTGTTAGCCATCTGGGTTTCTCACACTTTACCATCCATTACTTCTGAGTAATAAACATCCGTGGAGTTTTTATCTTTTTCTTGTTGGTTTGTAGAATGAATCTTAATGCATTGGCTCTGAGGCAGATTCCTGGATGTACATGAGCTTTTATCTTTGACAAAAACTATTGATGAATAGATGGGTAACAGTGGTAGGCAGGGCAGTGTTGAGTTTCATTAAGCAACTGTCAAATAATGAAGGAGGAAGAGTAAGAGGTAAAAATGGAGAATTTCTGTAATGGTTTTCAGAATTTAGTGAACCAAAACCTGATACCATATTTCAAGAGAACGAATTGCTTTGTTGTTAAGTGATATCTAGCTATTTTATTTATTTATTTATTTATTTATTTATTTATTTAAATTGTTTAATGTTTATTATTATTGAGACAGAGAGAAACACAGCATGAGTGGAGGAGGGGCAGAGAGAGTGGGAGATACAGAATCTGAAACAGGCTCCAGGCTCTGAGCTAGCTGTCAGCACAGAGCCTTATACAGGGCTCGAACTCCTGAACTGTGAGATCATGACCTGAGCTGAAGTCGAACGTGCAACGGACGGAGCCACCCAGGCATCCCTTTATTTATTTATTTTTTTAATGTTTTAATGTTTTTATTTATTTTTGAGAGAGAGAGCATGAATGGGGGAGGAGCAGAGAGAGAGAGGGAGACATAGAATCCAAAACCGATTCCAGGCTCTAAGCTATCAGCACAGAGCCTAATGCTTGAGCCCACGAGCTGTGAGATCATGACCTGAGCCAAAGTCTGACACTTAACCGACTGAGCCACCCAGGTGCTCCCATATCTGGCTGTTTTTAAAAGAACCATATTCACTTACTGTTGTGTTCGGAAACAACTCTTGTTCCTTGATCCTTACTCCTATAACTTTTTCTTTATCCATTTTCTAGCTGAGTTGATTCAACCTCTTAATTTGAACACTTTAGTCAAGCACACCAAAACTTATTCTTCATAACTTTTCAATTACAGATTTCTCACTGAAGTCTTAGCTTTTCCCTCTCCTTTCAATGACATTTCCTCTTAAGTGGGCAGCAGAGTAACAGATGGTGATTTTTTTTTTTCCTAATCGTGACCCTGGAATTTTGCCTCTAATTTTCCAACATACTGATTAGCTTAACGATACCCTCCCCCCAATCAGAGAGAAACAGCATGTTTTGACCTTCTGCACCCTTTACATTGGTTTCCCAGCAAAAACTTGTGACCATTCCTTCTTGCCTTTAAGTGATTTGTATATGGTGCTAGTGAGCAGGAGGGGCCAACTGACTGGACTACTGAACCAGCACAAAATACAGAATGTGTACTTTCTATTTCTGTTGCTATTGCTTTCCCATGACCTTACTTCTGTTAGGTTTGGCCTACTTTCTTTCTTTAAGTTCCTTTGCCAGTGGCCTCATGGCCTAAAAATAAGAACACTCATTGGAATTTTAGCATTGGGAAGTACTTTTAAGTGAGAAAGGGCTAAGGTGAAAGACCAAAGAAATGGCCCCTCAAAAATGGAATATTTAGTTATGTTCTTTTTCTTCCCTGTTTCTCTTTGGGAATCCTTTGAACTTGGGCCTGTTTTCATCCAAAATGCTCGAATGACCCTTTTTTTAGATCTGAAAAAAACTGTTGTTGGGAAAATCTAAATGGAACTCTGTGGCAGGAGACCAGGGATCAAACATATTTCTCAGAAAGATAGTAACTACAGAAAAAAAAAAAAATCTCCTGAAGCTTTCTAGAAGAAAAAAGACCAGTGAAAAAGAGTATGGTTAACATCAAAGAGACCTCAGTGTTCTGGAATTTATTTCTGTGAATTTTAGGGTTTTCTTTTTAATTTTAATGTTTTATTTATTTATGAGAGAGAGAGAGAGAGAGAGAGAGACAGCGTGAGCTGGGGAGGGTCAGAGAGGGAGGGAGACACAGAATCCGAAACAGGCTCCAGGCTCTGACCTAGCTATCAGCACAGAGCCTGACACGGCTCGAACCCATGAACTGTGAGATCATGACCTGAGCCAAAGTCAGACGCTTAACCAACTGAGCCACCCAGGCGCCCCATTTTGGGGTTTTCTCAATGTTTATTTTTGAGAGAGAGTGCACATGCATGCGAGCTGGGGAGGAGCAGAGAGAAAGAGAGAGAATCACAAGCAGCCTCTGCCCTGTCAGTACAGAGCCTGATGTGGGGCTTTAACTCCAAACATAGGAGATCATGACCTGAGCTGAAATCAAGAGTTGGACGGTTAGCCAGTGGAGCCACCCAGGCTCCCCTGTTGATTCTTTTTGTCTTTTTCTTAAAGCACCTCATGCTTAAGCACCTCAAGAGTTCCTATAAAACATGTGTGTTTAATTAGAGTGGTGATCCTATGGAATAAGGAGTGAAAATTTTAGATTGTCAGATCATCACAAAAATCACTGAACTTTCTCATTACAAGGCAGTATTCTGGGGGCGCCTGAGTGGCTTAGTCGGTTAAGCGTCCGACTTTCACTTAGGTCATGATCTCGCGGTTCGTGGGTTCGAGCCCCGCGTCGGGCTCTGCGCTGACTGCCAGCTCAGAGCCTGGAGCCTGTTTCAGTCTGTGACTCCCTCTCTCTCTGACCCTCCCCTGCTCACCCTCTCTCTCTCTCTCTCTCCTAGAAATAAATAAAACATTAAAAAAAAAAATTCTTAAAAAAAAAACAAGGCAGTATTCTGGATGTTAGAAGATGTATTTGTTTTCTGTTTCTGTGTAACAAATACTTAGCAGCTTAACCTAAACACATACATTATCTCACAGTTTTTGTGGGTCAAGAGCCTGGGCGTGGCTCATCTGGGATCCTTGCTTAGGGTCTCACAAGTTGTAATCAAGGTGTCAGCCAGGGATGAGTTCTCATCAGAGGCTTGACCAGGGAAGGATCCACTTCCTAGCTCCTTCTGGTTGTTGGTGGTAGAATTCATGTCCTTGCAGCTGTAAGATTCATGAGAGGGATGCCACACCCTTATGTAATCTTGTTCACTAATGTATATCTTATGACCTTTCCAACATTCCATTGGTTAGAAGCAAGTCATGGGTCCTGCCCATACCTCCAGGGTAGGAAATTTCTCTAGGGTCTGCCCACCACAGTAGGTTCAGAGACTTGATTCCTGTTGTCAGGAACTTGTAATCAAGTTAGGAACACAAGATGTTCAGGGGCTCAGGGGCGCCTGGGTGGCTCAGTCAGTTAACCTTCCAACTTCGGCTCAGATCGTGATCTTGTTTATGAGTTCGAACCCATGTGTTGGACTCTGTGCTGTCAGCTCAGATTCTGTCTCCCTCTCTCTCTACCCCTCCCTCCACTTTCTCTCTCTCAAAAATAAGTAAACTTAAAAAAGGAAACAAATCATTCATAAAATAACAATATTTCGCATTACACTTTGGGGAGTTTATCATAGGTCACTTTAACTAGAACAAAAAGGTATGTTCCTAAATATTTTTTCCAGTGTTAATCTGTTTTAATAAATGATTGGAAACTAACAAAACATTCAACATTGAGATGTTTGGGAAATTATGATGATAAGATCAATGTTCTGAAATAATCCCTAACCAGTGCCAATTTATAAAAAGCAGAAAAATTATTTGCCATGATATTAATATCATTTTGGGGGAGAAATGTGTATGGATGTAAGAATGGGCTTTATTGACTTCCTGCATGTCCCTTTATGATGGTTGTTTTATAACAACGTGTGGGTATTGTCTTTATAATTAAAAATAAAATTTTAAATCTAATCAAGATGGTTCCAAAACTGTCCTGTAATGAATAGATTTACAATCCAATCCACATCATTTAGAATATACTCCCCCACACTTTTTTCCCCCTCAGTGGTATAAATAATTGAGCAGACAGTTCCTGTAGGTGAATAGGTGCATAAATGAATGAACTCTTCCTTCATACAACTGAAATCACTGTGAGTTATGACCAGTGGAGACTTTGATTTATAGTCATCTTACTTTTTCCGTATACTTGTTAAGAATGTTAATGATTAGTTTTTAAGGAGATACTTATAATAATTTATTAGTAATACTTTCTTCATTTCCAATGATACCTTCAGTGTGGAATATTTATAGGAAATACCTCATCAAGTAACTACAAAGTGATTGAGTCATAGCAGATTTTACTCTTGGTATATAACAAACTGATCTTGACTTTGGGATCCTTCACAGAGCCGCCAATTAAGTAAAGGTCTGATCAAGTATGAAAACTAAACTTTACATTCAGGTACATACCTCTTTGTAATTTAGATGCAGAGACACTCAAGGACTCTCCAGAACCTGTATAGTTTAGGCTAGTTTAAACGACAGTGACCCTCAGAAGAACATATATAATGAATCACAGTTTATATTTTTCTGTTTACTGCAGATTATTTTAAATTGCCCTGATGTTGTTTTATTTAGATATCACATAACAGACTTGCAGTTAATATGATGGAGTGAGGTCTGTTAATGAGTCAATAAAGGTACTTTAAAACCCCCCCAATATCTAATCAAGTGGGAAGGGAAAAGGTTTTCAGGCCAAATAACTTGAGAACTGTGAACAGATGGAAGACTGCCCTGGCTTAGTTTTTTACCCCCCACAGTTGTGAAGTAGCTCTGCTCTGCCCAGCTTCGTGGAGGATCCTGAGATGCAAAACTGTGCAGAGAAACCTTGCCCTTGTGTGCGAAGTGATGATCAGGACCATAGATGGGGGAAGAATGGGGCTGGGGAGGAAAATACCAAGCCCCCGCATACCCCTGCCATGGCACTGCCTGCCTGGCTGTCTCATGGCTCTTGTCATGGGCCAGACAGTGCAGATGACACCACACCTCACTTGCAGGTATCGACTGGGCTCCCAAGAGCGACCGCATCGTCACTTGTGGGGCAGACCGCAATGCCTATGTCTGGAGTCAGAAAGATGGTGTCTGGAAGCCAACCCTGGTGATCCTGAGAATTAATCGTGCAGCAACTTTTGTCAAGTGGTCCCCGCTAGAGAACAAATTTGCTGTGGGAAGTGGAGCACGACTCATTTCTGTTTGTTACTTTGAGTCTGAAAATGACTGGTGAGCAACAGCTAAGTATTTTTTATTTCTGTCTGTGACATTATATCTTTGGACCACTGTGATCCTGAGGCCCTGGGTGAAGGCTTACCTATAACTTCAATGTTTCATCAGCAGATTTTTTTTTTCCTTTGAAAATCTCCATTCCCTCTGAGCATTTTCCTTCTCACATGCATGTTGAGTCAAATCTCACATCTTTCTCATATTGATGTAGACCTGTGGCACTATGTTCTGATCTCGTAACTGGTATGTCCTATAAGGTGCTGCTCTCCTCATTCTGTGCCGTTCAGATTGTTCTCTTACTCTAACAGGAAAATCACAAAATCTCAAAAAATTAAGATCTCAATTCGCATGACCTGAGGAATAATTTTTTCGTCACTATCCTGTCTACTTAAAATATCTGAAGATTCCTACAGATGACAGTGTCCTCCCTTTTTTTTTTTTTTTAACTTACTTTCTAACCAGAGTGCCTGGGTGGCTCAGTCGGTTAGGCATCCGACTTCAGCCTCGTTCATGATCTCCTGGTTTGTGGGTTCAATTCCTAGAGCCTGCTTCTGATTCTGTGTCTCCCTCTCTCTCTGCCCCTTCCCCACTTGTGCTCTTTCTCTCTCTCTCTGTCTCTCAAAAATAAACATCAAGAAAAATTTTTTAAATTTATTTGCTAACCAAATCTTTGTCTTGGTATAATATTTTACTCCTTTAAGTTGTTGAAGTAAAATTTGACCAGAATCTTGGAACTATGATTAGCCCGTTATACTTTTTGTACAAATCACTTATAGCTAAGCCACTCAAAATACAGAGATTGATTTTATGGCTAAGTAACTTATTTTAACTGTTCCTTCCCACTTTGATAAGAAAACAGCTGTGCTCTATCTGGCATGCTTTCAGAAAGGGAGGTAACTAGCCTTCAACATAGAATTGTCATTTAGTACGAATCTGGCAGTGTTTCTGTTTGCACTAAAAATAGCAGAGTACCCATTTCTCTCTGTGTTAGTGTTACTGTTTGCTTTCTGCTGAAACAGTGAAAGGAACGGATTATATTATGTTTTGTAATATAGTGAAACCTCAGAAATTTTGATTCTATGAAAAGAAAGTCTGTGAATGTGCAACGATTCAGTTATGAATTTAAGACCTACATTTTTCTTTAAAGCACATGTAAAAATAAGTCTAACAAAATGCTGCCTGCCAGAAATCACTTAGAAGACTCACTGTAAGGAACAGATAAGAAAAATTTTCCTTCCTAGGTAACCTTCAACCTCAGTGATTGCTCACATTTTTATTCACTGAAAAATAGTTTCAAATATAGGTAAATTGGGCTGTACCGTATTGCAAGGTATTGTCATTTGAACAAGCTGTATGTTCAGAGGTGTTTCTTGGCTATAGAACATTTCATTGGAATGATGTGAATATTTTTAAATAATCTTTAAAAGCCTTTAAAGTAACTGCATTATAAGCACACCAAAATGTCTATTTTTCAGAATGAAATTTTTTATATAGGTTCCTAAGAAAGAGTCTGTTCAAAAGTAATTTGGCCTTCAGAGATGAGTGTTTGTCTTGATATTCAATCTATCAACTCTTATTTTTTTTCCTTAAGTTTATTTTGAGAGAAAGAGAGCATGAGTGGGTAAAAGGCAGAGAGAAAGAGGAGAGAGAGAGAGAAGCTCAAGCAGCACAGAGCCCGACATAGGGCCAGATCTCACAAACCATGATACCATGACCTGAGCCAAAATCAAGAGTCAGATGCTTTAAAAAAAACATTTTTTTTAATGTTTAGTTTTAAAGAGTTGGATGCTTAACGGAGTAAGCCACCCACACGCCCCCAGTCTTTGAACTCTTAAACAGTAGAACATGATTGATTTTTAAGCAACAATTTAGGGCCAGAAATTGAATTAGCTAAGCCAGAATAATGACTGATCTCAGACATAAATATCCTTGGAGTAGAGCTAGAGAATTAATTAGAACTTCCAATGAGAGACTGTGATTTTCTTGGTTGTGATTTCTCTGTGTGTGGGGGGGCTTCACAGAGGCTTAGAAAAGAAATTAAGTTATTTTACAACCCAAACTTAACCCAGAATGAAATAACAAGTTGCTAAATATTTATCGTAAAAATTTAAATAATTCAAACCACAGTTTTTATTTGAAAGGTTAAGGTCACATGTAATCTAAAACTCCATGGGGCCATATCCAGAGTTAATCCATAAATATAGTTACTAATGGGGATCCCCTAATAGCCAGGAAGGCTCAGAAGGGGCTGCTGTGATGAAGAATGTCCTGAAAGAACTGAAAGCATCATTTATGGCTCTTCTCCCTTTCTCCTTTCCAGTCTCTGGTGGAAGACCTGGTAGCCATCAGTGTTTCACCTGACACACACTCGTAGGACCTCTGGGAGCTGTTGCTTGATGTGTGGATAAACTAAAATGGATTTTCTTTTGTAGGTGGGTCAGCAAGCACATTAAAAAGCCCATTCGCTCCACAGTCCTCAGCTTGGATTGGCATCCCAACAATGTTTTGCTGGCAGCAGGATCGTGTGATTTCAAATGCAGGTGGGAACAAATGAGAATTGGTAGGCATAATTGATCCGTTCATTATTCATCTTCCATATATATATATATATATATATATATATATATTTTTTTTTTTTTTTAAGTTTATTTTTGAGTGAGAGAGAAAGATCCAAAGTGGGGTAGGAGCAGAGAAAGAGAGAGAATCCAAGCAGGCTTTCCACTGTCAGTGCAGAGACCAGTGTGGGGCTCAAACTCACAAACCGTGAGCTGAAGTCAGACGCTTAACTGACTGAGCCACCCAGGTGTCCTCGTCTTTCACTTATTTGTAAGGTTGCTTTGCATGGTACTGTGGTAGGCACCGCAAGGGACTCAGAGATGAGCTGAGCTTGTGATCTAGGATAGCAAGCACCAGAGATCACCGAGGTAGAAGGAAGTGGACTTGGAAGCGCAGTGGGGGGAGGTGCGAGAGTGGGGCCCCAGAAATTCACCTTAGGCAGAGCACCCGTGTTTGGAGCAGAGATCTAGTGGCCTTCGGACAACAGTATTATTTCTCGTTTCATAACCCAGGTAGAGACTTGGCAGATTCCAGAGCAAGGCTAAAACGAAGAAAACATAGCTGAACAGTGCACTGCTGAGCTATTACTGCACTGTTCTTTTCAGTTAAAGCTTTTTTATTTGTTGTTTGTGGGAGGCCAGAAGTAACAGCCATTTTGCTAAGAGCTTTAAGGATCATATGGCGTAATTGCTTTTTAAAGTTATTCTTTATCAAAAAGGCTTTCTTCTCTTAGTCAAAAGAAAAGCAAATTAATGTTCCTTCATGTTGACTGTATGCTGAGTGGGGAGATGGCATGCATCTTTCTTCGGAGACCGTGTGGAGAGTTTTCAGAACACCTGGCTAGTGATTTATATCCAAGGGTTTTTTAGTTGGTTTGTTGGTTTTTTAAGATGTGTGTGGGAATTTGCCTGTGGACTGGGGGTACAGGGGTGTCAGGACACTCTCTAGGAAAAGATTGGTTCTTTAAAAAAAAAAAAAAAAAAAAGATTGGTTTCTGGTTTCTAGTTAAGAATCAGAGTAACCGCAAAGATGCATAGACATTCTCAAGAATTCAAGAGTTTTAGTGTCTGTGATGTGTTATGCAGAGTCAGTCCAGCTCCCTTTGAAGATGGAACTGAATGATCTGTACCATCTGGGTTATCAGGCTGTATCTAAAAACTCTGTGACAATAGGTTACCAATTCTTTTGTTAATAGTAATTTCCAGAAATTTTGCTTTGACTTGTGGTCCTTTGGGTAAGAGTCTGTTCTGGTCACTCTCTTCAGAAACTGAGACCACAACCACCTGTTGTGTCCTGGTCTCTGATGGCTAAAGCAGTGGCCATTGTGATGCTGACTTCCAGCCCAGCGATTCTCATCCTCAGTCCCCTAAAAATGGAGAATGAACTGAGGCTGCTAGAGGGAAAGGGATGGGGGGAAGGGCACAATGGGGGAAGGGGAGAGGGAGGTACAGGCTTCCAGTTACGAAGTGAGTCACAGGAATGACGGAATATAGTCAGTGATGCTGCAAGAGCGGTGTGTGGTGACAGATGCCAGCTGCACCAGCAGTGAGTATGGCATAAAGTTCAGTCACTGTGATGTACGCCTGAAACTAATGTAAAATTGTGTGTCAACTCTACTCAATAAAAAAATAATAATAAAGCCCAGTGATTCCAAGGTCATGTCCTGTAACTTACACAGATATCTCATTGTGCCCTTTACCTCTTCCAGAGCTGCTGCTGTTATTGTCATTTGGGGGGAAATATCCCAGCTCATTTAGAGAGTCTTAAAGTCCAGAAGTTCTTGAGAGGCTCTACGAGGTAGAAATAGCATTGGGGGGGCTGAGAGGGATTCCCAGCCTCTCTTTATCCCTCCTGCTTCCCAACTCTTTGTCAAAACCTCCCCACACACAACTTCCTGGAATTCAAGAGAGGGGCTGCTGGGGCGCCTGGGTGGCTTAAGTCGGTTAAGCGTCCGACTTTCGCTTAGGTCATGATCTCGCGGTTTGTGGGTTCGAGCCCCGCATCGGGCTCTGTGCTGACTGGCAGCTCAGAGCCTGGAGCCTATTTCGGAGTCTATGTCTCCCTCTCTCTCTGACCCTCCCCTGCTCACGCTGTCTCTCTCTGTCTCTCCTAGAAATAAATAAAACATTAAAAAAAAAAATTTATAAAAAAAAAGAGAGGGGCTGCTGACAGACTGGAAAACACCCTCCTTCAACTCAGACCTATACCTGCCACAGAGACAGGACAGGGACCCCACAGCCGTGTGAAGCCTGCCCTCCAGATGGCATGAGGGGGAGCCTGCCCGCCCTCTCACTGGCCTCCCATGGCTTCCTCCTTGGGTATCCGTTTCTTTAAATGGGTTCATACCACTGCTTTATTGCAGTGTGGTGAATAATTTCCCCTCCTGCCATTGGGCTGTGTGGGCTTCCTGGCACACAGGAAGGAATGCTGTGCTCAGCGGGGTCTTCCGTGCTAGGGGATGGCATGACAGCAGGACCCTCCCCCAGAACTCTGCACTCACAGGAGGGAAGGGCCTTTGTGTTCATTACTTCTAGAACTGCGCCCCTTTGGCGGCAGCAGTGCCTGCCACATTGTAGGTCTTTGAGCATGTGCATCTTGAGAGACTTGGATGGGCCCGTAGGTGGCCCTTGCAACCATTCTTGTCTTAAGAGATTGGTGTATGTGACTTTGTCATGTTTTGCTTTTCAAGGATTAATCTCTTTGCATCCTGAAACCCCTTACGACAGCTGCCTATGGCCTGTTTCTTTATACACATATTTTCATCTACTTTGTTCTTCTTTCCTGCCCCTTAAACTACAGAGTCTTTTCTGCCTACATTAAAGAAGTGGATGAAAAGCCAGCCAGTACGCCATGGGGCAGCAAGATGCCTTTTGGTCAGCTGATGTCAGAGTTTGGTGGCAGTGGCACTGGTGGCTGGGTGCATGGGGTCAGCTTCTCTGCCAGCGGGAGCCGCCTGGCCTGGGTCAGCCACGACAGCACCGTATCTGTTGCCGATGCCTCAAAAAGCGTGCAGTGAGTATTTGCCTTTTGTTTGGAGTTAGGGAGTAGATTGGGATCTCTCAGCAGCTGGGCCAAGGCTCTTCTTCCCTGGGTGCAGATTCAGGATGTGAGCATAAAAATCTGACCCAGAACCACAGGGCTGCCTTTGAAGTCCCAGACATACATTTAGGTTGTCCATTTGGGGAAATTTGAAAGAGTAGGTCTCACTTCCAGAAACACCTCTTAATGGAGTCGGTGATGGTGATTCCTCTGAAGGACACGCTCTCCCCCGCCCCGCCCTGGCCTGCTGCTGTTAAGCTTTCCTTCATGTGGGCAGTTTAGTCTGTTACTGTGGATTCCTTACGATAGTGTCATCCACCAGCTGTAAGTAGGAGATAAGTTCTTACTGTTTAGTCAAGGAACAGTGACTCCATTCATTTGGGACTCCATCTGGTAATACTTAAAACCCTGGAGCCAGTTCCTCTGGAGTAGGCTGGAAGAACTCAAATTACAGTGACTCATTTGTGACTGAGGTACCTGCCCAGCCTCGGGGAAGGCACCAGGCACCTTGTCAGACGTCAGAATTTGCATCTGCTCATCATGTTGGAAGGACAGAGATGATGACTGGGATTCCTTCCCCTTATGAATCTTTGTTTTTCCTGGTGAATTGTTTTTTATTGGCTGCTAAAGGTTACCCACCTTTAAAGATTTAACTTGTTGCTGTGTACTGCTCACATCAGGTGTGCTACATGGTGACAACAAAGTGAAATTTCAGAGAGGATTTTTTTTTCCTAACTGAACTGAATTGTGGGTTTGGGGAGCAGGGGATGGGGGGTTTGCTTTATTTTGAGAGAGAGAGAAAGAGTGGGGGAGGAGCAGAAAGCCAGGGAGAGAGAGAGTCCCAAGCAGGCTCCGTGCTTTCAGTGTAGAGCCCGATTTGGGGCTTGAATTCACAAACCATGAGATCATGACCTGAGCCAGAATCAAGAGTTGGATGCTTTTAACTGACTGAGCCAGCCAGGTGCCCTTTATTTATTTTGAAAACACCACCTTAAATATTGTAGTCTCCTAGGTTTCTGTACACGTATAGGCATTTATGTATCTTTTCATTTTTAACACAAGCAGGGTTATGCTATACATTTTGTACAGTAATATGCTTTTTGTTCAGTAATGTTTTGATATTTTAGTTTGATTTGTGTACAGCTTATTGTAATGTGTAGTAAGCTCTTAGCATGTGCTTATTACAAGCCCCTGTCTGCCCTCCTACTGATTTATGATTTGGCTTTTCCAGTCCTGCAAGTCAGATGACATTCTCCACCCTTCCCCTTCTCGACATAAATGTTTTATGTAGTAGGAGCCAGTGTTTTATGTAGTAAGGTGCCCGTTAAGGCCTTAAGATGGGGGCATTAGGACTTTAACCCAATTCCAGCAGTATTGGCAGGGGGAGAAGGGGTCTCCTAAGATAATAGTTTTCTAAATCCATCATCTTTTACATGAAACTCTGTGATCCTAATTCATTGGCCAACGTGTGTGCCTGCCATATCTTTGAGACCTGTTGGCCAGGTGCTAAAGCAGATAACTACTACCTGTACGTGTACACACCTGTGCCCCAGCCCAGTTGTGTGTGAGATCCTAGCTGCCTAAGACGGCGTCCTGTTCATCGGTGCCTCCAGCTCCTCCCCCAGTGCCTGGCAGAAAAAAGAGAATAGACTGTCTTGGGCACCTGGGTGGCTCAGTCGGTTGAGCGTCTGACTTCAGCTCAGATCATGATCTCGCAGTTCATAGCTTTGAGCCCCACACCAGGCTCTGTGCTGTGCCTGGAGCCTGCTTCAGATTCTGTGTCTCCCTCTCTCTCTGCCCCTTCCCTGCTTGTGCTCTATCTCTCTCTGTCTCTCCAAAATAAATAAACGTTAAAAATTAAAAAAAAAAAAAAAATAGACTCAGATGTTTGTGCCCACTCTCTGGGAGCCCAGGGTAAGCACTGGCAAGGAGAGGATGGCCACATAAGGTGTTCAGTCATGAGTGACAGTGACAGGAAGAGTGCTAAGTGATCAGAAAGGAGAAGCCACATTAGGGTAAAGAGGTCCAGGAAAGCTTCACAGAGGTGATCACATTAGAGCTGAACTTCAGAGACCCAAGTGGACTTCGAATAATCATGTGGCTAAAGGGTGTGGGAGCAAAGGCAAAAGGCGGGAAAGAATAAGGGCTCTCTGAGGACCATGCTATAGACCAGTGTCATGAGTGGGGGCCCCAGAAGCAAGTGGGGCCCAGGCCAGAGAGGGCCAAAGGCCTCTGTTTCTGTAGGTTACCCCAGGGCTGTGTCATGCTTGAGATTCCTGATTCCTGAAAGTAGAGGTCATGGGGCTCCTTTTAAGCGGGTTTGTTTATGCTGCCCGAGCACTCGAGAGGATGGGTGTTTTGTCATCTTCTGTGTCTGTAAAGAAGCTGCTTGGTTTGTTCCGTCTCAATTTAACAATTGTTCTTGTATTCAGGGTCTCAACTCTGAAAACGGAGTTCCTGCCCCTGCTGAGTGTGTCGTTTGTCTCGGAGAGCAGTGTTGTAGCTGCTGTAAGTTTCCTCTTCACCTCCCCTTTGAAGACACTGCTTAATGCTCTGGGACGGGAACAGCATGGGCTCTGTGACTTGCTGCACTCGCACAGACTAGCACAGCCTTTCTGAACAGCTGGCCTGTAAGAGTGGGAGACGGCTGTGCTGGTGATCATTCTGCTCAGGCTGAGAGGCAGGCAGTGGGCCCCCCAGGGCCTGACCAGTGTCTTGTTTCAGGGCCATGACTGCTGCCCGATGCTCTTTAACTACGATGACCGTGGCTGCTTGACCTTCGTCTCCAAACTAGACATTCCAAAACAGAGCATCCAGCGCAACATGTCCGCCATGGAGCGCTTCCGCAACATGGACAAGAGGGCCACGACTGAGGACCGCAACACGGCCTTGGAGACGCTGCACCAGAATAGCATCACGTAGGTGCCACCCAGCCACCTGCGTGTCCATTGAAGCCACCTGTAGCCAGGGTCCCGACCTTCTGTAGAGAAGCGTTTAGGTGACCAAGATGCCTTTCTGCCTTCTTATTTCCTGGCTGGGTCTCTGTGAAGCTGTGTGCTCTGTGTGCCCAGACATTCCTTCAGGAACAGGAGCAGGGACAAGTCTGTAGCCTCCCGACCGCGGGCTCCTATTTTCAGCTTGTGACAGAGAGTGAACTGCCCCCACCTAGTCATTCTGTCCTTTGAGGTGCAGATGGCATGAGGCATCCCCCGCCCTCCACGAGGTGCACTGGCCTCCCTACCCCTGCTGTGTGAGCTGCCTCCTCCTGGGGCTCATGTTCCCAGACCTTGATGAGAATGAGAGGAGATCTTCCTGAACGTTCTATTCCTCTCCTAGTGAGCACGGGGCAGGAACGTTGTTTATACGCAGTTTGCAAAGGCAACTCTGGCTGTCATTCCAGCCGGGATGTCCAGTCATGCACATCATTTAACGAAAGAAATTATTATTCAGAAGATCATTTAACGAAAGAAATCATTTGATATCATATGGTAAACGAAGGAATTTCTTGATTTAACTTTTCATCAGGCATATGTGACTGAAGTGTGTTTTATCCAAAGAGTTTGATTTTTTTTTTAAACTCTGTAGGAGAAGTGTAGTCTGCTCTTGGTATTTTATTTTATTTTTTTAAATGTTTTATTTATTTCTAGGAGAGAGAGACAGCGTGAGCAGGGGATGGTCAGAGAGAGAGGGAGTCACAGACTGAAACAGGCTCCAGGCTCTGAGCTGGCAGTCAGCACAGAGCCCGACGTGGGGCTCGAACCCACGAACCGCGAGATCATGACCTAAGCGAAAGTCGGACGCTTAACCGACTAAGCCAGCCAGGCGCCCCTGCTCTTGGTATTTTAAATGACTGGTCAGAGTTAGGTACCACAGGATTTTCTCTTTTTGATTATATCTTTTGTGTTGAGAGATTTTCATTGTAGTGATGATGGCGGGAAGAAGAATGGAAAGGTCTAGATGTTCTCTTTGAGAGAATCATTAAGTACAGGTTGTGCTTATGATTATGTTCAGTGGAAAGGGCCACCGGACTTAAAATAGGCTGAAAATTTCTGCACTCTCTTGCAAAGTAATAACCTGAGGGGCGCCTAGGTGGCTCAGTCAGTTAAGTGTCCAGCTTCAGCTCAGGTCACGATCTCACTTTCATGGGTTTGAGTCCTGCGTTGGGCTCTGTGCTGACAGTTCGGAGCCTGAAGCCTGCTTCAGATTCCGTGTGAAGCCTGCTTCAGATTCCGTGTCTCCCTCTCTCCACCCCAACCCCACTTGCACTGTGTCTCTCAAAAATGAATAAACGTGTAAAAAAAAAAAAAAAGTAATAACTTGAAGGCCTAGCACAACTTTTTTCCACACTTCTGTTTTCTTTGTCTTGAATAATTTTCAAAATTATTTCTTGTGAAATTCTCTGAAGCTTTTCTGCAGGCTACATATCAGGAAGGAAACAACTCATTGCATCTTTGAGATTTTCAGGTTAAAAGTATAAAGACCCTTGCAGATTGACATGTCTGCTTTTATTCGCAGATATTAAGTCCTCTTTGGCCTTAAGCAAAGGGTCAGCAAACTTTTTCTGTAAGGGACCAGAGGATAAATATTTCAGGTTCAGAGAAAGTACAGAGGCGCGTCACAGCTACGCACTATGTAGGTAGTATGCGTATAAATGAGCGTGGATGTGTTTCAGTAAAACTTTTATGGACCTAGAAGTTTGAATTTCCACATAATTTTCACATCATGAAATAATAGTCTTAATTTTTTTGTCACCGTTTAAAATCGGTAGCTGTTCTTAGCTTATAGGCTGTACAGAAACAGGCCATGTGCACTGTTTTGCCCTCTCCTTCCCTAGACAGAATGTTCTAGACAGTCCAGAGGAGAAAGAAAAATATCGCCTGAACTATAGGATTGATTTTCTTGGAAGTTTTTCAGTTAATTAGGCCAAGACAAGTTGTTACATTCATCTGTTCCTCTGCTTTGCTTGCTTGCAATCCTGTTGTGTATCTGAATGTTGCTCACATTGACAGGATTAGTTTCAAATGCAGGGAGAGCTCTTGGCTTCCAGGCCCTGGTTGTCTTGGAGCATGACTTGGGAGTTTGTTTGAGCCAGTTGGATTTCAGTCATGCTTTATCCTGCCTCTAGTTTGTTTTTGTTTTTGTTTCCATCTCTGTCATTGCCGTGAAACTGCCCACACTCTGCCCTCTGGCAGTCCGCGTGCTGTGTGACCTGGGCCCATCCTGCTTCTCCACGTCACTGTGACTAACACAGCTCCTTACCTTTCCCTTCTGCAGTCCTGGCTTTTCTGGATGTCTGGTAATAAGGCACATTCAAATATTTTCTGAGGCAGATCGCCGCAGCCTGATCCTGATGGACAACTTAATATTTTGCAGCTGGGAATTCATTCCTTTAAAATGCCCCTACACTGTTAGGAAGGTTGGGACTCTCTTCCACCATATACCTTACAGTCTCTCTTGTTTTTCCTTTTTCTCAGTCAAGTGTCCATTTATGAGGTGGACAAGCAAGATTGTCGCAAATTTTGCACTACTGGCATCGATGGAGCCATGACAATTTGGGATTTCAAGGTATTTTCTACTTTTCAGAAGAAATCTTATTTGTGTAAAATTCTTCCTGTGACCAGAATGTTTTCTCATCTCTTGGAACAAAATGTCAAATCCAGTGCATATCAGAAACGTAGAACATTAGGCTTTAGTTGTCTTTAAAACCTGAAAGGGCGCCTGGCTGGCTTAGTCGGTGGAGCATGTGACTCTTGGTCTTGGGGTTGTGAGTTTGAGCCCTGCCTTGGGTGTAGAGCTTACTTTAAAAAACAAACAGACAAAACTTAAGACCTGAAAGCCATTAGAAGAAAACCAGACTTTCTCAGTGAGGTGGGGTACATCCTTCTAGATGTCCATTTATCCATGGAGGAAAATTTGAGGGCTATTTTTATAGCCAGCCCTGTGTTGGGCACCAGTGTCTTTAACTATATACTTACATTTTTGTGGTTTGCACTCAATCTATTAAACATTCGCTGAGTGCCTGCTGGGTACCAGGCCTGGTACTAGGCACTGAGGGCACCGAGATGAGAGGGGCTCATCTGGTGGGCAGGGGGGGTTAGGTGGAGCTGCCGAACAGCAGCCAGTGTGCATGTTTCTACACTGAGGAAGTCGGGGGTTGCCTAGGCTGCCAGTGCTGCACGGAGAAGGGCTGAGCTGTATCTCCAGGTGCAGTGGGGGTGCGGAGCGAGCGGTCGGAGTCGCAAGAGCAGCAGGTGCAGACTAGCCGAGCTCGGAGCACACTCTGGTTGGAGGCACCACCAGTAGTTTGCACTGCTGTGTGGGCCCTGAAGAAACACGAGATGGAACTAGAAGGGGCCGTGGTGGGGTCGGGGAGAGGCAGCTGGACTTTGTCTGCAGATACCCAGGAGCTGGTCTAGAGCCGGGCAGAAAAGCACCAGAGAGTAAGGTGTGGGTGGCCTGGGCAGAGGCTGTGGAGTCCCGTAACCCTGCGAGGAAATGACCCCCGGCTGTGGCAGGGGCTGTGGCCCAGAGTTTCTGCACTCAAGGGGGGTTATGGGGGCCAAATGGAAGGGCATGGTGACACTGAGAAACAAACGTAGGGGGACCCTCACACTCTAGCTTGGGGAGTGGGCAGATGGTGGGCGAGACGAGAAACCAGCGGGGAGGAGCAGGGGTAAGAGAGGCTGGCTCCTGTGTGCAGCCTTGTGAATTTAATTTTTCTCGGTTGTTAACCTTTACAGAATTTTGCTACTGCCTATGCATTTCCACGATGTTTGATTTTTTTTTCCCCCTTCGTGGGTGAAATACATACTATGGAAAGGTTTCCAGAATATTCGGGAGAAACAATGTCTTACTCAGAGTCTCTCCCCACCTCCTACCTTTTTATCTTCTGGCACATTTCATCGTGGGCATTGTGGCTGTGAAATTAGCTCCCCGGGCAGTTACACTCTGCACTTTATTCTTTTTTTTTTTTTTTTTTTTTAATTTTTTAATATTTTATTTATTTCTGAGAGAGAGACAGCGTGAGCAGGGGAGGGTCAGAGAGAGAGGGAGACACAGAATCTGAAACAAGCTCCAAGCTCTGAGCTGGCTGTCAGCACAGAGCCTGACACGGGGCTCGAACCCACGAACCATAAGATCATGACCTGAGCCGAAGTCGGACGCTTAACTGACTGAGCCACCCAGGAGCCCCTGCATTTATTCTTTGACCCCTCTAAGCTAGGAGGTCCCAGGGCAGTTTCCCCTTAGTCTGTCCACCTTTGAGCACCTGCTGTGTGCTGTGCACCTGGCTGGCCGCCGTATGGCTTATGACATAGGAGTGCCTGCTGTTAGGGCATCTCGAGTGTGGGGAGGAGGCAGGGGGCATGCACACATGGGCCCTCATCACTAAGAGCCGACGACACAGGAGTGCTTCCAGATCCTGTGGCTTGGAGCAGTGGGGACAGGGGAGCACATGGCTGGGAAGGTCCAGCGGGGTGCCCAGTCCTGGGGGAGCATGTCTTACAGGTGGGTGGGGCCAGATTTGGGGACTGGAGGCTGCACGTAGGTCAGGGAGGAGAGGGTGGAGGGGAGAGTGAGGCGGGGGTGAAGCCAGGACAGACAGTCCTCAGTAACCTTCGGTGTTCTTCCTGCCATTTTCAAGACCTTGGAGTCTTCAATCCAGGGCCTCCGGATAATGTGAAGCTGAGTGAGCCTCCCAGATCCAGCATGACAAACTGACAAAAGTGACAAAGTGTGCTGACACAGCCCCACCGTTTGCATGGTGGTGAGGAGAGCCAGCCGCGAGGAAACACTGAAGACCTGTATCGCGCAAATTTTGTTTGTGTGTTTTTGTTTGAATATAATTGGTGGAAGTGTTGGTTTTTTAAAAGCAGCAGTGATTTGGGTTTTTTGTTTTTTGTTTTTGCTATTTCATTCCATTCTTGACCAAAGCTTCTTTTGAAGTAGTTTATTATGGAAAATTGTCACACTAACTTAAAGGAAAGGGTGCGGAGGTATGTAAGTTGTCTGCTAAACAGCTAAATAAAAGTACTGAATGTGTTTTTGGTTTTGTTTCCTTCTAACTACTTTTAGTAGAAAACTTTGGGCAAATTCTTCATTAAATTGGTTAGTTTTTAGGGTAAAATCTTAGATCCAAGTTGCTTTATTTTATTTTATTATTATTTTTTTTTAGAGAGCACAAGCAGGACAGAGAGAGGGAGGAGGGAGGGAGAGAGAACCTTAAGCAGGCTACATGCTCAGCGCAGAGCCAACGCAGGGCTTGACCCAACAACCCTAGGGGATCGTGACCCAAGCGGAAATCACGAGTCAGGCGCTCAACCAAGTCACCGGGAGCCCCTAACAAAAGGTTTTATACATCTTTTAATTTTTTTTTTAATGTTTTATTTATTTCTAGGAGAGAGAGAGAGAGAGAGAGCATGAGCAGGGGGAGGGTCAGAGAGAGAGAGGGAGTCACAGACTCTGAAACAGGCTCCAGGCTCTGAGCTGGCAGTCAGCACAGAGCCCGACGCGGGGCTCGAACCCACGAACCGCGAGATCATGACCTAAGCAAAAGTCGGACGCTTAACCGACTAAGCCACCCAGGCGCCCCTATACATCTTTTAAAATCAGCTAATTGTACACGAAGGGGCTTACACTCTTTAGCTTTGGGTTTATCGTTTACATTGGGTGGTTAGTTTTTCCATTGTCTTAGGGTTGCAGAATTACCCACAGGGAGCAATTTTATGAGTGTCCAGGGAGGCTCAGGCAGTTAAGCATTCAACACCTGATTTCGGCTCAGGTCATGATGTCACAGTTTGTGAGACTGAGCCCCATGTCAAGCTCTGCTCTGACAGTATGGAGCCTGCTTGGGATTCTGTCTCTCCCCGTCTCTGCTGTGAGTGCATGTGCACACGCAAGCCCCCTCTCTCTCAGAATAAAGAAAAAGGGCCCCTGGATGGTTCAGTCAGTTAAGCATCTGGCTCTAGTCATGTTCTGATGGTTTGTAAGATCGAGCCCCACATTGGGCTGTGCACAGACACCAAGCCTGCTTGGGATTCTCTCTGCCTTTTCCCCTACACACAGGCATACCCTCTCTCAAATAAACTTTTTTTTTTTAATTTTTTTTTTAATGTTTTATTTATTTCTAGGAGAGAGAGAGAAAGAGAAACAGCGTGAGCAGGGGAGGGTCAGAGAGATAGGGAGTCACAGACTCTGAAACAGGCTCTAAGCTCTGAGCTGGCAGTCAGCACAGAGCCCGACGCGGGGCCCGAACCCACGAACCGCGAGATCATGACCTAAGCGAAAGTCAGACGCTTAACCGACTAAGCCACCCAGGCGCCCCTCTCAAATAAACTTTAAAAAAAAAAAAAGAATGTTTAACTTTGTGGCTTTTACTGCCAGAGGGAGTGGGGTCTTGGGCTCTTCCATAAGTCAGATATTTTGGCACTTTATGGCCTGTGGATTTTTAGGTTAAGAGTCAACCTAAAACCAAAATGGCATTACTTTGGCCACTTGGTCTCCCAGGCCTTCCTTCCCTCTGCCTCCCAGTGATTTGAAGACAGCTCTAGTTTTAGGACACTGGTAACAGTGCTTTTAGAGGACATCATGATATCCTCTCAAGAGTAATTCTGCCCTCGGCGACTCCCGGCAGCATTCCTTCCCTCTAGGGAGGGATCTCGGCAGCCGAGGTGTGTGCTGTGGCCTCCTCTCGGGACCGCTGGTGGCAGGAGCCCCTTGTGTGAACTTGTTTGCACCAGTGAATAGGCTGTTGTCCCGAGGAGAGTGAAGTAGACCCTAAACAGGAATTAGCAAAAAGTTTCTTTTTGGTTTAATTAAATCACATGGTTTGGCCAGCGAGCCCCAACAACAATGTATTCCATGAGAGAAACAACAGCAACAGAGGAGAGTTTCTAACTTTGCCTCCAATAATTTAGCCAGAGTTGGCTTTCTGTTCTTAACTTGGGCCATTTCTCCTCCAAGGAGGAAGGCCCGTCCCAGTGAGGGCAGCCAGAAACCCACAGCCCTGCAGTGCTGGCGGCTGTGTACTGTGCACCCCTCTTCCTCTCACTAGCTCCAAGAATCCGGCCAGGCCCAGGGCCACAGTCACTACTCATCTGGGTGGCCTCTGGGTGACTGCCAAAGCCCTTTGATTCAAACCTTTAGGCTCTGACGTCAGGTTATAGTTCTGCCAGGTTGTGTGACTTTGAGCGATATAGTTGACCTCTCTGAGCCTCAGTCTCCTCACCTGTAAAATGGCAGTAAAAAACAGGAATTGGTAATTCCTGTTCGTAAAGGCGAGGTTTGCTTTTAGGCTTGGCACCATAGTAGCCCCCAGATAACAGTGGGGTAGAGTAGGAAGCCATGTGCGAAGGCTCTTGCTAACTAAAGAAAAGTTTAATATATCCTTGCAGAGTATTCTGAGAGAATCTGAGGTCCGCCTCAGAACCCAGGGTAATTGCTCAAACATGACTCTTCAGTTTGGCCCCAGCGCCATATGTGCCCAACTCTGGGGGCAGAGGTGTGTGAAGGGCCAGGGTTTCCCCAGGTGCCTGCAGTGTGGCTGAGGCACGATGACCCCATGTGGACTCAAGTCCCGTATAGATCAGTATATAAATTACGAGGTTAGGTTGCTTATTTACGCATGTGTAATTAAATACCGGGTGCAGTAGGTAGAATAATGCACCTGCCCCCCCAGGATGTCCACGTCCTAATCCTTGGAAGCTGTGAACTTTGCAGATGTAATTAAGTTAGAGAGCTCAAGACCGGAAGACGATCCTGGATTATCCAGGTGGGCCCAGTGTAATCCCAGGGGCCCTTAGGAAAGGGAGGCAGGCAGGCAAGTCAGATGCGGCCACAGGTTGGACGGTTGCTGGGCCAGTGAGCCAAGGAACGCCCAGGGCCTCTGGAAGCTGGAAAAGACCAGGAAACAAGGTCTTCCTTGGAGCCTCCGGAAGGAGCGCCATCCTGCCCTCTGAGACAGGGGACTCCGACCTCCAGAAATGTAAGAGAACACATTTGCGTTGTTGTAAGCCTCCCTGTTTGTGGCAGGCTGCGCCAGCAGTGATGGGAAACTAAGAGACGAGATCAGTTCAGGAAAAGGAAGGAAGTGTGGTCTAGAGCAGTGTTTCAACTTGAGGGTCAGAGCCCATCAGTGGCTGTAAAACTCAATTTAGTAAGTCATGACTGGCATTTGAAGGATTGAAACCAGAGAAAACATTTTTCATGGCTATAGTAAGTGTGTCGCGATACCTAGGTTTCGGATATACATGGAGGTATGTACAAGATCACAGTATATATCACTGCAGGTCACGATTAGAAGTTTGAGGGGCGCCTGGGTGGCTCAGTCTGTTAAGCTTCTGACTCTTGATTTCGGTTCAGGTCATGATCTCACAGTTTGTGTGTTCAAGCCCCACATTGGACTCTGAACTGACCGTGTGGAACCTGCTTGGGATTCTCTCCCTCTTTCTGTGCCCCTTTCCCTGCTTGCACATGTTCTCTCTCTCCCTCTCTCTCTCTCTTTCTCAAAAAATAAACTAAAGGTGCCTGGATGGCTCAGTCGGTTAAGCGTCCGACTTCGGCTCAGGTCACGATCTTATAGTCTGTGGATTCGAGCCCCACATCAGGGATTGTTCTGACAGCTCAGAGCCTGAAGCCTACTTCGGATTCTGTGTCTCCCTCTCTCTCTGCCCCTCCCCCGTTCGCTCTCTGTCTCTTTCTCTATCTCAAAATAAAATAAAGCCATAAAAAATAAAAGTTTGAAAGCCACCACTGTAATTCAGTCCCCTTAGGGGGTCCCAGGAAGGGTGCTGTAGCCACACACCTTTGACGTGCTACGGGTGGAATCCTGGACTGGGCACCAGCACAAGCAGTTAGGCATTAACTGTTCACAACAACCTTGTAGGGTTGGAACTGGTATTGCCAATTTTTATTTATTTTTAATGCTTACTTGTTTATTTTGAGAGAAAGAGTGTGAGTGGTGGAGCAGGGAGGAGCAGAGAAAGAGAAGCCCAAGAGTCTGGACTCAAAGCACGGAGCCCAACATGGGGCTCAGTGTCACGACCCTGAGATCATGACCTGAGCCAAAATCATGAGTCGGACGCTTAACCCACTGAGCCACCCAGGCACCCCTGTGGCACATTGAAAGACACAAAACCAGGCCAGAGCTGGCCCACATTGGAGCAGGCTCACTATAGCCTTGGTGGTAACTGCTGAGCATGCCCCCTGCTGGGCTTAGGCTGGGAGTGCAGATGCCTAGTGACCAAACTCGGGGGTGGGCAAGGTCATTGAAAGTGATGGGAGGGGACCCTTCCAACTTGTACCTTGTGGGGTTTTGTTAGAATTTCCAACTGCACGGGTATAAAACCATGCGGTTTGTCAGGGGGTGTTCAACAGGTGCTGCCCCCATCGGGGTCCACGTGGAATGCTAAGCATGTTCTGGGCCTCTGTGCAGTGGACATCTGTCCTCCTGGGCTTTGTCCGCCTCACCCATATGTGTGGCCTCGGAAAGAAGACACGAGGGTTTCTCCTCTTCCCCCTCACAGGGATCAAGTGGCAGTCCTTTGATCTCAGGGACAGAGACCCTTGGTCCCCAGTCGGGGGTGGGCACATGCTGAGACTCAGAGCTCAGACTGGGTGCTTCTGGGCCAGGTCCTCTTCCCTGGTCTCCCCGCTGTGTGGGCCAGCCCACCACTTCTGGAGTCCAGATGCCTGGAGCTTGGCTGCCCTCTTGTGACCAGGAGGCAGCAAGGAGGTGGAACAGAAAGCCGGAAAGAACCTTGATGACCTGGGGATATTGCCCCAGCCTCTGAATGGCTGCCTTCCCCCAAGCCAGCCTGGGTGTGTAGCTGCATTTCTTGGAAACCTGAGAAGGGGGAATGCAGTATCTTCACCCCAGGGTCCCAGGGGACGCAGTTTCCAGCAAGAAACAAGCTCTCTGGGGTGTTCCCAGAGCTCTGTGTGAAAGCCTTCCCGCCCAGGCCCCCCTCACTCAGGAGTCGCCTCACTTAAGGCTTGAAGAACTTCGATCCCAGAAGGGAGCGGTTTCAAGTAACCCCTGCCATGGCTTCGCGGTGTGAGGTGTGCCTTCCCATCCTGTTGGGTTAGCCCACAATGGCCGCAGGCCTGTGAGGGGGTTGCGGCACTTACACTGAGGCAGCCTCACTTCATAGATTGTGACCTAGGCGCAGCAGGAAGCACTATTTGCCTGAAGCTCCATTTTCTAGCGCCACTTGTTGGGGCTCCTTCCTTCATTAACTCCTGCAATTTTGAGAGAGAGAGGGAGAGAATCCCAAGCAGGCTCTTTGCTGTCAGCGTGGCCACCCAGGCGCCCCAGTTTCTGTTCCCACTGTTTACAAGCTCAGCTTACACAATGAGAAGAGAATCCTCGGGTGTTCACATTTGTCAGGATGCTTTTGGCAACCGGTAACAAAGTCTCAATTGAAACCAGCTTAAATAATAAAATTGATTCTTTGGTTCACCTGTCCGAAACCTCTGGAAGCAGGCTGGGCTCAAGCTGACCAGTCAGAGGTTAACCAGGGTGCTGGGCATTTCTCTGGGATTTTCTCCACCTGAGCTCTACCTATGTCGTCAGCTTCCCTTGCGGCTGATCCACTTTTGTGTTCAGGCTCACGAGGCTCACCTAGAAGGGTCCTCTTTGCCTTCCACCCTACTCCCCGGGCCTTGCTTTGCCCCAGGCTGTCTTAGGTCTTGAGCTCAGGACAGGGGACAGCAGGAGCCAGCTGGGTTAGAGCCCTCAGCCTGGTTCCGGAGGTGGAGAGTCAGTCCCACCTGGGGTCATTTCCTGGGCATCTAGAAACCAGGGATGCACCAGATGCCGCCTCAGTATTAAGCTGCTCTTGTCCCCACAAGAAGGGGATGCCGGTACAGACCACCTGAAACTTTTTTCTGTGGAGACGGAATCCATCTCTGGGATTGGCCACAGCTAGTGGGGAGGGCGGGTAACAGCCCTTCAGTATCTCCTCAGATCCGGGAGGGCTTAGAGTCCTACAAGCCTCTGGAGTTAAGTTTGCTGAGCTCCGTGTGCTCACTACAGGAAGTGCACCCGTGTTGGGATCCCTGGAATCCTCCCAACCACCCGGCCGAGAGCAGAATTCAGCGTGCAGGAGCTGGGAGTCCAGCCGACAGCGAACACCCCCAGTGGGGGAGCGGGTTGTGGACAAAATGACCTAAGAGACACGTCCTGCAGGATGAACTGGACTTGTCCGGGTGGGGACAGGGCAGGAAAAGTGTTCTAGGCCGAAAGGACAGCATGAGTTAAAGCCGCGAGACCTCCGAGGACCCCACACCCCATCTGCTGCCTGCCGCCTGGCTGGCTGGGAGGGAGGGCTCCTAGGGTTAGGGGCCTGACCGACTGCCAGGGCGCAACGGCGTTTTCACCAGGGTCTCCCGCATCTGCGAGGCACCGGGCGCATCTGCACTGATGAGGCCGAGGCCGGGGATGGAGAGAACCCCTGGGGACCACTTGGCCTAAGACCCAAATTCAAGCGGCTCTGCAAGAGGCCGGCGGACACCCCCGCCCGGGGCGCATTTTGCCGTGAGCGCGGGGAGGGCCTCGCCTTCCCGACTACACCGCTTCCGGGCTTGCACTTTTTGCGCCCTGTGGGTATCAGCTCGCTGGCGAAGGATGGAGAGGACGCTTTCGCGGCGGTGGGGACGCGCGCACCCCGCCCAGCTCCCGGCTTCCCGCGCAACTGCTGCTCGCGCTGTGCGCGTCTCTCCGAGCCTCAGTTTCCCCACGCATAAAGTAGTGAGGGGCGGTCGCGGACGATTTCTGGGCGCCCTGGCTCGGTGCGGCCCCCACCCCGGATGGGTGGGCGGGGCCTGGGATCTCGCGCCCTGGTCACCGCCCCCGTCCCCGCGGGGCTGAGGCCCGGAGGCCCCGCCCCCCGCCCACGAGGAAGTGGCTGCTGCGCCGCTAGGGGCCCAGAGCCGGTTCGGCGCGTCGACTGCCCAGAGTCCGCGGCCGGGGCGCCCCGAGGTGAGGGGGCTGGGGACGTCCGGAGGGGAGGGGGCTCCCCAGAGGAGAGGGGGCGGGGAGTTGCATGCAGGTGGGGAGGGTTACAGGGCGCCCGAAAACGTGGGGACGCGGGGAGGGGTCGCCTGGGTGAGTGGACACGGGGCTGCGGGCTCGCCAGGTGCGTGGAGTCGCCTGGAGGTGAGGGGGCCAGCGGGTGGAGTTCCCCTCCGGGTGAGGGAGATGCAGGGTTCCCTGCCCCCGGCGCTCTTGGGGCGGTTCCGGCCCCCCGTGTCTCTTGCGCCCCGTTCCCCTGACCCGGCCGCCCCTCCCTGATTCTGCCTCGAGATCGGTGTCCCCCGTTATTTCGGGCCGCGAGGGCCCCACGCCCAGTCACTTCCCCTCCATCCTCCAGCCTTCCGGGTTGCTCCGACCGGGAAATGAGCTGGCGACCCCGCCCTCCAGCCACCTCCCCGGCCCCCAGACAGCCCCCGGGGCTTGGGGCTGGGTCCGCGATCCCTACCGGGAGGGCCCCGAACGCGGGACCCAGCAGCCCCTTCTTCGCGGGCAGTGAGGAGAGCCGCCCAGGGCGGTGACTGTAACACTGGGAAGACTGGCAGGAAGCCCCGGAGCCCGCCTAGCACGGAACGGAGCGGGAGGCGCTCCCCGGTTCTTCCAGGCTGGCCCCAGACTCGCCGCGCGGGGCAGGCAACGCTGCCCAGGGGTTAAGTGTGCCCATTCTGGGTGAGGCCTCGGACCGGGGACAGACTGCCAGATTCCTTCCCTGGCCCAGGACCTGAGCAAGCCACCTAACTTCTCTGGGCCCAACCTTCCTGATCTGTAAAATGGGAACCTTTCAAGTTGTGAGGCTTAGATGGGATAATGTGTAGAAGGCACTTGGCAGTGTGCCAGGCACACACGGGAGAACAATGTGTGCCCCTATTTACTGTTGTCACTACTGTGATAAGGCCTGCCCACATTTATCAGTGTCCAGATGATGCCAACCTTCTGAGATTTGGGGTCAGAATCCGAAACTGCCCTAGAGGAGCCGTGTGGCTTTGAGCAAATCGTGGCTGTTGTCTAGCTGTTTCCTCCTGTACAAAATGAAGGTTTAGAAAGCAAACATCAAAATAACTTCTTAGGCTAGCTTTAGGGGGTAAAAGAGAATGTATGTCAAAGTCTCGGGTAAATATTGGGCATTTAAAGACGCCAAGAAAGTTAGTTTATGTGTGTCTTTGTACGTAATCCACATAGGTCTTTTCAAATAGCTAAATGGTATCCTAATGTGTTAGTGTCACACCTCTTTTCATATTTGTAGTCACCTGGGTTTTTCCACTCCTTCCACCATTCTGAAGGGGTTATTATAAATATGTTTGCTTAAAAAAAAAAGTCGGTGGCTATTTGCTTAGCACCAAAATGAATTTATGCCAGCAAAGCGTATTAATTTTTCAGTTTCTGTTCATGTTCTTCTGTTTGTTTCTACCCAGTTGTTGCTCCTCAGAAAGGCTGAACAACTTGGCAACAAATGAGCCATTTCTCCACAACCCTGCTGACATGGAGTTTTATATGTTTTTGGATTTTGTTTTTGTTTGGGTTGTTTTATCAAGCGTTATGGTGCCTTTCTGTGATTGTTTTCATTTATGTTTCCTGACTTGACTTTGGCTGGTTTGTAAGACTTCAGGAGCAGAGCTGGGGAGGAGAGCCTGGCTGGTCTGTTTGGGGTGGCAAGGGCTGTTCCATACACAACAGGAAGCTGAGTAACTGCTTAGCACGTGTGCAAAATGGCTGCAAAATGGCTTGCTGGCAGCTCCCTGGAGCGTCTGAGCTGGGTGGGGACTTCCCTGAGTGCCTGTAGGGCCAGAATCCTCCTCCAGACAGCTCCGCCCTGGTTAGCCTCGAATATGGCCAAACCATTCTCTGCATTCAGAGAAACTGAAGCAATAAGGAGCCTATAGCCAGTGCCTTGTTCAGCCCCAGGCTTTTCTGATACAGATGTGAAGAAAGTATAAACTAAGGGTATCCATGGAGAGAGTCAGAATTTAACCCCAGCACTGTAGTAAGGAAGACAGCCTGGCCCAAGACTTTACCTGCCTTGCTTTGCTTTGGAGGGGAACTGAGTTCTTCTTAAATCCTCAGAGAGGACTTTCTTGATTTCAGGTTTCCAAGATTTCCTGAGTGCTGACCCTAATCAGGAAAAAAAAAAAAAACCTGAGCTCATACTCCCCGGTAAATATTTACAAATTGCCACTGAAATCCACATGCCACTGAAATAATGATGCATATTCTTCATTCCTTATAACCTGTCCCCTGAAGAAAAGGATGGGATTCATTCAACCACATTCAAGAGATATTTATTGAGCACCTACTCTGTGCCAGCCACTCTAATTGGTGTTGGGAGTACATCGGTGAACAAAGCACATACCCTACCCCTACCTCAGTGCGTGGTCTCTGGCACCCCCTGCAGGGAACCCCACACCCGACTTTGGAGACCCATCCCCCTACCCCCAGTCCTCACCACTCTTCCCTGTGCTCTCCCACTCCCAGCCCTTAGTGATCTCCAGTCTATTCATGCTGAGCATTCACTGTGTGCTGGAAGGACGCAGGGGAAGTGCTTCTGGGAACACCGAGATCCTGGCTTCAGACTGGCAGAGGGGAGCCAGCGGGGGGCGGGGGAGACTCGGAGTTTGGCCCACACTCCCCCTGCCTCGGTTTCTGGGGTAATCAGACCCAGAGCCCTGCACACGGACTTGTGGTCTCAACAGCATCCCCAGGGCCCCTTTCCTCTCCCTGTCCCCAACAGTCCTATGGGCCCACGGTGCTGGCTCTCAGGGCCGCAGTAACAAGTGGGTGGGTGTCCTGGAGGCCATGGCCCCAGCCTGCCCTTGATCTCTTCCAGGAGCCACTGCTGAAGCACCGCGTTGTCCACCCACCAGTTGTAGCCCTAGTTGCATTTTCCTCAGGGTGGCTGGCTGGGAGTGGGTGCTCCCCCCACCCCCGTGGAGATTTTCCTGGGAGTAATGCAGTCCAAGCTCCCCGTGGCTGGGTGGCCCCGTGTGAAGTCTGCTTCACTGCCTCTGACCGCAGGGAACAATCCAGTGATTCTTCTCTCGGAGGATACAGCCCCCAAGGCCAGAGTGGCCAGAGGCGCTACTCCTCCCTCTGGGTGTCCACTTCCTCATTTGCACCGTGGGGGTTGGGAGTCATTGCTGAGGCCCTGATGGCTTTTTAGTTGCTTTGCAGAAGTTACGAAAAAGTGATGAAAAGAGGAAAATGCACCTTCTCTCCCACTCTCTTCCTGTATGTACCCTCTACCCCCTTTAAGGTGCTGATTCAGTGTACCAGGAGTGTTTCCGAATGAATTCATGCTGAAGTGTGATTGGCTGATCGATGCGGTCTGACCCTCCCACCCCTGGCTGTCCCACTGTGCCTGTAGCCATCTTTATCAGCCCCTTCTTCTCCCACTGGAGACCCCTTGGGTCCCAGGAAACAATGGTCAGGCTCCCCAAGTCCTCTTGGCTATGTTATTCAGTAGTATGGGGGCTGCTGTCTCAGCAGAGCCAACCGCTCCATCTTCACAGCCTGGGACTCGAACACCTCCCTAGATGGGCTTTTATAGCCTGGCCTATGTGTCTAGACACTCTTACCAAGACCCTGCAAGGAGCAGAGACACCTGGCCACAGCGTCTGGGACAGTTGGATCGGGGAAGCCCAGAGACCCCCGGGGCTGTAGCCACAGGGCTCCTTCCTCCTGGGCCACCAGGGGCTGAGGGGGTAGGGGCTGGCTGGCCTCAGCTGGAGTTCAGCAGCCCCGAGAACCCCGCTGGAGGATAGAAGTGGGGCTCTGCCTGGTCTCTGCCCCACTGGTGACCATGGAAAATGGGGGTGGGCAGATGAGGGCAGGACAGTGCTCAGGTAGGCCTGGAGCGCCCACTTCTTAGTCTTGTCACCTGCGGTGTGGACGGCGATGAAGTGCCCCAGCCAAGCTAGTGCCAGTGCTGACCCAGCCTGGAGGCTCCGGAAGTGCCAGGGGAAATCCCCATCGGGCCTGCTGACCTGAGCTGGGCCCCGCCCTGAAGCGCCACTTCCGGGGGGGGCCTTTGCCTTCCACAAAGAGGCCTTATAAGGAAGGAGAGGCTGGGGAAGTAGCCACGGTGGGAGCACAGTGCTTGTGTGTGTGCGTGCAGGGCTGAACACGTGCGAGCGTGCGGGAGCAGTGTGCTTATGTGTGCGCACAGCTGATCACAGGGAGCAGTGTGCTTGTGTGTGTGCAAACCTAAACACGCATGAATGTCGTGTATTTTGTGTGTATGGCTGAACACACGTGAATGCTTAAGCGTGTGTGTGCATGGGTGAAAATGCGTGAGCATATGGGAGCAGTGTGCTTGTGTGTGCGTGCGCAGCTGAAGATGTGTGAGCACGTGGGAGCAGTGTATGTATGTGCATGTGTGTGTACAAGACTGAATACGCGTGATCGTGTGTGGCTGGAGCCTGGGCTGCAGGTGCATCAGCTCTCTCAGCAGTGCTGACTGAGGACCCACCTGGAGCCTGGTGCCCTGCTCCAGGCATGTCCCTGCCCTGTACATGCATGTGTGTCTGTGATCTGGGCTGCCCCAGGAACCTTCCAGAACTTCCTGGTATAAATGAAAACAGGCATTGCATCTGGGCTGGGAGGACCTGGGGGTCAGCTCCTCCTGACCTGCTAGGCCCAGCAGGATGTGCGGTGCCACCTCAGGCCAGCTGGTCCCTGAGCCCCTGATTTCTCAACTGTACAGTGGGCTACGTGCAGCTGATCCCTCTCCTCTGCCTGGGCCCCAACTCAGTGCTGTCCCTTCCAGCAGGGCCTCCTGGCCAGCCACGTGGGTGAGCCTTCCTTGCTGAGTACCGAGAAATATACAGAATGATTGAGTCACTATGTTACACACCTGGCACTAACACTGTTAATTATACTGGAATTAAAAAAATACTATCTGGGGGCGCCTGGGTGGCTTAGTCGTTTAAGTGTCCGACTTTTGCTTAGGTCATGATCTCGCGGTTCGTGGGTTCGAGCCCCACGTCGGGCTCTGTGCTGACTGCCAGCTCAGAGCCTGGAGCCTGTTTCAGTCTGTATCTCCCTCTCTCTCTGACCCTCCCCTGCTCACACTGTCTCTCTCTCTCCTAGAAATAAATAAAACATTTTAAAAAATTAAAAAAAACTATCTGGACTGTTTAGAGCAGGCAGGTAAGGAGCATTCAGGAAATGTTGGGTGGTGGTATTAAAAATATATATATTTTTTTAAATTTATTTCTAGGAGAGAGAGAGAGACAGCGTGAGAAGGGGAGGGTCAGAGAGAGAGGGAGTCACAGACTGAAACAGGCTCCAGGCTCTGAGCTGGCAGTCAGCACAGAGCCCGACGCGGGGCTCGAACCCACAAACTGCGAGATCATGACCCAAGCGAAAGTCGGACACTTAACCGACTAAGCCACCCAGGCGCCCCTAAAAAAAATTTTTTTTTAATTTTTTAAATGTTTGTTTATTTTGAGGCAGAGCACGTGCAAGCAGGGGAGAGGCAGAGAGGGGAGAGAGAGATCCCAAGCAGGCTCCACGCTGTCACTGCAGAGCCTGACGTGGGGCTCGAATCCGCAAGCCGTGAGAGATCATGACCTGAGCTGAAATCCAAGAGTCAGACGCTTACCCAATTGAGCCACTTAGCCACCCACTTTTATTAATTTATTTTTTTTAATTATCTCTTTCCACTCCATCCCTACTTTCTTTCTTTTTTTTTTTTTTAAATGTTTTATTTATTTCTAGGAGAGAGAGAGAGACAGCATGAGCAGGGGAGGGTCAGAGAGAGAGGGAGTCACAGACTGAAACAGGCTCCAGGCTCTGAGCTGGCAGTCAGCACAGAGCCCGACGCGGGGCTCGAACCCACGAACCGCAAGATCATGACCTAAGCGAAAGTCGGACGCTTAACCGACTAAGCCACCCAGGCGCCCCTAGCCACCCACTTTTAAATTTTTTTAATGAAGAACTTACTCTCCTGGACACTTAGTGGCCATAAACAGTTGTGTTCCTTACATACTTACCAAGCACCTACTACGTGCCAAGCATTTAGGCACCGGGGAAAGAAATGTGAACAAGATAAGTGGAAAATGTCTGTCCCATCCAAGGCAGAGACCAGGTGAAGGAAGTGAGTTCAGTGTAATGAATGTTCCCTGAGGGTTCTCTGTGGAGAAGGTTCAGTCAGGAAGAGGTAGTGCTGGGGTAGGGGAAGGTGGCCGCAGTTTCAAATCAGCCGTCAGAGAGGGCCTCACTGAGAAGGTGGCGTTGGAACACAGACTTACACAGGGCAGTGGCAAGAGGTCCCCATGCAGGCAGCTGGGGATGGAGCTTAGGAGGCCTGAGGCCTGTGTGCCCCAGGATTAGCCACAGGTCTAGCAAGGGAGACAGACCCCCCTACATGGGTGGACCATGGCTGGGTGTTACCCTGAGGGAGCTGTCATTTCATGAATACCTACTATGTGCCAGGCATGGCATATCATCTTATTTTACCCTCTTAACGCCTCCAGGGACAGGATTCCTGTTCCCATTTTGCAGATGTGGACATTGAGGTTCAGAGAGTGTGAGCAGGGTTTGCCAAATGGAACAGGGGTGGGCAGAGCTGGGCAGGCAGGGGTGGGGGTGAGAGGACTGCCTATGGGGTACACAAGGCTTACTGCAGGCTCAGTGGGCTTCTCTGAAGTTCAGCAGCATGGCCTGAGAAGGTGGTGGGGAGGCGCGGTCAGTGCTGGGCCCAGTTCTGGGGGTGTACCCAGCTGTACCTGCCTTTACCCCCACAGCCCGACCACCCACTCTGGGCCCGTCCCACCCCTCCTCCCCTTGAAGGGTTTTCTGGATGAGAAAGGGCAGACCTGCCTCCTCCTCCTCTCCCTCCCCCCTCTCCTGACAACCAGAGCTCTGGGTGTGGAAGGCTGTCTGCTGCGTGCTGGGCACCACCTGCATTTTTGTCTTCACGAAATGCCCCCATCCTTCCTGGGGGCCGCTCTACCTATGAGGAAACTGAGGCGCAGGTGATGAGCAGCCGACAGGGCGCAGGGTTGGCACACCCCACGCGGGGAAGGAAGCGGCATTGGAAGTTGGGAAGCGTTACCCGCCCACGGGATTGGCTGGGGGCCTGGTCTGGGATCAGAAGCAGGGCTGACTTGGGGTCCCTTCCTCTCTCAGGCCAGGAGCTGAGCGGCCATGGCTTACCACAGCTTCCTCGTGGAGCCCATCAGCTGCCACGCCTGGAACAAGGACCGCACCCGTGAGTGCCCGAGGTCCGAGGGGGGAGGGGCGGGAGCCCTCCGGCCTGTGGCTCTGGGGACTGGCTGTCCTCCGCTTCGTCTCCGGTCCTGGTGTAAGAGCGGATGGAGGTGGAGCTCGCAGGGTGGAGGTGATGGCACAGCCCTGCACCTGCTGCAGGTGCCGCTTGGGCTCCCAGGCTGGGGGTGATAGGTGAAGACAGCCTGCAGTGACATGAGTGGTGAAGAAAAACACGCAGGAGGAGGGGAAAGCATGACAGGTAGATGCGCTGGTTTAGAAAAGATGGCTGGGAGGAGGGGACATGTGCACAGAGACACAGAGGAGGCTAGGGAGCCAGCCATGCTGAGGCCCCAAGGCAGGAGCACCAAGGACCCCAGGGCTGGAGCTGGGGAGCAGAGGGCAGTAGCGGGGGAAGGGGAGAGCTCCCAGAGGTCATGAGACCACTGTGGGGGTGCCTGGGGGTAGTGGGTACGGGTAAAGGATGGCTATCCCCTGGGGAGGGGTCACAAGGTGTTTCAGGGAGCCTCCCACCAAGGCATTGAAGGACGAGGTATTTCCCAGGTGGCCTGTGAAGGGTGTTCCTGGTAGAGGGGAGTCATGAGAGAAGGGGGAACCCGGACACACATGCCTCCTCACTCCCCTTCCCTCCCCTCTTCTCCTACAGAAATTGCCATCTGCCCCAACAACCACGAGGTGCACATCTATGAGAAGAGTGGGGCCAAGTGGGTCAAGGTACACGAGCTCAAGGAGCACAATGGGCAGGTGACAGGTGCGTCAGACTGACTATGGTCACTCTCCTGAAAGGAAGCAGGGGGATGGGACAGGACCAGCTAGGGCCATTGTGTTAGGTAGGTGCAAGCAACACAACCCTAATTCAAACTGGCTTAGAAGGGATCACACTGACTCATATAATTAAAACCTCAAAGAGGTTTCTGGGCTTCAGGAAAGGCTCGATCCAGCAGCTCAGCTCAGAGTTACAAAGGACCCATTTCTTTTCTGTTTCTTGGCTTTCCATGTTTGGTGATATTTTGGAGAGCTGTAACACTCTCAAGAAGTTCTAGTAGCATCCCCTGGAGCACCTTTCATCCAGATTGTGCCTTCTAATCCCCTCCTCCATGGTGCTGTAGAGCCACCTCTGTAGGACGGCTTCAGCCCAGTGTTCCTCCTCGCCCCACAGGCATCGATTGGGCCCCCGAGAGTAACCGGATTGTGACCTGCGGCACAGACCGCAACGCCTATGTGTGGACGTTGAAGGGCCGCACGTGGAAGCCCACGCTGGTCATTCTGCGGATCAACCGAGCTGCCCGCTGTGTGCGCTGGGCCCCCAACGAGAACAAGTTTGCTGTGGGTAGTGGCTCCCGTGTCATCTCCATCTGCTATTTTGAGCAGGAAAATGACTGGTGGGTACTTGGGAGGGTTGGGAGTGGGTTGGGGGGAACTCTGGGGGCTGCAGACTAACAGGCAGTGGGGCTGGTATTCCAGGAAGCACTGGGTGGTTGTGTCAGGAGTCCTGTTCACGTGACCCTCACGAAGTAGGGCCTCACAGGCGAGGGGCACCCTCCCAGCCTTGTCCTGGTGATGAGGGCACAGACCGCATCACGACTGCTCGGTGGGCATGTGTAAAGCCCTGCCTACATACTGGCACTGACTTCCTGACAGCCCCCTGGACTGGGCATCTGTTGTCCCCACTTTACAGATGAGTAAAGGAAGGCTCTGAGGCAAAGTCACTTGCCCAAGATGTCCAGCCTGTCTGTCATGCTCCAGGGCCACGTTGTAGCCCTGGACCTCTTCCCCTGGGTCCCTGAGGGCAGAAGCGAGGCTGGAATCTGGGAGACCTGAGATCACACTGCACCCCAGCCAGCCAGCTGCTATAACTCCACTGAGCCTGCTCCCAAGTTGTCATGCGGTTTATTTTTATTTATTTTTTTTTTTTTGAGAGTGAGACAGAGCACAAGTGGGGTAGGGGCAGAGAGGGAAACCGATTCCAAGAGAGAGGGAGACACAGAATCCAAAGCAGGCTCTAGGCTCTCTCGGCACAGAGCCCAATGTGGGGCTCAAACTCATGGACCTCAAGATCATGACCTGAGCTCAAGTTGGATGCTTAACTGACTGAGCCACCTAGGTTGTCATGGGACTTAAAGGAGATCAGGGATAGAAGTCCGACCCTGGAGGACACTCAGCACATCACTGGCCTGATCCGGGCCCAGGCAGGCTTGTAGGCTGGCAGCGTCCAGGCCTCTCCCTCATGGACCTTGCCAGGGGGTGGGGGGCATGGGAAGGTGGAGTCCAGGGGCACAGAGGCCGTGGGTGCTGAGCTTGCCTATCTCCCCCCTACCCCCATCTGTTGTGTCCAGGTGGGTGTGCAAGCACATCAAGAAGCCCATCCGCTCCACGGTCCTCAGCCTGGACTGGCACCCCAACAATGTGCTCCTGGCCGCGGGCTCCTGCGACTTCAAGTGCCGGTAAGTGGGTGGGATCTGGATGTCAACGTGGGAACTAGGATCAGAGAGAGGGTGGAGGGAGGCCTATGCCCCGTGTCCCAGACCAGCT
Source organism: Proteles cristata cristata (assembly GCA_017311185.1). Classification (NCBI taxonomy): domain Eukaryota; kingdom Metazoa; phylum Chordata; class Mammalia; order Carnivora; family Hyaenidae; genus Proteles; species Proteles cristata. Next base: position 2,981,942 of record JAESUZ010000027.1, read on the forward strand.
CTGCCAGCTCACTCAGGGCCTCAGCCTGGCTTCCAAGAGGTTTTGCTTTTCGAGAAGGGTCATCACTGGGTCCCGTCTCCAGCCCTTGGAGAGTCTTGTAGGATGCATCCCTTGTTGCCTCTCGGTGTCAGCAAGGACTCTTTGCTGGGCCTTCCTCTTCTGCTTATTAGAGCCCTCCTCCTTCGGTTTCCTTGTCTTCCATCTGGAGGACAATGACTGAGCAGCTGAGACAAACTCCTGCTCTCTTATCTTGGGCCTGGAATGTAGCCTCCGGTGGCTACTGGTGGTTTGTCACTTCTGGGCCCAGAGCCCGGGTCTCCTGAGGCCTCTGGCTCCCAACTCCAGGCACATGGCTGCAGCAGGCTCCGGAGGCCCCTTTGGAGGCCCCCGACACAGAGGGAACGTCCTGATGAGGCTCTGTTGGGTGGTGGGGGGAGCTGGTTTGCTGGCACCATGACCTGTCAGGTGGACCCCCTGTTGGCCCTCAGAAAGCGGGGCTGTTTTCACCTACAGAGCAGGGAGGGGGAGAGGCATCCACAGGGGCCAGCGTGATGGGGACCAGGACACCCTGGGGGCCGTGTCAGCCATACACGGTCAATCCTCCGATGAGGGCCCAAGGCCCCTGGGAGTTACAGACACAGAGCCGGGACTCACCCTCACTGAGGCCCAGACGCATCCAAGCATGAAGATTCAGGGCATGAAAAGCTGGCTGTGGCACCCACAAGCCCCTAGCTGGGTATTGACCTCAGCAGGCCAATTTGGGACAGGAAGTCCCTGGTCAGTCCCTCCCAGACTCCCAGTCACCCAGGTTTTGTTTCTCCTGGTCTCTCCTGGCAGGATCTTCTCAGCCTATATCAAGGAGGTGGAGGAGCGGCCAGCACCCACCCCTTGGGGCTCCAAAATGCCATTTGGGGAGCTCATGTTTGAGTCCACCAGTAGCTGTGGCTGGGTGCATGGCGTCTGCTTCTCGGCCAGTGGCAGCCGTGTGGCCTGGGTCAGCCATGACAGCACCGTGTGCCTGGCTGATGCCGACAAGAAAATGGCGTGAGTACAGGCCAGCAGAGTGGGGGGCAATGGAGGCACAGAGCAGGCAGGGGCAGAGTGGCTGACCTCTCTCTCTCTCTCTCAGCGTCGCAACTCTGGCCTCTGAAACATTGCCGCTGTTGGCCCTGACCTTCATCACTGAGAACAGTCTGGTGGCAGCGGTAAGGCAGGGAGGGGAGCGGTGCTAGCGAGAACAGGCCAAGCAGCCCCCCACTGGTCTCCCCCTGACCTCCTTCCTTCCTTCCTTCCTCCAGCCAGCCAGCCATCAATCTGTGGTCAGAATGGACTGGTTAGGTCACAATAACAGTGCCCAGTTGCTATGACTTAACACAGTGTGCGTGTTGTGAGGGGCCCTGCCCCGTGCAGGTGAACACTTTGTCTCCACCACGCTCTCCCCTGCCTTGGAGGGAGAAGGGGAAAGTGGAGAATCACGTCCTGGACCCTGAGGTTTCTGCTTACATCTCACGGGCCGGTGGAAATTATAGGGTCACACCTAACTCAGTAGGTGTGTGGCAGCCATACAGTTGAACCATGCATCCAGAAGCATACTGCCCTCCCTCCCTCCTTCCTTCCTTCCTTCTGGCCACTTATCCATCAAGTCCCCTTTCCGCCCTCAGCAAATACATTTGGGTCCCAGAGGGGGACCGGGCCTATTCTGCCTACAGAAGCATCCAGTCCCAGAGAGGGTATGACTACTTGGGCAGGGCAAAAAGTCCCTGGGTTTCCAGGCGAGTCCCAGACAAGCTTTCTCGACTGTTCACTGGCCTTGCTGGGGGAAGAGGCCACCCCTAGATGCTTACCCCCAACATCCAGTCCCTGTTGTGTACCTGGGGTCCGCCCGGCTATGTCTCTGAGCTGGCACTGGCTTCCCACTGGCTCCACCAGAGTCCCCCACGCTCCCGACCCCTGGCCAGACCCCCCCTCCCCCCGCCATGTCAGGTCTTGCCTCCAGCCGTGGATCCCCATGTTTCAAGTGGGGGTGCTGTGCCAGCCCTCAGCCAGTGCTCCAACGACACCCCCACCCTGCTGCAGGGCCACGACTGTTTCCCGGTGCTGTTTACCTACGATAGCGCCACAGGGACACTGAGCTTCGGCGGGCGGCTGGACGTGCCCAAGCAAAGCTCGCAGCGTGGCCTGACGGCTCGCGAGCGCTTCCAGAACCTGGACAAGAAGGCGAGCTCGGAGGGTGGTGCGGCTGCTGGCTCAGGCCTGGACTCACTGCACAAGAACAGTGTGAGGTGAGGGTGGGGCCGACCTGGACTCTCCTCCCAGCAGGGTCAAGGTGGGGGCCCTGATTTAGGGAGCAGGGTAACCTCTAGGTTGCACAAAACTAGCATCAGGTGGGGACAGAGCAGTCCGCGTGCTCTACATTTTTAGTCCTGGCTATGTGGGGACCGTCGTAGCAGCTCCCTGGGATGGCCCCCGCCTGAGGCTGCCACCTCCCTGAGGAATTAGGAGGGAGCCAGAGACCTACCACAACTCCCAAATCCTGCAAGCCACAAAGGTCTGCCCCACAGTAAACCGGGGAGAAGTGTGGCCGGTTAAACCCTCCCATAGCCACCAGGTCCGGTGTCCTTTTCAGACTCAACCTGTGTCCCCTTTCAGAGATGTGTCTTCCCAGCCCTACATTTTGGTTTTTCCCCATCCAGCCACAGTCCTGCCACTCTGTACCCTCCCCCCACACATACGACACAGGCCCTGCCCAGGCCTCTGCACGTCCTGTTCCACTTGCCTGGGCTTCCCTCGGCTCTGTGTGCACTTCTCCTCAAAGCAGACTCACAAGCCCCATCCTCTGTGACCCTTCACAGTCCACCTCCCGGGCTCTCTGCCAGGCACCCCAACAGCACACCCCTGCGGGTCTCACTGGAAACAGCTGCCCCTGAAGGGTGGGAGCTCCGGGAAGGCAGGCGGGCTCCAGTCCAGCAGGACACAGGCCGGGACCCATCAAGCCCTTGTCCTCTTTGCAGCCAGATCTCGGTGCTCACCGGGGGAAAGGCCAAGTGCTCCCAGTTCTGCACCACAGGCATGGACGGTGGCATGAGCATCTGGGACGTGAAGGTGAGGCCTGTCCCAGTGTGGCCCTTCCTCCCCCTCCACACTGGAACGTCCCATTCATTCCTACAGGAGAAGGGCACTCCTTTGGGACTACGGGAGCAATGAGGGGCACTCTCTGGGGCATCTCCCTTTAGGGCTGGGATGAGGGAGGGCAAGGTCCCTGCGGGTGGGGTGTGTCAGGACCACTGAGAACCGGCCTGTTCTGCTTGTCTCCTTTCAGAGCCTGGAATCAGCTTTGAAGGACCTCAAGATCAAATGACCTGTGAGGAATATGTTGCCCTCATCTCAGCTGCTAGGGGAGGGGGTCAGGGAGGCTAAGGGTTGCTTTGCTAAATGTTTCTAGGGTACCAGTTTGGGTCCTCATGGGGACTGTGCTCCATCCAGCAGTGGGGGGGGTGGGAAGCTTTTCTTACCTATTGGAGGAACATACGCCTTTTTCTTAAAGAAATGCTTTCATTTATTGTTAAAAACAAATGTTCCCAAAGCACTGTGCTGGTCATGAACTGCTTCAGAAACATGGAGGGAATAAAAAATTAATTAATCATACACCTGGTCTCAGTGTCTGGGAGAAGCTGATTTTCACATGGGCACAGGTAGGTTATTTTTCCTTGCCAGAAAATTTGATCTTTAAACCCAAGAGCCTTCCCCTAAATGGTTCCTTTCCCTGCAGTCCAGCCAGGGGGCTGCCGGAAGCAGGTGTCCCTCCTGTCATTCAGTAGTCAGATTCCCAGACCAGCAGTTGCACATTCCAGCGGGTTCTGTGCTTTAATGGAAAAACATTTCTCTACTTGACGTTCATAGTTGGTTTCTGATATATGCACATCATTTCCTAAAACAGTTTTTTTCCTATTCCTGTTTCACTCAGAGGGCCTGTTTTAACACGTGCTCCTTAGTTTCCTATTCCCGGCTTTCTCTTAGTCTAGGCTGGATAAAATGGATTACAGCAACAGATCCAAATTGTGAACTCCCCTTACATTTGCAGAAAAATGGTACCTCAAGATGCCTTCTCCCAGAGACTGTTCTAGGCCCGTCCCTCAGGATAGCCTCCTCAGTCGCAAGAGGCCCATGGATCTTTTTAAAATCACAAGGAGACGGACATTCTAAGATCCCAGGAGACAGACCACACAACTCTTATTCTATGAAGTGCAATGCCAAGGTCCTCCCAGCCAGTACACCAAACCTCTATAAAGTGAGCTTCTGTTCCTGACTTGACTGTTTTTGGGCCCTGGAAGGCCAGGGAAATGTTCAAATACCTTTATAGCTCATCTCAGGGCTGGAAACATGGCCCCAGAATATCAGTGTTGCTCTGAGACCCTAAGGAGCAAGGCTCCCCAGACTCTTAGAAAAAGATGGACAGCAAGCGTGCTCATTTGGCTGCCGAGGCCTTGAGCAGAGGCTTTGCAGATGTCAACTGTCTGCGCTCATTACAGACACAGGTCTTGGCTTAAAGCTGACAGGCTCAGGGTGCCTGGGTGACTCAGTCAAGTGTTGGACTCTTGACTTCTGACAGTGCAGGGCCCACTAGCGATTCTTTCTCTCCCTTTCTGCCCCACCCTTGCTCACATGCTCTCTTTCTCACAAAATAAACACTAAAAAAAAAAAAAAAACCACCAAAAACTGATAGGGTCAGTAATTTGCTTCTAACAAAAAGGAAAAGGCATTATATGACACTGCCAGTTAGAATTAGGATTGGCTCCTCAAAGGGTGGCCAAAGCACTTGTGGCAAGTGGACAGTCCCATCAGGGAAGGAGGGGATCTGGCCCCCGTTCTGTGATGTGCGCATCACCAGTGGATAGCAGGTCCACTGGCCAGGCTTTCTGGGCCTTCCTTGTGCTCTGTGCCAGGTCCTACAGGGTGCTGAGGACAGTGGAGGGGACAAGCTCATAGTCTGGTGGGGGAGGCAGATGATGACAACCCAGTGTTGGGGGGTGGGGAGAGAAGGTGGCAGAGAAAGAAAAGGGGTTGGGGCTGAAGGAAGGTTCCAGGCAAGTCATAACATACAAGAAGTGTTGTGGGCAAGGGTTTGACCCTTCTAGGAGCCAGAGGACTGATGGGGTTCAGGACAGGGATGAGGTGGGTGGGTAAGGCTGAGAAGGTCCCCAAAGATCAGCTTCTGGAGGCCCTTGGCATCCTGGGGAACCAGGCCCCTAGAACTGGGCAGAGACCTGAGGTTGCTGCTGCAGTTATGTGGGTGTGCGATGATGTGGGAACAAAACTGGCCCTGAGGACCAAAAGAATGCAGGGGAGGAGGGACAGGGAGGAGCTGGGGTGACCTGGGGTGAGCTGGGTGAGCAGTGGAGGACACAACTGGGAGAGTCCTAACACACAAGAGTCTGCGTCTCACCTTGGGAGGAAGGCTTTGTTATCCCTTTTAAGAGAAAACTGAATGCCAGAGAAAAAGTTACCTCTTCAAGGTCTCACAGGCAGGAGGCAGCAGAGCCAGGACCCAAGCGCAGGTCGGACTTCCAAGCCCTGAGGGGCATCTGCTGAAATGTACTCGATGTGGTCAGGTCTCTAGCTGAGCCAGGAAGGAAATGCTTCAAGCCAGAACTCTTGGCAGCACGTCACCGAGGCACGCAGGTAAGATCTGTACAACCTCTTGTGGGCCTGCAGCCACCAGGAAGTCCCTGCCTCCAGCCTCACACCAGGTCCTACAGGAACAGTCCTAGGCACACAGGGAGCCTTGCTGGCCAAACACAGCCTCTTCATGCCGGCCACTCCTGCAAATCTCCAGCTTCCAGCACGTTAGAAGTTACCTCCTACCACCCTGTGTGGCTCTAGTCCTGCTGGCTGGTGCCCCCTGGAGCCAACAACAGAGCACTGTCTGTGCGCCTTGTACCTTCCTCCATCTTATCCAAAAACCTAATTTGCAAGGTACAGACCTGAACCTGAGCGAAGGCAGGACCTCCAGGGGAGGGGGAGGTGCTCTGGCAAACCTGAGGTAATTCTCGCTCTTCAGGTCCAAGGGCAGAGGGATCTCTGCAGGCCAGGGTGAGCTGCAGATGCTGGTGGCTGTGGTGTCCCTGCTAGGGCTCCTGGGGCTGTTGACCTCTAGTATGGTTGAGCCCAGGGGGCGTGGTAGGAGTCCCTGGAAGTCAGGGGCCCGATTCCATCTCTCCCGCTAAATCCCTCTTACCTCAAGCCAAACCCCTGCTTGGCACAAGTTATTGACCTCTCAGGATCATACGCAAAGGATGCTGTTCACAAGGTGGAGCGCCCCTCACGAAGGGGTGCGGGAGAAGGGACAGGCAGTGGCCAATTCTGCAGGCAGCTCACATGACTGCTAAGCCTATTTCCCTGCCGCCACCTCCACCACCCAGGGTGGTTAACGATGGGATGAGGCAGTGCCTGGCAGTCACGTGGGTGCTGGGACGCTTCCTTCCAGCACTGAGATCCTGAGACTGTCGCCAGAGCAGGGGCACCTGGAGGGTAGGGCGGAGAGGTGCAGTGCTGCTGTCGGCTTGCTGAGGACCGTGGACGGCGTCCTGGCCACTCCAGCTTGAGGTCCTCCACAGCTGAGTTAAGGGAAGGGAGAAGCTGGCTCTATCTTGAGGTCTCTCCTAGCTCAGAGGCCCAGGGACCAGTCCCCACACCCTGCTGGTTGCCACCTGAACCTTGCAGGGCAGACCAGGCTGACAGCAACACCATGACCTGTTGGGTGAAAATGGTCCAAGCACGGGGGCCCAAAAATGGATCACAGAACAAGGGTTACGATAATGTCAAGTTTAATCTGCCAAATATACAAGTTGGACTCATGGAGCATGTTCTGCCTGGGTGCTACACAGTAAACAGAGGTTTCTTGAAATGATCAATGGGCAAGGTTAAGAATGGGTCCTGGCTCTGGCCAGGGTGAGGAATGGGGCAGGGAAGGGCAGAAGGGCCTGGCTGGGGACAAGCCATGACCCTCAGGGACCCAGGGACACAGGATCCTGGACGACAGTCCCTCTGAGTGAGCACCCAGGCAACACAGACTGGAGCTGGCTGTTGCAAACACTTCAGCAGCCACCCCTCTGTACAACCAGCCCCTACCGTGCAATCTATGGGACAAACGGAAGCTCTTCTTACCCCACCTCCCAGGCTCCCCCAACAAGAGTTCTGAATTCTAAAAACAGCAAAAACATTCGAATGGTTACATATGAAATGCTGTCCCGCATCTTTCTGTCTCAAAGATGGCAGCTGCCCCTTCCCCCAGCACCCCCCCACCATCCCCCCTAAAACGATTTCTGTGCCAAGATGAAAAGGAGGCCCCAGGCCAGGGTGGGGGCTCCTTGCCGTGAGGGGCTGCAGCAGCGGCGCCAGGGCAGGGCGGGCGAGACGTGGTAGAGGTCCTGGCAGAGCGGCCCAGGTCCCCAGTGCCTCCTCCCACAGGCCGTGCTACTTATTCAGGGACAGCGACTGCACTCGCTTTCCCGACAAGGTCGCGTCGTCTTTTGCTGAGGGTGGTAAGGGAAGGGTTAGTGTTAATATGAGACCCTTGCCACTGCACACACACCCACACACCCCAGAAGGCCGAGGAACCTCAGAACACACTCTGGGCAATGGGCTCAGCTGGCAGAGGGGGAAAAGACCCAGAAGGATTCCCGCAGAGGCACTATCCACAAACGTTCTTGCCAAGTTTGGGTGGCTGCCTCCCACACAGTCCCCCCAACACACAAGCTACTGGCAAAGAGAAACTTCTTACCCCACCCAGAGGCAGAACCTCATAATTACAGCCTCTGTTGTGGAGGCCGAAACCTCTAATCAGCAACAATACATGAAGTCCTCCCTTGCCTGGGCTTTGCAAAGCAAGAGCAGAGAGGTGGGACAGTGGGCTACCTCCGGTGTGGTGACAACCCTGGGGCAACTCATTTCCCGGCCTAGGCCTCAGTTTCCCCATGATCTGGTGAGGAGGCAGGACAGCAGGTCCTGAAGGGCTCTTGTGGCCCCACATGAGACCAGGACACAGGCCATGAGTCAAATGCTCCTATAAACCAGACCAACTCCCCACAGCCATCCTGGCTGAGAGGTAGGCCCCACCTCTGATCCCACTGTAGGGAAGGCATGAGAGAAAAGGGACAGCCGGGTCAGATGTCACTTGGGTCTGGATCATGAGGTCTGCCCTCCTGCACCCTCTCAAGCCCCTCAGATAAGACAGTGGTTCCCCGAAGTAGCTCTCTCAGCCACACAAGGCACCAGACTCCTCAGTGGGACCTTCCAGCCTTGAAGGTCTGCCCTGGGTGCATCCCTGTGGTTTCTGTCCAATACTAAGGACAGTGCTGTTTAGATCCAAACCCTCATCTGACTCCCAGCTGCTGCTGAGCCCTCCCACCACCCTAGGAGGTTGAGGCAGAAACGCCCACCTCCACTGGCAACGAGAAAGGTAAGTGCATTGACACACAGGCTGGCCCTCCACCCAACAACCCAACCCCATCCCATTTTACAACAAGGACACTGAAGCACAGGGTTTAGTGGCTCATCCAGAAACTGTCAGGCGGCCACACCAGCAGCTCAGGACTTACCTTTCCTCTCTTCTTCTTTCTTCCTGGCGGCCTCTTCCCGCTGTTTCCGGATGATTGCCAGCCGGGCAAGGTCAGCTTTGGCTTGTTCTGTCTTCCCAGCTAAATGCATTTTCATGTAACGCTCTTTTGCTTTCTGCTTCTCAATTTCTTCTCTGTTTGGATAAAATGGTGTCATAAGGGTTATCTTCCCACCATTATCAGCCAAGCTGGATATGAGAGCCAAAGTAAAAGCCAAGTACTCAGGCCTGGAACCCAAGTAGAGGAGGGTGCCCTGGCTCTGTGTGCCCCCTCGCTGATGGACACTCACCAAACAAGCAAAGGGACAGGACTGGACCTCTCAGGGGGCTGTAGGAAGTTCAAGCAATGTATCAGCTTCCCCAGACACATAACATAGGATGAGGGTGAACTCAGCACACAGTGAACAACAATGTCTGCATTGGCTGGGGAGGGGAGTGGGGTGGTGTTGCTGGCTAGGGTCTGGTGTCCACAGTAATAAAGGAGGACCAAATCCAGTGGACTGTGTACCCAGACATGAGCAGGAAGAGGAAGGCACTGGGAACCATTCTATGAGGGGTAGAGAAGGGAATGTACCAAGTGGCCACAGATGGGAACCACACCCACCCAATCTCAGGTCCACAGGACAAGGCACATTCTCAATTAGAGCAGCTCAGATGTGTTTAAGAGGCTGCCTCCACGGCAGTGAGCCCCCGCTGAGGAGGGTGTGGGCATAAGAGCTCTACTCCCACAGGACAAAGGTGTCAGTCACCAACCCACTAGGTAGAGAGAGAGGTGATGGTCACTAACTTCTCCCTCTCATTAAGTCTTCCTTCTCAGATCTTCCTCCCAGGCCTGAGATTCTAAAGTGGTGTGTGCACACTCTTCACTGATATTGTTATCATCCCACTTATACCAGGCTCCTGGAAGAGCCAAATATTGGAGGAGGGGACAGGGAGGCCCTGCCTAACAGGAGCCTAGGAAAGGTACGTGGCCTCCCAGAGGCCCTCACAGCACAAGGCGCTGGGTGATAAGAAACAAGGCATGGGGCCTGCCCAGAGAGCCAGCCACCGAAAGTCAGATGAGCAGATGTTTTGCCCAGGAGACTCTCAACAAGACAGGTGCTATACAGATGAGACTGAACACCTGTCAACCCAGCAGATCCTACCCTGGGAGGCAGTACAGAGTCAGGAGCCTCTGAGCTAGCAGCAGAGATTCAAACTAGGGGGGGAAGGGGATTTCCCTGGAGGCATCTGGATGATGAGCAAGGCTACTAGAAGCTTTGCAAGGCCCTCTCAGTGAAGGCTCAGTGCCAGGAAGGATGCTTTCACTCTGCAACCTCAAAGGGCAGAGTAACAACTCTTCTTACTCTTCTTACTGGTGAGAAGAAAGCTACTGGAGGAGTAGAATCCTTAGCAGCTCAGGATTCTACTTTAATCCTTTAATCACACCCTGAGCTCCTGAGCTTTTCCTGTCGTGTTTTCAAAGACCCCTCAGCCATCATGAGGTTAGCCCAGGAAGGTAGATTTAAATCTTAGCAGCCCAGAAAGGAAAAAACAAACAAACAAACAAACAAACAAAAAAGGGCAGCTTTCCCTAGTGGCCTCCAACTTCTTGTAAGGGCCCTGATGTCAGCTGATGGCCATCAAAAGTCCAGGTACTACTTGTCAAGGAATGGCCACATGCAGGGCACTGCACTCAATTGAGACCTTCACACAATCACAAAGAAAAAGCTGTCTGCAGCTACGTCTCCACCTGGGACGTCGGGAGCACTGGGGCAGCCAGTAGATCTCTCTGCACTGTGAACCTCTCTGGGTTCTCCCAACCCCATGGCAATGACATCAAAGAATGCAGGCCAAGAATGGTCAGACCAGGCTGGATAAGGAAAGTGTCCCTAGAGTGGGGTGCTCTGGAGGAAGGGACTGTATCATAACCTTCCGTATCCATGGGCATTACTTCAAGGGCAACATTTAGGTCTGAAACTGCTGTTCTATTTTCCCTGCTGTGTTCCTACTGGTGAAAAAACAATTATTTCTGTTTGATGTTTTTGGAGAAGTTTCTATAGAGCTTTTGGGGAATGAGATACACACACACACACACACACACACACACACACACACACACACACACACACACAAAGATACTGTAGCTGGAGCCCCCACCCAGTCCCTGGGAACCTCAGGGCCCAGGAGGCAAGAGTAGGGGAAATGGATACCTCAGCCACTCTCCCCACCCTGCCACATAGGTCAGCCCCCCACCCACATGCCCAGGTCACAAGGCCCAGTAGCAGAGGTTACCGTTCTCTCCTTGAAAGCTCCTTGGGCCCATCCAGGTCCAGTTGTGTGACCTTTTTGGTTGTCTGTGCCACCCGGTTAGGGTTCTCAATGTCAATGAGCCCTTCCACGCCTTTGCGCTTTTGCTAAGGTAAGACAAGAAGTTGTCTGTTGAGTCCATCCACAGAGCCCCTGAGGGCCATGCCCACCATCTCCCAACAACCCACATGGCCAGGGACAAATTTCTGCTTCACTCCCCGCCAACATGATGCTGGGCCTGAGCCTCACAATGGGAATAGCACCTAGGGCCATCCTCACCAGCCCAGGAGGTACAAGGACAGGGAGTACACATGACTAGAGCCCAACCTATGCCAAGTCCTAGCAACCGCAGGTTATTTTCTCAGATTCACAGGTGACAAACAGAGGCACGGGACTAAATAATTTGCCTAAGGCCAACCAGGAAGCACACCGATGAGCTGAGAACCCAAGCCCAACTCACAAGCTCTCAACACAGAGCACTACACCCCCACTTCTGAAAGCAGTTTTCCATGGAAGCTCATGGCTGATTGCAACAACCACCACTGGGTCCTCAGGGTAGGCCGTGCTAAGGATGTTCTGAGGACCAATTCCAATTCCTAGCCATCTCAGCTGACAGGAGGGAAATGTGACTTGAGAAGGAGCCATGGAATCACAGTCTACGGGCGTGAGGAACCTGCACCTCCCACTTCCCCTGGGGGATATTTAACAAGAGCACAAGTCCCCAGTGGAGCAGGCTGGGCCCAAGTCTCAGGTGCTGTCGACCCCAGCTTTTCTCTTTAAGTGACCAGAGAAACAGGTTCCATATACCAGCCAATCTGACCCAGAGCTCCAGAGAGCAACATCCATTCGAGCTACCCATGAACACATCCACTTACAAGTTCACAAGTAAATGTGCCTAAAGAGAACTCAGGACTCACCCCTCGCCTACCCTGCTTCTTCTGACCATACTCATGCCATAGCCTCATGCCTCCTTCTCTTAGCCCCTGAACCCACCCTTCAGCAAACCCGAAACCACAGCATGAACCTACCCCCTCCTCTCCCACTGGCCCAGCCACCACCCCAACACCAGCCACAATTTCTTGTCTGGTGACCTGCTGCCATTTCCCTGCTTATATCCTCAACACCCTATAATTAAGTCTTCGCAGAGAAGCCACAACCACCTTTTATTTTATTTTTTCTTCTTTTTCTGTGCCACTGAGTGACAGCTGCCACTGGCACAGTCCCAGGGCAAGGATGCAATCAAGGGTTTTCTTTCAGCACCAGCTACCAAATCCTGGCCCCACTGCCTGGGGGAGGACCTGTGAAAGTGCTATGCAACCACATTTTAAAAGCAAATCTGGTGATCTCTCTCTCCCACTTCAAGGCCTCCACCAGCTGCCCACTACCCACAACAGTGAAACCCAAACCCCTCAACTGCCACTCAGGAGCTGCCCTGGCCAACCTCTCCTCTCGCATCCCTAGCCACTCTACCCCTTACCCACCCAGGTACATCCCCACCAGACTCCTCCCACCCCAGAGCCCCTCCACTTGCTAATCTGCCCACGTTGATGGCTCTTCATGATGGCTTTTCCACACACCAGGCTCCAGCCTGTTTTTCAGATCTCAGTTTAAAAGTCAGCCACCTCACCACACACTACTTCAAGTACCCATGATTAGTCCCCCTCACTCCTAATACTTGCCACTACTTGAAATTATACCATTTACTTCCTCATTGTCTATAACTCACTATTAAAACATAACCCCTTAAGAGTGAAGACTCTGTCCAAATCCAACATAGGAAATGGTGACCAAGAGGCACTTGATAGATGTTTGTTAAATGAATAAGTCCAAGTCCTAGGCCTCCACCAAACTCAGCACCTGGTAATCATCTTCTTCATCTTCACTCTCATCTGAGTCTAGGGATTTTTTCTCCTTTTTGGGGTCCCCCGCAGCCCCATCTCCACCATCTTCTCCTTGTTCCTCTTCTTCCTGTTTCAGAAATGGACAACCTGCAAAATCAAAAATGCACAAACCCCCTAGACTGTGACCCCTGCTCCCACCACCTCCAGACTGTGGACCCAGAAGAATTAAGCCCCCATAAGGCTGGGACCAAGTATGACGAGGGTCCTACTCTGTAACCCTGGCCCCTAGTAGGGGACCGGGGTCAGAGGCAGCCTATATACTCGGCTCCACAGCCTGGAAGTCATTCCCACACTCCAACCTGGGTGAGAAGTTCATCTCCCAGGGTCAGAAGGACTCGGCTGTAGGGCTGGGAACCGTAGTCCTCCTCAGCCCCACTCCTGCTTCCCCAGTTGCCACACACAGCTGCCAAATGATACCACTTTCCTGGGCAAGTCCTCCGCTGCATTCCATTCCCACAGTGGAAATGGAGGGCCGGCCACTCGAGCCTGCCCCTGCAGATGCCCTGCTGCGCTACTCCCCTTCATCTTTCTTGCTTCCCCACCAAAAACATTCCTAACGAAACCTTCCTTCGTACTAGCACTTGCCCACATACTCTCCAAGGTCCTGCTTAGCTGGCAGCTGCTCCATCCAGCCCTCCTCCCCCTTCCCCACTCATATGTGGTTTCTCCCTTCTAGGGGCTCCTTCTGTCACCCCTGTCACCCATCCAGCCTGACTGTGCTCTTTTTGGCCCTTATCCAGGTGAGGATCTAATGATGTGGTCAGGGATGTGGACATCAACAATGATGGAAATATTCCATGTCCTCACAGTAGGCTGGAAAAAGTACTGCAGGAACAGTGGAGGAACTACTAAGCCTGGACTAGAGGGAGCAGGGTGAAGAGCATCAGTGAGAATCACAGAGAAGGTGACGCTGAACAGGGTCTGGAGGAACGAAGGGCACTCTTGCCTGTTGAGGGTAAGGGGAGGCAGGACACTGTGTTATGCTGGGTGTGACATGGCTACAGCAAACAGATGGGGACTGCAGGGAGCTTGAGCTATGAATGGAGATGGGTGGGGCCTGACAGGACAAATCCCAGACAGCAGGACACAGGATCAAGAACAGACACCCACTAAGGCAACCATAGCTAAAAGGACAAAGTTGTAACTGATTAACTCAATCAAAAGATAGCTCTTCTCATCACTATCACTGGTTGTTCTGGGATACCCGCCTGCTGCCCATCCACCCTCCCCCCCCCCCCAAACCTCAGGTGCTGGCTTCTGCCTAAGAATTGGTGGTCCCTGCCTGGCTCTCTGGATGCCAAAGAGGCGGGGCACCGCCCTGGGCCACTGGAGTGGCCTGCACAGCCATGTACTCACCCTAGCCTTCTGCTTCTCAGCCTGGAGCTGGGCGTCGATCTCCTCAGGGCTTGTGTACTGCCGTGCCCGGCCTTTGTGGCCTCCCTTTCTCCCTGCACGAAGATCGGCACTTTAGGAAGGTAGGAGGGAATCAGCTTCCCTGATTGCCCTGAGCCCCAGAGGGCTGCATCCTGCTTGAGATGCTCTCATCAGAGGCTGCAGAGACCTCCTCTTCTCACTAAGCACCACCCAAACCTATTCTCCTACCTTCAGATGTTCAAAGGGACAAAAAAGGCAAAATGTGGACCAACTGCTACAGCACCAAACTGCGTGCTGTACGCAGGTTCCTAAGATGAGACCGAAGAGGAGGATGTGGCTGAGGGCACACTGCATATAAAAACTGGCTGAATCCCATGGTGCCTTAGAATCCAAACACAGCAAACCAAAATGCAGTAAGAACATTTAACGCTACAGTGCTTTTTACTTGCAAAAGCTCTGGCACAGCCATGGACTCATTTGAGCCTCAGAATAAACCCATGTACGGAAAATCACGGCTGATCCCATTTTAAAGACAAGTCACTAAACATGGTGAAGAGCACAAACACTGGAGTCTGACCATTGGGCTCAAATCTCAGCTCTACCACTGATGACTCTGGGCGGGTACTTGACCTCTCAGTCTCAGTGTCTTCATTTGTGTCCCTACCTCCTGGAGTTGTCACAAGAAGGAATTTGTTAACACATCTAAAACTTGGAACAATGCCTGGCATCGGATTAAGCACTACAAAAACATACTGCATTTGTAACTTTTCTTTCTAATAAAGTATTTTGGCAAGAGATAAAAAACAAAGCCACCGACCACATTAGTGACTTCCTATACAAGTCAGGGAATGTGGGGCACCTGGATGGCTCAGTCAGTTAAGTGTCCGACTCTTGGTTTCGGCTCAGTTCATGGTCTCATGGTTTGTGACTTCGAGCCCCACATTGGACTCTGCGATGACATGGTGGAGCCTGTCTGGGATTCTCTCTCCCTCTCTCTTTGCCCCTCCCCTGATTGTGCTATTTCAAAATAAATATATAAACATTTAAAAAAAAAAGTCAGGGAATGTAATGAAACACTTCATGTTCACCTAAGTGGTACAGTAAAAAGAAAAAAGTCTAAAACCTACTGGAAACTTTCTTGTGTGTGGAGTAAGAAACGTAGCTGGCAAAGTTAAAGATAAAGCTGACTCCCTTCTGGCAGTTAAAAATGCGATTAGCAATTAAAATGCATCTAAGAGTATCAGTCTGACTGTCTTGAGGCAGGACAATAGACTGACTCCTCCTCTGCTGGTCCTGGAGGATGCTGGGGTGGTTGTAGCCTCAATCCATCCCCACCTCTTCCGGAAGCTTCAGCTCAGCTGATTTCTAGTGAGTCTCACTGCATGCAGAGAATCTGTAATTAAACAGCCAGAGCTTCTCTGGACTCGAGAGACAGTAGGAGAGATACCAACCTCCTCTTATTTCCTAGACAGCAGCTGCAAAGCCATAATTGGGCTGCTACAGATCACACCACCCATTTTTAATGACTACCTGGGTTCCCAGGGGGTGTCTTGGTCTACACTCATGAAAGTCCTATTGTGAGAGATCAAGCTTGCAGTTAAAAAAAAAACCCAACAACCTTTCCTTCCCTCTCAATATTCCAGGTAGTAATAACACTTCAAAACTGGCTACTACAGGCTCTCATCCTGCACACTGGGCTAGGATAATATGGAGCTGAGTTTAGTCTACAATAACTTTTACCAGCATACCTTTGAAAATGCTTTACAGTTACTACTGGAAACAAGAGTTCATCCTATTCTCCTAGGTAATTTTTTTTTAAATAATATTTTTTATTTATATCTAGGAGAGAGAGAGAGAGAGACAGCGTGAGCAGGGGAGGGTCAGAGAGAGAAGGAGTCACAGACTGAAACAGGCTCCAGGCTCTGAGCTGGCAGTCAGCAGAGAGCCCGACGCAGGGCTGAAACCCACGAACCGCGAGATTATGACCCAAGCGAAAGTCGGACGCTTAACCGACTAAGCCACCCAGGCGCCCCCTCTCCTAGGTAATTTTATACTTTAAAAAAAATCGTTTCTTTTTCTTTTCAAGCAAATCAACACAAGCAAAATAGGTCAATCTTACCTGCTCATAGAACTTTTCACAAGCCAAAGGCCAAGTCACTTAATCAAGAATTCATATTTAGGATTTTGTAACTTCCAACTTTGGCTCAAAGTATCTATGAAGTAGGACCCTTAGAACCAGAATTCTGAAACTGGAAGGGCTCAGCTGGCACCCTCAGTTTGCAGAACAGACAGCTGTGGAAAATGGAAAAGACCTGGCTCTTCCTACCACAGGATAAATCAACAGAGAGGTAGGTTTAAATGGATTCAACTCTGTAAACCCCAGTATCTCTCCAAGTAGAGTCAGGAAGTCATTTAGGTTTGAAAAAGCTCCAAGTAGATTTCCTGTGGGCTAAAGCATCTTAACCAACATGACAGATGAGCTACCACTATTAACCGAACATCTGTTCTGTGCCAGAAAAAAGCCAGGCACTTTGAGTGCTCTATTATTTTATGGCCTCTATCTCCAGCTCTCCAAGCTAAGGGTTATTAACCAGGTGTTCTAGATGACAAAAAACGGGCTGGAATTAAGTAATTTGTTTCAGGCCACAGGGCTAGACAATGACATAGCTAGACTTGAAGTCAAGAACTAATGACTTTTAGGGGAAAGAGAATGAAGGACTGTCTACGATGCAATGGGAAGTCATGGATCCTCTATCCTCTTGAGCCAAGAAATTGACGAAACCGTGTTAACAATGCTTAGCGGGCGTTTGACTGCCTGGAGCTGTGCTGCGCACGCCACGTGGATCACCAAGTAGTAATGCCTCACATTACTACTATGAGGTAGGTACAATCATAAGCCCCGTTTGCAAACGAGAAAACGGAAACACAAGGAGATGCCACTGGTTCAAAGGCACACATGGAGCCGCTGCCGAATAGGGACATTCAAAGCCAGGTCGGCCGGACTGGAGAGCATCAAGTTAGGTCTCATTAGGTAGGCCTAGCTCGCCCAGAGCTCGAGAGGCCCCACGTTTCACGAGCAAGGCAGACGGGCCCGGCACAGGCGGGACGCGGTGACTCAGTCCCCGGCGAGCCTGGAAGAGGGAGTAAACTCCAGGTCTCCCAGGCCAAGAGAAGCGCGCACTAGATCAGGCCTTCGGCGTTGGCGCCGAGCCGGACCCTCTGGATCTCCTCAGACCCCCCAGAAGGAGTGGCTCGTAGCCACTCCGGTCCTCACTTTCTCCATCGGGACAATTGGGCGCCGAGGCCCAGGCCTGGCCCTCAGCCGGCGCAGACGTCCTCCCTCTGCGCCGCTCTCCGAAACGCCCGCGGAGTGAATGAACAGCGGGAGCCAGACTTAGGCAGCCCCTCGAGGCCCGCGGGCCACGCGCGCTAGCCCCTCACCTCCTTTAGGCATCGCGGATCCGGTGGCTACGGCAGCGGCGGCGGCGCCTCGAACTGACACCGGAACCGGAAATACCTCGGGCTCGACTTCTTCCGCCCGGCCCAGTCTTCCTCAGCGCGCCGCCGCCGCCACCGCCGCCTCGAGGACCGGGGACCTCAAGGAGGCCTCCGCACGAAGACTGTCCCGCGCGCCGCCTGAGTCCAGGCTCGCCAGCGCGCTGCCCAGGCAAGCGCCCCCAGTCCCTCCGCCCCCGGGTAGACGTTTGAGCCTGCCGGTCTTTCCCCGGGAAGTGAGGGCAAAAGGCAACAGCGGGCTAGAATTTATACAGGCAGAGTTGCAGACACCTAAAATGACGCAATCTCTGAGCAAGATGGGGAGGGGCTCCGCGAGGACCTCGTCCTGGAGAGATCGCCTGGGAAGCGGAAGCTGTAGGTAAAGTGGCGGCTGACGGCGACGGTGATTTAGGTGAGCGCTTCTCCTGTGTTCACTAGTACCTTGGTAATGGGTAGGGCCAGGAATCGGAGGTCTGCACTGCCCCAGAGGCGGTGTGAGCGGCTGGTCTGGGACGGGTGCGGGCCTCTGGAGCGGGAGGTCATAGTGGGTTCCTGAGAAGAGGCGGCGCCTGGTTCGTTCTGCCCAGGGAATGGGAGATTTGGAGGTTCTCTTACTTGTAGGCTCCCCCTTCTCCCACTGTTTCCTCTCCCGAAAACGTTTTTTGTCTAAATGCTGTTTGTTCTTGTAAGCCCGGTTCAGATGTCCTCTCTATGAGCCTTTCCTACAGTCCCGACTGTAACGTTTTCTCTCCCTAGCTCCGAATGCCTTTCCACTCCCTTTTTCCGAGTGCTGCCACCTCTTATACCGTCCGACACCCCTTGATCCCGTTGCCTCCTACCTGTTATCTACCTTGGGTTGTTCTGATCTCCAGATAGGCCAGGGCTCTCGAATTTCCCTGGGTCATAGCAAATTGGTGTCCTGTGTCTTTGTTCTCCCAGCCGGTGCGCGCTCTGGCAGGGTCTAGATTTTGACCACCTCTAGCTTCAGAGCAGGGGAGAC
The DNA here is from genome assembly GCA_017311185.1 of Proteles cristata cristata. Taxonomy (NCBI): domain Eukaryota; kingdom Metazoa; phylum Chordata; class Mammalia; order Carnivora; family Hyaenidae; genus Proteles; species Proteles cristata. The sequence continues at coordinate 3,000,615 of JAESUZ010000027.1, forward strand.
ACGTGCAAAGATCACTGGTTTGGGAATCAGGAGCGCCCCCCACCCCCATCAGAATCATACTCTGCCAGTTTTCAGTTGCGTGACTCTGACCTATAGAAGATTCATTTCTCATCTGTAAGGTTGTTGTGGAGAATTAAGGAGGCTGGGGATGTGTGTGTGGGGGGGTGAACATTGTAAACAGTCAGGCACCCCACAGAAGACACGACTGATTGAGTTTCTGGGACAGGAGTCTGCTGTGCTTCACAGTAGGAAGTAATTAACCTAAATTCTCTTTGCCACCTAGAAATGCTGTGTCGTTTGAAAAATGCCATTATTTAGATGTGGACTGGCCAGTTGTATGGGCTTTATATAACTTGCCTTTATGTAATACTTTATTGGGCTTTAAAGACTCTTTGGGGGTGCCTGGATGGCTCAGCTAGTTGCGTGTATGGCTCAGGTCATGATCCCAGGGTCAGAGGATGGAGCCTGTGCTGGGCTCCATACTGAGCGTGGAGCCTATTTAAGATTCTCTCTTTCTCCCTCTCTGCCCTGCTTGTGTGCTCTCTCTCTTTAAAAACAAAACAAAACAAAAAAATTTCTTTCGCAATCAAGCTAATTCAGTGCCCTCATTTTACAGATAAGACTGAAGACCAGAAAGGGAATGTGTCTTCCCCCAAAGTCACAGAATTGGTAGAGCTGGACAAGAACCTAAGTTTATAACTGAAGACACCAGAGATCTTTCTGTTACACTCTTGGGAAGCAAACCCTGAGGTACTTTGGCTTTACACCATCTTTTTTTCCTTTTTAAACGCTTATTCTCTCCTCTCTCCCCACCATAGTTCTTCCCACAACATGTAATTGTCTTCTCACTTTCCATCTCCTTGCTAGAATGTCACCTTCTCAATGACAGAAATTGTGTCTTACTTTGTTCTATGTTCCCAGTATCCAATACAGGGCCAGGCTCATAGGTGATGTTAATGATAACAGCAAAAAGTCTATTAAACATATATAATGTAGGCATGTGCATATAACTACAATTAAATCTTCACAATGGCTCTATAGGTAGATTATGTTATCACTGTTGTGGAGATGAGGAAACAGGGAAGTGAATGTACACCAAAATGGTGGCTAGTGAAGGCCTTTGGGGATCCCAGGTTCAGAAACCACTCCGTTTAATTTTCCCCCCTAGATCTTTGCAAATTATCTTGTGGGAAACATGCCTAAAGTCAAAAGAAGCCGGAAAGCTCCCCCAGATGGTTGGGAGTTGATCGAGCCGACACTGGATGAATTAGACCAAAAGATGAGAGAAGGTGAGTAGGAGAGTTTCTGACGGGGTGAAACTGGGTGTCTAAGGGTCACAGGCTTAAATGCAAGTAAGAGTGGGAAGAGACAGGCGGTGCCACTCTGGCTTCCAGACACTGATCTGTTTTGTTTATTTATTTTTTTTTTAATGTTTTTTTTTTTAATTTTTTTTAATTTTTATTTATTTCTAGGAGAGAGAGAGATAGGGTGAAGAGGGGAGGGTCAGAGAGAGGGAGACACAGACTCCGAAATAAGCTCCAGGCTCTGAGCTGGCAGTCAGCACAGAGCCCGACGCGGGGCTCGAACCCACTACCGCGAGATCATGACCTAAGCGAAAGTCGGACGCTTAACCGACTAAGCCACCCAGGCGCCCCTGATCTGTTTTGTTTATTAACTCAAGAATGTTCTAAGTCCTGGAAAGTAGGATGGCACTAATGAAAAGGTCCTCAAAGACGTTTTGGGGCCAACTAGATATGAAAGCTTTAGAGAATAAAGATCGAATAGTGGACCTATAATTAGTTACTATTTGGATTGGGTACATATTTAGAATTTTACAAAATATGTTTACTTGGAAAATCCTGTCCTTTTTCATTTTCACATTTTCTGAAACAAGTTTATTATTTTTCTTAATAAAAATGTTAGGTCTCTGACCATTTTCATCATCGCTTTGTTTTTGCACTATACACTAGTTTTTTTAAATGTACATTCCCCAAAAATGTTGATGATCCCGAACTTTGAATCATGTAGTGTGATTTTAGAAAATTTATCTGAAGCCATGAGCCTTACGTGATCACAGTGTAATCACTTACTGAATTGCTTTTTAAAGCAGCCCTTTCTTTAAAGCTTTTTGGTAACTACCTAACCCTTGTTATTATGAGGTCACACCTCCAGCAATAATTCTCAAATCATTGTTAAGTCACTTTGCCTCTTTTTCCCAAAACTGATTGTATCAGGTAATCTCTGTTAAATACCTAGAACTTCCAGTAATCAAGGTCATTTTTGGCTGAGAGATTTCTTCACCAAACTGATCTCTATTAAAAATAAAGGAATTTGGAGAGTGCTATAATAAAATGATTTTGTGAGTACTTGAAAATTATCTTCAAAAGAAGTATTCTTTCTTCCATTTTTATTTAATCATAGAGGCCTTCAGCATTTCTTTGCTTTTGCATTTGTGATAAACTCACAGGTTTAAGACCTGTTTCATGTTGTTCTTCCTTCCGTTATGAAGAAAACAGTGAATGGTGGGTGGCACCAGCCTTGAGTTTTGGGAACAGGAAACTGAGGAGGTGGCAGACTGGATGGGCAGCAGGAGCCACTGTTCACCCAAAGCCCATTTTACCATGTGGGATCCAGGTTCAGTTTTGCCAAATTTTCTGAAAAAAAATTTTTTCCCCAAGAGAAGCCAGAAATCCAGCTGTTTTATGTAAACTGTTCTCTCTCTCTTTTTTTTTTTTTTCCAAGTTTACTTTGAGAGAGAATGAGCCGGGGGGGGCGGGGGGGCAGAAAGAGAGAATCTCAAGCAAGCTCTGTATGACAGTGCAGAGCTGATGCAGGGCTCGATCTCACAAATCATGACATCATGACCTGAGCTGAGACCAAGAGTCAGACCAGACGCTTGATGGACTGAGCCACCCAGGTGCCCTTACGTGAACTCTTCTAATTTAAAATTCAAACCTAAAAAAAAAAGAATCCAACTCTTGATTTCAGCCCAGGTTATGATCCCAGAGTCATGGGATTGAGCCCCATGTCAGGCTCCGCACTGTATGGAGCCTGCTTAAAATTTTCCCTCTCCCTTTGCCCCTCTTCTCTGTTCACGCTTTCTAAAATTAAAAAGCAATAACAGCAACAAACCCATATGTATTTGTGAAAGGAGCCAAACACAAACTGCCTTCAGGCTGGATGGGGCTGCCGCTTTCTCATTCGTAGCCTCCAGCACAACTTTTGCCTGTGGTATCTGCTGCCACACTCCTAGACATAGAGGACCCTTTGGTGGCTTTTGGCACAGAGGAGCCCAAAGCCAGTTGCATTACCAGGCCTGTCCTGATCTGAAGGCCACTTCTAGGACAACTCACACTTATTGAAGCAGAAGGAAAGTTACTGATTTTTCTTGTAGTTTGTCCCCAGTGTTTGCTAGTTGACACACCTGCCTAGCTCTTTATGTGTCTATTAGGTCATACTCAAGTTATTGTACAGCCGCTGTGCCCTGTAAGTCCCCAGAGAGCCTGATTATAGCAAGTGAGGGGCAGATATGGGGGAAACTGTGTGTGGCAGGGGAGTTCTGTGGGTAACTCAGAAATAAAGGCACTATTTTTGTGGACTAAAACCAGAACTTGTAAATGACTTCTTTTATAAGGACTTCAAACCAGTTGAAAATCAAGCATAAACACTTGCATAATGAACATGTAGCTTGATTTTTAAATAACATTTCAAAAGAATTGTTGTCGAGGTTTTGAAGCTAACAGGCAGTTGCTTTTGAAGTTTTTGGCATTAGCAAAGTGGCAAAAAGCTAAATCTGGTTTGTGCCATGATGCCCCTACCCCTGGCCTCTCTTCCTGCCCTCATACCCTCCTAGAGGCAGGACTCCACATCAGCCACCAGAAACTGCATTCTACTTTGTGTCAACATCCAGGAATGCGCACATGGTTTTGGGAAAACAGATCCAAATAGGACATTAAAAACGGGAGTGCTGCCGTGATTAGAAGACTGAAAAATGACCCAAGCACAGGGAGGGAGGCTCTGCTTTCAGCTGCAGCCTGGGGAGCGCGTGCCCTTCCCTCAGTGGCTTATCCAGATACATGGCTTTCCACACTCTACCTGGATGACCACGTCTTCTCCAGCTATGGCTCAAAACTAGACTCTATATCAGCTGCCTATGGAGTGGCCCCCTTTGGACATCTCAAACTTAACCATGTCCAGAACTGAACCATTCACCCACCCCAGAGCTGCTTCCGCTCTGAGGCCACAAACCACAGAACCATCCTGGACTCCTTTCATTCTTTTTTCCTATCCCAGCATCCAAGACCTCTGTATTCCTAAGAAGGGGGATAGGATGGAGAGGGAAGGTTGTTACAGATATAGAAGACTTGAGACAGATCAGCAAAGTACATCTGCATGTTGTTTCGACCTTAATTTGGACACACGCATTGTCAGCAGGTGTTTTTGAGGCAATGAGTGAAAACTGAACTAAGTGTGGAGACTAATAAGGAGAAGTGTTTAACATGTTAGAGATACATATGTATTTATGAATGTGACACTTGATGGTTTGAGATCACTTGAAAATACTCCAGTTTCTCACCTCCAGAAGTGGGGAGAACCAGATAAATAAAAAGAGCTGAATGTTAGGAATGTTTCAATCTGTGTGATAGGTACCTGGGAGTCCAATATGCTGTTTTGCGTATATTTTAAATTCTCCATAGTGGAACGTTAGAAAATCCATGAGTCTAAAGCTTGATTTCTTTTAAATCCCACCATGTTGCCCAAGCTAACCTCACCTGGACTACTATGGTAGCGTCCTACTTCTCTCCCTAGTCTTACTTCACAGAGCAGCCAGGGTGAGGGTTTTAGGTTGTCAGATCACAGTCTGCCCAGGACCCTCCAGTGGCTCACCTCCCCATCAGAGCAAACTCAGAGCCCTGGGGCACCTCGGTAGCTCAGCTGGTTAAGCGTCCTACTTCAGCGCAGATCATGATCTCGCAGTTCATGGGTTCCAGCCCTACGTCAGGCCATGTGCTGACAGTTCGGAGCCTGAAACCTGCTTCAGATTCTGTGTCTCCCTCTCTCTCTCTGCCCCTCCCCGGCTTACACTCTGTCTCTCTCGGTCTCTCAAAAATAAATCAATGTTTAAAAAAAAAAGTCCTTCTGTGGCCTTCCAGGTCAAACGCTGTCTCGCTGTAACCCCCTCCTTAGCTCCATCCCTTCTCTCTCCCTTACCTGCTGCCCCCCAACTGCTGTTCCTGAATCCCTAAGTAGTCCTGCCTCAGGGCCTTTGCATTTCTGTTTGCTCTGCCTTATGAGTATGTTTGCCCCTCCCCCTTTATTTAAAAAAATTTTATTGACATTTGTTTTTGAGAGAGTAAGTGAGCAAGCATGACCAGGGGAGGAGCAGAGAGAGGGAGACAGAGGATCCAAAGCAGGCTCCACACTATGAGCGCAGAGCCTGACGTGGGGCTTGAACCCATGAACCATGAGATCAAAACCTGAGCTAAAATCAAAAGCTGGCCCCTTAACCAACTGAACCACCCAGGTGCCCCACCCCCTCCCCCCTTTTAAAATGAGACCTAATTGATATAAAACGTTTGTGTTTTAGATGTACATGATTTGTGTATATGAAAAGATTAACTCAAGAACATCCAATCCTTACAAACATACCGTACAGTATTATAAATTATAGTCCCCATGCTATGCCTTACATCCCCAGGACCTGTCTTCTAACTGGAAGCTTGTACCTATGATCCCCTTCACCCAGTCTCCAGCCCACCCCTTGTTTCTTAAGGTCTCGATCAGATGTCCCTCTTGTGCCTTCTTTGATCACCTGTATAAAGTAGTCCCCCCCTTTCCCCACTTGCCATCCCCTTCTGTGTTCTCTTCTTTCTGGCCTCTACCACTTACCACCAGGTGCTGACCTGCTTCCCTCCTCAGAACGGGGCTCCAGACCTGCTCTGTCTGCCCCACTGCCATGTCTCCAGTGCTAGATCAGGGCCTCGGCTGTAGCAGGCACACAGTGCACACTACTCAGGCCTCAACACCTGCCTTTTGCTTGGCACAGAATCCTGTTCACGGAGCTGAATTCTACAACCTAAGTCATAGAATTTCTCCAAAGTTGGAGACATGGAGGTACATTTTTCTTGACCACTCCTTCCCTTTCTCCATTCTCTAAAAACTGAGTCGACATGGGAAAGATCAACTTGCAATTGCTAAGAGAAAGAATTGCCACTTCAATCATGTTTAAATTACATAGCTCATTTTTTATCTTTTTAAAAATAACAGCTCTATTGAGACAAGTTATATTCTGTAAAATTTGCCCTTTTGAAGTATTCAGTTAAGGGGTGTTCGGTATATTCAGAGTCAAGCAACCATTACCTCCAAAAGAAACCTTGCACCCTTTAGTAGTGCCCCCCTCCCCCCATCTCTCCAACTCTCCCAGTCTGAGGCAACCACTAACCTATTTTCTATCTCTCCAGACAGTCATCCAGTAGGTGGGCTTTGGGTATGAGTTTTTTTCACTTGTTTTCAGGTTTTATCCATGTTGTAGCAAGTCCATACTGGATTTGTTTTTATGGCTGAATGATATTCTGATAGTCTGTCCTGTAGGTGGGTTACATTTTGTGTATTTGTTCATCAGCTGATGGAGGCTGAGTTGTTTCTACTTCTTGGCTATTATGAATAATGCTGCTTGAACATTCACAGAGGAGTTTCATGTGCATGTGTGTTTTCAGTTCTCTTGGGTATATACCTAGCAGGGAACTGCTAGGGCACATGGTAACTGTTTAACTCCCAGAGGAAGTGCCAGACTTTCTAGAGAGGCTAGGCTACACCATGTTACATTTCCACTAGCAGCCTATGATCCAGTTTTTCCACATCCTCAACACCTGTTGTCTTTTTGACGATAGCAAACCTAGAGAGTATGAGTAAGATTTATTCTTTATCCCTTTATCCTTAGTTATGTAAAAAACAAAAGTGTCCTGTGATTGAACGCTGCCTGCCACAACAAAACAAACACACCCCTTTTTCTCCCCAGCTGAAACAGAACCTCACGAGGGAAAAAGGAAAGTGGAATCTCTGTGGCCCATCTTCAGGATCCACCACCAGAAAACCCGCTATATTTTTGATCTCTTTTATAAGCGGAAAGCCATAAGCAGAGGTAATTGGCTAAATTCTCTTGGCCTGGACAACTTGAGTAGCTCTCAGATTTGTTTAATGGTTCTTATTCTTATAGCCTCAGCAAATGTCATTTTTCTTATCACTAAAAAAGGCATGCAGAGGAGCCAATGTTAGCTAAATAGTCTTTTTAAGGAAGAGTGGTGATGGGTTGGGGCAGCTTTGTTATACTGTGGTCTTGATGCCCTTTCCTCATCTTCTGGGCAGAACTATATGAATATTGTATTAAAGAAGGCTACGCAGATAAAAACCTGATTGCAAAATGGAAAAAGCAGGGGTATGAGAATTTATGCTGCCTGCGGTGCATTCAGACACGGGACACCAATTTTGGGACGAACTGCATTTGCCGGGTCCCCAAAAGCAAGCTGGAAGTGGTAAGTAAGGTCTCCACCCTGTAACATCTGATGATCAAGTTTGAGGTTCCCTTTCCAGTTCAGAAGTCTGCCCTGGACGGTGCCAGGGGAGTTTACACTGTTTTGTTGGGCTGGAATGTAGTCCTGTTGCTGGATGGCCTGCTGGCCATTCACCAGGGAGGAAATCCCTCTCTGGGAACCCAAACCTGGCAGTTTGGCAGCAATGGCGTGTTAGGCCTGGGGATCAGTCTCAACTCCACCCTTGGGCAAGTTACTGAAGTCCTTCCTCATGTATAACCTGGGGGTGGGGAGGCTGAGTCAGGGAAGCACAGGCCAGGAAGCAGACATCCCTGTCCTCCCCCTCTGGTGCTCACACTTCAGGTACCCTTTTTTCCAGGCCCCCTTTTCTTCAGAATTACGCTGTATTTCTTCTGTCAGAACTTTGTTCTCAAACTAGACTGAGGAGCTCCGGAATGATGCTGGGTATCCAGTAGCTGAGCCCACAGCGTCACCCTCTCTGAACTGGAGCTAGAGAAGGAAGCAGACAGTTACTGTGATGTTAGCTTTAGTGGCCTTTGAGCGCAGCACCCTCGGCTGCTCATTGTGGGCCCAGCCTGGTGGTCATTCTGGATTGCCCACCTCCCAGCTGGCCACCTGTCACACAGGTGCCTCATCACAGGGTCCCTCTCTGCTGCAGAATAGTTACAGTTTACAGAGCTTTGACTCCGGGCCAAGGGCTCAGCAGGTAGCTCTATCTCTCTGAATCACTTGGAAGGTCAAAGAGCAGTGGGCATTGAATGAGGGCTGCCTCCCCGAAGGAAGAATCCAGGTGTGGATTTTCTGGTAAGGGCAGGGAGAGGTGGTGAAGTGGCAGAAGCCTCCCCTCAGAGCCCCAGCATTCTTTGGTAGCATTGGGTCAGGGGTGTTGCCCCAGTCCTGTGGCCAGGAGAGAGCTTGCTTTAACTTCAGTTGGGTTTTACCTCCTGATCTTATTTGCTTAGGTAAGGGTCTTGCTCCTCCAAATAAGAGGAAAAAGGAAAATCAACACAAATCATTGCTCTGGGGCATTCTGTTTGTTGGGCAGGCCCCCAGCCAGACATTGGGGCCCACCTGGCCCAGGGGACAGGACTCTTCTGCTGCCATGCAGACTCAGGCATACATCCTCTTCTGTGGTCCCGCCACTTGTTCCCCAGCCTGGAGGCCCCTGGCACTGAGCCCCCTGAGTAGTCCACAGACCAACTTCCAGCTCATTGCATATCACTCATTTCACAGAATAACAAGAATTGTTCACAGATTTTTTTTACCTTTTGGGGGGGGCACAAGTATGTCACATAGAATTTGCATAAATTAAGTGCACAGAAATGTAGCTTCAGCGTCCACAGCAGCTGCTTCTGTCACGGAGGCCCTTCTGAGGAGTGTCCCATAGACTGAATGTCCCACCACCCTTTTTGGCGGAGGACTGCTGTGCGTGCAGGGAGGGGTGCCATGTGGCGAAGTGCAGTGTCTCAGCTTTCCTCTGTTGCAGGGCCGGATCATCGAGTGCACGCACTGCGGCTGCCGAGGCTGCTCTGGCTGAGGCCCTAGGGCCCTAACCTCTCTTCACCCTGAACCTTGGACTTCACAGGTGTCTGCCTGTCACGTCATGTCCTCTCCTGGGAGCAGCTCTTCTCACAGAGCGGTGCTCCAGGCCCGAGTGGGAGCACGGTCTCTACACGTTAAGGCTTTGGTGTTTATTAGCTATGATTTGTAGAAATAAAACTTTTAAACCTTTTGGGCCCTGCATTTGTTCTCCCAGAGAGCCAGCCATCTGTAGATGGCTCACCAGTGGGTGAGCACCAGGCCCTAGGGACCTGTCACCCTTGGGAACTCAATCCTCACTCCATCTCACAGGTGCTGTGTGACTCTGAACCAGTTCACTTTCCCCATCAGTGATGGGGATGATAACCTCCCAGGCCAGGATGACCTGAGATGGCATGCCAAGCTGCTCTTGGACCTGCCATGGTCTTGTCAGGCCCTGGGCCTAATGTGTCCCCGGACCAATGCCTGCAGAATGCTGCAGCTCTTCCTCTGGGTCCTCACACTGGAGGCCACAGGAACACATTCGCGAGATGGCTACGGAAAGTATCCCAGGGCTTCCACAGAGCCCTGTAAACACCATACACTCTGTTCAGCTCTGCCAGAGGTCCCCGGAGCCTCCCTTCACCTGCCTTCAAGGCCTCCATGCACGTCAACCTCAGCGATGGCCTCTTGGTCCCCCTTCGGCTTGGTCCGGAACTGCTGCCATGGGTGGGGGGTTTCCTCTGCTGGCATCACTTTCAGCCATTGCTTATAATAAGCTCGGAAGCCATCAATCTTCTCCAAGTAGGTATTTTTCTCTTTGTACTATAAACGAAAAAGCATGGGGTTCAGAGGAGCCCTTAGTCACTGCCTGCTACCGTAGCTAATCTCAAACCATGGCAGCTGGCCCAGACCTCAGGGAAGCTATTCTTGCTCCTAGGTGGTTAAAGGGAGAGGGCAGAAGAGCTGTTCAGTACTTTAGCAGCTTACTATAGAAAAACAAAGCTTCTGTGGAGTAGACCAGACTCCCTCTGCTAATGGTCCTTCGAAATACAAGCTGCCTTGCTACACCAGGGATGTCACCCCAGCCCCCCAAGCTAGAATCCCTGGGTGCCGCTAACTCTGCCTCCACAGCGTGAATGCCTTCCTCCATTCTCGGTGCTGCTGCAGTGGTCTCTGGAGAGGTAGGAAGCAAAAGAGCAAATGGCGTGAACCTGGCAGATCCTAAAGGAAAGCTGGTAGAGGAATACATAGAAAAAAATAGACAAAAAATGTCCAAGTTGAAGACTGTTAACACATGATGACAGTCTGATTTAAAAGATTCAACTATTCTAAACTCTATGTACCTCATACAGCCTGAAAGTACATAAAACAAAAAGATGACAATCTCAAATGGAAATACATCGTCGTAAGGGTCTTAAGGGTATACAAATGTGATTTGAATCCAAAAAGCTTTGAGGCTATGGTATCCTGGTGACCTGACTGAACCTGAAAAGACCCCGAGGCCCTACACCACAGAGTAAAGAGATCCACAAACCAGAAGATACTGCAATGTGGAACCAACAAAAGATTAGTATCCAGAATAAAGAACTCTGAAGAACCAATGAGAAGACAACCAACAGTTCAAAGAGGCCCTGCTATGCCCTCTGCTGGGCACTCTCTACTGCCGTCTCATGAATTACTGGGCCTTCAAAATGACATTCCAGCATTGGACCTGCACAGCTGTCCCTGACCCCATCCTTGGTATGTCCTTGCCAACTCCCTACCCTCTGGGATTGTGCTTCTCCAGGCCACAGCTGCTCTGGAATCAACACAGGGTCTGGCTCTGTAGACCTAAAATTTAACCCCCACCCCCACCCCCGCCTTCAAAACAATAGGGAGAGAAGTGGCCAGTACAAAGCAGATTCTCTCACAGTCCTGCTGCCGTCTGATTCACTTGACAAACAGACTATTAGGCAGCAGGCACTGGACAGCCCGCAGAGCCAGGCAGTCTCTAGCTCTAGGGGCTTATAGTTTTACAAAGGTAAAAGTCACATGTGTACGTGTAATTCCAGGTTGTAAAGCATAGCAAAAAGGAACAGTGCTGTGCATGATGGAGAGGGGCAGCCCTGAGAAAGTCATTCAAGCTGAGATCCACAGGATCTCAGAGGAGCCAGTTGTGGGGAAAAGAGCCTATTCAAGGCAAAGGGAATACAAAAACCCTGAGGCAGGAAAAGAGGCCAGTGGGACTGACCGTGAATACAGGGAAGAGCAGCCTGATTAAATGTGCCACAGGGACAGGGACTCACGGGGTGTGGCTTGAAAAATTGGGGATTGGGGCACCTGGGTGGCTCAGCCAGTTAAGCATCCGACTTTGGCTCAGGTCATGATCTCACAGTTCGTGGGTTCGAGCCCCGCGTTGGGCTCTGTGCTGACAGCTCAGAGCCTGAAGCCTGTTTCAGATTCTGTGTCTCCCTCTCTGACCCTCCCCTGCTCACGCTGTTTCTCTCAGAAATAAATAAAACATTTAAAGTAATAATAATTTTTAAAAAAGAATTTGGGATTTCTAAGGGAGTCACTGACAGTTTAAAGCAATGGAATTCCACCAATGAAAGGCCAGCCCCAGGGAGGACAGGCGAGCTGGAACTTGGCACACACCCGATCAAAGCTGGGGGGATACTGGGCTGCAAACTCCAGCTGGCGGATGACCACCTCATTCACTGGGACTCTGTTCCGCCTCATGTCCTTCAGGATGTCAATGAGATAGGTGTAGTCCAGCCTCTTGAGGGCGGCGTTGATGAGGGTGCTGTAGACGTGGGTGTTGGGGGTCATCTGGGATTTCTGGAACATCACAGACATACATTCAGCAAGGAGATGGCCACTGTTGGGACAAAGCAGCCCACTGTGTGTATCAGGCTGGAGGCTTACCCTGCCGTTCAGGCCTGCTCTGCAGACCAGCAACCAGGCCAAGAAGGGCAGAACCCTGTGGCAACGATGGGCCATCCTCCCTGCTCCAAGAAGAAAGTGTGTGCCCTGCATGGCAGGCCCAGCCCACCAAGCTGGGGACCCTACCCTCTTAGTCCTGAAGAACTTGCTCAGAGATCAGTGGACTCAGGCAGTGAAACACATGCAGGAGACCACCTCCTCAGCTCTTGGCTATGGGTTTACCGCAACCCCTGCTCTGGTCATACCTTTCATCCCTCCAGAGCCGGGGCCAGTCTCCCCACAACCTCCCTCAATCTCTCCCACTGCAACCACCTTCAAGACTATCACACCCCCTGCTTTCAATGCCAGCTCCTGCAGCAACTCACCAGGGTCCACTTTCTCTCACATTGGGCCGATGACCCTTCTATGCTTGAAGCTAGAGCCCCACTCCCCGCCCCCCAGGCACAGTTTATGCTGTCTGTGTGCAGACTTCGGGGTTCAGGAGGGCCCAGCTTTCTTCCCAAGTACCCGCCCAGACTGAATTCTCAGCACCGTGGGTCCTGCCCAGGCCTGGACCCACTCACCTTCATGTCTGCAAGCAGCTGCAGGCCGTCCCTCGGCCTGTGGCACCCGATGGCCAGGTTGCAGAACGTCTTCAGGTTGGGGAGTATCCCCCTCCGTGCCAAGAGTGGCAGCAGCGCCTGTGGGAACAGATGTGGCACTACCATAAGCTGTCACCCACCAGGTCCAGCGAGAGGCTTCCCTGGTTGAAGCCCGTGGTTGGGTGCCGCAGGCCTCAGGGACACAGCAGTGTTCAGGGGCCTCGCAACCCCCTCCGTAGCCACACTGGATGCTGGTCTCCACTCAGCTCGCAAGCCCTCAGCTCCCGAGTTCAGCTGCTTTGCAAGGACACCCTGCCTTCTCCCCAAACACGAATGGGAACATGAATCCCTTCACCTTCCTGTGTCTCTGCTCCACTATCAGTCATCCATCCTGGCCATCAGCCTTTAATGTCTAAGGGGGGAGACAATTTGGAAAGTAACAGCTGAGGCTCTCCGGGCCAGGGGCTGAGGAAGAAGATGCCCTTGCAGCCTGCCTGGCTCAGGGAGGGGCTGTCATGTTTAGCTTGTCTAGAGGAAGGTGTGGTCTGCACTGTGGGCCTGAAGGCAGAGGCTGTGTCTCTTTCACCTTTGATGCTCACAGGAGCCCTGCTCAGTGATGACAAAAGAGGCATGACACAGACATATGGACAAAACTCCATGACGGCTGCCATGTCCCCATCTGTGAAATGAGGGAAGCCTTGTACGAGCACAGCCTTGCGGTGCAACCAGTAAAGAGAGGAATGGATGGGAAGCTCGTATAATGGCATGTAACACAGAGGACTGACTCAGTGTGTGTGCGTGTGTGTGTGTGTCAGGGCATGTGGCTGAAGTATGGGGGCCCTCGGGAGCTACCAGCCTCTCAGGCCACATGTCCCATGTGCCCCTCAGCAGTGTGAGGATGTTTGATGTCTGCCTCCACCCACCTGTGAGCTCCTCAACCGGGACGAGGAGAGTGGCTGGCTGGTTCACAATCTGATTCTCAGTTTGCCCAAGCCCAGGCCTAGGCCCCAAACAGAGGCACCAGGCAGTCTGCCCACCTACTGCAGAAACAGATGATACCCCTTGCAGGCGAGCCAGGTCCTGCAGTCAGAAGGTCAGGGAAGGGAAGGGGAAGGAGAGACCCCAGCCTTGAACCTGGTGCCTGCCTCTATGCCCCTCACCTTCGCCCCCTCCAGATCTCCAAGCTTGCTCTTCTTCCTCATCAGCGTGTTGAAGAACGTCACGTCTGCCTCCACCTGGTGCACGTCCAGGACGGTCAGCAGTGAGGACTCCGCGGGACTCCCAGGCTCCACTACCTCAGCAAGCAGCGTGAGGGTTTTGATGTTGGGCCGGAGCCCGTGCTCTGCCATCTTGCCAAGGAAGCCCTCCAGGCCCCCCATCAAGGCCAGTCTGTCAGCTGGGGTGGTCACGGTCCCAAAGGAGACCACAGCTGGGGAGACTGCTCCCAAGGTCAGGAGGTTGGTCTCCAGCCCCCGGGGAGAAGGCTCTGGGGCCAAAGAAGTGAGGGCCATCATGCGGTCGGGCTCTGTCTTGGTTTCTACCTCGGGCTGGGCCTTGCTGGGGCCTCTGGCTTCCTGAGGCTCTGGAGGGCCCTCAAGCACCTGAGAAGGTTCCAGAAACAGCTGCCTCTCCAAGGCCTCCACATCCAGTCTGACTGACATGCCATCGCCCACCCGGGCCCGGGCTCTCCTTCTTGCCCGAAACCCACCTGCCAGGGGCTGGAGCGGGACTGTCTCCTCCCTGGGCCTCAGGAGCAGTGCCGAGGCCACCTCCGGGTCCCCCAGGCCGCAGTCTCGAGCTACCCCCAGGAGCAGGTTGTAGCCATGCTGGCTCGGCTGAAGCCCCAGACTCAGCATCTGCCTCCACACCTACCAGGGAAAGACAAGCTTGGCTCCGTGCTCCTTCTCAGAAGAGCCTTCAGCAGAGCTGGCACAGGGAGTCAACAACTATTTGGCAAATGCAAAGGGCACAGGAAGGAGCTGGAGAGTATCTCTGCCAACACCAGGTTCTAGACAACTGAGAATCCTGAGGATCTGAGGACTCTCTGGAAGACTTCACAGGGGCGCTACCTCTGTCCTCCCTCTAGATCACCCCAAAACTATTCTCACAATTTCAGCTCTCTGCCCTCTCCCAAGGCCCCTGTACCGAGAACAGACTTTGCCCTGGGTCTCTGCCTGCGTTCTCTGTACTCCTCTGTCCCCGTCCTGAGGAAGCACAATCAGAGAGGCTAGCTCCTGGAAGAGTCTAGAATGACTTAAGAACTGCAACAGCTTAGCTGTAGTTCCTGGGTGCTCACTGTGTGCCCTGCCCTGTGCAGCCTTCTCACACTTCCTGGAAAGCAGGCACAGTGGAGGGGACTCGGGCAGGAAGAGTGCCTCACAAGCTGGCAGCCCTGTTTCTTCTTGAGATCTTGAGATCATTTTTATCCCACAGCACAGTGCCTCGCACACTCGGTGTGCTCTCCACAAAGGACTGCCCTGATCATGTCTGGATCACTCTGACACCAAGACCACGCCATTTCTAAGATGCCATGAGATGCCACACAAGGCTCACTGGTCTCACTGCCTTTGTCTGTGGGCTCAAAAGGAGGCCACCTTCAGTAGGATGAGAGCTCACATCCAATTTCCTATCCTTGTCAGGGATAAGAGTGCAAACAAGGTAGGGGCTGGTCAGGCCCAGGTGGGTGCAGCTTGCAAGAGGTCTGCTGCCCATCAGACAGGGTTTTAAGGAGGACAAGGATCTCAGCAGGTATCCCCATGGGGAACGCTGACAGAACTGAAGTTCAGCAAGGATTTGGGCTCTGTGAGGCAGACGGATGTCGGTTCAAATCCCAGGTCTGTTTAAGTAACTTAAGCAAGTTATTTAACTTCTATGGGCCTCAGTTTCTTTGTCTGTAAAATGGGGCTATTGGTGCCTAGCTTGAGCAGTTTAATAATTGGTGCAAAACACAAACCAGCTATTAGCATTATAAACTATTTCTAACTAGAACAGATCTAGAACAAGGAAGGGGGGAACAAGATCTTGGCTGATTTTCACATAAAGCTACTGCTCCCAGGGAGTCTGCAGAGAGAAGACAAGCATTGGGTCCAGGGCTGTCCCAGGTCACTGGGGCTCACATTCCATGTGGATCAACCAGCTGGGAATCTTCTTGAAACGCTGATCTAGACACAGTAGGCTGAGACCCTGCTCTTCTGACAAGTTCCCAGGTGAGGCTAATGCTGCCGGTCTGTAGGCCCCACCTTAGAGGGCTCTAGGTAAGCTCTGGGTCCTCCCCACCTGTGGGAAGCTAAGAAAGCAGCTGTGGTACCATTCCTAAAACCACCACCCCACTTGATTGGGGGCGGGGGGGGGCTCTCTTGGGGGACCTGAGGTAGAATCAGAGCAGTGTGTCTCAACTTTGATGTCCATGAGAATCTCTCAGGATTAAATGCAGGCCCCTGCATCTCACCTGCAGAGATACTGAGTGGGGGCCTGAGGGAGGTTGGCTAAACAAGCACTCTGGGTAAGTGTGCTCTGGGCATTCAGAGACCATGAGCATAGCCAATCTGAGCTAGCTGCACAGAAGGCCACTCAGCACAGTGGGAGAGGGCTGGCTATGCCTTCACGTGGGGGTCAGCCACACGGCATCTGAGAGCCTCCTGTCCCTGCCATCTATAAAACACTGGGGAGGCATGTGCTTTGCAAAGGCCAAAATATTACAAATATAAAAACACCCAGCACAGGGCCATCACAGCTGCTCAAATGCATACGTCATCATCTACACCTGACACAGGTGCACAGTGGGAAGGGAGGAAGACAGAGCCGGGAGACACACCTGCAGGGCATATCGAAAACCCGTCTTCTTGTCCTGGAAGCAGCCCATGAGCAAGAAGCTGAAGGTCCTCTCGGTGACTGCATGCCCTTTCTGGACGATCTCCTGGGGGAGGGAATGGAGGTCACACTGAGAACCTGTGGCAGAGCCCAGTCCCAGGCCCAACGGGGCTGACTCTGGGCAGACGCTCCTAAGGCACCCTGGGCTTTGCATCCTGAAGAGGTGGGACCTGAACCTGGCTCTAAGGTGGCTCAGAACAAGCTTCTGAGCAGAGTCGTCCAGCTGTCACCTGCACTCTGTCCTCCTCTCCTTCCAGGCTGCTCTTCCTAGCAGATGCGATCACTTTTATGTGGCTCCTCTGCAAAGACCATCCCAGCAGCCCCTTTTAGCCCCTGTGCTTGAGGCACTGGAATTGCAAAGAACAGGTTTTAAGTCCCAGCTTTGGCATGGGCCTGCTGTGATTGTGGGCAAAGCATTAAGCTCCCTGCCCTCAGCTTCCTCACCTGTAGAGTGAGGTCACAGGCAGGATGTGCCTTTCAGGACCTTTGGAACAACCCCACCAAAAGGTGTGGGGCCTGCACATGGCACATGCTCGTGGCACTGGTTACCACTGGCCTCTGCCGGGCCTGTCGGGGTTGGCCAGCCTCCTTGAAATGTTCTTCCACTGCTCAGCATGTCAGAGTCTCGTCCTCAAGCCTGTCTTCCTCTGTCCCTCTTGTAAGCGTGGGTGTTCCCACCCTCCCCATCTGCTGCCGTTCTCCCATCTCCCCCTCTGTCACCAAGCCTTCCATCTTAGTGAGCTTCTAGTTCATGCTCTCTCTTCTTGGACAATCACTGCTCTCTCTGAACTGGACCCTCTCCCCAACCAACCAGAGTGACCTGCATTAAATACCAATACCATCTCTGGACAGGTCAGAGGCCTATCAGCCACACCGCCCTCTTCTGGAAGCTTCAGCTACCAGACTCTCACACAGCACCCTTTAGAGGGATTTATCACTCAGAGGGAGGTCTCCAGGCTTGAGACCCCATGACCGGCTCAAGGCAGCCAATCCAGAGGCTGGTCAAAGGCTGCTCTGCCATGTGGTACCTGGACAGTCCATCAGGTCCTGGCCTGCGATGCACAGGGGGGACCTCACTAGCGTAGTGAGGAAAAGCATTGGTCAGCCATGGAAAGAGTGAGACAGAACATAAAAGCAGAGAGCAGGCCAGGCCTGTGGGAAGACAAGACTGCCCAAGGGCGTGCCCAGGTTCTCCTGAGGTTTGGTGGCAGCCACCTAGAGCCTTCCCTGCTTCTCATAAACCTTTCTCTGGGTGCTAACTCAGGTTTGTCTCCCTTCACAACCTGAGAGTGCAGAACCACCACCCTGCTCGCAGTCCTCCCTGCTTTAACCCCCTCACTGTCTCCTTCTCTGGAACTGGGAATAAAAACCCTACAGCTGGGGAATAAAGAGGCTGCAGGCCAAGGCCCTGAGGCATTCGGGCCCCTGCTCAGCACTCCCATGTGCCCACTACCCGCTTCCCTCAAACCCAGCACACTGACATGACAGACTCTGCACCTCCCAGAAACTAGGATTTTTCTTCCCACTGCTCTCTCTAGGCAGGAGGCCTGCCTTACTGGGCACTGACTCACCCTTGGCGCTATGAAGCCCCGCTCTCCTTCCTCTGCGGCACCACCAAGTCCACACAGGGAGACACAGCACAAGGTGGCACACAGAGCCCGCCCACACAGGGGTGGGGCCTCTTTATCTGTCCCACAAGGCCTCTGAGTCATGAAGCCACGCCTGACCCCTCCATGAGGGACACAGACAGCCACAGCCTCACACCTGCCACGTGGGACTGGCCCCAAATGGGGGAGAAGGAAAGGGGCACCTTCACCTTGAACACGTCCAGGCACATCCTGAGGTCTGCACACATGGCGGCCATCTTCAGCAGTGCATGGTATGTTTTCAAGTTGAGCTGAAAGTTTCTGGCCTGGAGCTGCTGCCGGAGCTTCAGGGCACTCTGCAGAGCAGAGTCCTTCCAGGGGGACTCAGCACAGACGTTGAACAAGGCCGTATATGTGGCATCTGAGGGCTCCAGGTCCCGCTTTTTCATCTGCATTGATGAGAAGAAACTTAAGAGGTGGCTCTGGGGTCAGCTGGACACATAGGTGACAAGCTGCCCTGAGAGAAAGCTAGAGAGGACTCTGCTCCTCCATTAAGCAGGCCCTCTAGCAGGGCCTGTACTAATGTGGGGCTGAGCGACATGCCAGGGCCTATTATCTCCAAAACCCTGACTCGGCCAGAGGGACTCTGAAAGCTGACCCTACCGTCCAGATGCACCAAAGTCACCTTCCCCGTGGCCGTCGGCCCACTGTGATGCTTTTAGCAGGATCCTCTGGATGCTCCCACCTGTTGGCCGCCTAGGTCACCCAACTGTTAAGATTCATGGGGTGGATCTGGTCTGGGAAAAGGCAGGAGGGGACGATCAAACCCCTGCTCCAGCGTTTCCTAACTGAGCGGTCACGGGCAAGCTAGTCCTTTGTTGGAAAAACAGGGGTGATTCCCTCACCTTGAAAGGCTGCTGCAAGGGCCGGGTAGGAGAGTGACCCCCAGACTAGCAGCACATCTCAGGACCCCCCACCCTGCAGGGTTGCACACCCGGGGCTGAGGCTGACACTTCACTTATCAAGCCCTCCAGGTGATTAACCAAGCTCAAGTTTGAGAAGCTCCTGGTAAAGCCGAATGCTATTTCTGAGATAAGGGCCATCTGACTGAGGGCAGGTGACAAGCTGCTTGCAGAGCAGTGTAAAGAGCCTTCTTCTTAGAGTCAGGCTGTTTGGGGCTCAAATCCCAGCTCCAGTGCTCTCAAGCAGGGTAACCCTGGACATAGCACTTCATCTTCCTGGGCCTCCATTTCTTCCTCTGAAAAACGAGGATGGTGATCTTAACTTTGAGGATGGATGACATGTGCTCTGTGTGTGGACTCAGATAGATGACAGATGTGTATGGAGACTTACTACAAGCCAGGTACTGGCCACCAATGGTTACCAGGACAGGCACAGCTTGTCTTCATTGAGCTTATCTTCTAAACAGGAAGAATCCTAACAGACAAATAAGTAACCAATGACAGTAATAAGGGCTGTGAAGGACACCCACAGAAAAATGGAAAAGGAAAACTAGTGCAGGTGGGGAGACCTGGCAAACACTATTTTCACCAAGTGACCAAGAAAATACATCATTTGTGATAGGTCCCGTGACATGAAAAAAGCACTTCGTCTCTGTGATATTCTTTCCCCAAGCCCATAACCCCAGCCTCATCACAAGACAATACAAACTGAGACACATTCTATAAAATCCTTCACCAGCACTCCCTAAATCTGTCAATGTCACGAAAAAAAAAAGGAAACTAAAAAAAAAAATCACAAAATGGAGAAGCCAGTATGAGAACCCAGATTGGATACAGGAATATAAAGAGGGTGTCAGTGGAAAAAGTAGTTGAGATCCAAATAAAGTCTGGAGTTTGGTTAAACAGTATTGTGCCAGTAGTGGTTTCTTAGTTTTGACAAATGCACTGTCACTATGTAAGATGTTAATACGGGAATTAGCTGGGTGAGAGGTATTTAGGAATACTCTTTAATGTCTTTGCAGCCTTTTTATAAATCTAAAATTATTCCAAAATAAAAAGTTTATTGAAAAAAAAAAGCAGCAAATTGATAACGTAAGGTTAAAAAGAGTGAACTGACTTCTCCGAGGTGACATGTGCTAAGTCCCTTAAGGATCCTCCAAGTGTAAGTAAGTGCCTGTCACTGGACTGTTCACCAAGAACCACAATAAACACCCTCTGGCCCCACCTGACCCCCAACTTACACCTGAATGCCTCTGCTGACTAGCTGATCAGGGAAGCCTCTTGTCTTTCCACACCATGATATTTAATTAGGTTTTTAGAGGACACGTTACTTTATCATTTGTAACCACAACTCTTCACCCTTGCTTCCAGCCAGGGATGACCAGGCCTACAGTAGGACCATCCCAAATGACCAGCCTAGGGCTCTCAAGAAGTCCTGCTGGGAGAAAGGATGCTTCCAGCTTCTGGCTCCAAGAGAGGATGGGGTCACTTATACTAGAGTCTACTATCCTCTTCGACAAAGCTCTTTCCTGACTCACAAAGAAATAGCTTCCTGGTTCTGTGAGTGATATATACAACACAAGAAGTGGGTCAACATACAGTAAAATCATCTTCCAAGAGGAATAAAAGCACCTTTTTTGGAAGAAAGGTGCGTATGTGCATACAGTGTGGGGAGTAAGGAGGAGAAACAAACTGGGGGTGGGTAGGAGCCGAAAAGGAAGAGGTTGGGTTGGGTGAGGCCTGCTGTGGTCGGAAGACTTCCAAATTCATGTAATCATCCAAGATCACCTCCAATTTACAGATGATGAAACAGAGGCTGGGAAGGTTAAATGGTCTGCTCAGGGTGATGCATCAGCAGGTGACATTTCATGATGTGCACCCAGCTCTTTTGACTCTAAATCATGTGCTCCTTTGGAGCCTTGCCTCTCTGGCCCTGTGCCCCAACCCCCCACTCACATCATTGTAGAGCCTGAAGGCCTTCTTCAGGTATCCGGCTCGCCCGCAGCCCCCAATCAACACCGTGTAGTTGCACTCGAGGGGCTGGAGTCGCTCCTCCTTCAGCATCTGCCTCTCAAACAGGTCCAAGGCTTCAGCCAGCTGGTGAAGAACATGGGAGAGGGCTCAGATCAGCCCCAGAGACCCTCAGCAAAGGGAAGGAGACTGAGACTGAGGGACCCTCCCAGGCATGCCTGGGAGCCACTCACCCACCCTGGGCCATTACCACCAGCCTCTTGGTCCCTGTGCTCTGCAACAAGGGAGCTTTGTGGTAGCCAGGAAGAAAAGCCCCCTAAACTCCCACCACCTACAAAAGCTCTTGGCCCCCTTGCCATGGCTGCCTTCCCTCCAGGCAGACGTTAAACTCCTTAAAGGCGGGGCCGTGTCTTTGCCTCTCTGTGGGCCTAGAGTGGAGCCAGGGCCTCATCCTCAGTAAGTCCTCAGAAAATGTTAATTCTGCAGATCCCGGGATCTGACCTGCCCTTGCTTCCTTGGTGACCCAATCTGCAGGGCCAGCGCCTACCCTCCCCCCCCCCGCCCCCCCTCGCTCCCGTCTAAACCGGATGGGAGACCGGATTCTGGCTAGTTTCTGGCCAGTTTGGCAGGCATCCTCAGGGCCACTGTGCTGCACAGTTACAGGGGGCCATTCAGAGCAACAGCCTCCTGGGACGGCGCAAGACAGCAGCCCTGAATGACAAGCTTCCTCTGGCTGCAAATCCCCTCGGCCCACAGTCGACTCTATCCTATCCCTACTCCTTTTTTTTTTTTAAATATATATTTTTTTAATTTTTATTTATTTCTACGAGAGAGAGAGACAGCGTGAACAGGGGAGGGTCAGAGAGAGAGGAGACACAGACTCTGAAACAGGCTCCAGGCTCTGAGCTGGCAGTCAGCACAGAGCCTGACACGGGGCTCGAACCCACGAACCGCAAGATCATGACCTAAGCGAAAGTTGGACGCTTAACCGACTAAGTCACCCAGGCACCCCTATCCTATCCCTACTCCTATACCATCCCCTTTAAATCCTCAATTCACTCCTTTACAACTTAATTATTTTCTTTGTCCATTGGTTCAGCCAGTAATTACTAAACCCTACTATGAACCAGGCAAGGTCTATTTGCTGGGGATATAGCTATGAACAAGAGGAAGGTCTCTCATGGAACACATCAGGTGTGGAAAGACAGACACCAAATGAGATAACTAAGAAAAATACGCACTATGTCAAATGACGATAGGTTTTAAAACAAAAGTAAACCAAGAAATGCCAAAAGAAGGGTATGGGAGATTCAGTTTTAGATATGATAGACAAGCAGGGCCTCAACTAGAGGGTGACAGAACAGAAGGTGAGAGAAGGAACCACATGGCTATCTTAGAACAGTCAGTGTAAAGGCCCTGAGGCAGGAGTCTCGGGGAGTTGGAGAAGCAGAGCCAAGGCCAGGATGGCTATAGCACAGTGAGGAAGGAAGAGAGGAGTGGAAAGGTAAGGGGGGTGGAAGGCAGATCTTGCAGGCTTCATAAGCTATTGTGAGAGCTTTGACTTCTCTGTTCCTCAACTTTTCATTATGGGAAAAGTTCAAACACGGGCGCCTAGGTGGTTCAGTCGGCTAAGCATCTGACTCTTGATTTTGGCTCAGGTTGTGATCTCATGGTTCGTGAGATCGAACCCCGTGTGGGGCTCTGCACCGACAGAGCAGAACCTGGGATTCTCTCTCTCCCTTTCTCTCTCTCCCCCTCCTTTGTGCTCTCTCTCTCTCTCTCTCTCTGGATAAATAAATAAACACTAAAAAAGAAAAAAAAAAAACAGTTCAAACACACACAAAAGTAGAGAATGGTAGAACAATGATGATTAACATTTGGCCAATCTTGTTCCACCCATCCCGTTACTCTCCCTTCCAAACTGAATTTTAAAAAAAAATTTTTTTTTAATGTTTTATTTATTTTTGAGAAAGAGATAGAGACAGCATGAGCAGGGGAGGGTCAGAGAGAGAGGGAGTTACAGAATCCGAAGACAGGCTCCAGGCTCTGAGCTGGCTATCAGCACAGAGCCCAACGCGGGGCTTGAATACACGAACGGTGAGATCATGACCTGAACCGAAGTCGGATGCTTAACCAACTATACCACCCAGGCACTCCTGGAATTTGCTTTAAAAAAATCAGTTTGGAGGGCACCTGGGTGGCTCAGTCGGTTAAGCATCCGACTTTGGCTCAGGTCATGATCCCACAGTTCGTGGGTTCAAGCCCCACGTTGGGTTCTGTGCTGGCAGCTCAGAGCCTGTTTCAGATTCTGTTGTCTCCCTTTCTCTCTGCCCCTCCCCCACTCATGCTCTGTCTCAAAAATAAATAAACTATAAAAAAATAAAAAATAAAGCAAATCCAAAACATTCCATCATTTCACTCCCAAAATCTTCAACTCAGACCTCTAAGAGATTTTTAAAACATAAATGCAGCATCTTTATCTATACTGAAGAAAATGAACATCAGTGTCCTTGAACAGATTGAGAGTCCTGGAAAGAAAAATAACATATGCTTTCTGCTGTAACAGGGTAGCTCTGCTGCAAGCAGACATGGGAGAAAGAGATGGCATGAGTGGCAGGGAGCCCAGTGGCAAGGGCTGTGATAGCTGAGGAGGTGAGGAGACGGCTAGGGGTAGCCCTAAGAGAGGTGTTAGGACTGGCAACATCTTGAAGCTTGAGCTAGTAAGAAAAAGAGAAGGGTTAGGGAGGGCCTAAGGCATCTGGCCTGCATGGGATTGCCATTTAGTGAGGGGAAGACAGTGCAGGGAAAACAAGGCTGGGAACGAAACCTCTAGGTGAATGTGGGTAAGTGCAAGGGAGATGGTGAGGTAGCTGTATATGCAGACTGGGAGGGCTGGGCGTATGAACATGAGAACTGCAACAAGAGGGGGACCCTGACAGCCAGGGGGTGGAGGGTCACGTGGTACAGCACCCAGGGTGACTGAGGACAGAGAAGAGCCCTGAGCATCCAAATATTTAGAGATGGGGAAGGTAAGGTGGCCCCTCAGGAATACTGAACTACTGAGGAAGTAGACCCAGGAGCAGCAGAATCCAAATGCTCCCTCACCTTGCCTTCTTTGATCAGGTGTTTGCACCGAAAGAAGTACCAGTAAGGAGTGTTTTTCCGGCCCCGCCATGGCTTTGGCTCCAGGTCCCTCTCCTCATCTTCTTCAACACTCTGTTCCCTGAGCCGTAGGTTATACAACTGTGCTGTCGATTTTCGGAACATTCTCCTCGAGGAGTATTTGTTGGAGAGGGTCCCAAAGCTCTCTTCCTCTTCCTCCTGAATGGCCGTTGGGCCAAGATGGCTCACGTCAGACCTGACGCTGCTCCTGTTCTTCTGGTTCCCCTGGCCAAGGGGCAGGTGAGAGGGGGAGCTGCTACAGGCTTGAGTCAGCCCCGTAGCCCTCAGCCACTTAGGCCCCTCCCTGCCTCCTGCCCTCTTGGCTCTGAGAAGGTCAAGGTGCTGAAGGGCACAGAGTCCCACAGGGCGGGGGCCGGAGAAGAGCCGGGCAAATCTCATAAGGTCCATCTCTGGCGTTCCCCTCCAGGGCCTCGCAAGGACAAAAAAAGAATGAAGTCTAATTGGTTTTGTATTCACAAAAGGCAGAAAGACAACAGAGAAGTGATTACTAGCAGGAGCCCTAAGATTAGAAAGCCCAGGTTCAGATTTCAGTTTTGCCAAACCACCAAGAGTCCAAGGGCACTCAATGCTCTGGTCTGTCTCCTCCCCTGTAAACTGGGGTTAACTACAGCACTGTAGCAATGACCAGATAAGGCCTCAGATACATGGCGTGCAGCACGGTGCTGCCACAGTAAGCACTTGACAGATTTACACTATTGATATTATCAAGCCATGATCTGAGAAATCTGGCACTGAAGTTAGAGCTGAGGTTGAGTCATGTGGGACTAGGCCCATTACTTGACCTCCCTGTGGCTAGAGATCTTCAGCTGCAAGATGAGGATAATTCAGGGCACTTAGGTGGCTCAGCTGGTGAAGGATCCAACTTCAGCTCAAGTCATGATCTCGCAGTTCACGAATTCAAGCCCCATATTGAGTTTGAGATCTGTGTCAGGCTTTGTGTTGATAGCTCAGAGCCTGGAGCCTGCTTCCGATTCTCTGTCTCCCTCTCTCTGCCCTCCCCCACTCATGTACTCTCTCTCTCGCTCGCTCTCATAAATAAATAAACATTAAAAAAATTTTTTTTTAAAGATGAGAATAATCCTACTGACCTCACCACAAGGGTAGAAATTAAATGAGACGTTGTCAGCACATTTCATTTAATAGATATTTAAAAAATTGTAGCTATTATAGGAGCACCTGGGTGGCTTAGTCAGTTAAGTGTCCGACTTTCGCTTAGGTCATGATCTTACGGTTCGTGGGTTCGAGCCCCACGTCGGGCTCTGTGCTGACTGCCAGCTCAGAGCCTGGAGCCTGTTTCAGTCTGTGACTCCCTCTCTCTGACCCTCCCCTGCTCACGCTGTCTCTCTCTCTCTCCTAGAAATAAATAAAACATTAAAAAAATTTTTTTTTTAAATTGTAGCTATTACAATGTATTATTAGGAAAAACTTGTTAGCATCCTAGGCCTCTACACAGGGAAGTTAACTCAAACATGTCTTTCCTGCAAAATTTGTGGATAAATGGACTAGAGGTATGCTGTCCAATATAGTGGCCACTGGCCACAACGTGGCTACTGAACACTTAAAACATGTCTAGTGTGAATGAAGACATGCTTTAAGTAAAAATTACACGCCAGATTTTAAAGACCGTGTACAAAAGGAGAAGGTAAAATAAAACAATAATCTTTCGACATGATAATTTTGGACATACTAGGCTAAAGAAAATGTAACATGAGTTTCATAATTTTTTTAACTTTATGATAACGCAACTACTTGAAAATTTTAAATCATGTATGTGCTTGCATTGTATTTCTATTGGACAGCGCGAGGCTAGACATTCTGGTCTGCACACCTGAAACTCTTTAATAATAATAATAATACCAGGGGTGCCTGGGTGGCTTAGTCGGTTAAGCGTCCGACTTTCGCTTAGGTCATGATCTCGCGGTTCGTGGGTTCGAGCCCCGCGTCGGGCTCTGTGCTGACTTCCAGCTCAGAGCCTGGAGCCTGTTTCAGTCTGTGACTCCCTCTCTCTCTGACCCTCCCCTGCTCACGCTGTCTCTCTCTCTCCTAGAAATAAATAAAAATATTTAAAATAATAATAATAATAATAATAATACCAGAAAAGCCAGCCTGAGAATATTTTAGGATCTGGTTATATTAGAAGGTCACAGTTGGTAAGACCTCAAAAGTGATGGCAGATCGAACAGATCAGTAACTGAGGCTCAGAATGGGGAATGACTGGCTGGGGGTCCCGTAGCAGTACAGCGGAATATGAAGGTAAGACTGGCCAGCTGTGGAACTGAGCTGACTTGCAACCCAGGTCTGAGTAAGATATTGGGCAGCCTCTCTTGACCACCACCCTCGCTGGGTGAGGCCTGCAACTCTAACAGAAATATGACATGAGCACATATGTAATTTTAAATTTTCAAGTAGCCATATTCAATAAAGTGCTTACCTGCATTAAATGAAACACATAGCACTGCAAGAAAAAAACACCCAATGATATCAAAATAGGTATCAAAACGTTTTGAAAACAAACTCATGCTACACTAGTTTACAAATCCATGCTATACTAGTTTATATGCTGTTTTTGCAACGCACTAAACAGCAAGATCCTGTCATCCTGTCAAAGCAGGAATCGGTGTAAATGATAGCTTTTAAGTAGTCTCAGATACTCTACCTCTAACCATCATTTACATTTATCCCCACTGTAAATCACTTTAGGAACACTAAATCAGTTTAGGGCACTGCCAACCCTACTCCGTCAGTCATGAAATGCTCATTTCACACAGAGAAAATTAAAGGTGTCATTTTCTTCCGACCCAAGTTCATTAACCTGCCCCAGCTAATAACCCCTGATTCAGAGACGCGCTGCCGCTGGCCGTTGTCTCTGGGGGACCTGCCCCTCGGCAGACGCTCCCAAGGGCCCTCTGGCCACCCCGACCCCTCCACACAGGCCTTTAGAGCCTCGGTCGCCTCCCTAGAGGTCCCCGGCTCGGGTGCCTCTCAGTCCTGTCCCGGCCCAGATACCGGGCTCCAGGCAAGGTCAAATGGGCTCTCACTCTTAAGGTCCGGCCCAGTGAACTCATCCAGGACTTCCAGCCCCTCGTCACCCTCAGTCCGGCCCCACGTCACCCCCCCGCCTGCCCCCGCGTCGCCCCTACTCTCTTGCCCACCTCACAGCGCCGCGCACCAGGTCCTCCTTCCCTGCCACCTTCCGGTAGGCACGCGTCTCTGCCGACTTCGCGCAGGCGCAGTTCGCCACGCAAACTCCCCGCCCTGTGAGTGGAGGCAAGTTACCCGAGGCTGCGAGGAGAGGCGGGAGTTCGGCGGGCGGCTAGCCTGGCCTGGGCGAGCGGCCCGCGCTCCGCGCTCTATTGGCCGGGTCTGGACAGGCCAAAGGCCGGCGCGGGCTCCGGGAGCTCCCGGCATCCCTCGGGCGGTGGCGGCGGCGGCGGCGGCGGCGGCGGCGGCGACGAGGCAAGACGAGGCGGAGGACTGTGAGCGGAGGGTCCGGTGGCGGGTAGAAGTGTGAGGGCGGCGAGGTACCTGAGGGGTAGTCGGGCCGGTGTGGCCGCCGCCGCCGCCATGCAGGAAATCATCGCCAGCGTGGACCACATCAAGTTCGACTTGGAGATCGCAGTGGAGCAGCAGCTCGGGGCACAGCCGCTGCCCTTCCCCGGCATGGACAGTGAGCGCGGGGCCGCGGGCGAGGGGCGCGACCGACTATCCCGGGACCTGCTCCCCATCGGTCCTGGGACGCCTTCCCCCATCCTCCATCCTGAGACCCTTTCCCCCCATTCAGACTCGGGAGCCTCCCTTTCTCGGACCCCCTTTGATCCCCTGGGGCTGTTCAAATACACCCTTCAGGAGGGCAGGACCGTGTCTGGCTGTTCAAATAATTCTTGAATGAAAGCGAGTGTCCTGGATTGGAAATTGCTTACCTTCCCCAACTAAAGGAAATTAAGATCTTCCACTTCCAGCTCCCCATTTTGAGCACCCTTTTCTTGTTTTTACCAGTACTAGGCGGTTGGAGGAGTCTTGCTGGAGGAAGGGCCACCTGTTCCTCTTTGTAGGAGATTCCCAATTAGACACTCAAACTTCATTTTTCTAGGACTTGCACCCAGGGAGCCTATCCCTCACTTTTTCTCTGGACCCCAATTAATCACAGCCGGGCAGCTGCCTGAGCTCCCTTCTCTACCTTCAGACGATAGCTCCTGGCTCCCCACGCCCCAACTTAGGTGGATGTCTCATACTTTTTTTATTTTTTATTATTTATCTATATTTTAAAGTAGGCTCCACGCCCAGTACCGAACCCAATGCCAGGCTTGAACTCACGATCCTGAGACCAAGACTTAAATTGACCAGGCCACCCAGGTGCTGCCCCAATGTTTAGCACTTTAAAAAAACAAAAAACAGCAGTTTTCTTCTCTCCTTTCTGGAAACACTTGGAATCTAATGTTGTAACATTAAAGCTTAGAGGTCATTGCGTTCAGTCCACAGACGGGGCAACTGAGGCCTGGGTTGGGGACAGGGACTTGTGGAAGACCACTTGGTCCACAGCCATTCGGTACCTGGTGGAACCAGGTGAGCTCTCCAGTGTTACTGACTGGTTCGGTCTGCAGTTCCCCGTGTTGTGATTTATGACTGCCAGAGACCCATGTTCTCCCACTGGTCCGTGGCCTGGAAGGCCTCCCTGCAGCCTCATTCCCCTCAGATGGCCACACTTCTCACGCACACATAACCCAAGTTGTCTCACTCGTGCTGACGCTTCTCTGTGAGATAATGCTATGCCCATGAGATACATCTCAAACAACCTAATCCTATACATGCACCGGCTCCATCTCTACTATACACACCTTACAAGCAGCTGCTGAAGTTCAGATATATACTATACACCTATTCCCTACCCCTTGACGCACATGTTCACTTCCTGTTTGTGCATGCACACCTACCTTTGCACACATGGCCTTTCCCTGTGTTGCATGGAACCATCCATGCAGGGCAGTTCCTGCACAGCTTTGAGTCTGTGAGGACATATGAAATAGCAGGGAGCTCACATACCTGTTCTAAGGAGGGTCACGGACATGCCTAGCCTTGGGTGCTGCCCTGGCTTGGGCCCCACACTTGGTAGGCATCCTCAGCACTCTGCTCACCCATGATCTAGCATGTGTGTTAAAACCCTGGGAGGCCACAACTCTTCCTCCTTTGTCCTGGCACGTCAGTCTCCTCCTAGGTTTGGGAAGAATTGTCAGTTCTTACACCGAAGGCATACTCTTAACCTGTCTGCCTGAGACCTGGGTCCCAGGACTGTGAACTTCTGGCTTCAAGGAATGAAGCATCCCTAACCTCAGAAGAATGTCGGCCCAGAAACCCTCTTATATGATACTTTTCTTAGTGTAATACTTTAAACTTTTCGAAATACAAACAAGTGACACCCCCTCGACAGCCTTAAATCTGTCTTAGCAAAATCTGTCTGCTTCTGAGAATCCAAGGAATCTGTCGCAAGTTAGCAGAGAGAGGTATGAACATGGCCTTCTAAGATGCTGTTGGTGGGTATTCAGCAACTGTAAAATGCCTGCTGATAGAGAAAACTTTATGAAAACTGTGTATGGACAGTTTATTCTGGGAGCCATGGCCAATGAATTCCTGGGCTCATTGCGCCAGCTTGCCCCTGGAGTCACTGACTGACCCCACATGCAGCCTTGATTCTCTTGCTCGCTTCACCTGAACCGGTTGCCTCTGTGGAAGCAGAAGACTGTGCTTTTACAGTCTTAGCCCTCTGGACCATCCCACGTCCAAACTGGGGGTAATTCTGTGATATTGTGCTCCATCTTTCCCACACCCACTTGAAAGCATCTTAGGTATAGGAGGTTCTCAGAATAACTGGTCTCAGCATATGTATCTCATGGTCGCAGGGAATGGCTGAAATGAGCAGCTTTTTTCTGGCTCTGTCGGGCTTTGCATTTTTTTGCCAGACCGTTTCCTGTACCCTGAACCCTTCTTGGTTAAAGGCAAGAAGGGTCCCCTCCCTGTGTCTTCAGCTGTCCCTAGTCATACCTCACTTTGTTTGATGTCGCTGCTTTCCTTCCTGCAGAGTCGGGGGCTGCTGTCTGCGAATTCTTTTTGAAAGCTGCCTGTGGCAAAGGTAAGAAACCGTCAGCTCCCCGACATTCCTCCTGAGGTGCTTTCCACCACCCAGCCTCTGAGCAGATTTGTAGGCCATCAGGTCTGGTTTGCTGCAGACTAACAGTGTCCCTAGATGAAATCACTGTGCTTTGGATAGGCTAGGAACATGATGGGGTATTCTGCCCGAAATTTAGAAGACAGGATGGGCCCTCACGCTGAGTCTGCCTTCTAACCTCACTTGCCCTGTGGCCCTGAGCTGACCTGTGACATGGGCAGAAGGCATGAGCATTTTTCAAGATTACAGAGTTAGTGAGTGGCTGAGCCAGTGTCTGAACCTAAACCTTTCTGATCCTATAGTCTGTATAAACTCACTGTCCTCTGTATCCTCTCATGAAAAACCCCTACAGTAGTCTGTCCTGTGGAGCTTTGTTCATACTAACCAGGCTCCAACAGAGGCTGCCGGAACCAGACCATCCATTGATTCATAAGGAGACAGATTGCTGGGTGGGACCTTACATGCCACATATAGGTCTGCGCATTTTTCTTCCTGTAGGCAAATTTATTTGGAAACTAAATTTTAACCAGAAGCTTGAGTAAAGAGCACAGAATTAGAGCAAGGGCATGTTTTTAATGGATGATTTTGGCAAGTTTGGTTCTATAACTCAGTCATTTATCACTGAAACAATAGCCCTGCCAGGTTGACCTCAGGCTCTGGTTGGACTGTGTCTCCCACTGAGCTCCTGCTCTTCCTCCCATGTCTCTGCTTGGTAATTCTTTTTTTTTTTAAGTGTTTATTTTTGAGAGCGAGAGAGAGACAGAGACAGAGTGTGGGGATGGGGGGAGCAGAAAAAGAGGGAGACACAGAATCCAAAGTATGTTCCAGGCTCACAGCTATCAGCACAGAGCCCTATGCGGGGCTTGAACCCACGAACTGTGGGATCATGACCTGAGTCGAAGTCGGACACTTAACCGACTGAGCCATCCAGGCACCCCTGTGTTCCGTAATTCTACCCTTCTGACCCACCACCTTCTGTTAGTACAGAGCACTATGGCTGTCTCTGTGTTAACTAACTAGTAGCCACTGGCCACATGTGCTTATTCAAATATTGTTCAGTCACATGCATTATATTTAAAGTGCTTAATAGCCACATGTGGCCAGTGGCTGCCACGTTGGATGGCATGGATATAGAACATCATTGCAAAAAGTTCTGTTAGGAGGGTCTGGTCTAGGTCTTTTCCCAGTCACAAACTCATTCTGGTTGGGCCTTCCCAGTGGTCTCGCCTGGCCACGAGTTAGAAAAATAAGTTTCCAAGGGTGCTGCTCTGTCCCATCTGAGTGGCTTATCGCTCGGGTCCTGCCACAGAAGGCCACTTTGTATACAGTGCATTTCTTCAGTTCTGAAGTTGATATTCTTTCTTAATTCTTAGAGACTAAGTGGCACTTATAACTAGAGGTGGAGCCCACTTGGGGTCCAGGATTCTGCTGGTGTTTTCCTTTACCTTCTGTTTTTAAGAGCAGTGTTTTCCAAAGCCCAGTTTTTTTGTTTTTTGGTTTTTTCACTACCTCTACAATTTTTGCCATGTCTGTGTATCACTAAACCTGTTCTTTAATTAACAAATAAGCTTATTCCACCAATACCCTAAGGCTTATTAAGTTCCCATCTTACTGCAGCCAATTAAGCCGACTGTGCCCTTTCCCCATGTGGCCCAGTGTGCAATGATTGTGAACAGCAGCCTCCTTGGTAGTGTATGCAGCCTGTCGACTGTACAGGTTGCCCTAAGGGACCTTGGAGACAGCCCTTTCTGGTGGACATTAAGGTTTGGCCTCATGCCATCTCCAGTCTAGGCTCCAGACAGGTCTGCCGGGTGCCTTTGGAAACCCTGGCACAGTGGCCAGGGTCCACATTGGCCAAGTCATCATGTCCATCCGTACCAAGTTGCAGAACAACGAGCATGAGGCCCTAGCAGGGCCAAGTTCAAGTTCCCTGGCCGCCAGAAGATCCACATTTCCAAGAAGTGGGCTTTACTGAGTTTAATGCAGACAAATTTGAAGACAAGGTTGCCAAGCCACTAACCCGCCATGTCTTACCAGGTTGACCTCAGGCTGTCTGGTTGTACTATATCTCTCACTGGGCTCCTGGTCTTCTTCCCATGTCTTTGCTCTGTAATTCTTTTTTTTTTTTTTTTAAGAGTTTATTTTTGAGAGAGAGCGAGGGGTCAGGGGAGCAGAGAGAGGGAGACACAGATGAGACATGGTGGCCCATCCCAGATGGCTATGGGGTTAAAGACATCCTTAATCGTGGCCCGTTGGACAAATCGTGGTTCTGCACTCACGAGAACCTTAGCACTGCCCCTCCCTACTCACGCCCACCAATAATTCCTGCTTCTTGTCTTAAAAAAGTTTCTGTGTTACAGTAATATCTGTGAAAGCATGGTTTGATATTTTAGTTAGGTTTTTCCAAAACACATAGAAAGAAAACCCAGAAGTACTAAAACTTAACACACGTGCCCATGTACTGCCTTCTGCCAGGTGCAACCATGGCCTCCCAAGACGTGTTGCTCCCAGATATTGCAAGGAAGTGTGGGGTGAAGGCGCCGCCGTCATCACAGCGTGCTGTCTTTCTTGGCAGGGGGCATGTGCCCATTCCGCCATATCAGCGGTGAGAAGACCGTCGTGTGCAAACACTGGCTGCGGGGGCTGTGCAAGAAGGGGGACCAGTGCGAGTTCCTGCATGAGTACGACATGACCAAGATGCCCGAGTGCTACTTCTACTCCAAGTTCGGTAAGCAGTTGGCCAGGCCCCTCTCTGTACCTGGACGTCCAGCCTCAGGAGCCCTGGGGAGGTGACACCCAGAACTGAGACCCCGAGAGGATAAAGAGCTGCTCAGGTGCCCACAGTGTCTGCCACCTCCCATCTTTACAGCTCTAGATGGGAACCTCACGCCGTGCCCGCCAACCTCAGCTGACCCTCTAGTTTCAAGTTCTTTGGGAAGTTGAGACAACTGAGGGTCCCGTGGTGGTTGAGTGAGCAGTGCAGCTGGCGGGAGGCCTTGTTTCCACTCACGTTGACCTTTTCCCTCATATTGGCTGCTGCTTCCAGCCTGGTGTCTCCTGCCCCCCAGGTCTGAGTTGTTTCCTTCTCTCTGGGAGTGTGATTCCAGGTATTAGTTTGTCCTAAACAGACTACCTTGTGGTGGCCAAGAGCTCCACTCCTCACCTTGAGATTGCCTTGCTCCCTGTGTGGAGAACACGTGCCCCTGGCTGTCCTGAGTGGACTCCATGGAGAAGTGGGAGCAGAGGGGCCGCTGCTCAACAGAGCTCTTGTGCTCCCTGATGGAACTAGAATCTGCCACTCTCTGCCGTGGACGAGGTTGCCCAGGAAGGAGCCCTGCTGGTCAGGATGAGGATGGGCTCTGCCGGCCCTATGCAGGGACTCGGCGGTGGGGCTGGAAGCCTGCTGTACATGTGACGGGCTGGGGGTGCTAGGGAGCACTGGATGGCAGTACACTTTCAGAGCACTATCATCAAGAGACATTAATTATTCCAGCAGCCTGACAGGCATGCTCTGCTGGTTTAGTAATGATAGTTGTGGTTTTTTTGTAGAGGTAGCATAAGCTGTGAAGTCAAAGCACAGATAGTGAGAAATAGGACCCAGGCTTCCCAGCCCCCCAACCCCCACACCTCCACCAAGCCAGCACTGGAAACAGCACTGGAACGAGTACTGGAAGGGGGCATCCCCTTTTCATGCGTGCCATCTCCCATCTGGACCCAAAGGCGGGAGACAGCCCTCCCAGGCAGACTTTTTTTTTTTTCTTTTTTTTTAATGTTTTTATTTACTTTTGAGAGAGAGATGTGAGCAGAGGAGGGACAGAGAGAGGGAGACACAGAATCTGAAGCAGGCTCCAGGCTCTGAGCTGTCAGCACAGAGCCCGACGCGGGGCTCGAACCCACGAACTGTGAGATCATGACCTGAGCCGAAGTCGGACGCTTAACCGATTGAGCCACCCAGGCGCCGGGCAGACTCTTAAGGGCACCCTTGAAGGCTGGCCTGGGTTCCTTCATTCCTGCTGGGCCTGGCAGCCTCCCTCATGCCTCTGACGCTCCCCTGCCTCCCCACAGAGCTTGCCCTGGTGCACATGTACTGTCTGCAGCTCCTGTCACCTGTGACACAAGTGAGGGCCCTCTTTCAGCATTGGAGGGCCTGTAGTAAACAGGAGAAACCCAGTCCTTGTCCCGTGGTGCTTTTGTTCTAGTGGCCCAGGGAAAGAGGCAGCTGACAGCAGTGAGACAAAGTGGAAAATGATATGCCCCTCCTCCACTAGCGTTTTGTCTCTCTCTCTCTGAAAATGAATACATGTTTAAAAATAAAAATGATATGCAGTAAGCGCTCTAAAGAAAATAAACAGTGATGAGACCACATGAGGACCATATTTTCCTTTAGGCTAAATGGTCAGGGAAGGGATCTGAAGGCTAAGAAGGGGCTGGTCAAATGGAGTGAGGGGGCAGTGTGGCTGAGGGCCGAGGAGCCTGGGGAGGGGTGGTCTAGACCACAGAGGGGCTTGCAGATCTAGAAAGGGGTTTGCGTGTTCTCTGGCCAACAGGGATCAGATTGTCCTTCCATGTGGATGGATTGGGGAGGGCAACTGCGGAGGGGTCGGGTCTTGTAGTTAGGTGAATGACACTGCTGGCCAGCTGGGCCATTTGTTCCTGAGAGGAGCTGTCATCATGAACCTTTATCACATTCTGCCACAGGACTTGAGCCTTGAGTTCCCAAATCTTCCCTGTTTGTTCTGAAAGGTGGAATCCTCAGAACTTTCACTGTCGCTGTCCCAGCTAGTAGATGTGAAGGGCTCATCAGAGTGGACCAGTTATTTCCTGTTCTCAGTTGGTGGCTTCACATATTTGGGCCCCTGCCCAGTGTCCAGGATGCCCCTTTGGGTAAGGGAGAGAGCCATGAGGTGGGTCTGGGTCCAGCTCTCCTAGACCTGCCCCAGGTGGATGCACGTCTGGCTTTCCCCACAGGTGAGTGCAGCAACAAGGAGTGCCCCTTCCTGCACATCGACCCCGAGTCCAAGATCAAGGACTGCCCTTGGTACGACCGTGGCTTCTGCAAGCATGGTAGGTGTCGGGGTGGCTGGGTCCCAGCAAGAGGCTGGTCCTTGCTTCCTCTCCTCATGTGACCCTCTATCTGTCCCACCTGTTCCAGCGAAACCTGGTGTTAGGCATCTGGGGCTAGTGAGGCTTTTTTACACCCTCAGCTCACCCAAGCCTCCCAAAGCTCCTGTGTGGACTGCACTCTCACCTATATTTTCGGTAAGGAAACTATCGGGTTAGAGGTTGTATGCCCTGCCTGCTGTCCCTTGTGAATGGATAGGAGGCAGAGCCAGCATCTAAAGCCCTGCTCTTGCTCTCTGCACCCCAGGTAGTGGTATGGGCAGGGTTCTGACTGGCACAGGGGCACGAGGCTATCCCCCGAAGAGGGGAGTCTGAGTGACCCGAACGCTTGGCTCCACAGGTCCCCTGTGCAGGCACCGGCACACACGGAGAGTCATCTGTGTGAATTACCTCGTGGGATTCTGCCCAGAGGGGCCCTCGTGTAAATTTATGCAGTGAGTAGCTGGACCTTGTTTCCTGACCCCACTCCTGCCCCAGGCCCTGCTGTCCTCTAGATCTTTGTGGGGTCCAGCTGGGCTTTGATCACTGGGTGGTGTCCCCACAGGGCCTGGGGCAGGGGTCACTGCTGCTCTCTAAGCTCAGAGGTGGCTCTGCCTAGCCCAGCACTTAACCTTTCCTGGGTCATAGATCTGATGAAAGCTGGGCTGCATGCTCCAGAAAAGCTCATGCCTTGCATAGTCTTTAGGGACCTCTGTAAGAACCTGAGCCCTAAAGGAAGGAGACTCCAGTTTGGTGTCTCTTTGGAGGCACTGTGCTTGGGATTCCACTTATGCTAGTTTGTATAATTCTCACAAGTGTATGTGAGAGAGAGGATGTCCTCATTTCACACATGGGAACACTAAGGCTCAGAGATCAGCCACTGGCCTCGGTCACGTGGCGGTAGGGGTAGCTCCAGGTCCGAGGCAGGTCTGTGGCCTCTGAAGCTGGGTTCGCCTTGCCCGGCAGGGCTCAGAGTTCCTCTCCTGGGCCTTAGTGCATATCTGTCACTTTGGGTGGTTGTGGAGTCAGACTTCTCCCTGGGGTGGTGCTGGGACTGCAGAGTAGTGTGGTTCACCCCCCCAACCCCCACCCCAGGCTGTTTCTGTCCACACCATGGATACCTGCACAAAAGCATGGTATCCTGGTCACTGCCACACCAGGGGCAGGTGGCAGGTGCTGTGCACTTGGCCCCACTTTCTAGATGAGAGCCAGTAGTCTGGAGGTGGTCCAGAGATTCCTGCTTGCAGGGTGGCTGGGCATGTCCCTCAGGATTGTGTCTTGTCAGGGGTGGTATGGCACCTGAGTTGGACCCACAGGGAAAGGTGTGGTCCCATGAACAAAGCCCTCCAGGGTCAGCACTTTGTGAAAGGTCCCAAAGGTCCTGCAGCTAAATCTGGACAGAGCTGCGTCTCAGCCCAGGCAAGTCAGTTCTTTCCACCCCTGATTCCCGAAGCTTCAGGGGTGGAGCTGAGACCCGGTACCCTACCCGTGTCTGGACAAGTTGCTCTGTGTTTGGGCAGAGGCTGCCTGTGATCTCCCGGGGCCAGAATTTCGGAACACCGCCTGGCCTGGCCCCTCTCTCATCCCCTCTTCTCCTCTCGTTCTCATCCCCTTTGGCTGTGTGGTGACCAGCCCTCGATTTGAACTGCCGATGGGAACTACCGAGCAGCCCCCACTGCCACAGCAGACGCAGCCTCCGACAAAGGTACTGTGCCCTGGCCCCTCCCTGGCCCCATAGTGCTGCCAGCCCTGGCACAGCCTGCCCTGGTGCACAGTCTGCCACAGACCCAGCTGGTGATTTGTGAGAGGGCAGGGACGACGTGGGACAGGAGGGGAGTCACCCTGAGTTCCAGCAGAAAATTCAAGGAGCAGAGCAGTTTGCATCTCCCCCTACGTGTGCTAGAGCCAAATGCCCATTTCCCTTCTCGCCCCTTTTTGCCTGGCGAGTGCGTCGGTGGTGCTCCGCCCCCCTCCCCGCCACCAGGGACCAGAGTGGAGGGCAGCACGAATGCCATGGGTTTGCTGCTCTTGCTTCTGGTTCCAGCCCTTCCCGTTATAAACAGGGAAACAAACTCCTAGAGGGAGGGCCTCATCTGAGGTCCCACAGCTGGGCAGGAGCAGCTGGGGAGCAGAACTGAGGCTGACTGGTTCTCCCGCCAGTACCCTCAGTGCCCTGAGTGGAGATTCTAGCAAAACAGGCTGGGAACAGAGCTGAAGGACTAGCTGGCTCCACTCTTCTAGACAAGGGGGTCCCACAACCCAGCAATGGGCTGATACCCATGAAGAGAGCATGAAGAGAGGGAGAGATGCCATAGACAAGTGAGAATCTGCACCCCCCAAAACCAAGGGTACCCGGGAGTCAAGGGTTGGGGGCCCAGAAGAAGGGCTGGCCAGGTGTCCTAAGCAGGGTCTCAACAGGCTGAGTAATCCCGCCTACTGATCTTGAATCCTTAGCTCTTCCCTGGTTGGACTCTGAGCCCATTGCCGAAGCCCTGCTCATCCTTCAGTGCTATAGGCTGAGCAGCCAGTAGGAGGCATGGCCTGCTGGCCTCGCTGCACTGACCCCCACCCTCACTGCACTGACCCTTGTCCTCAGGAGGCTGTGGGACGACTCAGAACTCCTCACAAAGCCAGGAACTTGGTGTGGGTACAGCCATGACAATCTGGGGGTTTCTAGCTCAGTGCTCCTGTATTTGCGGGGGCCGGGAACCCTCTTGGTTAGGAGATGGCCTAGCTGTCTGGTCCCCACCCCAAGCCCCTCCATCCCGTTGCTCACATGACTCCCTAGTGGAGGGCCCTCTCAGCCCCTAGACCGCAGGTCAGCATGTCAGCCTCCAACTGTTTTTCTGTGACTGTTGCTCGCCGTGTAGGCTGCTAAACATCTGGCTGAACCAAGCGTTCATCCTGACCTGAAGCTAGAACCTCAGAAACAAAAGTAAGGCCTGCTCATGCCCTCGCCCTGCTGCCCCAGAGACCACCTCGTCTCTTTGGTGTTTTGTTTTCTACTTTTATTTTTCGTTTTTGTGTGTCTGCATGGTGTTTTTCGGGCAGCGGCTCCTGCCATCATCACCAGATGTTTCTTTTTCTGGCTGCTCTCCTGAGCAGGGCCACCGCGGAAGCCCTTCTTCCTGCTGGTCATGCGGGAGCAGTCCCGCCCTCTTTTTTCCTGTCCCCATTGGTAGTCTGCGTGCACGTGTTTTCCGCAGTAAAACCGTGTTGTGTAACTCTTTCCAGCAAAGTAACAATCCGCCATTACAAAGGTCGTCCTCCTTGATCCAGTTAACGAGTCAGAACTCTTCTCCCAATCAGCAGAGAGCCCCACAGGTCATCGGGGTCATGCAGAGTCAAAACAGCAGCGCAGGCAACCGGGGACCCCGGCCGCTGGAGCAGGTCACCTGTTACAAGGTGAGTCCTGGGGCTGGGGGTCGGGGCAGGGTCTTCACAGTCAGGAGCCGTTTACTCATTCCCCAGTTAGTTTTGAAAAATGTGAACATCTATGTTTGTGCCAACTATAAAAGTGACAGTGGGCTACTGTGGTGAGCTAGAGACCATCCTGCTTCCTTCCATGACACACTAGGGCCAAGGGAACCATCACACATGCTGTTCAATGCAAAGACAGAGTTTGCGAGAAAGGGAGGGAAATCTTCCAGAGGCCAGTAACAAAGTAGAAGCACAGTTCAGGGAAGCCCTGAAGCTTCTGGATGTCCTCGCATCCCGCAAGGG
Organism: Proteles cristata cristata; assembly: GCA_017311185.1. Classification (NCBI taxonomy): domain Eukaryota; kingdom Metazoa; phylum Chordata; class Mammalia; order Carnivora; family Hyaenidae; genus Proteles; species Proteles cristata. Next base: position 3,039,744 of record JAESUZ010000027.1, read on the forward strand.
CACATACCCAAGGAAGAGGGACAACTTTACCACTCAAGAAAAAACAGATTAGAATCCCTCTGAACAGGACACAGAGTGGGACACTCAGGGGAAGGGTAAACTTTTAGAAAACTTGTGTTTTTCTTGGCTCTAGAGGGAATGGGGGAAGATAAGTGCCTAGAGACTTCATAGTCACCACTGGACCCTTCAGGAGTTTGGGGCTGTATGCACACCCTTGGTGAGGGCTGGAAACGTTTTTTATTTATTTCTGAGAGAGACAGACAGTGTGAGCAGGGGAGGGTCAGAGAGAGGAGACACAGAATCCGAAACAGGCTCCAGGCTCTGAGCTGTCAGCACAGAGCCGGATGCGGGGCCCGAACCCACAAACCGTGAGAGCATGACCTGAACTGAAGTCGGACGCTTAACCGACTGAGCCACCCAGGTGTCCCCAAACTTGAGTTTTATAATCGGAAACAGCCCTAGATGTGGGCCCCTGGTGTCTGGCTCTATGAGGAATTTACTTTCAACCTGACCACACAGAATTCCGACAGCTAGAGTTCCGAAGAATGAGTTCATAATTAAAGGTCGCAAAACCCATTGAGAGAAGTCGGCAGAAACAACTGATAATAGTACGAGGCTCACAAAAACTTCAGATTTCAGTATTAGACAAACACAGAATTAGTACATGCTTTCAGGTACAGTGTTCTCTCAATCCCACCTTTCCTAAGACAGCCACTTGACTCAGTGTGCTGTGTTGTCACAATTTTTTGTTTAGTGTTCATTCACGCCCCACAGGGGACCCCACTTAGAGAAATGCTGTGCGAAACTTACTCATATAAGCACAATGAAAGTACATTTTAATGGAAATAGGGTCCTCGTACGAATAACTTTCTATAGTCTCTTTTTTCTAATATGTTGTGGATCAAACTATGTCAATATACGTGAATGTAATCTGTTTCATTGGCTGTGTGATATAACCACAGTTTACTTTCCCAGTTCTCTCTGGGTAGCGATTTAGTTTTTGTTACTAAAAACTGGCCTGGGTCTGACACTTAAACATCTGTGAGCCCTCGTCTGATAGCAGCATCCTACAAGTAGAAGGTCCAAGCCGAGAGATGTATGCTTAGCTTAAATTGTTCCTAGAACTTTTCTCTCAAGAAAGGCTGAGCCACTTTCCAGAGCCATCAGTCACTCACTGAGCACCTGCTCTGTGCCAGCTCTACTGAGAAAACCAAGACTATTACTGCTCTTTCCCAGGAAGGGTTTGTGTTCTGCAAGGAGGGGAAGGCAGGTGCCCCCAAACTACTAAAGTTCAAAGCGTACTTGGGTTTAGGGAAGGCCTCAGACATTTCTGAGCCTGAGCTCTCCCAGATGAGGAGAGAACAGACAGCTTCCAACCAGTCACTCGTCAAGTACAAGGAAACAGGTGCCATGAGGCAGTGTAGCTGTTCTTTGGACCCCCACCCAACCCCTGCCCCAGGACTCTGCAGCAAGGCCTCCAAAGCCAGCTCTCCCAAGCCCTGGAACTTACAATGGTGGAGTCGGAATCCAACAACCTCTTCTCACGTCAGGCCCTTCATGGTTGATAATTCAAGGCACCTTGTGGGAATCCTGGGTTCTCCAGGGCCAACTGTGGAGGCTGACAGACATGCCAGGTGCTATGAGCAGGGGTCCAGTGAGTCCTTCCCTCTGGTGATCTCTCCAGTCTAAGGGCCAGCCGGCAGCTCCACAAGCCACTCATCCAAAGTCACACATACGTATCAGACAGCCTTGAAAATGTAGGCACCGTGGGGTGAGGGGGATAGAGCAGGCAAGAGATCTGGGCATTCCAGGGTGAGGAAGCCGGGGGCTGGCAAGGCTCTGGGTGCGTTAGTGCAGGGTGGGTGCCCCTGCCTGTCTACTGACCCTTGTCTTGTGCTTGAGGCTGCCTGTTCACTACCTTTTAATTTTTCTTTTTGAGGAGTGGAAACAATGAATGAAGAGAAGCTAAGGCAGGGCCTGGAAAATCAGAGCTGGGACAGGTCACAATCAGTGCTAGATTTTTCATGTGATTCTCTGGGTCTGTTCACCCAAGTCTAACCATTGTCCCATCTCTCTGATCCTGTAACTGAAACTTGCCCCAGGGATAGCTTAGGCAAGTGTGCAAAGGGCAGGAGGGAAAATTCTGGGTGCAGCCCACCCTCCAGGTCCATGGCAGTGACTCCCCCCGAGTTGGGGAAGGAGCCTTGTGGCTTCTCTCACCTTGTTGCCTCCCGTCTTCATACAGTGCCTCAGAAAGGTAAGTGACCGGACAGCCTTCCAGAGGGACTTGGTCCCCAGACAGGTGGGGGAGCTCGAGTCCCATGGGCTTCTCATCCAGCCCGTGGACAGACCTTCCATGGACAGGCCCCATGTTTGACTGGGCCCAGCGTGCAGAAACCCCCGCTGTGTGCTCACAGGGCCACCCTCTGGCTGTGCAGCCTCCCTTCCATCTGCTGAGTTGCTGGAATTTCTGCAGTTTCTGTGATACCTTTGGAGCTGCTTCTTTATGTCTGAATTAAAGTCTGGATGACTGAGAATTTCAAAGTCCCCATTCCAAACCTGGTATTTGGCAGGTGCTATGTTACCTGAAAACTGCATTTGAAAACAGTGTTTTGTTTTGTTTTGTCTCCTCCCTCCCTTCCTGCTGTTCCCAGTGTGGTGAGAAAGGACACTACGCCAACAGATGCACCAAAGGCCACTTGGCCTTTCTCAGTGGACAGTGACCGCAGCTGGAGCCAGCTCAGAGCAGCCTGAGGGGCCCCACTCTTGGGGACCACCCCGGGCCACCCTTGGGAGCGTGCATTTAACTGTTTACTGCCAGTGTTGGTGCAACTCTGGCTGGGGCAGGCAGGCAGGCACGTCGGGGTTCATCATTCTGAGGGGCTACGTCTGTTGGTTTCCCTGTTGTTTTGCTGTAAACTTTTTAAAAAGGGGACAGGTGCTCCAGTTTGGTCAAGTCGGCATCATGTATGTCTAGGCATCGACACCTGTCTGGAATTCCCTGCACACCACCCTCTAGGGAGGGGAGGAGGTGGTGGGGAAGGGCTCCTGCTAAGCAGTCTATAGGGAAGGCAGCCCTTCCCCTCGAGGCCTCATTAAACACCAGTTCCTGGTGACTCCAGGGGCTGGTGGATCATTTAAAGCTGGCCATGCCTGCTTCCTCCACATCCTGCTGAATTCAGAAGCTGTGCCTGTCCACATGACTTGAATGAGGCAGCAGGGCAAACCTAAGTGTGCTCCTTGTCTCCACGACTGGGTCCTGCTCCAAGGTGGCAGTGGTTGAGAGGAAAGGCACAGGGCTCTCCAGTGTGAGGGTCTTTTCCTTCTGGGCTCATTTCCTTGGAGCGCCTACTTATCAGTGATATGGCTGAAGGTATGCCTTAAGCTGGAGCTGCAGACCACCCAGTAAATCAATGATGCAGTCCATCTGTGCACCTACCTCCTGCCCCTGAACCTGGAAATGGGAGACCGTCACCTGCAGCCTGCTGGGCAAGTGAGCCTGTCCAAGTTCAATTATAAGAACAATTTTTATGAGGTCGATTAAAGCTCGTTTTTTAAGCTGCGTCTGGTTACTTCAGGGACCCACGCCAAGGAGAGGACTCCTGCTCCTGGCTGCACTAGATGCCTGACATGAAGCTTCAATACCAGAGCTTGCATGTCCTCTTTTAAGAAACATGAAACCCCTGGAGGGAAGGAAGGGCCTCTACTGGCAGCTGGTGAAGTCTGGAAGCTTGGCCTCTGGAACAGCTACATAGCAGCTCTCCTCCATTTCAGATGCTGGATGATACTTGCTTATTCAAATTTGGATCTTCTAGGAGATAATTAGCTTCAGCATCTCACCCCTTAGACCCCATGCCGTATATATGCTTACCACACACTTCTCAGGAGACCAATTCTGGCCCTCATATCACTTTACTGAAGACCTTTTTATTCTTTTTTATGTTTATTATTTTTGGGGGGGTAGGGGAGAGACAGAAAATCTGAAACAAGGCTCTCTGCTGTCAGAGAGCCCAATGTGGGCCTCAAACTCACAAACTGTGAGGTGGTAACATGAGCGGAAGTTGGATGATTAACTAAGCCACCCAGGAACCCCTACTGAAGATCTCTGAAGGGTAAGGATAAAGGTGCTGGAAATTGGTAGCTATGAGCTCCCATCAGGGCCTGTTTTCCATTGGTCCCAAGTCATCCACTGAACTTCCTAAAGGTGGAGCTTCCTTACTAGTAGGGCCCACACTACTGAGTCCTGAGAAATACAGAAAGGTTGGGGAGGGGAAGGCATTCTTAAGAACTCCGGGCACCAGTTCCCCAGTTTTGTCAATGTAAAAGCATCAGCTGACAAAAGACCAGAAGTGTTTTCAATACTCCAGGCAGAGCAGGGAAACACCTCTGGGCACTTGCAGGCTTAACTAGATGACACCCTCACCTACCGTGAGCTGGGACAAGACCCCAAAGGACTGGTGGGAAGTCCCCCATGGATTTAAAGCGTTGGGTATTCCACAAGAACCCCGCCTCGTGCAGCAGGAACTCTTCCCTGCCCTTGAGGGCAGGGAAATGGCTCAACCAGGGAAGCAGTCTGAGTATCAGTCATCTTTTATTGGAGGTTAATTCTGAATTAGGGTATGAAAGGTTTCAAAGGTCACGGTCAGGAATGCCGAATGTGCCTCCACACTGGGCCCTCTTCAGTGATACTTGCGTAGCCGTTCATGTTCTGAAGTTAGAAAGGCAAGGTTGTAAGTTTCTTGTACAGTATAGTGAAAGCATAAGATGATGGGAGGGTGGCAGGCTAAATTCATGTAAAACCATCCTGAGAACTCCTTCTGGGAGTCTCTGGCAGAATCCGGAGACCTGGAGGTACAAAGGCATCTTGGGAGCTAATCTGCCACCTGGCCTGCCTCTTCCTTTCCAAAAGGGAAACACGCTCAAAGTCCCCAAGAGGCTGGTCTTCAGAGCCAGCATCACCTGGACTTCACAGACTGGCAGGGGACCAGACACTGACAGAAACTCCCCATGAAACCCAGTCAGCAGCTGCCTTTGGATTTGTTGTGGCATCTCCCACCACCAGAGAGCCTCTTGGGTCTTAGAACCAGGAAAAGCCACCCTTTTCCAGAGCACTGAACAGACCCTGGATTGTACTGCTCAACCTATTTCTCTCCACACTGGCTGCTAGGAAGATGAAGCCCAAATTTCCCACCAACCTCACATGGAGCCCTGCAGTACCTTATAGAACGCTTCCTCTAAGTATTAACTTTTATCCCAGCTTGATGTTACTTTTTCCTGTATTTTCTCTTTGCCACAATTTTGTCACTTAACATAACATTCTATATTCTGACAAATCCTTCCAATTTTTCAGCTGTCAGCAGAATGATGGACTTACAAACCTGACCACGAACCAATACCACCCTGATAGGAGAAACCCCACTGAAGGGATGGCAATCCGAGAGACACTCACTGAGTTCCTTGTAACACCGACAGTAGTTGAAAAGCACATAAGCTGCCAGCACCATAGAAATCCCAGCGACGCTCCCTTTCTTCACATTGACATACTTGTTGTAATACCGGTAATAACCTGCAAACAGGAGAGGAGGGCACTTTGTGCTTTGCTGTGAATGAGGCACACATTGCAAAGAGGAGTCTGGCTTAAATTCAGGGATCCAGTCCTGCTGTGGCTCTTGAAGCCACTCACCCCCTAAGTTCACCGGCTGATAAAGGGAGGGACACACTGCCCCATGGGTTTTGCCCCAGGAGCCCAGGACAAGCCCCAGCTAGGCCCACCTTGATTCTGCCCCTATGCTTTGGCCTTTACCTTAACAGACTTGGCTCAGCCTGTTAGCCTCTGATCCTGCCTCACCCTCACCTCTGGCCCTATGCGATCTCCTTACCCTAATTCTGACCAAAATCTCAACCCCAAGGGGCTCCTGGATGGCTTAGTCGGTTAATCATCTGACTTGCGCTTGGGTCATGATCTCACGGTTCGTGGTTTTGAGCCCCGCGTCGGGCTCTGTGCTGACAGCCAGCTCAGAGCCTGGAGCCTGTTTCAGTCTGTGACTCCCTCTCTCTCTGACCCTCCCCTGCTCCCGCTGTCTCTCTCTCTTTCTCTCCTAGAAATAAATAAAACATTAAAAAAAAAAAAAATCCCAACCCCAAGTAAGGGCCAATTAGCTGTGGTCAGCTGGGTCAGCCCATCAGGGAAGAGGAAGGTTTTGTGCAATCATCTCTTTCTGGGCACCCCCACCAGTGAGGACAGTTTCTGCCCTCTGGGCTCATGGATTAGTTGACAAAAAAGAATGAAGTGATCCTAGAAGGCCCTACTTTACAACAGTGAAGGAAGGCGTGAAGGAGCAGTACAAGGAGCTGTGGGCACATTCACTCGTGCTGAGGAGTCAGGGACTGTTGTAAACTAAGTATGGGGAAAAGACAGAGTATTCTGAGTTCAGGAAAAGGCCTCACGGCGGAAGGAAACATGGCACACAAGAGCCAGCAACAGGATGCCCAGAACTGGAAAGAAAAATAGAAGAAAGGTACCCCCACTCCACCACACACACACCCAGAAAGCTGGAGACCACACAGGTCCCCATGGGGTGATGTGGGTCTCTAATTCCTGGAATAAGGACACTAGTTCCACAGGACTGATCTGATCGTGCACAGCCCAGAAGCAGAGATCATTTCAAACATTCATCCTGGATGTGCTGCCTGACAGGCAGGTGAGCATTACAATACAGACTGATGGCCACCATACTTGAAACTCAGTTTCCTCTTTAAGGAAAATCTTATGATTTAAAAATGCTCATACATATTTAAAACGAAGGCAGTGGTACAAATTCCAAGCAACAGAAAACATTTTCTTGACTGATCTCTCTTATAGCCAGCCTCTGATAGTACCAGTCATGGAGATTCAGGGGCTAACCATTCATCCCTGTCTTCCTCTACATAACTTATCAGTCTGAGCTCAGGGCAAAAAGAGACATGGGCATCTGGTTTTGTTTACACATGTCCATAGGCTCTGACCTCTTTGAAATGCACCAGCAATGCCTTTAGGGGTGAAATCCCGCATTAGTATCCAGCCTGGCAGCTCTCCTAGCTTCACATCCATGAGCTTCTTCTCCTTCATTGGTACTAAAAAGGAAGAGCAGAAAAACACTCTGAAGAACCTCTAGTAAGACAAACAATATCCTTTTATGTCACTTATTTCAACTGTTCAATAAAACCACTACATAGAGGTTGCATATAAGTACTATTATGAATAAATATACCAAATTCGTAAGTCAGAGTCTATATAAAGGGATAGCTTTATTAATGAACAAGATTTTGAAGAACAGCTTACAGGGAGTAACTAGGTAAAAACAGAACCTAAGGGTCATGAGGAAGAAAGTAATCAGGGGCGCCTGGGTGGCTCAGTCGGTTAAGCGTCCAACTTTGGCTCAGGTCATGATCTTGCAGATTTTGAGTTCCAGCCCCATATCGGGTTCTGTGCTGACAGCTCAGAGGCTGGAGCCTGCTTCAGATTCTGTGTCTGTGTCTCCCTCTCTCTGCCCCTCCCCTGTTCATGCTCTCTTTCTCTCTCAAAGAATGAATAAACATTAAGAAAAAAAAGTTTTTAAAGAAGGGAATGGTCTCCCTTTCCATCCTGCCCACAGAGACCAACTTTAAAAAGCTGCTGAGCAGATATCTTCTTCAGGGTAAGGAGTCAAAGACTACTGTCCTTTCTTAAAGATGACCAACCAGAGAAGGAGCCAGACTAAATTCACTCAAAGGTTTCTTCTCCACTTTGGGGATCAAAGGAAAGACTGAAGTTCCTTCAGGAGTCCACAGAGGGGAATCCCACAGATCTCAATATCTCCCAACATTTAACACGGGCAAGGATTGTTGAGCCATCAACAGAAATAAAAGGCTTAATGGCAGCTTCTAATTTGCTATAGGTTATCTGGAGAAGCAAGCATTTGGCCTAGATGGAGCAGACTGAGGGTTTGTCAATGGGCCACAAGTGACAAGTAGAGGCATAAGACCATGACTTGCATACATAGCTTTAGGGTCATGGTTTAGACTGCCTGTCCCAAACAAACTGGCCCCAACCTTCCATCTAGACTCATCTAAAAAATATGGAGCACCTACTGTATGTCAGGCAGCATGCTATGCACTGTGTGTATAGCACCGACTCCAGACGCGGGCCTTGCTCTCCGGAGCCAACATTCTATCACCAGACAACCATTTTATCCACTCACCATACTTGAGCCAGACCCCTTTTTGCTTCTTCACCTGAGGGCTTTTGTATGTGCAGTGCTCCTGGGCCATCACATGGCTACCTCAACTTAAATGCTATGTCCTAAAAGGCCTCTTTCCCTGTCCCCTTATCTCAATCACTAGTATTACCTTCCCATATAACCTCTGAGCTCCAGTTCCCTTGTCTATTAAATGGCTATTCCAAGCACTGAATGAGAATCTATATAAAAGCATTTGGGCTGCCTGGGTGGCTCAGTCAATTAAGCACCTGACTTCAGCTCAGGTTATGATCTCACAGTTTGTAAATTCGAGTCCCGCCTTGGGTGAGCTAGTGCCCCACTTCGGGTGAGCCCCGCTTCTCTCTCCCTCTCTCTTTCACACACTCTCTCTCTCAAAAGAAAAAAGAAGTACTTCCAACAGTACTCAGAACTGTAAACTGTTAATATTATTATTGTTGAAATGTCATTAAGATCTGAACTAAGGTGAAACAAAAAAAAAGACAGGTAGAGAAAGAAATGGCATACAAACCAATCTTTAGTACATTTTTGGGTTTGTTTGTTTTAATGCTTATTTTTGAGAGAGAGAGTGAGGGGGTGGGGCAGAGAGAGGACAGAGGATCCAAACCAGGCTCTGTGCTGACACCAAAGAGCCTGATGTGGGGCTCGAACCATGAACTGTGAGATCATGACCTGAGCTGAAGTCAGAAGCTTAATGGACTGAGCAACTCAGGCACTCCAAACTTTAGTACATTTTAAACATAAAGGACTTCAGGGATTAAATATACCCTTTAGTTCTGTACAGAGAACTAATTAGTTTGGCAGTATTTTTGAAATATGAGATAGTCTCCAATGAACCAAATCTCTTCTGGAGAGTTTAGTGTCAATGATATTAACCCAACACCAAACAATAATGTCATCCGAGAATGACCTATACCTTTCTCCGTCACCCTATCCATGCTATTCCTAGAAAAGTTTAGTAGTACACATCTTACATGCCAACTGTCTTCACTTGGATCAGGAAGCTTTAGTCCATGGATAACTATACCACATTTCTTCTTAACTTACTCCATACCTTTGCTACAGTCTCAAAGCATTCTTGCATGCAGTGAGGAGTACAAACATGTCATTCTAAAACCAACTGGCTTTAAATATGACTACATGGTGAAGAGTGCATGACAAAGGTATAGATGGAACTAGAATGGCAGAATATTGCTAACTATTGACACTAGGTAATGAGTATAAAGTGTTCATTACATTGTTTCCTTTGTATTTGAAAGCTTCCATAATAAAGTTTAAAAATGCTTTTAAAGGGTGCCTGGGTGGCTCAGCTGGTTAAGTGTCCAACTCTTGGTTTCAGCTTAGATCATGATCTCATCGTCATGAGATTGAGCCCCGTGTGGGGTGCCGCACTGAACATGGAGGCGGCATGGGTTCTCTCCCTCCTTCTCCTCTCTACTCCTCCCCTGCCTGTGCTTGCTCTCTCTCTCTCTCTCAAATAAATAAATATTGTTTAAAAATAAAATTATAAAAAATACATAAAAATAAAAACACTTTTTAATAATAGGGCTATGTTGGGGGAGATATGCAAAAGAAAAATTTTTTTCATTAAAGTTTTTTGTTAGGGCACCTGGGTGGCTCAGTCGGTTGTGCCCCACTTTGGCTCAGGTCATGATCTCTCGGTTCTTGAGTTCAAGCCCTGCGTCAGGCTCTGTGCTGACAGCTCAGAGCCTGGAGCCTGCTTCAGATTATGTGTCTACCTCCCTCTCTCTGCCCCTTCCCCGCTTGTGCTCACTCAAGCGCGCGCGCGCTCTCTCTCACAAAAATAAACATTAAAAACTTTAAAAAAAGTTTTTTGTTTCTTGGTTGTTTTCTGAAAGAGAGCAAGTGCATGCTGGGGAGGGGCAGAGAGTGAGGAGGAGAGAGAATTCCAAGTGTCAGTACAAAGCCTGATGAAGCACTCAATCTCAGGAAGCCAAAACCAAGGGTCAGATATTTATCGCACAGAGCCACCCAGGCACCCCAAGAAACACATATTTTAAGTCAAAGTATTTTTTACTAGTATAAGGCTGATTTTTTTAAAAACTCAGGTCACTTCTGGGCCATGTAAGCTATTTTTTTTTAACATCCACACAATCTATAAAAACATATTCACATCGTGACCACATTCAGGGTTGGCATCGTGCCGTGGCACATCACAGGAGAAATTTCTATATATTTAGATACATAGAGTGTTTCCTTAAGAAACTAAGAAATTTATAAGCACAGGTGGGAAAATCACATTAGGCTTAAGGAAAGCCAAATACAGCACCGTGACAAAACTCTAGGAGATGAACAGATTCATCAGAGATGCATCTACACTTTTTCCAAGAATTTCTCTTAACGGAAGACAAAGACCTCAGTCTTTAAGCAGCCATATTGGAACCCTCCCCCAACACTCTTCTGCAGTACCACACATCCCTCTGCACTCTACCAGCGGTGCAGTGTGGAACAGAGTAGACCCAGGAGTCGTGTTCTGGGTTTAGTGCCACTTCACTCCTGTGTGCCCTTGGACCAATATCCACCTTCTGTGCCTCAGTTTCCTCCTTTGTAAAATAAGGTTAAGAATAGCATTCACCTTGGTACTTGGCTCTACGTACTTTTTAAATGTTCTTTTTAAATGTTCATTTATTTTTGAGAGAGAGAATGAAAGCGAGGGAGGGGCAGAGAGAATCCCAAGCAGGGATCTCTGCAGCACAGAGCCTGATGCAAGGCTCCAACTATGAGATCAACCTGAGCTGAAATCAAGGGTCGGATGCTTAACAGACTGAGCCACCCAGGTGCCCCTAGGTACTAAGTAAATGGAAATTATCTTTCTTCCTGTGGGCTATGTCACAGTTCATGGTGATGTCATACTTATAGTGAAGGCTGACAAAGGGGTACATGTTCTTGTATCAGGGTAGGTGGCTACCTGGCCTGATTTTATGAGTTCAAAGAAGCATACTGACCACCTATATGAAGAGGGATGAAAATGCTAAGTGTCTTCTGAGTGCTAAATCCAGCCCAGAGGTTGGCCAGAGAGTAAAGATTTCAAGCCACAGAAAGCCTCTGTAATACAGTCTTTTTTTTTTTAATTTTTAAAAACCATTCTTGGGGTGCCTCGGTGACTCAGTCGGTTAAGTGTCCAACTCTTGATTTCGGCTCTGGTCATGATCTCACGGTTCATGACTTCAAGACCCACATCGGGCTCTGCACTGCCTGAGATTCTCTCTCTCCCTCTCTCTCTCTCCCCTTCTCTGCTCACTCTGGCTCGCTCTCATTCGCGCTCAAAAAATTAAATAAATAAACTAAAAAACACACACACAAAAGACATCGTTCATAGCCCACAGACCAAACAAAACAGACCATAGGAAACCTAGTCCATTGCTGACCCAATCTCATTTACTGCTGTTAATTCATATTTCCATCACTTTATTTGCTAATAAACTAGTGGCTTTATGCTCCCGTGACAGACACCATCTAAAAGATCATCAGAACTTGGACTTCAATTCCTTCACCTATCGTGATGTTGGATGGACCAGAAGTGACATGACCCTGCTCAGTGGTCACAGAGTGAAAGCTGGATGACTAACGCTCCGCAGTGGGCCAGACAGTGTTTCAGGGACCTTACATGTACTAAGTCGTTTAGTCCTTATTCCACAGTGCTCATCACTCCACTCTACATAAATAAGATGCCAAGTCTCAATGCTTCCTTTTCACATGTCATCTTGTTTAAACAACAGAACCACTGTTAATAAATATTCTCACGCCCATTTTTACAGATGGGAAAAACAGCATCATTCTCATCTTTTCTGCTCCCCTCTTCATATCTCCATGCTGATACTTAAGAATATAGAAACTGGGTAGGTTCATCAAAACTCTGTCTCAGGGAGGCCACACCACATCTCTGACCATTATTTTCATCTTTAAAATTGGGACACCTGGGTGACTCAGTCAGCTGAGCAGAGGGCTCTTGATTTTGCCTTGAATCATGACCTCACTGTTTGTGGATGAAGCTGCAGACTGACTCTACACTGTGAGCATGGATCCTGCTTGGGATTCTCTCCCTTTCTTTCTTCTCCTCCGCTCGCGTGTGCTCTAAATAAACTTGTATCTTTAATAAAATGGGATTAATGTTCCAGACAGAGACTTACTGACAAGGCTACTAAGAGGCTCTAGGGCTAAAACATGGTTTCCATACAAAAACAAAATCAGTGCATATAGTACAATGAGTGTAGACTTATACACACGTCACTGAAAAGCTTGCAGATCATAAGGCCATCCTTGCGATTAAAGCTCAGTTTACCACGAGGCCCCAGACACCTAATTTGCACCCTGGCTCAGCCCTTTCACCTGTTGTGACCTTGAACAAGTCACTTCACCTCTCTAAACCTATTCAACACATATCCAACATATATGCATGAGTCCAACCTTAAATGGGGCACACACTATCCTAGGTGTTAGCTCCTCCGGGGGCTTAATTTGAGCTTCAGCTTTGGAAAGAAGGGCAGAAGATGCGTGTAGGATTCAAATGCAAAGCGCCTGTGTGATGGCGGGGACGACTATAGCGATACTTCAGTAAGGGGAGAGATGGCAGCCGGAGATAGTACATTCCCAAGTTTGCAACCGCGTCGCCCGATTGCCCTCACCCTCCCCGCTGCAGCCGAGAGACATGGGCCCTTAAGGAGGCGGGCGGCGCGGCTGAGAGAGCAGGGAAGGGCCGAATGGTGTAAGACCCTGAGCAAACGGTTCGGTGAGCCTCCGGTAAGGCCGCAGAGAAGGCCCTGAGTGAAGGGGAAGGGGCTTTGCAGCCCCCTCCCCTCCCAGTGCGGTTCTGAGCCCCGAGCCCTGGACCGCGTATCCTGCCCTCAAACTTGTAACCTTAATATATAGGTACTCACCGGGTGACGCCATCTTGGAGTCCTGGGTGTCCGCTGTACCGGGCCGCGCGAGGACTGCTGGGTAGGGAGCACGCGCCCTTGCGAGAGCGAGGAGCAGAGGTTCATGGGAAGCAGGTCGCGGCCCGTGCGAGGCTGAAGCTGCAAGTGCGCCATAGAGGGAAAGGCAAAGTCCCTGGAGTTCAAAGCCCGCGTGTTCGGTGGTATAAAAGCAGGGGATGGGGTAGGGAGGTAGGTGGGTACGAGACGGGGTGGTGGCGGTAGGGCTCAGCCTGGGCTTCCCATCATAGGAAGGAGGAGGCTGAAAGGGACCCAGAGATAGGAAGTGAGGAGAAAAGAGCATCCTGGCTTTCTTACTTTGTCGCCTTAAAATTGTTGTGGAAGTTTACAGGGGCATATGAAGACTTTTCCTCCCAACTGTGTTGGATGGGAGATAAGCTAGGACTCTCACAGAATTCCTAGTTACCAGAAAAGCTGGTGTCCAGGCTTGGGCTTCATATAGGTTTTAATGCAAGAGTAGCTTTATGTGTCCCACCTTTGGGGTGGGCTCCGAAGACAGAAAAAAGCAAGACCTAGGGGTACACAACTCCAGCCCTTCTTTCTGCCACTTCTTTTCTACGCCCAATGATGCCTCACCCCACCATCTTGGTTTTTTCTGGAAAGGCCATGATAACCATTACTGGCTAAGCAATTCTGACTTGGGCAAGATGCTTCAATTCCCTGAATCTCTCTGCCTTCTCTAAATTTGGGATGTAATTGCAGTAGCACTGGCAGGGGAGCCGCCTGCCTTTGTACACATGGGATAGCATAATTTTCTTCCCTACCCAACAAAGAGCCCAAGTATGAAAAACAGAAGGATTTGTGGAAATACATACATACATACATAATAGGATTTGTGGTTACATGAAAACCATGAGAAACAAAACCTAGAGTCACCAGACACAAGTTTCCCAAAGACCCATGATTTCTTAGCCTTAGCCATTCATTTTCAGAAGAAAACAGGGACAAGGAAGGGGTTAACCCCAGGATCCTGCTGTCCCTAGAGTATCATGTAAACCCCCTGGACTACAGGCTCAGTGCCAGGATCTGCACCTTGGGCAAGAGCGCTGTAATTTACATCAAGAAAATGGACTCCTCAGGGTACCTGGGCTCAGTTGGTTAAGCATCTGACTCTTGATTTTGGCTCAGGTCATGATCTCATGGTTGGTGAGTTTGAGTCCTGCATCGGGCTCTGCACTGTCCCCCATGTGCTCTCTCAAAAATGAATAAACTTTTGGAGCGCCTGGGTGGCTTAGTCGATTAAGCGTCCGACTTTCGCTTAGGTCATGATCTCGCGGTTCATGGGTTCGGGCCCCGCATCGGGCTCTGTGCTGACTGCCAGCTCAGAGCCTGGAGCCTGTTTCAGATTCTGTGTCTCCCTCTCTCTGACCCTCCCCTGCTCACACTGTCTGTCTGTCTGTCTGTCTGTCTCTCTCTCTCTCTCTCTCTCTCTCTCCTAGAAATAAATAAAAAACATTAAATAAATAAATAAATAAATAAATAAACTTTAAAAAAAGAAGAAATGAAAATAAAACAGACTCCTCACTGGGACAGAGATTCATTTTCTTGATACTTGTCTCTTGACAGTTTAATTCATTTGGAAAGCTTTTCTTTCCTTCCTCCTCTTAGAACAAAAACAAAAACAGCAACAGAAAAAAAAGAAAAGAATGCTTTCTGAGAAGGCTTTGAATGGCATGTTCTTGTGTTGCCAGGAGATTTCTTCTCAAGTCCTGACAGGTTCAACAAGTTGTAACCAGCAGTGTGTGGGGGTGTGGGAGTAGGAGTCATCATACCCATTAAGATTTGTTCTAAAGGGATTTGCATTCCTGGAGGTGACATTGGGATTTGGTTTCCAGAGGGGATAGGGCAACTGTTAGACAAAAAGCTGTAGCCATTCCAGCTTTGGTGACCTTGAGAAACATTTCTTTTCAACACAGAAATACCAGGGAGAACCACCCCAAAACAAGAGGTCTCTTACAAATTAACAAAAGCTCTTGTGATCTTTGTCTCATCCAACAGGGTGCTGACATGGGTAGGGTTCATTACCTTCACTTATCAAGCAAGATTTCTCATGATTCTTTTCTTATTAGCAAGTACATTGTAGTAGCATCAATCAATGGTCAGCTTATTTTTCTGCTTCTTCCACTATAAAATTGAGCTCCTTAAATTAAAGCTCTGTTTCTGAACTCAAAGTGTGGCTGTCTCATTCAAGACATTCAATAGGTGTTAAGTTATTGTGAGATCAGAGAGGCAAATGAGCAAAACAATAAATGAAAGAACCATAGAGATAGAAAGCAATTGAAGAAATCACCATGCTCAGTACATTAGAAATGCAAGGAGCATGTCAACATGGTATCTCAGTGCACCAAAGGGGAATAAAGCCCCAAGTGCATTTCTAGTATAAGAAGAAAAGGGGCTTTAAAAATATCACAGGATGGGAGAGAAGCAAAGTTCTAATGGCAAGGAGTCATGAGGAGGTAGTGCAGAGAGGACACACCTGGTGCAGAGGTGGGCATCAGTGGTGAGGTGTGAGGAGTTGAAGACTGAACAGAGAAATACTGGAGAATCTGCTATATATACAAGCAAAGAGAAATAGGACAGAAGGATGGTGACAGAAGAGAGAGTAGGTTAAAAGAACACAGAAAACAATAAATGAGAAGTTAATGTTAAAAGGCACAAAGGTTAAGGCACCTGGGTGGCTCAGTCATTAAGCATCTGACTTTGGCTCAGGTCACGATCTCACAGTTAGTGAGTTCGAACCCCACCTTGGGTGAGCTTGAGTCCCATTTTGGGTAAAAAGCATGAGCCCCTGTGGGTGAGCCCCGATTCTCTCTCTCTCTGCTCCTAATGGGATTCTCTCTGCCCCGGCACCCCCCCTAAAATAAATAAAATAATAAGATAAAGGCACAAAGATTATAAGTGAAATTTATACCATAAATCATGAAGACAAAATGAAAGATGAAGGAACATAAAAATAAATGAAATTGTAAAAGGTGGTTGAAAAAATGAAAAATCAAAATCAACAAAAATTTTTGTTTTGGGAATCAACAAAAATATAGCAAATTATGAAGAAAATTCAAGAGACACTGCTGAAGACAAGGAATGATGTTGAAAACACAGACCTGAAAAGCAAGAAAAAATGGTACAAAATGTCAAATTAAATGATGAAGGTATCAATGAAAGGGAAATGGGGAAGGAAGGTGTGAATGTGTGTTAAAATGGAAAAATAACACAGCTGTAGAAACTTTGCAATATAATAAACAGAAGGTAATGTCTTAGTTTGAAGTGATTCTAAGAGACTGGGCTGCTTAAACAACAGACATTTATTTTTCATAGTTCTGGAGACTGGAAGTTCAAGATCAGGGTGCCTGCAGATTTGTCTCTTGGTAAGGGCTCTTTTCCTGGTTTGCAGATGGCTGCCTTCTCATTGTATCATGTGGCACAGAGCCTCTTTCTTGTGTCTCTTATAAGGGTGCTAATCCCGTCCAAAGGGCTATGCTCTCATGACTCAATTACCTCCCAAAGACCCCTCCTCCTAAATACCATCGCATTGAGGATTAGGGTTTCAACATATGAATTTTTAGATGACGCAAACATTGTAATCCATAACAGGGACCTAAAGATATGATGTAAATAGAATTAAATGGTAACTTTCCAGAAGAATCTGGCCCTACAACTCTTAGCACATGGGCAGAGGGGACTTACCTGAGCTGAGTTTGCTGGCCCCAGCATGCTGGGGATTGGAATTGACAGACTGTGTCTGGGGCAGGGATGTGTGTGGTGGTTATGGGTGTGGAGAGGTAGATGACTGTATTTAAGATTACAGTGACCTAGTGAAGTGATCTCATTTTGTACTGGAATGTTATTGTCACATCACCCACAAGAGTCCTGATTCTTCCCCGGATGCGAATTTCTGTAAAGAGTTTCAAAAATATTGAAGAGTATGCTTTCTCTGAAACTAGTGCTGAGAAACCTATTGGGACATTTTCCAGATCTGATATTTGTGTTAACAGAACTCCACAGGTGAGTCAGAGTTGGGGTTGAGTGATATAAACTTTGTCTACTAGGAAAGCAGTAATTATGTAAAAATTAAGATTGTTAAGATGTTGGCAAAGTATCTTTGATGGAATACAATACTATATTTAAAGTTGTGATTGAAAGGATTGGGCAAAATGGAAGATCTAATGCAATACGGCAAGGTATACAAATTTAGAGGAAAGATATAAAACTGTCATTATTCACAGATGACATGATTTTCTGTGTAGAAAATTGGAAAGAATCAACCAAAAAACTCTTGGAACTAATAAAAGATTAATAGCAAGACTGTAGGTTACAAGGTTAATATACAAAAGTCAAGTACTTTCCAATATACCAAGAATGAACAAATGGAACTTGAAATTAAAAACACAATACTATTTACATTAGCACCAAAAACTATAAAATACCTAGGTACAAATCTAGCAAAATATTTGCAAGATCTATATGAGGAAAACTATAAAACTGATGAACAAATTCACGAGTAAATCATAAGTAAATGGAGAGATATTTCATGATTGTGGATAGGAAGACAACATTGTAAAGATGTCGGTTCTTCCCAACTTGATCTATAGAGTCAGTGCACTTCCAATCAAAATCCCAGCAAGTTATTTTGTGGATATGGACAAACTAAACTATCTAAAAGATAACTAGGAAGGAAGTTGGGTAACAAAAGTCATGCTCCTTGATATTTACCCAAAGGAGGTGAAAATTTATATCCACACACAAACCTGTACATGAAAGTTTATAGAATCTTTATTCACAATTGCCCAAACTTGAAATCCACCAAGGTGTCCTTAAATAGGTGAATGGATAACTAAGATGCGGTCCATTCAGACAATGGAATATTATTCAGCACTACAAAGAGAATTTTTCAAGCCATAAAAAGACATGGAGGAAACTGAATTGCATATTATAAGGTGAAAGAAGCCAATGGGAAAGGTCTTCATATTGTAAGATTTCAACCATATGACATTCTGGAAAAGGCAACATTAAGGAGACAGTGGTTGCCAGAGGTGGAGGTGGGGAGAGATGAATAGGCAGAGTACAGATAATTTTAAGGACACTGAGAATACTTTGTATGCTGTTAACAGTGGATATATGGAATGTACACCAAAAATTAATTCTAAGGTAAACTGTGGACTTTAGGTGATTATGATGTGTCAATGTAGGTTTATCTTTGGCAAAAAATGTACCATTCTGGTGAGTGATTCTGATAATGGGGAAGACTAAACATGTGTGAGGACAAAGGAGAATGGGAATTCTCTGCACCTCTTTCCAAATTTTGTCATGAACTTAAAACTGCTTTAAAACATGATTTTTTAAAAAAAATCATCAAGTAAGGTGCCTGGCTGGCTCAGTTGGTAGAGCATATGACTCTTGATCTTGGGGTTGTGAGTTTGAGCACCATGTTGGGTGTAGAGATTTTTTTTTTTTAATTTAGGGCACCTGGGACCACCTGTGTGGCTCAGTCAGCTGAGTGTCGGACTTTGGCTCAAGTCATGATCTTGTAGTTCACGAGTTTGAGCCCCACATCGGGCTCACTGCTGTCAAGCACAGCCCGCTTTGGATCCTCTGTCTCCCTCTCTCTGCCTCTGCCCTGCTTTATATCTCAAAAGTAAATAAACACTAAAAAAAAAAATTCAGGGTGCCTGAGTGGCTCAGTCAGTTAAGCATCCCACTCAGCTCAGGGTCATGAGTTCAAGCCCAGAGTCTATTGAAATATAAATAGATAGATAGATGATAGATAGATGATAGATAGATAGATAGATAGATAGATAGATAGATAGATAGATAGATAAAATATTTTTAAAATTTTCATCAAGTACCAACCACAAGTTACTGGTGGTATCATCTTACCAGAAAAAATTTGAGCTGTAAGGTAGTAGCCATGGTTTTGTAACCGAATTTTGTAGGAGTGCTCTGTGTTCTGTATTTTCTTCCTCTGGTTCTTGAATTATTACTTTATACAACTTCACTTCCTTTGGTTGTCTTTGCTCATGTTCCTCCATTTATTATCTGGAATAACTTCCTTTGGAGAACCTTTTCCATGTTTCTTTAAAGATTCTTTTTTCTGCTTTGACTTCCATTCTGATAATATTATAAGAACTTCTTCCCTGTCAATATTTTGAATAACTGCTGGCTCCCATGTCCAATTGATACCTTCTTTTAATGGAGAGGAAAGTTCCTAATATCCTGTCTGTTTTACCATGTTTCCTTAACAGAATTTTGCACACTCCACATCTTTAATACCTGGGACTCTTCTAAGCCATACCCTGAAGTTCTGGATCCACATTGGGTCCAAAAGTCCGCCTCTCTCCACATGTCAAAACGATCTTCAGTTGCTCTGAAGGCCTAGTTTCTCATTCTGTGTTCTAGTCTGGCTCTGTAAAGCATGACCTTCATTTATTTCACTCAGTTATCTATAATAGTAGATGGTGCTTTTTTTTTTTGACATGACAATATAATTTACTCAATATAAAAATGATTGCCTGAAAGAAAACACATTTGTAAAAACTACATATAAAGAGTACGATTGTCAATACTGAATGGATTTAAATTTTTTTTTTTTTTTATTTCTAGGAGAGAGAGAGAGACAGCGTGAGCAGGGGAGGGGCAGAGAGAGAGGGAGTCACAGACTGAAACAGGCTCCAGGCTCTGAGCTGGCAGTCAGCACAGAGCCCGACGCGGGGCTCGAACCCACGAACCGCGAGATCATGACCCAAGCGAAAGTCAGACACTTAACCGACTAAGACACCCAGGCGCCCCTTAAATATTTTTTTTTAAGTAATCTCTACACCCAAAGTGGGGCTCACACTCATGACATCAAGATCAAGAGTCACATGCTCCTCTGACTGAGCCAACCAGGGGCCCCATTACTGAATGGCTCTTGAGCTCAGTTTTTTGTTCGTTTAATCTCAAACACTGGATACTCTCCAATAATTCTGAAGTTGCTACTGGGATACCTTCCTCTCTTGAAATAGGGACTGTCCCTTACCACATGGAGACAATGACACACCCAATTTCTCATCTCTGCAGTGTGTCCCTCATTTCCAGACTGTTTTCCAGGACTCAGCAGCTGCCCTGGTGGCTCCAGACGGATCGGCACCGGGGAGGGAACTGCAGTTGTTAGCTGGGTGGAACGCCTGGAACTGAGGGCTGGACCCCGAACACGAGTGAGGGACCAGCACCCCCGGCCCTGGGCAAAGAAGGGGGACACGGTATTGGAGGGGACTGTGGTCACAAGATATTCAAGACTTCTGGAAGGAAGGGATTAGCAGAAGACCCAGAGGTGGAGACCCCCCTCTGCGCCCAGACCCTGTCTGTTCCATATCTGGCCCGGCACCTGGGCTTTTATCGTTGCCCTTCATAAGCCCGGCCAACCGGAGGTCAAGGCTTCGGGAGCGTCACAATGGGACCCTCTGGTTCCTCGCCCCCATCTTTACTCCATCCGTTGAAGACCCTCTACACTGCCCAGTCCTTCTCCTTGCCCGGAGCGACCTATTCCCCCACATCCTTCCCCTGCCAGCTCTGCTTCCGTCTTCTAGGTCCTGCCTGCTCTCTGTCCCGTGCAGAACCAGAAGATGACCCACATTCCCCCCGAAAAATCGCAGCGGCTCAGAGACAATGACTTGCAACCATCAAGACGTCGAGTGGGTTAGAGGAAACCCCTAAATCCGAGGTTCCCGTGGCATTGCCTCCTCCTGGCTGCTTTCCAAGGAGGCGGGGGGCGCAGGGTTAAGCCTGAATTAAGGCAAATGGAAGATCTTCCTGCCGAGGCTGGAGACCCTTTCCTCGCTTCGTGTCCGACTACCCCCACCCCAACCCCTGCAGAGGAGGTGCGCTCCTGGTTTCCATGGAGACAGTAAACAAACCTGGGCTCCACCCTGTAACCAAGAATGACAATGCCAGATACTTAACGGGAGGAACTGGATCTTTAAAAAAGGGAGCCTCCTCCCCCGCAAAAAAAGGGAGCGCACGAGGGGTACCTGGAGCTCCACTGAGAGGGGCTGTAGTCCTCATGAATGGGCAGCACCTCCCGGTATAATCAAGAATCCGACTTCAGAGAGAAACAGGTGGAGCCCAGATATGCATATGGCCCACCCGGCAGAGCTGGGGAGGGTGCAGGGCAGGGATGAGGGTGCCTCATGCCAAGCAAGACCTCCTGGTCATAGCATTTTCCTAGATGGGAGGAGGTCCTGTCCAGGAACACAGCTCCCGGTCGGGGAGTGTGAACAAGGCCTGAGAACAGGGCAGAACAGGGTGAGTGGGACTCGAACATTGGAGAGTCGTCAGAAAGAGCTGTTCCACTCTAAACGTTTACTTTGAAATCATAGTACACATTTGCACCGTTGAAAGTGTTCAATCTTTTAGAATTTTTTTTTTTCAAAATAGAGCTTTTATACCCTTCATTTCTTTTCCCAGGGAACACCCTTGTCCAATATGCCACTTGATTATCCCTGCCCTCTGCCCCCAGCACTGCTGTGTGAATTTCACTTCCTATCCTCTGCCCTTTTTGGGGCCTGAGATCTGAACATCTGTCTCACGTTGCAGAAATGATGGCTTTCTTAAGTTCAGGACACATTGCCCATATTTAATCTATTATCAGTCCTCTTGATGTGTTGTATTCTGAGAGTTTCCTTCTTAGGCAAACTTTTGTCACTCCTTCTTCTCTTTCTCCCTTGCCCTCCTCCTTCTTCACAATTGTTTGCTTTCTTTTAAATAGTTCTTTACAGGGGCGCCTGGGTGGCTTAGTCGGTTAAGTGTCCGACTTTCGCTTAGGTCATGATCTCGCGGTTCGTGGGTTCGAGCCCCCGCATCGGGCTCTGTGCTGACTGCCAACTCAGAACCTGGAGCCTATTTCAGTCTATAACTCCCTCTCTCTGACCCTCCCCTGCTCACGCTGTCTCTCTCCTAGAAATAAATAAATAAAATTTTTAAATAGTTCTTTACATTAGGTGAGTTCTCTTGAAACAGCTTCTTTGCAGGAGAAAAAATAAGCTATCTGATAACATAACACTGTGTCATTCAATATGATAACCATGAGTTCCTTCTTGTGGCTATTTAAATTTAACTATGAATTAAGCAAGGTTTAAAATGTAGTACATCATCCACACTAGCTACATTTCAAGACAACATATAAAAGTTTTACGTAATTTTTATATAATAAAATAAAATTAACTTGAAAACCAACTCACCTCAAGTAGAACAATATCATTATCTTTGATGCTTTCACTATGCCCCCATTCATTACAAACCTTCCCTCACTCCGATATAATCAGTGTTCTTAATTTTGTGAATATCAATTGCTTGCTCTTTATTTATCACATCTTAAAATGGCCAAACAATATTGTTTGCCTCCTTCTGCCTTCTTCCTGTTTCAGCAGCCCAAATATAACTTTCTCTTCTTTTTTTAAAAAAAATTTAATGTTTGTTTATTTTTAAAGAGAGAGAGACAGAGCGTGAGCAGGGGAGGGGCAGAGAGAGAAGGCGACACAGCATCTGAAGCAGGGTTTAAACTCACGAACTGTTGAGATCATGACCTGAGCCAAAGTCAGACACTTAACTGACTGAGGCACCCAGGTGTCCCAACCCCTTCTCTTCTTTGATTTTAGAATAACTTTTTATGAATGTCTACTTGGTCCTTAAGCATATCTTATTGCCCTCTCCTTCATATGAACTTTATTTCTCAGTCGCTGGCTGGATTACATTTCTTTATCTCCTTCTCTCAGCTCATTGAGGCAAATTTTGGGCAGCCCACTGCAGGATTCGGGAACACCAGTCTGTGTTCAATAGAATAAAGATTGTTGGGTTGAAGAAACATCCAAGACATGGATATGGCCACAGAGGAAAGGAAACTTCCAGAGAAGCAGACAGAGCCACCTGATTTCTCCAAGAGAGGTGAATGTTAGGGATTCACGAGTTAAAGAACTACCATGGATACACCAAGGGAGTAAGAAACATAGCATGGCTATCAGCAAGGATGAGAAAGAACAGCAAGGAAAGGTATTGGCTTCACACTTTCTCTCCCCCTGCAGTATCCTTTCCTCACTCCTATACTACTGAAATTCTATGTCTCCTTCAACTTCAGTTCAAATGCCATCTCCTCCAGGAAGCTCCCTGAGTTGCATGGTTGATATCCAGTCATCCCCCTTGCACTCCATGTCTTTGTTAACACCTGTTTCTTGTCCTTCACACTCCATCTAGTTATAGACAATTGCTTATGGTCTGTCTCCTGCAATAAATAGCAACTCCATTAGGATAAGATCTGTATATTTCAAAAAAAATTTAATCCCCATGTCTCAGCTAATGCATTGCACACAGAAAGTCATTAATAAATGTTCACTGATTGAATGACCTCAAGAATTCATCAGGAGTATGCTCCTGGATAGGAAGAACAAATATTGTTAAGATGTCAATACTACCCAAAGCAATCCACATATTCAATGTAATTTTTATCAAAATAACACCAGGATTCTTCACAGAGCTAGAGAAAACAATCCTAAAATTTGTATGGAACAAGAAAAGACCCCGAATAGCCAAAGCAATCTTGAAAAAGAAAACCAATCCTGGACTTCAAGTTGTATTACAAAGCTGTAATCATCAGGACAGTATGGTACTGACACAAAAACAGACACTAAGATCAATAGATCAGAATAGAGAACCCAGAAATTGACTCACAAACGTATGGCCAACTAATCTTTGACAAAGCAGGAAAGAATATCCAATGAAATAAAAACAATCTCTTCAGCAAATAGTGCTGGGAAAACTGGACAGCGACATGCAGAAAACGCATACACAAAAATAAACTCAAAATGGATGAAAGACCTAAATGTAAGACAGGAAGCCATCAAAATCCTTGAGGAAAAAGAAGGCAAAAACCTCTTTGATCTTGGCCACAGCAACTTCTTACTCACCATGTCTCTGGAGGCAAGGGAAACCAAAGCAAAGATGAACTATTGGGACCTCATCAAAATAAAAAGCTTCTGTACAACGAAGGAAACAATCAGCAAAACTAAAAGGCAACTAACAGAATGGGAGAAGATATTTGCAAACGACATCTCAGACAAAGGGTTAGTATCCAAAATCTATAAAGAACTTATCAAACTCAACAACCAAAAAACAAATAATCCAGTGAAGAAATGGGCAAAAGACATGAATAGACACTTCTCCAAAGAAGACATCCAGATGGCCAAACGACACATGAAAAAATGCTCAACATCACTCATCATAAGAGAAATACAAATCAAAACCAGAATGAGATACCATCTCACACCTGTCAGAATGGCTACCATTAACAATTCAGACAACAACATGGGGCGCCTGGGTGGCTTAGTTGGTTAAGCGTCCGACTTTCGCTCAGGTCATGATCTTGCGGTTCGTGAGTTCAAGTCCTGCGTTGGGCTCTGTGCTGACTGCCAGCTCAGAGCCTGGAGCCTGTTTCAGTCTGTGACTCCCTCTCTCTCTGACCCTCCCCTGCTCACGCTGTCTCTCTCTCTCTCTCCTATAAATAAATAAAAAACATTAAAAAAAAAAAACAATTCAGACAACAACAGATGTTGGTGATGATGTGGAAAAAGAAGATCTCTTTTGCACTGCTGGTGGGAATGCAAACTGGTGCAACCACTCTTGAAAACAGTATGGAGGCTCCTCAAAAAATTAAAAATAGAACTACCTATGACCCAGCAATTGCACTACTAGGTATTTATCCAAAGGATACAGGTGTGCTGTTTCAAAGGGGCACATGCACCCCAATGATTATAGCAGCACTATCATCAATAGCCAAAGTATGGAAAGAGCCCAAATCCATTGATGGATGAATGGATAAAGAAGATGTGGTATACAATGGAGTATTAGAAATAAAAAAGAATGAAATTTTGCCACTTGCAGCTATTTGGATGTAACTAGAAGGTATTATGCTAAACAAAATTAGTCAGAGAAAGACAAGTATATGACTTCACTCATAAGAGGACTTTAAAATATAAAACAGATGGGGGCACCTGGGTGGCTCAGTTGGTTAAACATCTGACTTCAGCTCAGGTCATGATCTTGCAGTTTGTGGGTTCAAGCCCTACATCTGGCTCTGTGCTGACGGCTCAGAGCCTGTTTCAGATTCTGTGTCTCCCTCTCTCTCTGCCCCTCCCCACTCATTCTCTGTCTCTCAAAACTGAATAAATGCTAAAAACAATTTTTTTAAATATAAAACAGGCGAACACAAGGGAAAGGAAGCAAAAATAATACAAAAACAGGGAGGGGAACAAAACATAAGAGACTTTGGAGAACAAACAGAGGGTTATTGGAGAGGTTGTGGGAGGGGGGATGGGCTAAATGGGTAATGGGCATTAAAGAATCTACTCCTGAAATCATTGTTGCATTATATGCTATCTAACTTGGGTATAAATTTTAAAAAATTAAAGGATTCATCAGGAGAAACAGTGCCATGTGCAGGGTAGGCACTGGAATCATTCAGCCATTCAGTAAGTATTTATTGATCATATGTCATCCATTGGTGTGGCCACATACATGGGTGCTGGAACCACAACATTGAACAAAAGAGATGAAGACACTCATCCACAGGGAACTTACAGTGAAGTTATATAGTAGTTTTCTGAATGTGTGCACATGGGGAGTTCCCCTGGCATGCTCTAATGGATGAGGTGTTCCCCAAGAGGTGCCTTGCCTGATCCTAAAATCTTCATGACACGGTATCATACATTCAAACGTAGAAGTGGGTAGTTATCCACTTAGCCACCACGGGCACTTTAGGCACAGGAAAAAGAAATTCTTTGGCTGATATTTTTCTTCTTCCCCAGACACTAAACTAAACCTGCAATTTGATTACAGGAGCCAGACCTTCAGACAGGGAACGCCTGTGGCTGCTGGCATTTCCTTTGGGAGCACAAGCAAGGAAACCATCAAAACACATAACTGCTTTTTGTGAAAGAGGAGTAGGAAAGATGTGCTGCTGGATTTATTAATTTTGTGATCCTTACGGTGATGAGCACCCAGCTTACATCCATGCTTCTGTGTCTGTTCCTGAATCCTGAACTGCAGTGTGATTCTAGATAACTGTTACCTTATTGGGTCTGAAGATGGAAATTTTGGAATCGGTGGTATGCAAGGTCACACCTGGGTCCGAATTTCTGGGGGTAATGGCTTTTCTTGGCATAGAGAACCTGTCCTAGAAGGAAGTGCATTCATTTTTTCTGCATCTTGAAGATTTGGGGAATCAAATAAACACAACAAGCCTTCTCTCCATGCATTGCCAGGCTTATGATCTGCACCCACTTCAGGGCATTCACTGTATTCTGCCCACCCATGGTATTTGGTTAATAAGAAATTCTGCCCTATGTTCCTGCACTGGTGCCCACCCTGCAGTCCCTCCCACTCAGGACATCATTCATGGTAAAACGTCCCCACCTCAGAAGAGCAATTCAGAGACTGACTCACTTCAGGACGGTGGCTTCTGTCTTCAAGAATTGAGACATCAGGGGCATCTGGATGGCTCAGTGGGTCGAACATGTCACTCTTCTCAAGATTGTAAGTTCGAGCCCTATGCTGGGTATAGATTACTTAAAATCTTTAAAAGAAAAAAAAAAGAAATGCCTCTTTGGGGGGCACCTGGATGACTCAGTAGATTAAGCATCTGACTTCAGGTAAGGTCATGATCTCACGGTTTGTGGGTTTGAGCCTCACATCAGGCTCTGTGCTGACAGTCCAGAGCCTGGAACCTGCTTCAGATTCTGTGTGTCCCTTTCTTTCCCCCTCCACTGCTCAGGCTCTGTCTCTCTCTCTTTGCCCCTACCCCACTTGCACTCTCTCTCTCTCAAAAATAATTAAACATTTTAAAAATGCCTCTTTGGGCAGAAGAAATGTGTCATTGTCATGTTCTCTAGACCCTGCATCCCACCTTCCAATGCAGTCTCGTCAGATGCCTATTTTCTAGAAAGTTGCAAACAGGTCATCTCTGCAGATGCTCACTCAGAATCATTGACTTGCCTCATAATTAGAAGTGAAGTCCTCCTGGCTTTCTGCTGTCATCTATGGGTAGAGTTAACCCAAGAAAGATTTTTTTTTTCTTGGCGTCCCAGCAATACAATCTGCCTGAAAGGGGCTTCTCTCAATTTCCCTAATCTGTGAGTGCCCTTCAGATTCTCCCTGTAGATGAAGAATAAGACAAAGACAGCTAGAGGGAAGGGGTATCTTGGGCTTTTTGGGTCCAACCATAAATACGTCCTGGGGTGCCTGGGTGGCTCAGTCAGTTGAGCTTCCGACTTTGGCTCAGGTCATGATCTCACAGCTTGTGACTTCTCCTCAGGTCATGATCTCGCAGTTCATGGGTTTGAGCTCTGCATCAGGCTCTGTGCTGACAGCTTGGAGCCTGGAGCCTGCTTTGGATTCTGTCTCCCTCTCTCTCTGCCTTCTCTGGCTCTCACTCTGTCTCTCTTTCTCTCTCTCCTCAAAAATAAGCATTTAAAAAATTTTTTTAAATATGTCATGTCTTCTGGTATTATTATGAAAAATATGCTGCATGAAGAGGCACATCAGAATGCCTGAACATTGTAGGCACTTAATATGTGAAAGCTACTGGATAATACACACATCAAATCACTTACACACACACACCCACACACACACACACACACACACACACACACACACACACACACACACACACACACACACACACCTTCCTCTCTAAAGCCCAAGGAATAACCCTGAGGCAAGAACCCAGCACTGAGTTTGTTCTAGCAGTCATTTCTGTCCAAACGCTGGTAAATTAGAGCAGGTTTGAGGAGTATGCCTAGGAAGCCTCCATCCAATAGACCTTCTTTCCCAGGCATTCTGCCCTAGGACCATCATGTGTTCTTTGAGCTGGATGCTGGGAGGAAGGAATGTGTAAGATCCCATCTGGAGCCTACAGAAGGGATGACTCTGGGGGTTCTAATAGTCCACACTGGAATTGGAGAGAACAGAGAATGGAAGAAACAACTTGTCTTCAACTGGTTCAGCTCTAATTCACTGAGACAGCTCCTTTGCTTACACTTAGGGAAGAAACAGTGAAAGGGAAAATCAGTCCCCTTTCTCTACCACCCACCCCAACCCAGAGCTTGAGTGCTACTCTCTGTGATATAAAATGGACACGGGGAACCCAAGGAGATGGGGTAAGAAAGTCCAACAACAGCCCCGGCTCCCACTGAGCCAGGGCCAGGAGGAGGACACAGCAGGGGCACGAATCACTGATGGCAGCTGCTTTCCTGAATATTCTCTGGCTTGTATGGCCAAAGGCAAGTTTCCCCCTCTAGTCTTAGATTCCTAATACATAATTCCGATTCTGACACCCAATTCCAACATGTGGGTTTTTCCGCACACCACGCAACAATTTTCTGACATTAGCTGGGTGTCCTACAATTCAACTCAATTCTAACATATCTATCTGGAGATAGTCTCAGATCCCACAGGTTAAAGGCTCAGTCTTACAAGTCTGTCCCTACTCTCCCCCCAGCTCCCACTTGAGATAAATGACTTCTGACCCAAAAGATAGAAGGTTTCTATGATTCCCCCCTCTCCTGCCACTTCCTCGGGTTCAATAATTTACAAGAGTGGCTCACAGAACTTGGAGAAACATTTTGATTACTAGCTCCCTGCTTTATTATGAAAGGATATTACTCAGGAACAGCCAGATAGAAGAGAAGTACAGGACAAGGTATGGGGAAGGGGTGAGGAGCTGTCTCTGAGCACACCACTCTCCTTGCATTTCTATGTGTTCACCAACCCGGAAGTTTTCTGAACCCCCTCTTTTTTAGTTTTGATGGATGCTTCATTACATAGGCATGATTGATTCAATCCTTGGCTAATGGTGATTAAATTCAATTAATATGAAGATCATAAGGCAAAGCTCATCCAAATTGAAAAAAATCAGACCAGTTGTTTTTGTGGGGATGAAGGTAAGGATGGACTAGGGCAGAACATAAGAGAATGTTGTGTGATGAAGACTAATGTTCTATAACTTCATAGAGATTTGTGTTAGAGAGATGTTAAAATTCATCACTTAGGTGCCTGGCTGGCTGGAGCATCTGACTCTTGATCTCAGAGTTGTCAGTTCGAGCCCCACATTGGGCACGGAGCCACTTAAAGAAAAAAAAAAACATCGCTTAGGATATGTGCACTTCATTGTAAGCATATTTTATTATTTTTTTGTAAGCATATTTTAAATACACATTTAATGTTTATTTTTGAGAGAGGGAGAGACAGAGTGTGAGTGGGAGAGGATCAGAGAGAGAGACAGACACAGAATCCAAAGAAGGCTCCAGGCTCTGAGCTGTCAGCATACAGCCCGACACAGGGCACAAACTCGCTAACTGCGAGATCATGACCTGAGGTGACTGAGACACCCAAATGCCCCTTGTTGTAAGCAAATTTTAAGTAAAACAAATACAGTAAAAATGCTGAACTCTAGTTAATAGACATTCTGAATTATTTAAGGAAAAATTTGCCAATGTCTGCAATTTTCTTTGAAATGGATACAAATAATAATATGAGTTGATGGGTAGGGGCTATATTATAAAGCAAGTACACTTAAATGTTAATGAGAGGGGCACCGAGGTGGCTCAGTGGGTTAAGCGACCAACTTTGGTTCAGGGCATGATCTCACAGTTTGTGAGTTCAAGTCCTGGTCCCTCTGGTGTCAGTGCAGAGCCCACTTTGGATCCTCTGTCTCCCCCTCTGGAGGGTAAGCATGGAGCACAAAGAGGATGGATATGACCCCATAAAGGACACACTGCCTCCTGAGTGTGCCTGGTAGAGTAAGTGTTAATATCACATGTGATATGACTTTGTGCTATCAACTCCTCCACAAAGAAATCATTAGTGTGGACTCACATGTTCATTCATCAGCCTTGATGGAGAAGAAAAGGTGCTGCATGAGCCAAAGTGCTACTATTAGTAGTCCCTTTCTCTTTCTTTCTCCCCCTTTTGCAGACCTGGAACCTCTGACCACAGTGCTCATTAGAGCTTTGATTTTTGTTGTTGTTCTAAGGTTCTACCTATATTTTCATCTCTGATTTATGCCATATGTGGTAAAGACTTGTCATGATTCAGCCTCTTCAAGGTCCACCCACCTGCTGCCCACCTGACCCCTCTGTTCTCCTCTGGATTAGGAAAAGGTCTACATCTTTTTCAAAAGCTGTGGGGGGGGGTGTGTGCCTGGGTGGCTCAGTTGGTTGAGCATCCGATTTCAGCTTAAGTCATGATCTCACGGGTTCGTGGGTTCGAGACCCAAGTTCTTGGGTTCATGGGTTCGAGTCCTGTGTCGGGCTCTGTGCTGACTGCTCAGAGCCTGGAGCCTGTTTTGGATTCTGTGTGTGTGTGTGTTTCTCTCTCTGCCCTAACCCCACTCATGCTCTGTCTCTCTCTCAAAAATAAATAAACTGTTTTAAAAAAAAAAAAAAGCTGTAAAAGCCTTGGCTATGAGAAATACCTGGCATCTGTTCCTTCTGATGCTCATTTTCACTCATGTGTTCTGCAAACAGATTTAACTGCTGACAACACTTTCATGCCATCACTTCTATTTCCCTTGTCAGCCAGAGTTTTCCAAGCTTTCTCAGATTTCCCATAATACTGGGTCATTGGCTCACAAGGTCCTTCATTCTGGTGATGTGCTTCCATTGTTATTACTACACCAGCTTTGGGATTTTGATGTTTCCTTCCGAAGCCAATGGGGCTCAGCCTGGCATTTCCTTACTTTTTCTTTTCTTTATTTTATTTTTGGACAGAGTGCGAGAAGGGGAGGGGCAGGGAGAGAGGGGCAGACACAGAATCCAAAGCAGGCTCCAGGCTCTGAGCTGTCAGCACAGAGCCCCAGGAGGGGCTCGAACTCACCAACCAAGAGATCATGACTTAAGTCCAAATCGGATGCTAAAGATCTGAGCCACCCAGGTGCCCCTCCCTACTTTTTCTTCTGCTCCCTCAAGGATAGAAGAAGTAGATATGGTGAGAAGTAGAAACCTGTGCCAGAGACTCAGAAGAGGAGCAGCGTGTCAGAATGGCCTCCTCTGTAGAGTCAGCGTTAAAGGGCTCCAGGAAGGAAGGGACCAGCAAAAGGAAAAATGCTGGAGGGCCTCTGCTGGGCACCAGGATTGCGTCCAGTACAGGGTCCTAGCGACCTGGGCTTTTATCCCCCCGCCCCCACCCCCTCCACCCTCAGCCAATCTTCCGCAGAGACTCCGGCACGTCACAATGGGACTTGTGCTAGTCCCCATCCCCACCTGAGTCCCACAGACAAGCCATCCTCTGCCCGAAGAATATCAAGGCTTAGAGGGCCGATTTGCCCTTTGGGACTCTCCCGAGCTCCACCGGAATTCTCCATCTTTCCAGTCCTAATACCCGCGCTCCCCGCAAGGTGCGGGGGTGACGTGGGGGCCGACCCTGTGCGGTTCTTCGCTTCGTGGCGGAACCTATTTTCCATCCTCAGTGTGGGCGATTGGGGTCGACAGGCAACGGTCTGCTCCCTTCTCTGCCCCGCATCTGGGGAAAGGGGGATAGGTAGGCCGCGGCGCCTTGGGAACGGCCTCTACCTTCAAGGCTTCTGGGCGCCGGCGTCAGGGTTGAGAAGGGAAGTCGATGCGCAAAGTGGGAAGAGGGCTCCCAGACAGTCATCTCAATGTGGCAAACACCCGTGTTCGCGGCTGTATCACTCTCCCCCTGGCGGAGGGGGCAGCCAACTTCTCTCCCACTCTCCCCTCCCCTGCGCCATCCCCAGCCTCCAGGGAGCCGATCCCACCCCCAGCGGCGTCCTGCCCACCCCCCGGCTCCGCCCAGCCTCCCTCCACTCGCCGCGCCTCCAGCTGGAAAGCAAGCAGGCGTGGGAAGGAATGCTGGGTTGAGTCCTGCAGAAGGACCGTGTGGACCCCCTTTTTTTTTTTTTTGCATCGGAAAGGTTTCGTGCGTCCTTGAACCTTCTCCTCAAGGTTCATTTCAGTTTTTCCTTAAGGTGCTTGTTGACCATGGGCGGTGGCTGGGGCTTATAACTGAGCCTTAAACGGTGTTTACCTCCAGCTTTGGACTGCTGGGCCCAAGCAACCAGAGTCGAGGATGACCCTGACCTTGCGTCTGGGTCTGCAACTTCCCGCCTCCCGGGTGGGCTTTCCTTGGTGGGGTCTCCCAGTGTTGGGCGGGGCGTCCTCCGTACTCTCCCGCTAAATTCGCCGGAGGAATCCCCTTTCCTTTCACTGAGGTGATAGACTTGAACTCAGGAGGTGCCACGTTGGGTCCAGGGGTCTGAGCCGCGGTCGCCTCTCCGAGGGGAGAGCCCGGGGCAGAGCGCTTTTCTTCTGGGGAGGCTCTGGAGCTGCTGGCGCCCTGAATTGGAGATCAGGGGCTGGCGAGCGGCGGAGACCGCTGCCCGTAGGGCTCACCAGCACTAGTGAAGGAGCGGCTGGTGGCATCTGCATCCCCTCCTCTTTTTTCTCTCCCCCCATGCCCACCACCTGGCATGCGTGGGGGATCAGGCGCTGCAGACATCCGGAGTCTGGAAGGCCAGAGAGAGAGGCCAGAAGGGAGCTCCGTGATTTCCGCTCCCTCGGATGGAGGGCCTAGGGGCACAAGCTATGATTTTCAGGTTATGAACGGGATGGGGGTGGGGTGCAGTTTTTCCAGAGATACTTGTTTTTTTTTTTAATAGTTTATCGTGAAGTTGGTTTCCATATAACACCCAGTGCTCATCCCAACAAGTGCCCTCCTCCATGCCCATCACCCCCCTTCCCCTCTCCCCCACACCTTCACCCCTCAGTTTGTTCTCAGCATTCAAGAGTCTCTCACGGTTTGTCTCCCTCCCTCTCCCCAACTATTTTTCCTCCTTATCTTCCCCCATGGTCCTCCATTAAGTTCCTCCTAATCCTCCTATACGTGCAAACATATGGTAGCTGTCCTTCTCTGCCTGACTTATTTCGCTCAGCATAACCCTCTAGTTCCATCCATGTTGCTACACATGGCCAGATTTCATTCTTTCTCATTGCCATGTAGTATTCCATTCTATAGATAAACCACATATCTTGATCCATTCATCAGTTGATGGACACTTAGGCTCTTTCCATGTTTTGGCTATTGTTGAGAGTGCTGCTATGAACATTGGGGTACATGTGCCCCTATGCATCAGCACTCCTGTATCCCTTGGGTAAATTCCTAGCAGTGCTATTCCTGGGTCATAGGGGAGTTCTATTGTTAATTTTTTGAGGAACCTCCACACCGTTTTCCAGAGGGCCTGCACCAGTTTACATTCCCACCAACAGTGTAGGAGGGCGCCTGTTTCTCCACATCCTCGCCAGCATCTAGAGTCTCCTGATTTGCTCATTTTAGCCACATTCCAGAGATACTTGTATTCCCCATGAAAGGATCAGCAGGTGCGTTCCCATGCAGACACTATTAATAGGTTTTCAGAAATGAGCGACCATGAAGATGAAGCATGAGGTGAAAACTGTGTCTTGACCTCAAAGCTCTGTACTTTTCATCGTGGGAAGTCTCAGGATTGTTCCTGACAGTTACACTTCAGAGCTCACTACAGATCATTGGGCCAAATTGGCTATGAGTAGGTATGTAGGAAATTGATGAAAATTTACATCTATTAAAGACTGACGATCATTTCACAATATATACATATATCAAATCATTATATTGTCTATCGGAAATGAATACAGTGTTATATGTGAATAAAAAATAGTACATCTGCAGCAGGACTGACTCTTGATCTCAGCTCAGGTCTTGATCTCAGGTTCCTGAGTTCAAGCCCTGCCTTGGCCTCCACGCTGGGAGTGGAGCCTACTTAAAAAAATGAAGCTTTAAAAAAATCAGTATATGTGCAGAAAAAAAAAAAGAGTGAGTCACCTGTTCTGCCATACTACTTGTACAAATACATCCATTCTATTTTTTAAAAAAATTTTTAATGTTTACTTATTTTGAAGAGATAGAGACAACATGTGAGCAGGGGAGGGTCAGAGAGAGAGGGAGACACAGTATCCCAACCAGGCTCCAGGCTCTGAGAACAGAGCTGATGGTGGGGCTGGGGCTTGAACTGTGAGATCCATGACCTGAGCTGAAGTCTGAAGTCTGCCACTCAACAGACAGAGCCACCCAGGCACTCCCCTCCCCCAGTACTTCCATTCTAAAACACTGTGGGTGCCTGGGTGGCTCAGTAAAGCCTCTGGCTCTTCACTTCAGCTGAAGTCATGGCTCAAGATTGGTGAGATTGAGCCCCTCCATGCTGACATGGAGCTGCTTAGGATTTTCTCTCTCTCCCTCTCTCTCTGCCCCTCTCCCATTCACACACACTCTCTCTCTCAAAATAAAAGAACAAACTTTTTAAAAAGAAAAAGAAGCCCAGGTCTCTCTTAGAGATAATCCCCAAGGATGTAATGGAGGGGTTTGAGGTTTTCATTCCCAAAAGTGACCCAAGATAAATGACCCATTCAAGTTGTGAGGGGAGCTTGTTCATTCTAGACTCTTCTAGCTGGGCAGTGATGGAAAATCTGGAATTGTTCTTGCCAGTTCCTTAGATGAATCATTTTGGGCAATTTGTTTATCCTGTTTCTCCATTTCCTTTCCAGAGAAGTGGGATTCATAACAATGTCTACCACAGAGAATATGTAAGAAGATTAACACTATACTTAGAAGGGGCAGGTGGTTCATAGCAAGCATTCCCCTTAAATGTTATATGTTACAATTATCTTAATTCTTTCATTTATCTTTTCACTGAGATCTATTTGACATCCTGTGAGGGCATTCAGTATTAGAGGTCTCACTGGGGGAACAGAAACCACACATCTAGGTAGGAGCAGTGGGAGAATTCCTAATTTCAGGCATAGAAATGATCAAATCCTTGTCTTGGATATGCTCAGTTTACTGTTGTTACTTCAAATTATTTTTAAAGATTTTACTTTTAAGTAATCTCTACACCCGAAGTGGGGCTTGAACTTACAACCCCCTAGATCAAGCGTCACATGCTTTACTGACTGAGCCAGCTAGACACCTCTACTTTTCTTTTACTTCAAAATGTACTCTCATTAGGGGGCCTGGGTGGCTCAGTCAGTTAAGCATCTGACTTTGGCTCAAGTTATGATCTTACATGAGCCCCAGCCCCACAACCAGATCCATGCTGACAGCTCAGAGACTGGAGCCTGCTTCCGATTCTGTGTCTTCCTCTCTCTCTGTCCCTCCTCCACTCACTCTGCCTCTCTCTCAAAAATAAATACACATAAAAAAAAAATAAAATGGGCTCTCATTAAAAGGACATATCTATAGATGCTTTACATCCCATAAATCCCTATTTTCAATTTAAATCTAGAATCACTTGCTGTATTTGAAAAATAAACCCATTTTTGAAACAACAAAAAGACACTTTTCCTTCTTGTTGCAAATATTAGCGGCTTGGTCCAAGCTCTGAGAAATGTTGGCCGGGTGAAGTCTGGTTCTTCTGTTGCTGCAGCAAATTCACTGCAGCACTACAGTGGAAGCTTTGCCGAGTGTGCTCTCTTATAAACGGTATAGGATCTTCTAAATGTCTTCCAGGAAGTCTGGATATGTAGCAAAAAGTAAGGCCCATGTAGAAAGGCAGCATAGAACCAGAGACCTCAAGTCTCTTCAGCAGAGCTAGTCTGACCATATGCCTGTGACCCACGGCTTAGGAAGTATCTAAACTACTGTTTCCAGCTCAAAATCATCATTCTGGTCTGTACGTCCTAAAATGCAGAAGTGGAAGAAGGTTTCCAGTTACACTGGCAAGGATATGTCGAGATCAGTTTTGGTATTTCACTCAGGAAGCCCTTATGATGCCGAAGTCCGGGACCTCTGGCTGTCACATGCCTCCTACGTGAACACCTCCCTGATGCCGGCTCCTCTCCGTACACTCAGCGCAATCAATTAACGGAACGCTGCTAAGCAAACCGTATTATCCGTGGTCACGCTCCGCAACCCAACCACAAAGCATTACTCTCCCCTCCTCGATCCCTTGGTCTTTTGTGCCAGCAGGTGCTCAACCTACTTATTGTAGTGTTTTGTTTTGTTTTGTTTTCGTATCTGATAAGACTTCTACGATGAATCTACGCTATTTTTTTAAAGCAAAAGAGAAAAAGAAACTTCTAAGTGCCCTTTTTGAGAAACGGAAATAGTCTTGTTCCGGAGGTGTGACTGGGGCGCAAAGCCTCCTGTTGCTCCGCGTGCTGAGGATAGAAGAGAACCGGGTCCCTGGCTCTGCTACTGCCTTCCCTGGGAGCTGCGACTGGCGTTTCGCTCCCTAAAACCCCAGGGGAGGTGGGTTTCCCGAATTTACGAGTACCCTCCGGGCCCTCAGTTCCTCCTTTGCTTCATTCACATTTACATTTTGCTTTGAATAGCCCCGTTAGAAAGGGACAAAGAGCTCGTAGTCAATCTCAAGTCAAAATAAAAGCAGTGTAAAAAAAAAAAGTATCAGACGCTGCACCTGACAACTGCTGAAATGCATGTTGTCCTAAAGGACAAAAACCCGAGCCGCTTCCACGACCTCGTGGCGCAACGGTAGCGCGTCTGACTCCAGATCAGAAGGTTGCGTGTTCAAATCACGTCGGGGTCACAGCTGTGGCTTTTCTGTTTGGCCACTGGAATCAATTCGTTAAGCGTCTGTCTGCTACCTCCCAACCTTGGGCTTTCTCTTTCTTTTTCTTTAGTCCAAAGGGACTTCTTGCAAACAACTCGGCAATGGACAGGCACTTAAACTGAAGGGTGAGGATGACCTGGGGGGGGGGGGCGGGGGAGGGGAACCCACAGAGGCGGACGTGTGATGAGGGTCGTTGTATCCCTATCCTTATGATTATGCTTCAACAGAGGACATTAAAATAGGGCAGGGTTTGTTAATGAATTCACTCTGGTGTGAAAGTAGTTTTATTGGGGTGCTAGCTGGGCATGGTACTAACTCTCTGGTGATATTTGTGTCGCTTTGAAGAAGATGTCGATTTCCCAGTTCTGCCTCCTCACTCCGTGAAGGTTTGAGTTTCCTGTTGAAAGCTCCTGAACATTATGATTAAAGAGAAAATACTGTGAGGTTTGCTCAAAATTTATTATGTTGAGGATGCAGTTCTTGAGCTTTCTGAGAGTGGAAATTATCCTGGCAATTACCACCTTTTAATTTAGGATTCATTAAAAATCATCCCTCCGATAGAGATTTGAAACTATCAGGTTTCAGATACAAACCAGTTGCCGTGACCCAAGAGCGAGGAGAAACCCAGCGAAAAGAGAGATCTAGGTGTATACCAGCCTCACTTCCTTCAGTTTAAAAAGTCTGTCCTTCGATGAGCTTAAAACAACTTATAGGGATTTTTTTTCTTTCTTTCCTTAGTAATCTCTATACCCAAGTGGGTCTTGAACTCAAGACCCTGAGATCAAGAGTCTCTCACTCTACCGAATGAGCCAGGCAGCACTCTAGGTACTGTTTTTAAAGATGCGAATGCCTGATGAAATCTTGGAATAGATAGCATAGCACATGTTTTGAAGCCAAAGCAATGTGAACAAGCAACCTTCTGAGCCAGTGAGATGAGTTACTGCGGTGCTAGCACTGGAAACTTTTTGCATATTTAACATATGGTAATTTCCTCAGTTCTCAGTTGCATAATTTAATATTTGCTACCCATGCACCGAAAGATTTGGGCTTCTCTGGGCTTCTGGTCCTTTCATTACAGAGATGTACAAAGCAAGATGAAAAGGGCCATAAAGTAGAGGTAAACAGGAGGGGAGGGTGCCTCAGAGAATACTTGCCCTCACCATTCAGAAATAGCGTCCCCTCCCTGGAGGTTTGGAGGCACCACTATCCTTCCCCGCAGTCCTGATGGTCCCATTTCTTCTGCAGGACTTCAGATTCTAGCAGCCCCTGGAACAAATTTTACTCAGAAGGAATATGAGGTGGGCAGGGGAGAGTCCCTCAGACACAGGAGCGTCCTCAGAAGCAGCAGGCATCAGGGGGAATTCTACTCACCCAGGGAAAGTGAGCAGGAGTAAATAGAAGGAAATTCACATGAAAGTCAATCATCTTCCTGGGATCGCGATTAGGAGCATTCTGGGTTCTTAGCTGGAGCCAGGTCCTACTCAGAGGACACAGAAGTGCTGTGGGGACCCAACCTGTCATCTCAGTCCCTCCCAACGTTCACATTCCTGGAAGGGATCTTCAGAACTGACTCCCCAAGTCATCTGCCTAGAGATGGTCAAGCTTGTCCATCCCTCCTTTCCCTAAGTTCAAATGCTTGGACCTGACCTCCCCCTCCTCCCCACCCCATCATTCCTCGCCTTCTGTAAAGAGAAACTTTGGCCCTGCTGTGGGTGAGTTGTTTTACTTCTAAAGGTTTTCCCCTTCTTTACAGTGACTCTGAGAGCAGTTTTCCTAACTCATTCCCCAAACATTAGCATAATCATAATAGCATAATGCACACACAAAATGTTGCAGGATATTCAAGCACTGTTGTGGGAGTTAGGGCCAGAGAACAAAACAGACCGACTTTCAGGGAAGTACCATTCTCTTTGCATATCAGAAGAGATTTAGACCCATGACAGAAACAACACAAAAGAGAGGCAAACCCTGAGGAGACCATGTGGTAGAAACGGGGACTGTCTTCCAACGGTTAAGACAAGAGTGTACTTGAGCTTCACCTATGAGCAAGACTATGTGGTTTGTTTGCTCTATTTTAAAAACAAGGCAATTGCTACTTTTTTCTTTTTAAGAGTATAATATGTTTACTTGTTTTTTAAAATTTATTTATTTCGAGAGAGAGCATGAGAGGGGGAGGGGGCAGAGAGAGAGAGGGAGAGGGAGAATCCCAAAGCAGAGAGCCTTACATGGGGCTCCCTATGTTCCCATGAACCCTGAGATCATGACCTGAGCCAAAATCAAGAGTTGGACGCTTAACCAACTGAGCCACTAAGCTGCTCCAACAACTAAGTACTTAATCATTATCGCACCCTTGTCTCTGAAAGACTAATAGCACTTTACTAAGATGGCAGATGAGATATGGTAAGTAATGTCACAGATATCATGGCCTTGGTTGGGACCAGGTGGAAGTAGAAAATGATCAGCTGGGGAACTTGTGAACACACAAAACAAAAAGAGTAAATGGGAGAATAGCTGACAAAAATCACCAACTCAAACCTTACATGGGAGGAGATGATCAGGTTCAAAGTCAGCCCCTAGGGTACAGTAGGTACAAGCAGGCTCTGTGCTGTCAGCTCAGAGCCTGACGAGGGGCTCCATCTCACCAATCGTAAGCTGAAATCAAAAGTCGCTTAACTAACTGAGCCACCCAGGTGCCCTTTTAATGATATATTTTTTCTTATATTCACATAAGGAGAGTAAAATGATGAAGTCATTACTAGACACTTCACCTTCAGAATCCTGTTTTTCTGAATCATTTTTCCATACAATGTTGTCTGTGCCCATGTTTTCCCATCTGGTATCATTTTTCTGGCTACTCTTACCAAAAGTATTGGTAATACAGCAACTCTTAAGTACTCTTAAGCATGCTCCACTGTCGTCTCTGGGATTTTCTTCCACGCTGTTGATATCCAGGTGCGGTGACTATTCACCAGCGGCACCCGACCAACAACAATTGTAAGGCACTTCTGGATATCAGAGATATGAAAATGTAGAAGAAACCTGCATGTATTAGAATCAGGGGAAACAGTAAAGTCTATTTTTTATGAAAATACTGTGACAACCACTCCTGTGTAAATTGTGTGTTCCTTTTCTGTGGCTTTTAGATTCAAGCTGAGATGTGCCTACAGTCAGAGTGTATTGGCCTATCTTTGTAAAGTTTTATGAACAGTGGTAGTATTGTGAGTATCTGCACAGCACACTGCAGAAAGATCTCCTGTTAATTTAATCATCTTTATTAAAATTTTGCAGTTAATTTGTATTTATATTTTGTATTTTAAGTTTATAGGACCTATCTGCCTGTTGTGATTATGTTGGGGAACATGGTGATGGGGAAAACATATTTCTTTATTATCTGAAACAAAACAAGGTGGGGGTGCCTAGGTGGCTCAGTCGATTGAAAGTCCATCTCTTGACTTTGGTTCAGGTCATGATCTTACAGTTCGTGGGATTGAACCCCGATGGAGCTTGGGATTCTCTCTTTCCCTCTGTCTCTGCCCCTACCCTGCTCTCTCTCTCAAAATAAATAAACTTTAAAAAAAATAAAACAAGATGAACAAGCATACATTCATTTGAAAAGTATTACCCTAAAAGTGCTCAGAAGGCATCTCTGAAGGTATGAGCTAGGTTATGCTGTAGAATCAAAAAACCTGAAAATTCTTTTTTTTTTAATTTTTTTTTAATGTTTTATTTATTTTTAGGAGAGAGAGAGAGAGAGACAGCATGAGCAGGGGAGGGTCAGAGAGAGAGGGAGTCACAGACTGAAACAGGCTCCAGGCTCTGAGCTGGCAATCAGCACAGAGCCCGACGCGGGGCTCGAACCCACGAACCGCGAGATCATGACCTAAGTGAAAGTCGGACGCTCAACCGACTAAGCCACCCAGGCGCCCCAGAAACAACCTGAAAATTCTTAGTGACAGCAAGCAGGGTGTCTTTCTTACTCATGTTGCATGTCCGTGTCTTCACTCTAGAGCCCAGACTGTTGGAACAGTCTTATATGAGATATTCTAAGTCTCATGGCAGAGGGAAAAGAAATGGCAGACCAGAACCTGACTCTTAAACAGACAAAGATGACTCTCTCAAGGGAAGGTTATTGTGAGTCACAGAGCCAAGCCTTAATACAATCAGGTAGGAAAGTATGATCCTCTTGCAGGGAGGAGCAGCAAAGATTTTGAACAATAATGTAATAGCTCTAGGCTTGGTTAAGATACACCTAAGGAAAGACAGCTTTGAAGTAATCTGCCTCCTTCCATTTCCCAAATATTTTATTATATTTTTAAAATTTTATTTAAAAATTTTAACATTTATTTATTTTTGAGAGACACAGAGAGAGACAGAACATGAGCAGGGAAGGGGCAGAGAGAGAGGGAGACACAGGATCTGAAGCAGGCTCCAGGCACTGAGTTGTCAGCACAGAGCCCGATGCGGGGCTTGAACCCACGAACCGTGAGATCATGACCTGAGCAGAAGTCAGATGCTTAACTGACTGAGCCACCCAGGCACCCCCCCAAATATTTTAGGTACTCCATGACTTTGGGATTAAGTACAGGGGAAGTCTTATTAGAATTCTCCCGTGAAACAGAATAGAAAATAGATAAAACATGATTTATGATTAGGGATTGGTTCCTGCAGTTGTGGGGCTGAAGTCCCATCTGCAAGCTAGAGACCCAGGAAAGCTGGTAATATAGTTCTAGTCCACACCTAGAACAAGGGGAATTAATGGTATAA
The DNA here is from genome assembly GCA_017311185.1 of Proteles cristata cristata. Lineage (NCBI taxonomy): Eukaryota > Metazoa > Chordata > Mammalia > Carnivora > Hyaenidae > Proteles > Proteles cristata. The sequence continues at coordinate 3,081,335 of JAESUZ010000027.1, forward strand.
ATTCCAGACCAAGTCAGAAGACCCAACAACCAGAGGTGCTAATGTCCAAAGGCAGAAAAGATGGATGTCTCAGCTAAAGCAGAGAGAGCAAATATGTCCTTCTCCTGCCCTTTTAGTCTATTCAGGCCCTTGGTGGATTGGATGATGCCCACTAGCATTTATGAGAACATCTTTACTCTGTCTACCAATTTAAATGTATTATAATCTCTCCCAGAGACATCCTCACCAACACATCCGGAAATATGTTACCAACTATCTTATCATCCCTTAGCCTAAAGTAGACCACATAAAATTAACCCTCACAAAAGTTGGATTTATTCCCACTTGAAAGCCTCTCATTGTTCTGTGAAATAGATGGTGGTGGATTCATTGACTAAGAAAGAGGGGTTGGTCATGAAGTAGAGAGTTTAGTAAAGCAGTATCGGGAATGGCTGCTCAGAATGGAGTCAGAAAAGGAGACAACCACTTATAAAAGGAGATAGCCATGGATAAACAAAGGACTGCTAAATTATGCTAGGACCTAGCTGAGGCTGAAATGCATAATTGTGGAATGGCATCCTCTCAACACTCAACTTTGTTGACAAGGCTCTGTGCTTGACACCTGGGACAATGATGCACAAAATATGCATGGTCTCTGTCTTCACAGAGCTTAGAGTCAAGTAAGGAAGGTGTACATTAAATAGCAGCAAAAATTAATGTATAATTACGAACTGTTGCAAGTCTATGAAGAGAATGAACAAGGTTCGGTGAGAAAATTAATTTGAATTAAGGGGAAGGAGTTCAGGGAAAGCTTCCAAAGCTTCTCTGAAGTGACATTTGAACTGAAATCTGAAGGATGACAAAGAGATTCTAAACAAAGGGAATGTGTAGATTAAGGGACAGGAAAGAATTTGGGATATGTGAGTTACTAAAAAGCACATGTAACAGGAGTTTCGAGGATGAAAGGAAGATAGTAGCAGGTAATTCAAGATTGGCACAGCCAGATTACGCAGAATTTTATAAATTGTGCCAAGGAGTTTATGTCTTATTCCAGAGCAAAGGGAAGTCACTGAAGGGCTCTGAGGATAGCAACATAGATTTGTTTTCTTTCCTTTCTTTTGTTTTTTAAGTTTATTTTGATAGAGCGTGGGGGAGCGGCAGAGAGAGGGGGAGATTGAAAATCTCCAACAGACCCTACACTATCAAGAGCGGAGCCTGATGCAGGACTGGAACCCATGAACTGCAAGATCATGACCTGAGCTGAAACCGAGTCAGACCCTTAACCGACTGAGCCACCCAGGGGCCCCCAGATTTAATTTTTAAATGTTCATCTTGACTGTCTTGAATAGCATGGATTGAGAAAGGCAAGATTAGATGTGGAGAGACTATTCAGGTGGCTGGTAATTTGGACTTGAGGGCCACCTGTGATACAACTGGTTTCTCTTGGTGAAGAACTGGAGTTACAGCCTGGAGCCTTTATAAACAGAGAAAAAGAAGTACATTTCCTCCGGTTGCTCTCTGCATCCAGTACCAATGTTGGCAAATTCCAGGTCCGCACAATCCCCACTTCACTACCAACCTCCCTACTTGCCTCCTCACATCTGACTTTTCCTTGTGAACTCATTCCTAATCATGTTTGTTTATATTATATCTCATCAATCAGGACAATGGCTTCTCAACCCTGCCTATGGTTTTTATTTATCGGTTATCACTAGCGGTTTCCAGACTTGGGGCTTTATTATAAGAATGAGAAATACTAGGGAAAAAGACTGTGTAACAGCTGTATCCCCACACCACCACCAATTAATAATCCGACACTGAAAATACTTGGAGCTTTTAAACAGCTTCCCACTGTATTCAAAAAGGACACCTATCAGATGGGGGAAATATCTCCATTTTAAGGTTGACACTGAAGGCCTTCAGTTCTCTCCCCCTCGCTCTGCAGACGGCCCCCAAGGACAGGCACCGAAGTCCCCGAGCCCTCTGGGAAGTGGAGTCCTTCCGAGGGGACCCCCGACCTGGCGCGGTCGCCTCCCAAGTGCGCAGATGCGACTTCAGACGGAGCCTCGGGCTCGAGCCTTTTGTTTCCCCATAGCTCCGTGCGTCCGGAAAGCTACTCCGTCCTTCCCTCCGGTCTGACCGCAGCCCGGCGGGGACCCGCCCTGTGGCCGGAGCCGAGTGGGCAGCGCGTCCAGGGGTAAGAGAAAGCTGGGCCTGAGGCGCGGGTCTCAGCGACCCACTGGTCGGTGCGCAGGGCTGCAGTACCTCCCGCAGCAGCCTGGACCAGGATCTCAGGTTCCGGCCCCGGCGCGGAATAGGATGAGCCTTGCCCTCGTCCCGGGCCCGCTCCTCGGGGCTGTGCGCATCCTTCCAGCGTCTTTTCGACTCGCACGCGAGCCGGCTCTGTAGGCTTAGTTTTGAGCTGGAAGGCGTCCCGGAAGCGCAAGATGCCGCTAGGCCCTCTGGGAAATGGAGTCCGGGAACGTGGAGGAGGCGGGGGAGAGCGGGGGATTGTGGGAGCGCGACTGCAGAGCCCAGTGAACTCGCGCGCCTCCTGCCAGTTTTGGCCTTAAATCTTGTCGCTCCACTAAGAAAGAGCCTTAACCTGAACTCCTGCAACAGAAAGAAAAAAAAAAAATGGAGTCCGCTTCTTACTGTTTCCCCTTTGCTCGCTTTGGCTACAAGCCAAGAGTACACTTCCAAAGGGAAGCATTAGGTCCTCGGTTAAACAGGCACAACCCGCAAGTTCCGTGCCCTTTACAAGGATTGGTCACGCTCAAGTCCCAAATCACGAATTTCAGGTGCAAGCAGGATACAGTTAATAAGTTATTTCTGGTGGCAGTTTCAAGATGTGGCAGCCATTCAACAGCATGTGCTGCAAGTGTCTTTCTTGCAAATTGAATTTTATGTCAGCTTGTCCCCTTAGGCTGTACTGACTCGTTTTATTCTTCATGGTCATTCAACCTGATTTAAAGTTTAGTTTTTCTTCCTTGACATGAGGGAACCCATGTTGTCTGTCAGTTATTACTGTCAATTTCTGAAGTCTTTTGTTCTTGCTCTGACCATGCAAGGGAATCCTGGTCTGTACATTTTCAGGGTCTTTTAAAAAGGTGAGGAATCGGCTGTATTCGAGCCCCATCTTATCAACTGCCTGTTTTTATGAATAGTAAGGATGAATGAACTGTGGGAGCCCTGCTTTTATAGTTAACTGCTTATATAATCACAGGATATTTTATGGCCAGTGTGTGCTTTCGGGTCTCCTGGGTGTTTCTGCACAATTTGGAAGCAGGTGCGAGGCTCACAGTTCACTGCACTGATTCTCTCTGGTTTTGCTCTGGTGTGGCATGTAGTGACTGATCTCAGTACTCTAGAGAATGCTCTTCCAGTTGTGGAGACTAATTCAGCCTAAATAATAAAGCTCACAAGCAAAGAAGAATTCCTTCTGAGGCCCTACAACTTAAATGCATAGGAATAAGCCTCCTAGGAGTAGAGATAGAGAGAGGGAGATCCCCCCGGGAGCAGGAACCAGTTCCAGAGGATGGCAAGCCTAACCTCAAAATCTCTCTCCAGAACTTCAGAATAGAGCTGAATGATTTTCACAAAGAAGCAGATTATGTATTGTTGGAAAGTCTGTGTTTATCTCATCTGAAACAGTGAATAAAGGAGGAAGTCATAGCAATAACAGGACAAAAAAAGAGAAGCTGATCATGGACTATCTGACCATTGAAGCTGAGGAAAAAGGTAAGAATTACAGATATAAACATGGAGCTGAAAATGGGGACAAGTGGAAGAAATACCCTCCATGAGAATTAAAAAGTTATATGCCTGTGCATGAAAGGAAATGGAAGCAGACACGTCCCCAAGTAGAGAAACTCAGTAAGCTACCAATTTTGGAAATCACTAAGTGGGCTCCTTGTGACACATTCTCCAGTCCCCTTTTCCTTGTTCAGCACTTCTGTGATCATCCACCTTCCCTCTGCAGCCGTGGAAGACAGAATATTCCATTTTCCATCCCCTGTTAGGCTATTCCAAAAGGTTGATGTCTACAAGCTTAGCTTTTTGGGCAACACACTTTCACTTTATCGTCTTACTGTATCCTCATCCCACCTTTTTGAGTAAAGTCAAGTGGGCCTTGAGTGTACAATTTACCTGGCTTGTGGTAACTTTTGTCCTAATGAATTTGGAAATGGGGAGATAGAGTTTACCTCCTTCATGACTTTTTCCCCCCCTCTAGTCCTTCCAGCCATTACTACCAAGGATGCTTCTCTGCCCCAATACCAGAACACAGAAGAAATGGAACCTACTGTTGAGTTCCTTCCTGTTGAGTTCCAGGCAAGTCTGAGTTTGATTTCTTCATCTGAAATCTTAGCTTGGAGTTCACAGTGTGTCATTTTCTTTTTTCATCTTGCTTTGGAGGTCCATGGCAATCCCAACTAGAGAAGTGAACCGAAGTAATTTTTCCTTGAAGACTTACAGGTCTGGGGAGAGCTCAGGCTTGAGCACTGATTTTGGGAGTAGTCTGTGTGAACAGTATTTTAAACCATGAAACTAAGAGAATAAAAAAGAGATGAAATTTTATTTCTGAGTCCTATAGCTTTCCAACACAGAAATCAGGGAGATGAAGAGGAACCAGCAAAGGATTCTGAGAAGATGGGACCAGTGAGATAGGGGGAAGTCAAAAGTGTGGCATACTGGTAAACAATTGGAGAAAGTGTTTCAAGGAGCAGAGAGTGATCAGCTGTTAAATGCTGCTACTAAGTCAAGTAAAATGAGGCCTGAGAATTGACCATTGGATTTAAAAATAGGAAGATCACTGGTCACTGCCAAGAACAATTTCATGGAGTGGTTGGAATGAAAGCCTGATTGGAAAGGGTTCAGAAGAGAATAGGAGAGAAGTTAGAGGCAGGGATGACCGACACCTATTTTGGAGAGTTTTACTCTAAACCAGAGGAGAGAAATAGGGTGATAGCGGGAAGCAATAGTAAGACCAAAGAGGGTTTTCCTTTTTTTTTTTTTTTCTTTTTTCAAGATGGGAGAAATAACAATTGCTTACAGGTATGTAACAATGGATGGAGAAGAGAAGATGTCTAACGACTGAGCTCTGGGGAACTCTAACATTTAGAAATATAACTTCATTTATTTTAAACAAAAAATCATGTGAGTTAGGAGTGATGCTTATTTCACAGTAAAACGGAATCTCACAGGGGCTCCTGACTGGCTCAGTCAGTGGAGCATGCGACTCTTAATCTCAGGGATGTAAATTCAAGTCCCATGTTGGGTATAGAGATTACTTACACTTAAAATCTTGTGGGGGTGCCTGGGTGGTTCAGCTGTTTGGGTTTAGCTTAGGTCATGATCTTGTGCTTTGTGGGTTCAAACCCCACATCGGGCTCTGTGCTGACAGTTCAGAGCCTGGAGCCTCCTTTGGATTCTGTGTCTCCCTCTCTCTCTCTGCCCCATTCATGCTCACTCCTTATCTCTTTTTCAATCTCAAAAATAAACATTAAAATTTTTTTAAATCAGTAAATCCAGGGGTTGCTGAGTGGCCCAGTCAAACATCCTACTTTGGCTCAAGTCATGATCTCATGGTTCTTGGGTTCAAGCCCCATATTGGGCTCCATGTTGACAGCTCAGAGCCTAGAGCCAGATTTGGATTTTATGTCTCCCTCCCTCTGCCCCTGCCCCACTCACACTCTGTCTCTCAAAAATAAATTAAAAACATTAAAAAGTTCTTTTTTTAAAATTAGTAAATCCAAACAAACCAACCAACTAACCAGTAAATTTGGGGTGCTTGGGCGGCCCAGTTGGTTAAATGTCCGACTCTTGATTTTGGCTCAGGTCATGATCTCACAGTTCCTGAGATCAAGCCCTTTGTTGGCATCTGTGCTGACTTCATGGAGTTTACTTAGGATTCGCTCTCTCTCCCTCTCTCTGCCCCTACCCCGCTCATGTGCATATGCTTTCTCTTTAAATAAATAAACTAAAAAAAAAAACAGTAAATCCATTGATTCAGAACAACTGCAATTACTAAAAGATAACTAGATAAATCTAAAAGTCATGACCCTAAGTACAGAGAAAGAAGAGCATGACAGCATGTATACATTCGGGATATCAAGCAGAAGTTCTAGAAAATCTCAGAATATCCTGAAATCAGTATAAATTACATGTCTGAGACTTACCCCATCTACAACAACTAAGTGCAATTAGTAATTAACATTTGGTTGTCACTCAATGGTTAATTTATATTAGATTTCTATAGTAAAATATGTGAGAGAGAGAAAAATACAGTAAAGAGTATATAGCTTTGCTGTCAAATCACTATGCTGTGCACCTGAAACTAATATATTTTATGTCAACTATACTTGAATTAAAAGAAAACAAGTATATGGGGCACCTGGGTGACTCACTTGGTTGAGCGTTTGACTCATGATTTCAGCTCAGGTCATGATCCCAGGGTCGGGAGACTGAGCCCCACATCAGGCTCTGATCTGAGCATGGAGCCTGCTTAGGATTCTCTCCCTTTGAGAGAGGCAAACCATGAGAGACTCTTGAATGCTGACAAAAACTGAGGACTGATGGATGTCAGGGGGAGTGGGGAGGGGCATAGAGGAGGGCACTTGTGGGGATGAGCACTGGGTGTTATGTGGAAACCAATTTGACAATAAACTATTTGTAAAAAAAAAAAAAAAAAAAAGATTTTCTCCCTTTGCCCCTCTCCCCTGCTCATGCTCTCTTAAAATGAAATAGGGGCGCCTGGGTAGCTCAATTGTTTAAGCATTCGACTTTGGCTCAGGTCCTGATCTCAGAGTTCATGGGTTTGAGCCCCGCATCAGGCTCTGTGCTGACAGCTCCTAGCCTGGAGCCTGTTTCAGATTCTGTGTCTCCCTCTCTCTCTGCCCCTCCCCCACTTGTGCTCTGACTCTCCCTCTCAAAAATAAATAAGCATTTAAAATTTTTTTTAATTTTTTCTTAAAAAAATAAAATAAATATAAAATAAAATGAAATAAAATGTTGTTCAATTAAAAAAAAGAACCGAAAAGAATATAGTTTTGGAGTCAGACTGTCTGGGTCCAGGTCTCAGATTTGATCCTCACATCTGTAAGTACTGTTAGTAATAGTACTTATCTCATGGAGTTATCATTACAAGAGGTAGTTCAAAGGACAGCACATAGAAAATATATTGTTAGCTATTATTATTTTTCCTAATATAGACATACTTTGAAATTTTAGACTGTTCCATTAAAATAAAGTTTTAACTGTCATATTAAAAAATACTTTCTCGGGGCGCCTGGGTGGCTTAGTCGGTTAAGCGTCCGACTTTCGCTTGGGTCATGATCTCGCGGTTCGTGGGTTGGAGCCCCGCGTTGGGCTCTGTGCTGGCTGCCAGCTCCGAGCCTGGAGCCTGTTTCAGTCTGTGACTCCCTCTCTCTCTGACCCTCCCCTGCTCACGCTCTCTCTCTCCCCTAGAAATTAAAAAAAAAAAAAAAAAATATATATATATATATATATATATATATATATATATACCTTTCTCTTCTAGATTGTTCTCTTCCCCAAGTTCTCTAAGAATGTGCTTGTTCTTCCAGGAATTGGTGACAGTCAATGATAAGGAAATGGACTTCACTCATATGGAGGAAGAACAGCTAAATTCTGCCCAAAGGTACATGGGCATGGATATGAAAGTGAAGAACTGTGGGAGCCTGGTATTTTGGGGTAAGGAAATTATTTTGTAATGCAAACTGCTTACTGGGACATAAACTTCCTCTATAACTCATGGCATCTAAAATTCCATAGTTGAGGTGCCTGGGTTGTTCAGTCGGTTAAGGGTCCGACTTCGGCTCAGGTCATGATTTCATGGTTCGTGAGTTCAGGCCCCTCGTCAGGCTCTGCGATGACAGCTCAGAGCCTGGAGCCTGCTTCTGATTCTGTCTCCCTCTCTCTGTGCCTCTCCCCCATTCACACTCTGTCTTTCTGTCTCTAAAAAATAAATAAACATTAAAATTTTTTTGAAAAAATAAATTAAGGGGCGCCTGGGTGGCTTAGTCGGTTAAGCGTCTGACTTTCGCTTGGGTCATGATCTCGCGGTTCGTGGGTTCGAGCCCCACGTCGGGCTCTGTGCTGACTGCCAGCTCAGAGCCTGGAGTCTGTTTCAGTCTGTGACTCCCTCTCTCTCTGACCCTCCCCTGCTCACGCTGTCTCTCTCTCTCTCCTAAAAATAAAAAAAAAATTAAAAAAAATTTAATAAAAAAAAAAGAAAAAAGAAAAAATAAATTAAAAAAAATAAAATAAAATGCCATCGTTGGGGCGCCTGGGTAGCTCAGTCAGTTGAGTGTTCAACTTCAGCCTAGGGCATGATCTCGCCATTCCCAAGTTCGAACCCCGCATTGGGCTCTGTGCTGACAGCTCAGAGCCTGGAGGCTGTTTCAGATTCTGTGTCTCCCTGTCTCTCTCTGCCCTTCTCCCACTCACGCTCTGTCTCTCTCTCTCAAAAATAAACATTTAAAAAATAATAATAAAATAAAATGCCATAGTTTTGTTTAAGATCCAGAGAGCCTGATCCTCTAAGAGATCTCTGATCATTCTGGGCTCAGAATTGGGCTGCTTTTCTCTGTTGGCAAATAAAGGTTTACTATATCTGGTATTGAAAAAGGATTGCTTTATTACATTGGTTTTAAGATTTATAAAATTATAGGGGCACCCGAGTGGCTCTGTCAGTTAAGCGTCCGACTTCTGCTCAATTCATGATCTCACGGTTCGTGGGTTCAAGCCCCGCGTCGGGCTCTGTGCAGTCAGCTCAGAGCCTGGACCTGTTTCAGATTCTGTGTCTCCCTCTCTCTCTGACCCTCTCCTGCTCTCACTCACTCTCTCTCTCTGTCTCTCTGTCAGAAATAAATAAAACATTAAAAACACTTTTAAAACAGATTTATAAAAGTATAGTAATGAAAACAGTGTGGTATTGGTAAAAGGATAAATGTAAATCAATGGAACAGAACAGATAGTGTGGAAATAGACTGCACATATGTGGTCAATTAATTTTTTTTTGCAATCATTATTCTATTCTATTCTATTTTTTTTTCCAGGAATCGAATTTAGTGTCTTTTATGTTTTGTCTCCCTCTCTGTTTTTATCTTATTTTTGCTTCCCTTTCCCTATGTTCATGTTTTGTTTCTTAAATTCCACATTAAGTGAAATCATATGATATTTGTCTTTCTCTGACTGACTTATTTCACCTAGCATAATACACTATGTTTCCATCCATGTTATTGCAAATGGCAAGAATTCATTCTTTTTGATTGCCAAGTAATATTCCATTGTATATGTATACCACATCTTCTTTATCCATTTGTCATTTGATGGATATTTGGGCTCTTTCCATAATTTGGCTACTGTTGATAGTGTTGCTATAAACATTGGGGTGAATGTGCCCCTTCAAATCAGCATTTTTGTATCCTTTGGATAAACACCTAGTAGTGCAATTGCTGGGTTATGGGGTATTTTATTGTTTATTTTTTGAGGAGCCTTCATACTGTTTTTCAGAGTGGCTGCACCACGAACTGCAAGATCATGACCTGAGATGAAGTCAGACGCTTAACCAACTGAATCACCCAGGCACTCTATACAGTTGGATTTAAAGCTACTTGTCTTCTATTTGTTCCATCTTTTCCTTATTCGTTTTTCTTTCTTTTTCACTTTTTTGTTTACATATTTTTTACACCATTTTGTCTCCACAATTAGCTTACCACTAAACCTTACTTAAAGTTTTTTAATGGTTGTCCTAGAGTTCCCAATATGCTTCTTTAATCACAATATTTTTAATCGTTATTCATTTTTGAGAGAGAGAGAGACAGAGTACACTTAGAAGAGTGGCAGAGAGAGAAAGAGACACAGAATCCAAAGCAGGCTTCAGGCTCTGAGCTAGCTGTCAGCACAGAGCCCGATGCGGGGCTTGAACTCACGACTGTGAGATCATGACCTGAGCTGAAGCCAGACACCTAACTGTCTGAGCCACCCAGGAGCCCCAATCACAATATATATTTTTAAAATTTATTTATTTTGAAAGACAGAGAGAGCATAAGGTGGATAGAGAGAGAGGAAGAGAGAGAATCCCAGGCAGGCTCCATGCTATCAGCACAGAGCCTGATGATACAGGGCTTGAACTCACAATCCTGTAATCATTACCTGAGCCGAATTCAAGAGTTGGATACTTAATTGACTGAGCCACCCAGGCACCCCAAACACTATAGTTTTTTAAAGAGTATTATACCAGGGGCACCTGGGTGGCTCAGTCAGTTAAGCATTCCACTTCCCTTAGGTCATGATCTCACAGTTTATGATTTCAAGCCCTGCATCACGCTCTCTGCTGTCAGCACAGAGCATGATTCAGATCCTCTGTCTTCCTCTCTCTCTGCACTTCCCCTGCCTAAAATAAACAAACATTTATTTAAAAAAAATAATATTACACACTTCGTGTCTAGTGTAGGAAACCTCTAGAGAGTTCTAATTCCTCTCTCCCATCTTGTGTATAATTGTTCTCATGCAGTTTACCTTTACATACATTATAAAATCACAATATGTTGCTTCTATTTTTTTTTAAAACATCTATTCATTTTTGAGAGACAGAGAATGAGCTGGGGAGGGGCAGAGAGAGAGAGAGAGAGACACAGAATCTGAAGCAGCCTTCAGGCTCTGAGCTGTCAGCACAGAGTCCTACGCAGGGCTCAAACTCATGAACCATGAGATCATGACCTGAGCTGAAGTCAGACACTTAACTGACCAAGCCACTCAGGTACCCCTGTTGCTTCTACTTTTAAGACAGTTATCTCTTAAAGTAATTAAAAATAAGGGAAAAAATTGGGGTGCCTGGGTGGCTCTGTCAGTTAAGCATCTGACTTCGGCTCAGGTCATGATCTCACAGCTCAAAGGTTTGAGCCCTGCATTGGTCTCTGTGCTGAAAGCTCAGAGCCTGGAGCCTGCTTCAGATTCTGTGTCTCCCTTTTTTTCTGCTCCTACCCTGCTCATGCTGTCTCTCTCAAATAAACATTAAAAAATTCTTTTAAATAAGAAAAAAATTAATTTTATAGCTATTTTCATTTATGCCATTGCCAGCACTATTCATTTTTAATATAGACCAGGGGTTGGCAAACTTTCTCTATAAAGGACCAGATAGTGAACATTTTCTGCTTGTTGGGTCATATACTGTCTTGCAATTAGTTAACTTTGTCACTGTAGTATGAAGGCAGCCATAAACAATATGTAAACAAGTGGGAATGGCCAGATTTGGTCTGTGGTGGGTCAGTTTGGCCCATGGGCTATAACATGCTGACCCCTACTGTAGATCCAAGTTCTTGACTTGCATCAATCACCTTCTGCCTATAAGAGCATTTTTTTTAAAACTCCAAGTTAGTTAACATATAGTATAATAATGAGTTCCCAAATAGAATTTAGTGATTCATCACTTACATATAATACCCAGTGCTCATCCCAAAAAGTGCCCTCCTTAATGCCCATCACCCATTTAGCCCATCTCCTCACCCACCTCCCCTCTATCAACCCTCAGTTTGTTCTCTGTATTTAAGAGTCTCTTATGATTTGCCTCCTTCTCTGTTTTTACCTTTTTTTGCTTCCTTTCCCCTATGTTCATCTGTTGTGTTTCTTAAATTCCACCTATGAGTGAAATCATATGATATTTGTCTTTCTCTGACTGACTTATTTCTGGGGACAGGAGGGAACTATTTAAAAAGTCAAAAGTGGTTGTTTCTGGGTGATTCTTAGAAGTTATTTTTTTTGTCTTGTACTTTTTCAAAACTGTCTAATTTCAACCTGTGTTTTTATCTTTCCACCCTTCCACAGATGTTTTATATTAACATTTATTCTAATCCCACTTGCTTATCCTCCTTCCTGATTAGTCTGCTCCGTCTTCCATTTTCTTAGGTAGAGCATCCTCATTGTCCTTTTATTGTGCCTTATATTACTCATCCTCCCATCTCTGTTATTTCCTGATACTTCCTCTGCCACTGCCATGAGGTGCTTTCTGAAAACATTCTAATAAATGTGTTTAATAAGCATCAGTTTTGGGGGTGCCTTGGTGGCTCAGTTGCTTGAGCATCTGACTCTTGGTTTCAGCTCTGGTCATGATCTCATGGTTATGGGATCGAACCCCACATCAGGCTCTGTGCTGACAGCAAGGAGCTTGCTTAGGATTCTCTCTCTCCCTCTCTTTCTGCCCTTCTCTCTGGATCTCTCTCTCTCTCAAAAGAAATAAACATTTTTTTTAAAGCATCCTTTTTGTTTTCTTTTTCCTCTTGCCAACTCAGCAGTTTTCTTTCTCTCATCAGAGAGAAAACACAATTAAGTGTACTTTTTATGTATTCCAGATTCCAAATCTATACCTGAAACTAAAGAATCTTTTTCAAAGCAAGGACTTTATGAAGAAGTGTCCCCTGAAAGAGAACTGATAATAGAAAGACTTGTAAAGGATGAGGCCTGGGACTCCGAATTGATAGAAACCTGGCAATGTGAAGGCACATTAGAAAGGCACCAAGGAAACCAGAAGAAAGATTTAAGGCAAGCCATAATTAAACAGAAGAAAAACCCTGTGGAGGATTGTAATGAAATTGGGGAAAGTTCAAACCCAATTAAACATCAAAATATTTACTCAGTGAAAAAGCCTTGGAAGTGCAATGAATGTGGGAAGTCCTTCAGTTACTACTCAGCCTTTATCCTACATCAGAGAATTCATACTGGAGAGAAGCCTTATGCATGTACTGAGTGTGGAAAGGCCTTCAGTCGGAGCTCATCACTTATTCAGCATCAGAGAATTCACACGGGAGAGAAACCTTATGAGTGTAATGAATGTGGGAAGACCTTTAGTCATCGGTCAGCCCTCATTCAACATCATATCATTCACACTGGAGAAAAGCCCTATGAGTGCAATGAATGTGGGAAGGCCTTCAACCAAAGCACATACCTTATTCAACATCACAGAATCCATACTGGAGAGAAACCCTATAAATGCAAGGAATGTGGGAAAGCTTTCAATGATACCTCATCCCTAATTAAACATCAAAGAGTTCATACTGGAGAAAAACCTTATGGATGTAAAGAATGTGGGAAAGCCTTTAGTGACAGGTCGGGCCTCACTCAACATCAGAGAACTCATACAGGGGAAAAGCCCTATGAATGCAGTGAATGTGGGAAAGCCTTCAGTTATTGTTCAGCTCTTATTCAACATCAAGGAACCCATACTGGGGAGAAACCTTACAAATGTAATGAATGTGGGAAAGCCTTCAGTGACCGTTCAGCTCTCATAAGACACCACAGAATTCATGCTGGAGAGAAACCTTACAAATGTAAAGAATGTGAGAAAGCCTTCAGCCAGAGCTCATCTCTTACAAAGCATCTGAGAACTCATACTGGAGAGAAACCATATAAATGCAATGATTGTGACAAAGCCTTCAGCCAGAGTTCATCTCTTATTCAACACCAGAAAACCCATAGAGGAGAAAAACACTACAGATGTAAGAAATGTGAGAAAACCTTCAGTGTGCGCTCAGCCTTTTATCAACATAAACAAATTCATAATAAATAGAATGCAGTAAATTCATGAAATAATTATGTATTCTTGGGGCACCCAGCTGGCTTAATCAGTAGGACATGCAACTCTTGATTTTGGGGTCATGAATTCAAGCCCCACGTTGGGCACAGATTTTACTTAAAAAAAGGAAAAAGAAAAAGAATTATGTATTCTTTACTGATCATGTAAACCTGTTCTAAATATTACAGGGTATACTACAAAAACATATGAGGCTGTGTCATGCAAAAACACCTCTCTTCCTTGAAACATTAGGTATGGGAAGAAGACAAGAGGTACAGTAACAGAACCCAAAAACCTAAAGCAGTGGTGAAGAGAATTCCTAGGGGAACACAGAAGGAGAAAGTCTAATTTAGTTACAGAAAACAGAGCCAGGAGCTAAGCATCTAATATCAGTAGAAAAGTTAATCCAAGCAGCAGGCTTACAGTACTTGAGGCTGATCGCTCTCTAAATAGTAGTTTCAACCTGAAGCCAAGTGGGGAGGATCGGGATCCCAAAAAGGAAAATCACCAGGCTGTTTCTCCAGAGAAATAAAGCGGGGGGCGGGGGGGGGAACCTAAGTCCAGGTAATCCTCCTTTTCTCTGTCCCTGCACTCCCCTGTTCGCTTGAACATTTGCAGATATTTAAACCAGTGCTTATTAATCCTGGATGTACACTGAAATCATCTGAAAAATACCTAGAGATTCTGATTAAATTTGGCCTGAGCCTGTATCCTGGGCATCAGGAATTTGAAAACTCCTCAGGTAGTTCCAATATGCAGCCAAGATTAAGAACGACTGATTTAGGCTCTTTCTGCACAAGGATCAAGTCAATCAGGTAGGAGGAGTATAGGCAGAATAATAACAATCTACGTCAGTTCTCAGGAGCGCTTTGTGTCCTTGTTTCTGCCTTTTCTTTCACTTGCCAATTGTATAATGTCATCTTTTCTTTTTCCTGATGTTGGATCTTTTGTTTGATCCTTTTTAGTTTTCTCTCTGTGTGAATTGAGCTGCCTGATCCTAACTTCTGATCTGGTCCCTCACCTTTGCTAAATGTGCTCTTTTAAGCTTGTGCTAAATGTGCTTACAGCTTTCTCAACCTCTTCTGCCCATGAGGATCATATATTGTGCTTGCTACCCATGGCCCGATGGTGGCAAATATTAACCATAAGAAACAATAAGAGGACCTACAGAACAAAATCAAGACCAAAATCAAGAGTGGAGACATGGCGACTGGAAGGGAACTTCAAAGAGTTAAACTTCTGAGTCCAACTGTATAGTTTGTATCTTAGAATTTCCTGAAATTATAATAAAATTTAGTTGTGTGCACGAATTAATACTAAACTTCAAGGGAGGGAGGTGGAAGGCATGTTAATAAAAAGGGTTTCTACATTCAGTATGACAAACAATAGTAACACTAAGGAGATTATGAGAAATTAAAGATCATACTGTAATCCCTATAGAATACCCATTAAATAATAATGCAAGTAGAGGAATTACATTACATATTTAAAAATGTTTAACCCTAGAGTTGCCTGGCTGGTTTAGTCAGAGGAGCATGTGACTCTTGATCTTGGGGTTGTGAGTTTGAGTCCTACATTGGGTGTAGAGATTACCTAGATAAATGAAGCTTTAAAAAAATGTTTAACCCAAAAGAAGGCAGGAAAGAGGAAGAGGGACACAGAACAAATTGTAAACAGGTAGCAAACTGGGGGACCTGTGTTCAACCACATCAACAATTATAGTAAACATAAAAGAAACACTCCAAATAAAACTGACAGATTGTCAGACTGAATAAAGAATGACCCAACTATATCTAAAAGAGGCACACTTTAAATACAGAAACACAGGTGAACATTCAAAAGACACACAGTGAAAACACTAATCATAAGAAAGCTGGATATGTTAATATCAGATATAATAGAATTCAAGAAGGTATTATCATAGATACAGAAGGCTATTTTATAATGATAAAATGGTCAGCTAATCAAGGTTAGTAAATCTTATAATGTGTAACTATGTTACAGATATGACATGTGTTAATATACATAAGATTTATAATTTTAAGTTTATTAATATATTATGAACGTAATATCAGGGCTTCCAAAATCACAAGGTAAAAACCGACAGAACTAAGTTTTTAAAAAGAACAATCTGGGGCGCCTGGGTGGCTCAGATAGTTAAGCATATGACTTCGGCTCGGGTCATGATCTTGTGGTTCGTGGGTTTGAACCCTGCATCGGGCTCTGTGCTGACAGCTCACAACCTAGAGCCTGCTTTGGAGTCTGTGTTTCCCCCTCTCTCTGCCCATCCCCTGCTCACGCTCTGTCTCTCTCTCTCAAAAATAAAAATAAACATTTAAAAAATAAAAAAGATGCTTAAAAAAAAGAACAATCCACAATTTTATAATTAGAAATTTTAATACTCCATTCTCAGCAGTTGATAGAACATCTAGACAGCAAATATTAAATATATAGAAGAGTGAACAACACCTTGAGTGAACAAGTCTACCATCTTGAATCAATTGGCATATATAGAATACTTTATAGAACACACAAGGAACACACAGCAACTTCAGAGTGCACATTCCCTTCAAGTGCACATGGGATGTCCAAGTTACATTGTACATTGGGCCTTAGAGCAAGGCTCAGTAAATTTACAGAACTGAAAATATTTTCTACTACGTTTAATGAAAGTGGAGATCAATAAAAATAAGATAGGAAATTCACCAAAAATTTGGAAATTAAATGCCATACCTCTAACTAACCCAAGTCAAAAATTTAAAGGAAAATGTATTGAAATAATATGTTCTTTTTTCTCTTTTTAATGTTTATTTACTTCTAGAGAGAGAGAGCGTGAGCAGGGGAGGGTCAGAGAGAGAGGGAGACAGAATCTAAAGCAGGCTCCAGGCTCTGAGCTAGCTGTCAGCACAGAGCCTGATGCAGGGCTTGAACGCACGAACCATGAAATCATGACTTGAGCCGAAGTTGGATACTTAACCGACTGAGACACCCAGGCACCCCTGAAATAATATGTTCTTTGACAAAAGTGGGATTAGTCTAGATATCAATAACATAATAGGGGGAAAAGTCTCAACTTCCTAGAAATTAAGAAAAACCACTGTTAAATAACCAAAGAGAAAATAAATAAAAGTAGAAATTGGAAAACAGTTTTGTCTGTATAATAATGAAAATGCAACATATCCCAACTTGTGGGATACAACTAAAGCAACATATGGACAGAAATCTCTTGCATTTAATTACCTAGTGCTAGAAAAGAAGGCTGAAGGGTGACTGGTGACTCAGTTGGTTGAGCATCTGATTCTTGATTTCTGCTCAGTTCATGCTCACAGATTTGTGGGATCGAGCCCTGTGTCAGGCTCTGCACTGATAGAGTGGAGCCTGCTTATGTTTCTCTCTCTCTCCTCTCACTGCCCCTCCCCCTCTTGTGCACACGCTTTCTCTCTCAAAATAAATAAACATTTAAAAAAGGTCGAAAGTCCATCATCTCAGTTTCTTTCTTTTTTTTTTTAATATTTTTATTTATTTCTAGGAGAGAGAGAGCGTGAGCAGGGGAGGGTCAGAGAGAGAAGGAGTCATAGATTCTGAAACAGGCTCCAGGCTCTGAGCTGGCAGTCAGCACAGAGCCTGACGCCGGGCTCGAACCCACGAACCGCGAGATCATGACCTAAGCGAAAGTCGGACGCCCAACCGACTAAGCCACCCAGGCGCCCCTCATCATCTCAGTTTCCATTGACAGACTAAAAGTGGAAGCAAATTTAAACACAAAAGAAAACATATAATAAAGAGAAGAAATTTAAAAATACAAAGCAGATACACAATAAAGAAAATCAACAAAGGCAAAGGTTGGTATTTTGTGTATGGCTACTTTTACAAAACAAAGCAAAACGAAGGAAAACTGAAGAACACACAAGAATTATATGTAGGGATTGGAGGGAATGAAGTTAATGGAGCAGGGATAGAATGCCACCTTTACTGTATTTTGTTTTGATTTTTTTTTTAAATGTTTTATTTATTTCTAGGAGAGAGAGAGAGAGACAGTGTGAGCAGGGGAGGGTCAGAGAGAGAGAGAGACACAGACTGTGAAACAGGCTCCAGGCTCTGAGCCGGCAGTCAGCACAAAGCCCGACGCGGGGCCCGAACCCACGAACCGCGAGATCATGACCCAAGCGAAAGTCGGACGCTTAACCGACTAAGCCACCCAGGCGCCCCCCCCCTTTTTTTTTTCAAATGTTTTCGTTTTGATTTTTGAGTCACTCAAAAAGTTTTACTATCCATCCAGTACTATTCCAAGCCATATTGGATCCTGAAGCAAAAAGAAACATATATGCCCCTATATACACTTATCGGAATACCTTCCCACGCTTTGAACCAGATTGGGAAAGTTAATAAAAGCTCCCTAATTAAGAAAAAATGACTATATGGGCGCCTGGCTGGCTCAGTCAGTAGAGGGTTTTGAGTTTGAGCCCCTCAGTAGGCATCAAGTTTACTTAAAAGATGATAGATAGATAGATAGATAGATAGATAGATAGATAGATAGATAGATAACAAATGAAAAAAATATGACAACCTGTACAAAGTGGGATGTGATGGCTTCATGTCCCAGGAACCATGAGCTGATTGGAAATAATTGTTCTCAGTGCATAATAATCCTGGTTTATAAAACAAGCAAACAACAGTTTGTTTTATCTAAAATTCTAGTATTTTGTTTTTCATGGATTTTTTTGCATTAATTTTGATTTAGAAAATATTGCATTAAAACATTATTTGTCTTGATTACTGAGGTTTTTTTTTTTTTTTTTTTTTTTTTTTGGTGCCCTCTTAAATTTTGCATCCAAAGTGATTGTTTGATTTGCCTCACCCTGATCCTGCCCTGAACACATTAGATGGGATCATCTGGAGCTGGGGGAGCTGGAATGGAAGAGATTTAGTGATTTTCATCATGGCCAAGGAAAGCAAAGACTGTGGACATATTTATTTAAAGACTCATGGGGCACCTGGGTGGCTCAGTTGGTGGGGCATCCGACTTCATCTCAAGTCATGATCTCACAGCTGGTGAGTTCCAGCCCCGTGGTGGGCTCTCTGCTGTCAGCATGGAGCCTGCTTTGATTTCTGTCTCCCTCTCTCTGTCTCTGCCCCTCCTCAGCTCATGCTTTCTCTCTGTCTCAAAAATAAATAAAAATATCAAAACAAAAAAAAAACTCATTAAAAGATGTAAAGATATGGGTAGGTTTTAGGAAATTCTAAAACTTGGTGTGTGTGTGTGTGTGTGTGTGTGTGTGTGCGCATTTATCTCAGAATCACAGGTTGGTGTTACTGGGCAATTTGGGTTTTCATCTTTGTGACTGAAGAAATCAACAGAGACATCCATGGATTACCCAATCTTACTCTAGGATTTTCCATTTGGAGCTCTGAAGGCTTCTTCTCAGGGGCACTTCAGGGGACCACATGCCTCCTGATAGGGTTCAAACACCCAATACCCAAATACAGTTGCTGAGCTCACATTCCTGTCCCTGCTCTAATTGGGGACCTCAGTTGGCCCTGTCCATGCCCATGGCAAGATTGCTGCGACTATATAGATTTCCTCAGGTGAGTGATTTAAAAGCTCATTTTCATTTTATCACCCTTTACCTACCAACTTGAACAACCTCCTTGCAGTTTCAACCCAAAGTCACAGTTCAGCCCCCCTCAAAGCATAATGGAGCACCCAGGCATTCCTCCACATTCAGCAAACATTTTCCCAGGACCCCGTTTCCTCGTAAGTACAATGAGGAAAATAATTGCACCTACTTCACAGAGTTATTATGTGGATGCTGTAAATTAATTCATGTAAAGCACATGAAATGGTCCCTGGCACGCAGGGTGAGGTCTGGGAGGGTCCAAACACAGAAGCTTCTGTCCCTGTGGAGTTGGGATATGTCACACTGCTGCTGGTGTGGATGTATTCACCAATTTGGAAGCTGTCTGAATCCATACTCTTGGGGTTTTATGGGGGCTTCCTCACAGAGGTATGATCAATTATTAACTCCATTTCCAGCCCCTTTCCCCTCTCTGACGAAATGAGAGGCAGGACTGAAAATTCCAAGCTTCTCATCATGGCCTTGGTCTTCCTGGTGACCATGGCCCATCCAGGAGCCACCTAAGAGCCCACCTAGAGTCACTTCAATAGATCAAAAGATGCTCCCAGTGCTCTTACCATTAGGAATTTATAAGCGTTTTTTCTTCTAAGTTGATTTATTTTGAGAGAGACTGAATGTGTGAGCTGGGTGTGAGGGGGAAGCAGAGAGATAGAGAGAAAGAGAGAATCCCAAGCAGGCTCCATGCTGTCAGCGTAGAGTCTGATGTGGGGCTTGAATCCATCAACCATGAGACCTGAGCCAAAATCAAGAGTAGGACATTTAACCAACTGAGCTACCCAGACACCCCAGGAATTTACAAAGGTGTTAAGAGTCCTGTGTTAGGGATGAGGTCAAAAACAAATATTAGAGGGACACCTAGGTGACTCAGTCGATTAAGTGTCCAACTTTTGCTCAGGTCATGATCTCACGGTTCATCAGTTCGAGCCCCATGTGGGGCTCTGGGCTGACAGTTTAGAGCCTGGAGCTTGCTTTGGATTCTGTGTCTCCCTCTTTCTCTGCTTCTACCCTGCTCACATTCTGTCTGTCTGTCTCTCTCTCAAAAATAAAATAAATATTAAAAAAAAAATTTAAATATAAAACCCCAAATATTAGAATAAGAGATACTCCTGACACTATTATCATTCAGGGAATTACAAAGGTTTTATAAGCTCTGTGCCAGAAGCTGGGTGGCAGAGACCAATGTATGTATTTTCTGTCACCTCACACCAGGAGGGTCCAGTCTGAGGAATGGCAGAGAGTCTGGATGAGGTTTTTGTTAAAGTTGCACATAATGCAATGAGATTCAGATTTCACAAGGGAAATAACAATGTGTAGGCCAACATAGATGGGAAGTGGCTGGCAGGAACTATATAAGGGAGTCTGAACCCCAGAAAACTTGGTTTAAAGCTAGACACAGTGTGTTCTGCCTAGTCCTACAGATGAATTAAAATGGAAACAAAAAGCAGAAACAGGGACACAAGTCCTACCAGTGCAAGAGACAGTCAGGAAAACTGAGTTCCCAAGCCTTATCCAAGGACCTAATGGAGGAGGGGAACTAGGATATTAACATCCCTAAATTAATTTATAATGTTAGCATGCTACCAGTATAAGTAGTTTTATTTCTGCAGCTGTATTTATGAATTCTATAACTCATGTAAAAAAATAAATAAGCAGGGGTGGCTGGGTGGCTCAGTTGGTTAAGCATCCAACTCTTGATTTTGGCTCAAGTCATGATGTCAGGCTCAGGTAATGATCTCAAGGATTGTGAGTTCAAACCCTGCATCACGATCTGTGCTGTCAGCACGGCGGAGCCTCCTTGGAATTCCCTCTCCCTCTCTCTCTGCCCCTTCCCCGCTTGCATGTGTTCATATGCTCTCTAAATAAATAAATAAACTAAAAAAAAAAAAAAGAAGTAGAAGGGGAGAACAATTAGGAGGGGGAGAAGAAGAAACCAAAAATCATGGTGAATTCATTTTTAATTTGGGAGTAGAGAAATATTTCTAACGATGTTTCAAAATCCAAAATCCAAAGTCTATACCCCAAGAGGAAAACATTCAAGCACAATTTCAGACAGTTCAGTCAGAAAATGCAAATGCAATTGTAAAAAGAAATGCAATGGAATAAATTTAAAGATTGAATTTGCTTTGTTGAATGATTCATGAATTGGGCAGCATCCTATCCAGCACTAGAATGGAACTCCAGAGGGTTACAGAAGAAAAGGTTTGTATTTTTATTCATTAAAAAAAATTTTTAATGTTTATTTTTGAGAGAGAGAGTGGGGGAGGGTCAGAGAGAGAGGGAGACACAAAATCCAAAGGAGGCTCCAGGCTCTGAGCTGTCAGCACAGAGCCCAGCGCAGGGCTCAAACTCACAGACCGCAAGATCATGACCTGAGCTGAAGCTGGATGTTTAACCGTCTTGATTCACTCAGGTGCTCCCAGAAGGAAAGGTTTTTTAAAAAAGGCAGAGAGAGGGGTGCCTGGGTGGCTTAGTTGGTTAAGCGTCCGACTGTCGCTTGGGTCATGATCTCACGGTTTGTGGGTTTGAGCCCTGCGTCGGGCTTTGTGCTGACTGCCGGTTCAGAGCCTGGAGCCTGTTTCAGAGTCTGTGACTCCCGCTCTCTCTGACCCTCCCCTGCTCTCTCTCTCTCTCCCCTAGAAATTAAAAAAAAAAAAAAGGCAGAGAGAGTGTACAACAAGGAAATCATAGATGGAAAAATAAATCATCTGGCAAGGTAACCTTCCTTTGGGGGACAGTAGAGTCTGTTAGAAGCATTGCTTTATTGGTGCTGACCAGAAAATTCCAGACTGACCAGTTAGGATTGCATTCCTAGGGAATGTCGAAACTGTAATCAGGGCAGTTAAATATTGGCATGGTGTCATGGGTTTGAGACAGGGAAACTGAAGGACTCCATAAAAATCTGGGTTGTTGTGTGTGTGTGTGTGTGTGTGTGTGTGTGTGTGTTTCCTGCTTCTATTCTTATTAGGACCTGCACCCCCACCCCACTCTACACACTTCTCAGAATGTCCTCCCTGGATTTTAAAAATATTGTTTGTTTGTTTGTTTGTTTGTTTTTGAGGGGGTGGGGGAAGGGGAGAGAGAGAGGAAGAGAGAGAATCCCAAGCAGGGTCCATGCTGTCAGCGCACAGCCCAGACTTAGGGTTCCATCTCGCCAACAGTGAGATTATGACCTGAGCTGAAATCAGGAGTCAGATGTTCAACCCACTGAGCCCCCCAGACACGCCTAGAATGTCCTCCTTGTAAGAGACAAGGAATTCATGATTTCTTTAACATCTAAGCAAGGACCAGGTGAGAATAACCAGAGGAAGAGAATGGTAGAAAACACACAGCCAGGGAGCCCCTTGGTAGAGAATGCCTCTACAGTGGGCATTTCCTACTGCTTTTAGGAAAACAGGCTTGAGTGATGGAGTGTGGAAAGGGCCCACAGCAGTTCCTTGGCTGAATACTGACAGGCCCATTGAGTGACCCAAAATATCCATAGGCCCTAACTGACCAATGGGTTAATTACATCCAGGCACAGTTACCAAAAAAGGGTAGAATTCCATACCTAGCCATACCTCCTCACCTTCCCTGTTTTAAAAACAGCCCCCACTCATTGCCTCGAGGCAGACAGCCTCTCCTCTGCTATCCTGCCTGCCCCTCCCTTAAAGTATGTTCCATAAACTTCTATTGCCTCTCTTCTGCCTCAGGTGAATTCTTTCCCCAACCAGGCCCTTGGCTTCCACCTGATCCTTCCCCGACATTTGGAGACCCCCATTCGACCAGATTTAGACACCATAGCCATCCTATGCACATTCTGGACCATGGCACTAGACATCTCCATGCCAACACCCCCTCGTTCCAAGGAATAACACCTGGCCCCTTGTCTTTGCTCTAACCGGTTCCTGGATAACTGAGGGGACACGTGCACCAGACCACTGTCCTCAGTAAAAACCCCAGACTGCAAACAAAGATGAGACTCCCTCCTTTCCTTTCTGAGTATCCTGGACACTGTCTATATATGCACTTCCTCTACACCTTTTATAAACTCTGCTCTTACTTCCTGCTGGCTTACGCTTGATTTCTATCTTACAGCCAGGGACCCCCTTGCCTCATCCTACGGGACCCTCTCTGGGTCCCCAGACCCAGCCCGCAAGCATCACCTTTAACCCAAGTGACTCCATTTGGGGCCTGTTGCTTCCTTTTAACAATTTAAATATTGAAAATTTTAAGTGCTGCTAGGAATTTACCCAAGGGATACAGGAGTGCCGATGCATAGGGGCACACGTACCCCAATGTTCATAGCAGCACTTTCAACAACAGCCTAATCATGGAAAGAGCTTAAGTGTCCATCAGTGGATCAAGAAGATGTGGTTTATCTATACAATGGAGTACTACATGGCAATGAGAAAGAATGAAATCTGGCCATTTGTAGCAACGTGGATGGAACTTGAGGGTGTTATGCTGAGCGAAATAAGTCAGGCAGAGAAAGGCAGATACCATATGTTTTCACTTGTGGGTGGATTAGGAGGAACTTAATGGAGGACGAAGCGGGAGAAGAAGGGGAAAAATAGTGGGGGAGAGGAAGGGAGGCAAACCATGAGAGACTCTTGAATGCTGAGAACAAACTGAGGGCTGATGGGAGTGAGGGAGAGGAGAAGGGGGGTGATGAACATGGAGGAGGGCACTTGTTGGTATGAGCACTGCGTGTTATATGGAAACCAACTTCACAATAAAGTATGAAAGAAAAAAAAGAAAATTTTAAGTGCATTTGTAAGAAAATAAATGCATGTTACAACTATGCTGAATTTCCTCTTCTGGCCATCATGCAGTTAGTAAGACAGGACTCACTGAATTTATGTAAAAAACTATAAAACTAGACAGAACAAGGGCACCTACCTGGGTGGCTCAGTCGGTTGAGCATCTGACTTTGGCTCAGGTCATGGTCTCACAGTTTGTGAGTTTGAGCCCCATATTGAGCTCTGTGCTGGCTGCATGAAGCCTGCTCGGGATTCTCTGTCCCCCACTCTCTTTGCCCCTCCTCTGTTCACACACTCTCTCTCAAAAATAAATAAACATTTAAAAAAATAGACAATATATGAAAAACATGTTTTCAGACTGGAGAAAACAGGCAGTACAGACCTGTGATCCCTGAGAAAAAGGCACGTTTTATGCCACAGTGCAGGGGAGGAGAAGTCTAAACAGACCACAGCAGGCTCTCTGAGATGAGAAGACAGATATTTGAGTTCAGGGAGGCAGAGGCAGCTGGGTTTGGGTAGCAGAATCTAGGAAGCCAGAAGCTACACAGAGAAAATGCTCTAGAAATTTCTATAAAGTGTCCTCTTAAGTCTGTTTCTAGTAGAATCAATGACAGGCAAAGAACGAAAGGAAACAGTAAGCGAATAATTCTCAGAGTTCACACAGAGCTGGGAGATGTTCATGTCCTAACTGACATCACTGAGTCTGAGGACTCTCACGTGAGGCATTCAGAAGCGCTCCTGGAAGTATAATGCCTCAGTAAAAGTATTAAACTAGCCCTGACGGACTTCAAGGTTTGCTCAAGCTTTCAGGCCAAAGGCACATTCTTCTTGGGGTGACTCATCTTTACAAAGCTTCAGAACAAGGCTTCAAAGACTCAAGCCAATCAGAAAGTAATCTGAAGTGTCTTAAAGGGAAAAAAAATTATGCTAGTAATATATATATATAACATAACATTTAACTTTTTAATCATTTTTTTAAATTGAGACAGAGAGAGACAGAGCATGAGTGGGGGAGGGCCAGAGAGAGAGGGAGACACAGAATCCAAAGCAGGCTCCAAGCTGTCAGCACAGAGCCCAACAGTCTGGAACCCACAGACCGTGAGATCATGACCTGAGCCGAAGTCAAATGCTTAACCGACTGAGCCATCCAGGGGCCCCTAATCACTTTTTAAAATTAATTTTTTCCCATTTTTAAATTTATTTTAGAGAGAGAGTGAGAGCAAGGGGAGAGGGGCAGAGAGACAGAGAGAATCCCAAGCAGGCTCCACAATCAGTGCAGAGCCTGACACAGGGCTCAATCCCATGGCCCTGGGATCATGACTGGAGCCGAAGTCAAGAGTCAGGCACTGAGCTGACACAGCCACTCAGGTGTCCCTAACTTTTTAATCATTTTGAAGTGGCATTAAGTACATTCACATTGTCTGCAACTATCACCACTGTCCTTCCCAAGCTGAAACTCTGTACCCACTAAACATCAACTCTGTTTGCCCCTCCCCTCAGCCCTTCTACTTTCTGTCTCTATGAATTGGACTACTCCAGGTACCTCCATAAGTGGACTCATACAATATTTGTCCTTGTGGCCTTTTTCACTCAGCATGATGTCCTCAAGGTTTTTCCATGTTGTAGCATTTGTCAGAATTTCCTTCCTATTTAAGGCTGAAAAATATTCCATTGTATGGATATTTGTTTCTCCACTCATCTGCCGAGGACACTTGGCTTGCTTCTGCCTTTTGGCTGTTGTGAATAAATCTATTATGAACATGGGTGTACAAATATGTTTGAATCACTGATTTCTTAAGGGCATGTTACAGAAGACCAATTTCTGGATCATATGGTTCCAGTGTTTTGATTGATTGATTGACTGATTGACTGATAGAGAGACAGAGCATGAGCAGGGGAGGGGTAGAGAGAGGGAGACACAGAATCCGAAGCAGGCTCCAGGCTCTGAGGCTGTCAGCACAGAGCCTGATGCAGGGCTTGAACCCACAAATCGTGAGGTCATGACCTGAGCCGAAGTCGGATGCCTAACCGACTGAGCCACCGAGGTGCCCCAGTTCCAGTCTTTTTAAAAGAAAACAACAGAGGCACCTGGGTGGCTCAGTTAAGCGTCCGACCTTGGTTCAGGTGGTGATCTCACGGTCTATGGGTTCCAGCCCGTGTTGGGCTTTATGCTGACAGCCTGGAGCCTGCCTTGGACTCTGTGTCCCCCTCGTTCTTTGCTCCTTCCCTGCTCGCACTCTGTCTCTGTCAAAAATAAATAAATATTAAAAAAATAAATAAAAAGATGGTTACTCCACATTACTAACACAAGAGGATCTTTTAAAAATATACAATTTGGGGACGCCTGGAAAGCTCAGTTAAGCTTCAGACCCTTGACTTCAGCTCCGGTCATGGTCTCACAGTTTGCGGAACGAGCTTGGCATCTGGCTCTGCACTGACAGCATGAAGTCTGCTTGGGATTCTCTCTCCCTGACACTCCCTCCTCTCAAAATAAATTTATAAAACATTATTTTTAAAAACCCACGCAATGGCACAAGGGTCCATCCTAACGGATTCTGGTTCAATTGCTGTGGAAGGGGAAGGTCTTAGCGCCAGAGTTTTCAAACCCTCCTGGTGATTAGAGATTCCGAACTGCTGGTCTGGGCGGGAACCGGTTGGGGCGGGGCCTGAAAGTCACGTGCCCAGACGGGCGGCTGTGGCAGTTGATTGGCCCCGACCAGGGGTGCGTGAGACGGAGGCCCTTTCTCTATTAAACGGACCAGAGAGTCGCGAAGCCTCCGCGCTTCCTAGAAGGGACGCTGACAGAGAAGCTGGGCTCCCTGCGCAAGAGTAAGGGCCGGCGAGTGGCGCGGGTTTCTTCCGCATTCGCGCCCTCAGGTAGGAGCTTAGCGGAGGGGTGCAGGTCCATCACAGGTCCGGTCCGGAACCTGGAGAGGAAAGCCCGCCATGGGGGCTGCCGCAGGTGGACACTGAGGACTTCCTGGAGGAGGTGGCGCCGCGGAGGGTCGGAGGCGGCGAACAGGTCTGAGGAGCTAGTGTGATAGGAGGGGTGTGTGGGGCGGCGGAGCCACGGTGGCCACGCCACGGAAAGTGACAGGGCTTGAGAGACAGTCCTCAGCCCCCGCCTTCGGAACAGGGCGCAGGGCACTTAAGGGAGCGTCTTCCTGAAGATGTCAACTTGTGAATATTTTCCGTGGCGTCAGTTTTTTAGCGTTAAGAAAGAACACGTCTGATGAACACTGGTTAACAGTGTGGTTCGGTTCGGTTCGGTTATAGGGCGGAAAGGAGATGTGATTGAACGTTTCAGGAGTTCACATTGTTGGCAAGTGGTGTTTTAGATTTCTGACTTCCACATGCCCAATGTTCACGGAAAACGGGATAGTTTAGATAATGAGAGGCTTGAGGTACCTTCCCCAGTCTTGAACCCATCGGCCAGGACATTTCTTTGTAGTGCCTCCTTGCTTAAAAGGCAGAGCAGAGGGTCTTCAAGCAGTGTTTTTAGGGAACTGAATGGTGTGAGGGAATGTTCTTAAAAATGCACTTAGAGAAAGCAGCGTTCAACGGTGGTCAGAGAAGCAGAAAATAAGAATGAAAATCGTATCCCAGTAACTATTGTTACTCAAGTAACAACAGTGAGTTTATAATGGTAAAGAAAAACCACAGTGGAGGCCACAATTTGGTTATACCCTAGGCCAACCACCCATGGCTGTGGAATCAAAACTTGAACTGCCCTAATTTCCCCAAAGTGCAGACTCTCCTGCAGAATTTAAGCTTTCTTCATGTCATGGTGATCTTATAGCTTCCTAGCCAATCAGCTGCAGATGAGTAAACTTGTACAGTGCTTCTATTCTAAATTTTTTTCAATGTTTTTATTTATTTCTGAGAGAGAGACAGAAAGAGAGACAGAATCTGAAGCAGCAGAATCCGAAGCAGATTCCAGGCTCAGAGCTGTGTCAGCACAGAGCCCGACTTGGGACTTGAATCCACGAACCTGAGATCATGACCTGAGTGGAAGTTGGATGCTTAACCGACTGAGCCACCCAGGTGCTTCGTGTGTTTCTATTCTAAAAGGGTTGTACGTTTCTAGTAAACAGAATAGAAAACAAAGCTACTTCTTCATCTCATGCATAGGGGGTGGAAAAATAATTTTCTTTCTCAGTCCTTAGCTGAGACTCCTGCAATAAAAGATTAAGAGAAAAACAGACAAGTCTATTCACATGTATACTACATGTATGTGTGGGAAATACGGAAAAATGAGTAACTCCTGGAGTGGCTTAGAATTCAGGCCTAAATACCATCTTTTCGAAAACAATTTATTTTTGAGAGAGAGAACAAGGGAGGAGCAGAGAGAGAGGGAGACAGAATCCCAAGCAGGCTCCTCACTGTGAGCACAGAGCCAGACGCGGGGCTCAAACTCACTAAACTATGAGATCATGACCTGAGCAGAAATCAAGAGTCTGACACTAAACTGACTGAGCCACCCAGGCGCCCCCCTAAATACTATCTTAATAGGAAAGGAGAGGATATAGGCCTCTTAGAGGAGAGTAAGAGGTTTTTAGGAAAGGTGAATGGACCCGTAGAAGAGTAGACAGAAGGTCCAGTAGTTTATGACAAAGTTTGGGTGTTGTGTCAACGTCTAGTCTCCTCACCTGTGACAAAAGTCTTATCTTCCCTGTTTGGTGAAACTCCCTGGGATAGGGAATTTATGACAATTGAGTTCTTTTTGGAAGATCTGTCTTTAGGGATAGATGGGGGGGTTCAGAGAAGGCCTATCTCTGTGCCTGCCTCCTTTCAAATGCCTGCAGGTTGAAAGAATCATGGGGTGGCATCTTCTCCCCCTCATGTGCTTTATGAACTGAGCAGTGACTGCTGAGAGCTCTTGGCTTCTTCACACTTTTGGTTGAAAAGTCTCCCTGTTTGCCGTTTGTTTTTCCCTCAAGAAAATATTCATATCAAGTAAAGCTCTCTGACTATTCTTTTGACAGGGATTACCTCTGTGTATATAATATGTAGCCTGAGATCTCGAATTGCCCTAACATCGTATTCATACTCTCTGAGCTGAGTCTGTGTGAGATGGAGAAATAAATGAAGACCACCCTCCCCACCCACCCCCTAAAATGAGAATGAGCAAAGGGTCTTCATTGAGAGCCTACCATAGCAAGGAAGGGAGCCACTGTCATGTGTTTAGTAGAGACTCAAGAAGGCAGGCAGGGGGAAGGCGGGGGTGGGGGGAAGTTTGGATGTACCCAGTCTGAAGGTTGTTGGCTCGGGAAAGCTGGAGGCAGGTTAAATAAGTAGAAGTAGAATATCCCATGTGGTTGGGGAGACGAGTGTGTCTGGCTTCTCTGTTGGTCCTCAGTTGGAGGAAGGAAGTAAAAATTCAAGATAAGCTGACAGTTATTGACCAAATCAGGATTTGGAGGTGATAGCTGCACTGGCTATGGTTTAAGTTCTGGGCTGATTGCTGCAGGGTATGAGTCAGAGTTCTTTTTTCATCTATGGTCTTGTCCCTTTGTGTATTTGGTCTTTCAGTGAGAATATATAGAATATATTCTATATATATTCTGTGTATATTCTACAGAATATATTCCAGAGAGAAGGGGAGGGTGGGGCCCTTAGGTAAAGCTTTGGTAATTGATCTAAGTTCAGAAATTCCTAAAAAGACTCTCCTAGCAGCTCCTTTCATGTTATCACCCATTTCAAAACCAATCACATGACTGTGTATTAGCAGAGGTTTGTTGGCCTTGTTGGACTTCCCTGTCCCAGGGCTGCCTGGTGAGAGAGCTTTAAGTTCAGATTGGCCTTACTCATGATCATTCTCTTTTAGTCTAGGCTGATGGCAGCAATTCTTTCCCATCTCGGAAACCAGGATGTGGAAGCTGTATTCCTGACAGCTAGGTGGAAGGTGAGCTGGGCTCCTCCTTCCTTTCCTTGGGATAGTCTGTGCGGCCCAGCAATGGCCTTGACTCCTTTGTTCATGCTGAGCCATCTTTATTAATTTGGGGACTTTTCCTTCTTGGAAGGTATGATGTAAAGAGCTTAAACTCTGGGCTCAGGTTCAAATCCAGGCTTTGTTTTAATTGTGTTACCTGCAGCTAGTCGCATGGCTCTCTGGGCCTCAGTTTAATTATCTGTAAATGGGACAATGATAGTTCCTATCACAAGGAGTTCTGAGGATTAAGTGAGGCACTTATGAAAATAAGTAAGTAATACTTCCCATAGTATCTGGTTAGATTTTAAGCACTTTGCAAGTTTTAGCTACTGTTGCCATAGTCATTGATTGTTTCTGTCAGTTGATTTTTTCTGTCAGTGAGAGATACTGTGTTCCTTCTGTCAGTGAGTGATACTGTGTACCTACTGTGTACCAGATAGTATTCTTTGTGGTAGGAGATAAACTCTACCTGAAGGAGTTTACAGTCTTTTTGGAACCCAGAGTTCAAGCTCTTTTTTTTTTTTTTAATTTTAATGTTTTATTTATTTCTGAGAGAGAGATAGAGACAGCGTGAGCAGGGGAGGGTCAGAGAGAGAGGGAGACACAGAATCCGAAGACAGGTTCCAGGCTCTGAGCTAGCTGTCAGCACAGAGCCTTATGCGGGGCTCAAACTCACGAACCGTGAGATCATGACCTGAGCCGAAGTCGGAAACTTTACCTACTGAGCCACCTAGGCGTCCTTGTTTTTGGAAAAGTAGATATGTAAACAGATTCTTCCAATATTGGGATAAATTCTTTTTTTAAAAATTTTTTTTAATGTTTTATTTATTTCTAGGAGAGAGAGAGACAACATGAGCAGGGGAGGGTCAGAGAGAGAGGGAGTCACAGACTCTGAAACAGGCTCCAGGCTCTGAGCTGGCAGTCAGCACAGAGCCCGACGCGGGGCTCGAACCCACGAACCGCGAGATCATGACCTGAGCGAAAGTCGGACGCTTAACCGACTAAGCCACCCGGCACCCCAGTATTGGGATAAATTCTTATCCGCCAGTATTAAGGAAAAAACAGCAGCTTAGTTACTGAGTTTGTAACATTCTAGAGATTATAAAAAGTTGAATTTAGAGGCACCTGGGTGGCTCAGTCAGTTAAGCATCTGAGTTCATGAGAATGAGCCCCTTGTGTCAGGCTCTTTGCTGATGGCTCAGAGTCTAGAGCCTGCTTCCAATTCTGGGTCTCCATCTCTTTCTGCCCCTCCCCCACTTGTGCTCTGTCTCTCTCTTAAAAATAAACATTAAAAAAAAATTTCTCCTAAGTTGAGTTTAGGGACACCTGGGTGACTCAGTCAGTTAAGCATCTGACTCTTGATTTCGGCTCAGGTCATGATCTCATGGTTCGTGAGATGGAGCCCCACATCAGACTCTGTGCTGTCAGTGCTTGAGATTCTCTCTCTCCCTCTGCCCCTCCCCCACAGTCACTGTCTTTCAAAACAAATAAATAAACATTTTTTTAAAAAGTTGAGTTTAAAGCTAAGGAGACATGTTAGGACGCCATTGCAACAATTTTGAAAGAACAGTGGGACAGGAAGGCGGTGATTTGAGTTCATGCAGTTTGATCATATTGCTCCAGCACGTCTGCATTTTCTGAGGAATCACAAAGCTCTGCCTGCTTTTCGGGCTTCATGGCCAGTGTGTCCTGACCACCAGAGAGTCTGGAGCGCTCTTCTGGTCTTCCACCTCTTTGCACAACCTGTTCTCTCCTTCACAGGCAAACTCACCTAGTCACATTTTAAGACTGAATTAAAAACTCTTCTCTGTGAGACCCCCTCGACTTTCTACATTAACTGCATCACTCGGCCCCACATTAGTTGCAGAGTCCTGATGAGGCTTAAACCAGATGGCGGCTTATGGAGTCATGGTAAGTGAGTGTGTAGTTTTTTTCTGGAAGCTGGTCCAGTAAGGGAAGGAGAAAGAGTCAAAACCAGAGGGGAAGGAAGGCACAGGAACATCCTTTTAAAGATAGGCAAGATTTTGACCTTTTTGCTGGTGAAGGGGAAGGAGTTAACGAGAAATGAGTGTTTAAGGAAAACATTCATGTGTTTCTCTGCATTCTCCTTTCACGCTGTACTTCACTTCTGACATTAGACATGCTGGGGCTTTTCCACATACATCAGGCACTTCTGTGACACCAGCCCGGTGCCCTGCAACGGAGCTCAGTTTTGACACTCTCTGCCAGGGTTAGCATCAGACGCCACAGGTTAAGGGCTCAGTCCCACAGACATCAAAGTCCAGCCCTGGTATAAGGAGGGACATTTGGGATGGATGGTGAGCAAGAGCTTGAAACCATAGTCCTGAAAGTCAGGCTTGGTAAGGAGGAAAGAAGGTCATGTAATTTGGGAGATTCTGGTGTCTGTTTCCTGAGGGCGTCCGGGTGAGTATTTCCTTTTCCTGCACATACAGCCCCTGATGCTACTCAGTTTTTGCTAAGAGAAGGGAGTGTGGTGGGCGGACACCAGGCCTCTGCTCCAAGAGCTGCCCGAGGTGTGAGGCACCTTCTGTTCTCAGCCCACATGAGTTGAACATATTTGCAAATGGAAACTTCTACCATGTACATTGTACTAAACAGTCTCTTTTTGCCCCCACTCTGATATAGGCTCCACCTCCCCCACTTTGGTCTGTGCCCTGGGAGGCTGACCTTCACACACTGTCAGTGGGTTCTCTTGCCCTCTGGCTTCCAACTGGTTTTTGGCAATGGGATGGAAGGGGGCGGGTGAGCAGAAACTTGGAAGAAAGTGGTGTCAGGTTTTATTCCCACAGCTCTGTGCCTGTTGGGCTGTGGGATGACCGTGGCCGCAGAGTTCCAGTCTTCTTTTCCAACAACTTTCTGGATTCCAATAACCCCCTTCCTTCCTCCTTCCCCTTCAGAGATATGGGTGATTGTTCCCCATGAGAGCCAGCCCGGCATGCTTCAGCCTGCCTTGTTAGCTTCCATGAAGCCTGTCCCTTCCTTTGCAAATTGTCTGCATGCTGACCTGTCTTCAGTGACCGCATGTGAATGCACCATCTCTTTCCTAAGGGAACCAGGGACCACAATATATTATTTGTTAGAGGTGGTAGTGTATGGAGCAGGGCAAGCAAACTGGACCTTGTAGTCAAGTTTTACTGGAACACAGCTATGCCCATTCACTTACCTGTTGTCTCTGGCTGCTTTTGTGTGACAGCAGCAGAGCTGAATAATTGCAGCAGAGACCAAACCACCTGAAAGCCTAAAATATTTACCATTTGGCTTTCTACAGCGTAAGTTTGTCAGGGCCCCCAGGTGGTTCAGTCTGGTTAGGTGTCCGACCCTTGATTTTGGCTCAGGTCATGATCTCCTGGTTTGTGAGGTTGAGCCCGACATGGAGCTCCACACTGACACCACGGGACCTGCTTGGGATTCTCTTTCTCTCCGCCCCTCTCCCACTCATAAATGCACATGTTTTCTCTCAGAATAAATAAAAAAAGAAAAAGTTTGTCTACTCTGTAGGATAGAGGAAAGAATGAGCTTGGCCAAGTCACTTTACCTCCTCAAGCCTCAATTGTAGAATAATGATAGTTTCACAAAATTATTTTAAGAATTGAGGCTGAGGGTGCCTGGGTGGCTCAGTTGGTTAAGCATCTGACTCTGGATTTCAGCTCAGGTCATGAGATCACGGTTCCTGAGTTCAAGCCCCATGTTGGGCTCTGTGCTAACAGCACAGAGCCTGCTTGTGATCCCCCCTCTCTCTCGCTCCCTCTCCCTCCCCACTTGCTCACTCTGTCTCAAAAATAAATAAACTTAAAAAAAAAAAAAAGAACTGAGGCTATAATTAGTCTCTGTTTTCAGGAGTCGGTGTCATTTGAGGATGTGGCTATGTACTTCAGCAGAGAGGAGTGGAACAAACTTGACTGGGCTCAGAAGGACCTCTACAGAGATGTGATGCTGGAGAATTACAGGAACATGATCTTGCTGGGTAATGAATGACTTGGCTTGAAGATTTGGCCCTGAGTATCTACTCAAGTCCTCAGCCCCTTATTTGCAATTCCAAAATCAGGAAAGCTCTGAAAACCAGAAGTGTTTTCCTAACTCATCTGGCTGCAAGACCTTGCCTGAAGTGTTCAGGTGGTAAAACCTGATCTCTTCCACTGGAAGTTATATATCATCCTTCCTTTTCCCACATGGTCTTCGTGTCTGTATACTTAAGTGTATCAGAAATATAGCGTGTTTGATTAAGGGTACAGCTCCAACCCCTGTTGGGGGTGGTAACATAATAGAAAACATACACACCAAGTCATCTAAAATCCGGGAAAATTCTGAATCCTGAAACATGGCTGGCCTCACAAGGTTTTCAAACAAGGGATTGTGGACAATGAATAGTTTCCTTTTGTTTTAGAGGTCAGAGACGCTTAATCCACTCCCCACCCTAATCCTGCATCTTCTACATCTATAAGACGTAGAAGCTGAATAGATTATGGCTGATTTGGATTCCAAAGGTTAGCTTCTTTTTCTCTCGAAAAGCTTTACTTCTCTCTAGAAGTGAATTCCTTCTTTGTCTGCAGTACCACTGGGTGTCCAGGAAATGATTCCTAGCTGACTTCATTTCTGAACCTCTACTGCTTCCTCACTCTCGGAGTCTCCCTTTGGCTATTCCAATGCAGTTTCCTCCCATGGGCATTTTCTCAACAAACTGCTTTCTTTCCGGGGCCCAGCTTTGCCGCCCACACTGACACTCTTGCCACAGTCTTGACCACGTCTTGTGGGATTTTCTACCCACCTCCGGAGTTTCTGATTTTTATTTTCCTTGTGGAAGCATTACAAGAGCAGACTTGAGTACACAGGAAGGTACAGGAAAGTATGACAGGAAGGGGAGGGCATTCAGGGGTAACACTGTTCATATTTTGGAATGTTTCCTCCCGGTTTTTCTCTTTCTGCTTTTAAAAAATGTAGCTGAGCAGGAGCCCCTGGGTGACTTAGTCAGTTAAGCGTCTGACTCGTGGTTTCAGCTCAGGTCATGTTCTCATGGTTCATGAGTACGAGTCCCACATCGTGCTCTGTGCTGATGGCATGGAGTCTGTTTAAGATTCTCTCTCTCTCTCTCTCTCTTTCTCTCTCTGCCCTTGCACCACTCGCACTGTGTCTCTGTCTCTTTCACAATAAATAAATACACTTAAAAATTTTTTTTAAATGTGGCTGAACATATTCTTTTTATAATTTTGTAATTCCTTTAAATCCTAACATTAAGCATCAGCGTTTTCTCTGTTATTAAAAGCCCCCATAATTAGGGGCGCCTGGGTGGCTCAGTCGGTTGAGTGTCCGACTTCGGCCCAGGTCATGATCTCACAGTTCG
Organism: Proteles cristata cristata; assembly: GCA_017311185.1. Classification (NCBI taxonomy): domain Eukaryota; kingdom Metazoa; phylum Chordata; class Mammalia; order Carnivora; family Hyaenidae; genus Proteles; species Proteles cristata. The sequence goes on from JAESUZ010000027.1 coordinate 3,116,574, forward strand.
TGAGTTCGAGCCCCGTGTCGGGCTCTGTGCTGACAGCTCAGAGCCTGGAGCCTCCTTCAGATTCTGTGTTTCCCTCTCTCTCTGACCCTCCCCCTGCTCATGCTCTCTCTCTCTCAGAAATAAAACATTAAAAAAAATTTTTTTAAAAAGCCCCCATAAATATAGTAAATGATCATAATGTAATTCTGTTATATAGTCTGTAATGTTTAACCGTTATCCCATTTAGGGATACTTAGTTTGGCTTTTGTTGTTGTTGTTGACTTATTTGTGGATTTGTCATTTTCTATATTATAATATTCTGATGGATGTTTGTGACTGTAAATCCTTATATAAATTTCCGACTATTCCCAAGATCCAGAATTTTGGTGTTAAAGGATATGGGCTCTTAGTCTCTCTGTATTTTCGAATGGTTTTCAGTGACAAAGTAGGAAATAAAAATTATCTGCAGGCTTACTGCCAAGAAATTACCCCTGTTAACATGTTGGCTTACTTTTTCCTAGTCTTTTCTTATACTTAATGTACATATGCCCACACATACATGGTTTTTAAAAACAAAATTTGGATCATATTTCATGAGTTTTACATTCTGCTTTAAGATATACAGGGAACATTTTCCCATTTTAATAGTCTTTGAACACATGGATTTTTAGTATCTACCTAATACTTTTGCCTTCACTGAATCCACATGTTACACTGTAGCTGTTCCTGTATTGATTTCCACTTTTGCACTGGTACCACTGTGCTGAACATCTCTGGTACATTAATCTTGTCCTAATTGTTCCTTAGGCTGTGTCTCTAAGATTACCAAATCTAAGAGTGGAACATTGTTGAGAATTTACTGAATCTTTCCTAAAGATTTTTAGAGTTTCAGAAAGATTGTGCTGAATTCTCTTCTCACCAGCCCTTTTGATTATTGTCCTTATCTGTTTGCCACTATAGACCCAAGGGGCTTAAGCTGGGTGCTCGGACCTCTCTCTGTAACTCACTAACCACATCCCATTTACTTCCCTGTGAGTAGGATTTCAGTTTCCCAAACCTGAGGTGATCTGCCTACTGGAGCAATGGGAAGAGCCATGGATCCTGGATCTACCAAGAACTGGGACTAGGAAGGCTTCCAGTAGTGCTTGTCCAGGTGGGTGAGGAGAGGACCCAGTCCAAGTGGAAAAATCATGAAGGGGCAGGAAAGCACATTAATGTAGCCCCTCATGTGCCCCCCAGAGCCTGAGCCACGTGTTCAACATCTGTTCTCCCACTTATTCATCCCTGCTGCCCTCTGAAGCTTGTAGGTGTGGCCATTGGTCCCATTTTCCAGATGAAGAATCAAAGATTCAGATGTCACACAGTAGATTGATAGTTGGGATCCAATTTCAAGCCTCTAAAGCTCATGTTCGTTCTACTGTGGTAGAATGCTTTTCTCTTCTCTTCTCTTCTCTTCTCTTCTCTTCTCTTCTCTTCTCTTCTCTTCTCTTCTCTTCTCTTCTCTTCTCTTCTCTTTTTATGTTTTATTTATTTCTAGGAGAGAGAGAGAGACAGCCTGAGCAGGGGAGGGTCAGAGAGAGGGGGAATCACAGACTCCGAAACAGGCTCCATGCTCTGAGCTGGCAGTCAGCACAGAGCCCGATGCGGGGCTCGAACCCACGAACCGCGAGATCATGACCTAAGCGAAAGCCGGACGCTTAACCGACTAAACCACCTGGGCGCCCCGGTAGAGTGCTTTTCTAAATCAGCTGGCCTCACAGCTCTTGTGCCAAACCAGATGCTTCTTTCTTCTACGCTCATTACTTATCCTTCCCCTCTGTTTCCTCTGATTCCTTTGCTTTCATCCTTTTTCTCATATTCCCACAGTGTTTCTTGGCATGTCTACTTTTTCCTACTTACAATGTCCTGATTGCTACTTCTACCTTTTTTTTTCACATTCCTCTGTTCCAGCATTTCTCAACCTCTGCTCTATTGACATTTTGAGCTACATTATTCTTTTTTTCTTTTAATTTTTTAAAAAAATGTTTATTTTTGAGAGAGAGACAGACTACAAGCGGGGAGGGACAGAGAGAGAGGAAGACACAGAATCCAAGGCAGGCTGCCGGCTCTGAGCTGTCAGCACAGAGCCCAATGTGGGGCTTGAACCCACAGACCTTGAGATCATGACCTGAGCTGAAGTTGGATGCTTAACCGACTGAGCCACCCAGGCGCCCCGGGCTGGATAGTTTTTTGCTGTGGAGGAGCTGTCCTGTGTGTCGTTGGGTGTTGAGCATACTGGCCTCTACCTATTAGATTTGAGTAGCACCATCCTAGTTGGGATAACCAGAAATGTATTAAGACATTGTCCAGCGTCCCCCAGGAGGCAAAATCACCTCTGATTGAGAACCTCTGCTCTATTCCATTGGCCTTTGTACCTACTTCCCTCTGGTTCCTTTTTTCTTGTGTCTTATGTTCTCCATTTTTAAAAAGTTGTTTCTCTCAGAATTATTAAAAAATACTAGGCTAGAAAGTATAAGAAGTAACCTCTCCTACATTTATGTGACTTTACTAGGTACCAAGGGTAGGTTATTTTTCCATAAGTAGTGATGGATTTACTCAGTTCTCACTTCTCTGACACACACTTGTGCATTTTTTAGTCGTTCAGTTGATTTTGAGAACTCTTTCTGTTGTCAAAGCCGAGAGTCCTGTGGAAATCAGAATTTGGGCCTTGTTAGCAGGACGATATAACTAAGCAAGCACTTTGCGTCATTTAAGTGTCTTCCACACACTCATTTGGCTTCTTTTTTTCCTTCTGTGAGGCGGTGGACAGGTCATTTCTATGTTTTTTTATTTGGATAGGTTCTGAAACCAAATGGAAGATGAAAAAGCCAATTCCAAAGCAGAAGGTCTCTGAAGATTTGGAGTTGTGTAACACATCGGCAGTAAAGCAGAAAACAGCCAAGAGACCTTCAGAAAAGTTACATAAATGTAACGAATTGGTGGACATTTACAGCCTCACCTTCCCCACTATTGGTAATGAATGCAACAAGAACTTCCTTCAAAACCTTCACCTTCTTCAAGATCAGAACGCTCAAGCAGGGAAGAGGCGCGACCAGCATGATGAGTATGGAAAGCCTTTCAGTCAGAGATCACTGCTTTTGCAGAATAAGCAAATTCCTCCAAACACAAAATCTTACGAATGCAGTGAATGTGGAAGAGTCTTCAGGCGTCAAGCAAATTTTGTTCGACATCAAAAAATTCACACATCAGAGGATCCCTTTGAATGCGACATATGTGGGCAAGCCTTCAAACAGAAGTCCACTCTTGCTGTCCATAAACAGTGTCACCTGCAGAAAAAGCCATATAAATGTCATGACTGTGGAAAATGTTTCCGTCAGATGGCATATCTTATTGAACATAAGAGGATCCACACCAAAGAAAAACCCTACAAATGTAGTGAGTGTGAAAGAACGTTTAGTCAGAATTCAACCCTTATTCGACATCAGCTAATCCATAGTGGAGAAAAACCCCATAAATGTGTTGAATGTGGAAAAGCCTTTGGTCGGCATTCAACCCTCATGAACCATCAACAGATTCACACTAAACAGAACACTCATAAATGCAGTGACTGTGGGGATTGCTTCAGTCGGAGTGTAGACCTCATTCAGCATCAAAGAACCCATACCAAGGAGGAATTCTTTGAATGTAGAGAGTGTGGAAAAACTTTTAGTTTCAAGGCAAATCTTCATCGCCATGAGGTCATTCATACCGGAGAGAGACCCTACAGATGTGACAAATGTGGAAAATCTTTTATTTGGCGTACAAGCTTTATTAAGCATCAGGGTACTCACAGAGAACAGATATCTATGTGATACTAACTGGAAAAAGACCATTTAAAGACCACAACTGGGGGCATCTGTCTGGCTTGCAGTGGAGACTACAACTCTTGATCTTGGGGTTGTGATTTTGAGGCCCACATTGTGTGTAGAGATAACTCAAAATCTTTAAAAAAATAAATAAAGACCAGAACTGGGGCGCCTGGGTGGCTTAGTCGGTTAAGCGTCCGACTTTCGCTTAGGTCATGATCTTGGCGGTTCGTGGGTTCGAGCCCCGCGTCGGGCTCTGTGCTGACTGCCAGCTTGGAGCCTGGAGCCTGTTTCAGTCTGTGACTCCCTCTCTCTCTGACCCTCCCCTGCTCACGCTGTCTCTCTCTCTCTCTCCTAGAAATAAATAAAACATTAAAAAAAATTAATAAAATAAAAGACCAGAACTTACCACTATTGTAGGTATATGAAATTACATTGTTTTAAGAAAATTAATAAACAGGAACTGAAATGGTTTTGCTTTGGGGACCCTTTTTCTATAGCTAACCTTCTTGCTGTGTTAAGAATGACTTAATAAGGGGCACCTGGGTGGCTCAGTCGGTTGGGTGTCCGACTTCGGCTCAGGTCATGATCTCATGGTTTGTGGGTTCGAGCCCCATGTCGGGCTCTGTGCTGACAGCTCAGAGCCTGGAGCCTGCTTCAGATTCTGTATCTCCCTCTCTCTCTGACCCTCCCCTGCTCACGCTGTCTCTCTCTCTCTCTCTCAGAAATAAATAAAACATTAAAGAAATTTTTTTTAAAAAGAATGACTTAATAAAACATGTAATAAGCTGTTGTGTCCACTCTCCCTTGAGCCCGTCTCCCCAACCATACTTTCATTCCCTTAAGTCAAGTTAAGGCAAAAGGGAGGCATAAAAACTCAGTGGTTCCCTAAGCTGGAGACCATTTAATGGATTATGAACGATTTAAGAATGCTTTTCTTATTTCTCAATAAAACTGGAGGAAAAAGAAGTTTTTAATTAAAAAAAAAGGTGTAAACAAATGCCTTTCCTTGGTTTCATATGGAAAAGTTACCTGATATTACATTGACTTTTTAAAAGCAAAGTAAGGTCTACTGACAAGTAACTAATGAGATACTAAGAATTACTAAAATGTATCCACACACTAAAATTAGTGTGCCACTAGATTCTACTGAGAGTTCTAAGTCAAGTGTTAACAGAAACTGTCGGTGCCCCTGCCCTCTGCTTACTCCCTCTGTTGGGCTTCATCTGACTTGCACTGTGTGTCTCTTGGTCCTCTGGCTTTTTCTAAAGCCACGAAAAGGTCACTGCTCCATAGGGCAACTAGCACATTTTGAGGGCAGGCCTCGACTAAAACTTGATGGGAATTTGACAAATATGATATTCTCCCTTTAGGGGGAATATCTCTGAAGCGTGTGTTTTACATGGTTTTCAGTTTTCCCATAGGATTATGCATTTATTTACCTTGGAAGCACCTTGTCAGCCATCTTCCCTGCTGTCTCTTCTATGCTCCCCTCCCAGTGTTTCAATACTTCTTCTCCCCACGAATAAGTTGCTTGAGCTCAAAAAGTGTCAGCTCTAGTCCTTGGGGAGCCAAATCCCTTTCTCCAGTTATTCCAAGCACACTCTTATGTTCAGGTTATATAAGTGGAGCTGACCTTACAACTCTTCCCTACAGCTCACAAGACAAAAACTCCATTTGAAATTCTAAAAAAAAATTTTTAATGTTTTATTTATTTCTAGGAGAGAAAGAGAGACAGCGTGAGCAGGGGAGGGTCAGAGAGAGAGGGAGTCACAGACTGAAACAGGCTCCAGGCTCTGAGCTGGCAGTCAGCACAGACCCCGACGCGGGGCTTGAACCCACCAACCGGGAGATCATGACCTAAGCGAAAGTCGGACGCTTAACCAACTAAGCCACCCAGGCACCCCTCCATTTGAAATTCTAATATCCAAAACACCATCCTAAGTTGCATTACAAATCGCTGCCATTTAGACCCTCTCCTATAAATCCTCACTAGTTTCTTCTTGATTCTATTTTCTTGCTCCTACCAATTCCATGACTTCTTACGGAACATATAAAAACAAAGATCTTTAAGAAAGGAAGTGGCACCTCAGAAAATTAAGGAATCTGAAGACTTGGAGGAGGAATATAATAAGTGATAGATTGTATATTGGCTTCAAAAAGCAGTAATTTTGTAGTGGCCAGCATGGATTGGCTAGAAGAACCTAAACAAAATTAAGAAGTTGAGACTTCTAACTGAGGGGGAAATAAGCCTGTGAGAGAAAAGTCCACCTTAAAACAACCTTGGGAGATGAGGACCTATGAAAAAGTGCATCCCTCCACTGCTAAGTAGAAGCCATAAAACTCCCAAATAAATAAATTAATCAATTAATTTAAAAAAGTATAAGTATAGGGCGCCTGGGTGGCTCAGTTGGTTGAGCGTCCGACTTCAGCTCGGGTCACGATCTCACGGTTTGTGGGTTCGAGCCCCGCGTCGGGCTCTGTGCTGACAGCTAGCTCAGAGCCTGGAGCCTGTTTCAGATTCTGTGTCTCCTTGTCTCTCTGACCCTCCCCTACTCATATTTCACTCTCTCAGAAAGAAATAAAACATTTTAAAAAATAAAAGTATAAGTATAAATAAATTAAAATAGATTGATTAAAGAGATAGGGGCACCTGCTGGCTCAGTTGGTGGAGCATGCAACTCTTGATCTCAGGGTTGTGAATTTGAGCCCCATATTGGATGTAGAGATTACTTAAAACTAAATCTTTAATGCAAATTTCCTGATGGTAGCTCTCAGTTGTATGGATGAGAACTGATTTGGAAATCAGCAATCTGGTCCAGGGAGACTGTTACAGGCAGACACTTGGCCGTAAGGACACCTAGAGGTATGCCCTAAACACTATTCTTGGGCTGT